>OY740784.1:74914523-75515437 GCA_963514005.1 Raja brachyura
TAGCACATTATCCGCTGGCAATTTGAAGATAATCTAATTGTCAAGTGGGCTGATTAAACCTCCTGCACCGCATTTACATTTGCAGGGTGCGGGGTGTCTAATGGTATTAAAAAAAACGCTGATTTCAGCTCCATTCACAGTGCAAATTGCATGAGTTTTCACTTCAGATGACATTGAGTATTCTTTGCTCCTTCCCATTGCATCCTCGGAATTTGATGGTGTTCTGGCGAACAAAAAATAACTGAATACCCCAGACCAAAAATTAAATCCAATTGAATAGAAAACCAATAGCCCCTCTCGCCCCTGGGCTCCCTGCAAAATATCTCTTCTATTCGGGGGGAACTTTTCCGTTCGGTAAGTCCATTACTAATAATAAATACAAGCACTATGCCAATAACTTGACAATATTTCTCAAAAATAAAGTGAAACGATTCTAAATGTTTGCAACAGCTATTCGCCGAGTTATTACACAACTGAATCTTGGTGTGCGTTCCAGGGTCTGTCTCTGTTGGTTCGGACACTGTCTCCCGTGACAGCTCTTTTATTTGTTTTAACCATCTCCGCATTTATCCATGTCTTTATTATTTTTCTCAACTTTAACTTTAATATTTTTTTAAACGCCTTGCGATGCATCACTTCACATCACGCCGTAGAAAGTATATAATATACCAGTGTGTGTATCTGTAAACAGCTGTGTGTCGGGTGATATATCTATATTGTACAAGATATATCCTAGTATTTTTAATTACCCATTCTTATGAAGATTTTAAATCCGCTGTACTTCTTTTATTTCCGTTTCCGTTGTTAATTCAAATAACTGTAAGGTTGTTAGAAATATATATATATTTGTGTGTATGTGTGTATGTGTGCGTGTGCGTATGTGTGCGTGTGGGGGTGGGTGAGTGTGTGTATGTGTATCTTAACCAAAATATTTTATTGGTGAATCGGGACTCGTTGCCGTCAAAATAAGACTTGGCTTTTTAAAAGAAAGTCCTCCCCGAAAAGAACATCGGCTTTATAAATCAACTGGACTGAGTGTTCGTCGCCTTTGCTTCAACACTCGGTCGGAAGTACAAAGCATCTAACTTGAATTATTGCGCAAGTGAATTGATTCTTTCACATTGCTCTACGAATGAACTAAAAAACCTACACAATCAGATCCGAATATGGATGACCTAGTACTGCATGAAACCATGCGTGTAAATGCGAACGGACACCGAGATATTTCATTCTATTACGATATAACGAGAGAAATATCGCACCACTGTAAAGACTTTGCGGGGCCTGGTCAAAGCAGGCGAATAAAATACATTGTTTAGACGGCGAATCATTCAGAGGCTGTTTGTATTTCCGAGTGATCCTGGAATATAAAGGCCGGTTTGTAAAAATATAATCGCTGGCTACGAAAATGACATTTGGAACAGCAATTTAAAAATTGCATGTGAATGTTCAAAAACCGTCCTGAGAAATTGACAGCGATTGAAACAAGCGGCGGTCTCCGAGAAATGCCGCTCTCCGTTCCAAAGGCAAAGCTTCCATGAAATGCAGTGATTATTGAGGAACATTTTCCATGTTACACCTGGAGGAATTGTTTGCTGGTTTTAATACATGTACTCATTTTAATGTTCCACGCCAGAAAAAACGAAAAGGATTAGGGGCCGAATTATATCACTGACATTATAACGCCGTTTGCAGAAGATTTCATAGGCCGGTGCACGACCTCTCATTCTCCGTGTTTAAGGTTTTCCTTGAATCAAATCGTAACTGTTGGGGAATCAGGAGACTGGTTATTAAACTCCACAAATCCGCACGCACTTCCACGAAACTGGGAGAGCTACGGACGCCGATTAAATAGCCCGAAATTAGCACCGAAATTAGAATTTGGAGGGCATCAGTTCCAAAAACAAAAGATGGTTAATTATTTTAATCTGTTTTGAGCTTTCAGACGGGTGAGCCTGTGAAAGAGTGTAAGAAATGAAAGACATCCTTCAGTTCTGACTAATTAATTACACAGGGCTGCCTGCAGACTCTCTTGTCGGTCTAGACAACTCTCATTTCCTTATCTAAGGAACTGCGATTGTGGTGGGAAAGTAAAAACTAGAAATGGTTCAACAGAAATTTTGGCCAATAAATGAGTTCCAGTTGAATTGAGCGCGGCTCCACCGCTACAAAGGCCAATAGTTTGGAGATATTTAAAAAAAACACCTCAACAGAAGGGAAAGATTTGAGGCTTGGGCTAGAATTGGGAAGAGATAATTCTCGTCTCTCCTGAAGTCTACACGAATTCTAATTTTAACAAGACTCTTAGGTATCTGTCTGGAGCGAGAATGCCTGTAAACAAGGCAGGAGGAATGTGAAACACGCCGGGCGCTGGGCACTTCGGAGACATACATTCTCAGCGCCAGAAACAGACTCTCATTCCTGGCAACGTCACTAACATTAACTTGATGCAACACTTCCAAGTTGTAGCGTGCAAACTCCGAGCTGTGTTCCTACAGGAGGAATTTGAGGCCTGGGCCGCCCGCAACCTACGTTGCAGTTTCTTTCTGCTTGCCGGCAGGAAGCGGGCGCGCTGCTCCGTGAGTGACCCAGAGAGGGTTAATCCCCGGGACTCCGCCCCAGCCCCAACCCCGACAGCGCTCCGGCCCCATCCACGCCTGCGCACCACCGACACTCTGCAGCCAGCAACTAGAGCGTATGCGCACACCCCGGCACCCTCCGAGGCCGGCCGGCGGTGCGCACGCGCACTGCGTGGATCCGCCTTTTCTGGTGGGAAGCAAGTGGGCGTGACGTCAAAGACCGCTGGTTGGCTCCCACCATCCCCACCAGGGTCTGGGATCCGGGGTGCGGGAGACAACAAATTCATTGACGGTGCAGGAAGCGATTTACAGTCAGTCGGTCAAGGCAGAGGGGAGCAACTGGTCCCGGAGTGAGTGGAGTCCCTCCCGGGTCGCTCCTGGACTTCAGCCGAGACTGGTCCCAGCATGGAATACAACAATACCAAACCACAGCTCTCATCCCGGGCTAATGCTTTCTCCATCGCGGCCCTCATGTCAACCGGAAACTCCAAGGACAGGGAACTGCAGGAGAACACGATCAAACCCCTCGGTAAGTCAACCCTTGCACCAACCCTTGCGCCGCACACATGCGGAAATGTTACTGGCGATGGTTAAATCATTGCATGATTTGGGATTAACATGTTTGGAGACATGCGTGGGAAAAGTGCCCCAGAACCGGGAAAAGCCGGGTTGAATCTGTTAAAGTTAACTGGATGAATTTGGGTTGATCTCTATGTTGAAGGAAATGTCGCTCTCGGATGCGGAGTAACGCCTCTATGTACAGTTGCTTTGAAGTCTGGCTCTGAAGTTTGAGGCGCTGTCGGTTAAAATGGTGTGTCGGGAGGTCTGACTGCGGGATAACGATCCGGGTGAGATCCGCGGTTATCGCTTGACCGGGCGGTCGTGTTTGCCAGCAAACTGACAATTGCCTTGTTCCTCTAAACAGAACAGTTTGTGGAGAAGTCTTCTTGTTCGCAGCCCCTGGGTGATCTGGGCAGCCTGGAGCTGGGAGATTACGGCAACAGCGGATCTCCGGCTTGTACAGTACCCCTCATCCCGACCACCCCCAGCGTCCCCAGCGCAGAGATGGCCAAGATCACATGTAACTTGGAAACCAAAGAGCTGTGGGACAAGTTTCACGAGTTGGGCACCGAGATGATTATCACTAAATCCGGCAGGTAGGGAACTGCGGCAGTGAGTCACCAAAGGCCCGCCGTGTATGTATTTAATTTCAGACTAGACTTTCTTATTGGGTTCGTCTAAACTTTGCGGGAACCATTTGGTCAAAGAAGAATGCGAAGTATTTACAGAAGCGCTGGTCTTGAGGGGGAATGTTAAAACTGGGCGATGTATATTGAAACACCTCCATGTTTCGTTTAGTACCGCTGCCTCGCTTGATATTTCATGGCGATATACCGGACACGGAGGGAAATCTAAACGAAACAACGCCGTACGGAGACTAGCGATGAGCGAGGCCGGGCGGGCTTCCACCAGGTGTGACCGTGTCCGGGGTAATTTCTCTTGCCCCGTGCCGTACAAAAAGACATCAGTTATTAGCAAGGAGTTGATTCGATCTGATAGCATGAAACATAGAAAAATAGGTGCCGGAGTAGGTCATTCGGCCCCTCGAGCCAGCACCACCATTTAATATGATCATGGCTAAATCAGTATTCCGTTCCTGCTTTTCCCTCCATATCCCTTGATTCGTTTAACCCTAAGAGCTAAATATAACTCTGTTGAAAACATCAAATGAATCGGCCTCCACAGCCTTCTGTGGCAGAGAATTCCATAGCGACCCAAAACGAAAGGATTTCGATCCGTGAAGTTATCGGGAAAATGAACGGAATAAATTAAACCAGGAATTGTGTAGAATCAATTATTTTCAAGGCGGTGATCGCTGGCAATTCTCAAATATCGTTGTATTTAATAAACGAATTAGAGCTGTGATAGTATTTTGAAATCATGTAAATCGCAACGTTCCGTATCAAGGGCAACCGAGTCACGTTTGTAGGAGAATTGTTCTTGATTGTACGGTTGTCAAAATACCGAGTGGTATGTCGGGTCAGCCCTGTCTTCTCAGCGAGTCCAGGGACTAGGAACTGCTGCAACTCCAGACCGCGCGTCTGATGCTGCGGCAGAACCCGCGGTGTGAGGGACGCGAGCCGCTTCAAGGCGGACATTGCGAAAGCAGCCTCCAGCGTAAAAAGAGTCGTTTTCTTCAGGGCTGCGGTGAAAGAGAAACTGGAGGGGTAGGGGAAACCATTGAAACCCACTCACCGCCGCCCAAGTCAACGCGCTGTAAATCTACATACATCCACAATCAGTGCGGATGCAGAGTCATGTTAGCGATGTTTTTAACCTTTACTCCCGCCAGGTGAAGGGGATGTTGGTGAGCGGGCTTGCGGGAGAAGGAGGGGAACGTTGTTTTATTATTTCACTTAGACTTGCTAATGCCCCCGTTGAGATTTGAATTCAGATAAAGCTCGTTTACCTGCGGTTTTCCGGCAGCAGAGTGCACAGTTATTGGTTGGATGTCGGGGATGTAATGAGCAGTTCTATGGTCGGGTTTAAGGAGTTGTTCGCTTCCTCTGGCATGTTTCAGGAGAATGTTCCCAACTATCCGCGTCTCGCTGTCTGGAGTCGATTCCGAGGCGAAGTATATCGTGTTGATGGATATCGTGGCGGTGGACAACAAGCGTTATCGCTACGCCTACCATCGCTCTTCTTGGCTGGTGGCGGGCAAGGCCGACCCGCCACTCCCAGCGAGGTGCGGCATTTGATTTTACCCTTGGCTCCGCGATAGTCCTAGACTCATGCCCCCCCCCCCCAACCCCCCACCCACCCCATTCCCGTTTGGGTCTGTCCGACAGAAACTGTCGGTTCCCGATGCTGAAAAATTGCAACTAAAGACAAAAATGCAGGAAAGTGAAGGAACGGGCCGAGACATTGACGGCTTCTTTCTCCACAGATGCTCCCTGGCCTGGTTAGTTTTTCCAGCATTTTCTGGTTTTATTTCTGCTCCGGTAGTAATCAACGAGCGCTCGGATCTTTTCCTGGGACACGGGACTAGTCTGAGTAAACGTCTTTATTTGTTGCTATGTTGAGAATGTATCTCACTCGATACCAGGAGGCAAATCCAGCCTTTACAGATCAAATGACACTCCCACTTCCACTCACCGAGATAAAGACAGGATAAAATATCGATGTCCAAACCCGGTCATCGCAAACCTATCCCAATTCGCTGTAACCTGGCACTAATCCGAATCTATTCAAGTTCAAATCAATTGGGCATCTGGCACGCTCCAGAGAGATGCCATGATGTGCAATCCACATGTGTAGAATCTACTCACCACCCTAATAAGGCCGTAAACCCAATCAACCGAAACCAAATCACACTAATCCCAATCATTTTAACTATTCACTCTGCTCCAATCGCCTAACCACAATCACCCAATCAGGTCACCCTGCCTTAACTATCACCCTAACTCCGATCCGAAATACTCTTAACTCCCATCCCATATCAACCCATCTGACTGCATTCAATCTAACCAAATCGGAAAATCGCTCTAACAAGGTCAGAATCACCTCAATGGCTCTGACCACAAATTCAATCACCCTGCCCTATCACTGTAGCTCTGATCCTAACAATAGCTTTATCCCTACCTCCAACTTATCCTCACACTGACCCTGTATTTTGCCGATTACAATTAAGCATTCTGACAGTACTGAGCAGTGCTGAACTACTATCTACCTGTGATGTCCCTCGGACTATCTTTGACCGAACTTTGCTGGCTTTACCTTGCACTAAACGTTATTCCCTTATCATGTATCGATACACTGTAAATGGATGGATTGTAATCATGTACTGTCTTTCTGCTGACTGGTTAGTTCGCAATAGAAAGCTTTTCACTGTGTCCCGGTGCACGTGACAATAAACTAAACTGAACTGAAACCTCGGTAAACTATGTCAACGCAGAACTTCTGACAAAAATTCTGGGAAACAGAGTTCCCGGGTTGCACTAACATAACTGACCGTTCCCGATCCTGGTCCGTTTTCCTTTTGGAAATTCTGAGATATGCTGAATAAAATAAAAACTGCAAGGACGATAGGGCAGCTCTCGAATGTTGCATGGAAGCAGATCAAATAAATTGGAGATTTGATACTTTGTTCGGGGGGGGGGGGGGGGGGGGTGATGATCTCCATAGACACAAAAAGCTGGAGGAACTCAGCAGAACAGGCAGCATCTCTTGAGAGAATAAATGGGTGACGTTTCGGATCGAGACCCTAATCTCCTGTTCATTGATGCAGAATCTGCTCATCCCAAATCCCAAGTCCGTCGATCGCAAATCCACTGATTTCAAATCTGATTCCGCCGATTCTGCTGAGCCAGATTCCGCAGATCCGGAGTACGCTCCTGTCCCCGAATGCACTGATCAGCCGGGTCTTGCTCGGACATTTTCCCACCGCTCTCCGTTTCCTCAGGCCTCACCTCCCCGTCTACCATGCCCCGAAGCCACTTTTACCCTCTTAACCCAGCCTCTTTCTGATCACCATATCCCGATTCCAGGCTCTATGTGCACCCCGACTGTCCGTTCACCGGGGAACAGCTTTCGAAACAAATGGTCTCCTTCGAGAAAGTGAAACTCACCAACAACGAGTTGGATCAACACGGACACGTGAGTTGCACTGAGTTTATTTCGGGCAATCCCTGGCGCTGGAACTTTAAACATAAATTGTAATCGTTGTCAATCGTTATCTGAATGGTGTCAAGTTGGGAAAAGGGGAAGTATAACGAAATATGGGGGTCCTTGTTCATCAGTCACTGAAAGTAAGTATGCTGGTACAGCAGACAGCGAAGAAAGCGAATGGCATGTTAGCATAACAAGAAGAGTTGAGTATAGGAGCAAAGAGGTCCTTCTGCAGTTGTACAGGGCCAGAGTGAGACCACACCTTGAGTATTGTGTGCAGTTTTGGTCCCCTAATTTGAGGAAGGACACTCTTGCTATTGAGGGAGTGCAGCGTAGATTCACGAGGTTAATTCATGGGATGACAACACTGTCGTATGTTGATAGTGTTGATGTGTTTGCTAGTGCTGTCGGGGAGGATTTAAACTAATGTGGCAGGGGGATGGGTACAAGAGCAAAGAGGCAGGTGGGTGTAAAACGAGGGTGGAAGCAATAGGGAGCAAGGTGAAAAGTAGAAGGGGTAAGAGCGTTGTAAAAACAAGCCTGAAGGCCTTGTGTCTCAATGCAAGGAGTATTCGTAATAAGGTGGATGAGTTGAACGTGCAGATAGCTATTAATGAGTATGATATAGTTGGGATCACGGAGACATGGCTCCAGGGTGACCAAGGCTGGGAGCTGAACATCCAGGGGTATTCAATATTCAGGAGGGATAGAGAGAAAGGAAAAGGAGGTGGGGTAGCGTTGCTGGTTAGAGAGGAGATTAACGCAATGGAAAGGAAGGACATTAGCTTGGAGCATGTGGAATCGGTATGGGTAGAGCTGCGAAACACTAAGGGGCAGAAAACGCTAGTGGGAGTTGTGTACAGGCCACCTAACAGTAGTAGTGAAGTGGGGGATGGTATAAAACAGGAAATTAGAAATGCGTGCGACAAAGGCAAAACAGTTATAATGGGTGACTTCAATCTACATATAGATTGGGTGAATTAAATTGGCAGGGGCGCTGAGGAAGAGGATTTTTTGGAAAGTATGAGGGATAGTTATCTAAATCAACATGTAGAGGAACCAACGAGAGAGCAGGCTATTTTAGACTGGGTATTGAGTAATGAGGAAGGGTTAGTTAGCAGTCTTATTGTGCGTGCCCCCTTGGGCAAGAGTGAACATAATATGGTCGAGTTCTTCATTAGGATGGAGAGTGACATTGTTAATTCAGAAACAATGGTTCTGAACTTAAGGAAAGGTAACTTTGAGGGTATGAGACGTGAATTGGCCAAGATTGACTGGCAATCAATTCTAAAAGGGTTGACGGTGGATACGCAATGGAAGACATTTAAAGACTGCATGGATGAACTACAAAAATTGTTCATCCCAATTTGGCAAAAGAATAGATCAGGGAAGGTAGTGCATCCATGGATAACAAGGGAAATCAGGGATAGTATCAAAGCAAAGGATGATGCGTACAAAGTAGCCAGAAAAAGCAGCATACCAGAGGACTGGGAGAAATTCAGAGACCAGCAGATAAGGACAAAGGGCTTGATTAGGAAAGGAAAAATAGATTATGAAAGAAAACTGGCAGGGAACATAAAAACTGACTGCAAAAGTTTTTATAGATATGTGAAGAGAAAGAGATTAGTTAAAACAAATGTAGGTCCCTTGCAGTCAGAAACAGGTGAGTTGATCATGGGGAACAAGGATATGGCGGACCAATTGAATAACTACTTTGGTTCCGTCTTCACTAAGGAAGACATAAATAATCTGCCGGAAATAGCAGGGGACCGCAGGTCAAAGGAGTACTCGAGTGAAATCCAGGTTAGTCGGGAAGTGGTGTTGGGTAAATTGAATGGATTAAAGGCCGATAAATCCCCAGGGCCAGATAGGCTGCATCCCAGAGTACTTAAGGAAGTAGCTCCGGAAATAGTGGATGCATTAGTGATAATCTTTCAAAACTCTTTCGATTCTGGAGTAGTTCCTGAGGATTGGCGGGTAGCAAACGTAACCCCTCTTTTTAAGAAGGGGGGGAGAGAGAAAACGGGGAATTACAGACCAGTTAGTCTAACATCGGTAGTGGGGAAACTGCTAGAGTCAGTTATTAAAGATGGGATAGCAGCACATTTGGAAAGTGGTGAAATCATTGGACAAAGTCAGCATGGATTTACGAAAGGTAAATCATGTCTGACGAATCTTGTGGAATTATTCGAGGATGTAACTAGTAGCGTGGATGGGGGAGAACCAGTGGATGTGCTGTATCTGGACTTCCAGAAGGCTTTCGACAAGGTCCCACATAAGCGATTAGTATATAAACTTAAAGCATATGGCATTGGGGGTTCAGTATTGATGTGGATAGAGAACTGGCTGGCAAACAGGAAGCAAAGAGTAGGAGTTAACAGGTCGTTTTCACAATGGCAGGCAGTGACTAGTGGGGTACCGCAAGGCTCAGTGCTGGGACCCCAGCTATTTACAATATACATAAATGATCTGGATGAGGGAATTGAAGGCAATATCTCCAAGTTTGCGGATGACACTAAGCTGGGGGGCAGTGTTAGCTGTGAGGAGGATGCTAGGAGAATGCAAGGTGACTTGGATAGGCTGGGTGAGTGGGCAAATGTTTGGCAGATGCAGTATAATGTGGATAAATGTGAGGTTATCCACTTTGGTGGCAAAAATAGGAAAACCGACTACTATCTAAATGGTGGCCGATTAGGAAAAGGGGAGATGCAGCGCGACCTGGGTGTCATGGTACACCAGTCATTGAAAGTAGGCATGCAGGTACAGCAGGCAGTGAAGAAAGCCAATGGTATGTTAGCTTTCATAGCAAAAGGATTTGAGTATAGGAGCAGGGAGGTTCTACTTCAGTTGTATAGGGTCTTGGTGAGGCCACACCTGGAGTATTGCGTACAGTTCTGGTCTCCAAATCTGAGGAAGGACATTATTGCCATAGAGGGAGTGCAGCGAAGGTTCACCAGACTGATTCCTGAGATGTCAGGACTGTCTTATGAACAAAGACTGCATAGACTCGGTTTATACTCTAGAATTTAGGAGATTGAGAGGGGATCTTATAGAAACTTACAAGATTCTTAAGGGGTTGGACAGGCTAGATGCAGGAAGATTGTTCCCGATGTTGGGGAGGTCCAGGACAAGGGGTCACAGCTTAAGGATAAGGGGGAAATCCTTTAGGACCGAGATGAGAAGGAATTTTTTCACACAGAGAGTGGTGGGTCTCTGGAATTCTCTGCCACAGAGGGTAGTTGAGGCCAGTTCATTGGATATATTTAAGAGTTAGATGTCGCCCTTGTGGCTAAGGGGATCAGAGGGTATGGAGAGAAGGCAGGTATGGGATACTGAGTTGGATGATCAGCCATGATCATATTGAATGGCGGTGCAGGCTCGAAGGGCCGAATGGCCTATTCCTGCACCTAATTTCTATGTTTGATAGAATGGAGCGGCTGGGCTTGTATACTCTGGAATTTAGAAGGATGAGGGGACCAATATTGAGGGGATCTTATTGAAACATTTAAGATAATTAAGGGTTTGGACACGCTAGAGACAGGAAACATGTTCCCGATGTTGGGGGAGTCCAGAACCAGGGCCACAGTTTAAGAATAAGGGGTAAGCCATTTTGAACGGAGATGAGGAAAAACTTTTGTCACACAGAGGGATGTGAGTCTGTGGAATTCTCTGCCTCAGAAGGCAGTGGGGACCAATTTTCTGGATCCTCTCAAGAGAGAGTTAGCTCGACCTCTTAAAGGTAGCGGAGTCGGGGGATAAGGCGAGAAGGTAGGAACGGGGTACTGATTGTGGATGATCAGCCATGATCATATTGAATCGCGGTGCTGGCTCCAAGGGCCGATTGGCCTACTCCTGCACCTGTTGTCTATTGTCTATTGCATCCGGTTTGAGGTTGCTCGCGGGGACGGTTGATGACTTACGGAGCTCCTTCTAACCCGGCCTTTAGTCTGTACAGAGCAGGAACCCACAGACCTGTGCCCACAATTAGCCGCATGACATTGTTGCAATCAAACTCCGCTGTCCCTTTTCCCAGACCAGGAGCTCCCAAAATACCGACTTGTAAAACAGTTAATTTACGCAACACTGAACACCGTAGAGTGACATCGCGGGCAGGTTGACAATACTAGCTTGGTTGAATAAACCGCAGTTGCAGTCCTCCCATTTGTCCGAACAACACCCCCCCCCCCCCCCCCCCCCCACCTTCTCACTCTGTATGTCCAGTTGTGGATAAGTAAGGCTGCATGTATACGTGGGCCTGTGTACAGACGCGTAGTCCATAGTTGTGTGTATGTAGGGTTACACAAAAAGCTGGAGAAACTCAGCGGGTGCAGCAACATCTATGGAGCGAAGGAGATAGGCGACGTTTCGGGTCGAGACCCTTCTTCAGACGTATGTGTGTATGTCAGTTGTGTGTATGTATTTGTGTGTACGTATACATAGGTATGTAAAAGTGTATTCAGTGGACTGTGCGCATAATCGTGCGTACTAATGTGTGTGTACGGGTGTCTGTGTAGAGGTCAATAATGGTAGGATTACTATCGGGTGTAATTCGGAAACAAGTTAATTTCCTTGAGTTTATGTATTTTAATTAAAGGGCCTCTTAACCCAGCCTCTTAATTGGTACACGTGACTATAAACTGGCCTTGAAACCTTGAAATGGAAAATGCCAAAAAAATAAAAATGACAGAAAAATCAGCGGGTTGAACCAGTCTGCTGTATAATCAGCGTCCAGGCACTCCTCGGGATTATTATCTGAAGCACACATCACCCTTGGCTCCATTTAACTAACGGATTGGGTGACGTTGAGGTTATGGCCGACGGTTGGTTTGGGCCTGCACGACAATTCTTCTCGTGTAGGAAGACACGGCAGATGCCGGTTTACACCGAAGAAAGACACAAAATGCTGGAGTAACTGAACGGCACAGATAGCATCTCTGGATAGACAGAATGGGCGACGTTTCAGGTCGAGACCCCTTTTCAGACCGTTTCGGGTCGAGACCCTTCTTCAGACCCGACCCATTTTTTTCTATCCAGAGATGCTGCCCGTCTCGCTCAGTTACCCCAGCGTTTTGTGTCTATCTTCGGCAATTCTCGTCAGTCGGGGCCGATCAGCATCGTTGGTCATTGCCTCTTTGAACTGAGTCCACGCCGTCTGCCTAATCCTCGTCTTTATCCACCAGGCTAGGGTTGTACTGTTGGGGTTGTTTTTGGAATGGGGTTGAGCTGTCGAGGCGCCAGTATTCTGTGTGTGTAATGCAGACCAATTCATTCCACAGATAATTTTAAACTCCATGCACAAATACCAGCCCCGGGTTCACGTCATTAGGAAGAAAGATCACACCGCTTCTCTGGTCAACCTCAAGTCGGAGGAGTTCCGCACCTTCATTTTCCCGGAGACAGTTTTCACTGCGGTGACCGCCTACCAGAACCAACTCGTGAGTCGCCGCTGTCACGCCGCCCGCCATCGGCCCAGACCCCCACCCGCTGCCGGCCCTGTCCCTCTTCATCCAGTCGAGCACCACGCTACAAATAGCCCAAGGTCGTTATAACTATAATCAATGGATTTCTATTAAATAAGAGGTTACCGGGACAGTGGTCCCTGACGTAGAGGTCATGTGGCAGAGGACACCGACAGAAGTCACTATAATATGTCACTGGGACAGAGGTCGCCAGGTAGAGGCCACTTCCATAGATGTCATTGGGACAGATGACACGGGACAGACATTAACTAGTGTAGGGAAGTTTCACGGCAGTCGGGTCACGACCCATGACCCGTGCTGTTGCTACGCTACCCCAAGTGGATTACACGCGATGAACTACAGGTGAGCTTACAGCGTAGCGAGCCCGTTAAAACCCACCGAAATTGTCAATTTTTGCGCTGTAAATAATTATGGAAATCGGGATAAGCGTGAGAGACATGTACCCAACTTCAGAATTCCAAAAGTGAGGAGAAATGACGGTATATGGTACCTTCATTTCGCTTCACTTTTGGAATTCTGAAGTTGGGTACATGTCTCTCACGCTTACCCCGACTGCCACAATTATTTACAGCGCAAACATTCAATATTTTGGCGGTTTTTAACGGGTCGCAAAGTACGCGTTTCTTGCATTAATAACATGTACCGGAGGTGACGGATGTCCTCCAGATGGGGGGTTACACAAAAAGCCGGAGAAACTCAGCGGGTGCAGCAGCATCTAAGGAGCGAAGGAGATAGGCGACGTTTCGGGTCGAGACCCTCCTCCAGATGGATTGAGCGGCTCCGTGCGTCAAGCCCTATGACCCAGTGACCTTACGTGCAAACCCCCTATAGGTAACTGGGATAGAGGTGGCTGCCATAAACGGGAACGGGACAGAGGGCTATATGACAGTGGTCAACGGGAGATGTAATTTGTACTGAGGTCACTTGGACAGAGGCCCTCGGACAGAGGTCACCCGGTTATTTGCTAGTGGCATTAGAGATGATGATTGATTTTACGGCGGTCAACATTGCCATAGGAAAAATAATGGGTACATGACCAACGGGTTTTCAACACAAGTAAAGGACCTGTGAAAATCAAAAACAAAATAGGAAATGTCAGATAGACTCAGCAGGTAAGGCCACAACTGTAGGGAGGTAAAGTCAATGTTTCAGGTCCAAAGCTCGCAGACAGGACTGGTCCGGCCAGCGCCCTGGGTATAATCCGGTTCAAGGACATATATACGGAGTTTGCAGGTCCTCCCTGTAACCACATGGGTTTACGTCCGATGCTCCGGGTTCCTCCCGCATTCCGAAGACTTGCTGGTCGGTGGTGTACATGTGTAAATTGCCCTGGAGTATGTAGAGAACAAGGACTTAAAGGGTTACAGGACAGTTAGTTAGACTTGGATTGCTCTGCGAGGTGGCACAGTCGCGATGCTCCGACTGTCCTCCTGATCTGTCATATGGAAATATAAATAATCCGCTAAAGAGAATCGTTAGAAAATCCTTTGAACTCCGGGTTATTGATTCTGGCCGTATTACTTTTCTGAGGAATGGTCCCGAACTGGAAACCTTAACTATTTCTCACCCCCAGATGCTGCGTGACCTGCCGCCATTTCCCAGAACTTTCTGTTTTAGTTTCAGATTTCCAGCATGTGTATTTTGTTTATTCACTGTGTGTTGACCCTTCCCTACCCATCGCGGTTTACGGGGAATTTGCTCATTATGTTTCTCTCCTGCAGATCACCAAATTAAAAATCGATAGCAATCCTTTCGCCAAAGGATTCCGGGATTCCTCCCGGCTCACCGATATGGAGAGGTACTGTCTCCCGGAGTAAGGCCCTTTCTTCTCAGTTTCATATGATGTGAATGGCGCGGTTTATGCAATGCGAAACAAACATAATTTAATACAAAGCTTCAAGTTTAGTTAACACTTTTTGGTTGTAAAACGTCTCTCTCTGCATGTTACTGGTTGTCATTTTGTAATGGTGAAACTATGCTCCGGTTCTCGAATCATTTCATCATCCGCTTTAGAGTCGTGTGATGAGAGGAGGCTGGTTTTAGCGGACACTGACCATTGTGGACGAGGGCTGGCCGTTTACCGACGCAGCTTGCCCGCGCCCATCCCCTCCCGTCACCGTGCTGCGGGCGGTGTCTCCGACTGAGTCAGCAGATGTACCTAGGCTTGCACCACGCAACTCCCTCCGAATAAGTTAACGCTTCCCACTGTATTGGTGGTCGGCGGAGACAACTCGCTCCTGCCTCTTATTCCATTGGAACACGTGCACCCCCATCCACTCCCAACCCATCCCGATCCAAACCCGCCAAGTCCCTACCCTTCAACTGTGAGCCCAGCAAACCCAAGCGTGGCTGAACGTTTGGGGTTAGTATTTTCAGGTGCGCATGTTCTGTGGTTTCCTGGCCACCAGTCCTCCGTTGTTGATTGAATTTCCACGAGCTTTCCTATTTCGACCGGTCACATTTCATGGTTTTGGGAGAGCCGTAAAAAAATTACTGGATCCAATTTTTGAGAGGAAGGGTTTACTCATGTTTTCACCTCGCAAGATAACAGGTGTGCGTTGTATTTTTGAGAAACGCCAGTCTACCTTTTAAACGAAATATCTCCCCCTTCACTGAAGCGGTCTTGACAGAGACCGCATGGAGGCGTCTCCGCATCATCAGCAGGACAGGTCCCGCACACTCTGCCTGCGGGCACTAGGAGCGGCCGTGGCGACGGGCCCGCGCTGTAAAGAGCCTCATTTGTCTGTGGGCCCAACGTTTGGCTTCGATTGGGCCTCAGACGTCTTCGCCTCTTGGGCAGGCGGTTCAACTCCGACGGTCAACGGCTTGGGATGGAAAGATCCATTATGTGTAGGCAGAGTGAGCCGTAGTTCGATTGACAGATGGGGCAGATTTGTACCGGACCAATCGCAGCCCCTACCGGAGCTCACCAGTAGCCGGATCAGCGGAGTAAGCTCTGCGGCGCTGCCAGCTGCGGTGTTCCTGCTCCAGCACTCCGCCAGCGCCCTATGTTTGATGAATGCGGATTAAATATATTCCGGGCCATTGTGCGAAGGATTCTAGATTTATCTGCAACCCCCCGCCTCTGCCCGCTTCACGGAGATCCCCTGCCTGTGCACGCCGTCCTTTCGGCCGGTATGATTGAGGATTGGGTGCAATAGCTCCGGCGCACCCAGTTAGCTGGGCGGTCACTGCCGGTGAGCCAGGGGTGAGGACAAGTCTGACGGAGGTTGAGAGCGTTCGGACAGTTGTGTTTTTAACCAAATTTAAGAATCGGTTTAAGACTGTTGTCAGAGATTGAGGTTTGTGGGGGAATCGAACAGACGATGTTTGTTTAAGTGGGCAGTTAGATTAGTCGATGGCAAAAGGTTAAAAGGGGAGACATGGAGAATTATCGTAGGGAATCACTGGGACCAGGGAGTCACTGTATGTGAAATATTACAGATAAATTGAGAAATAAAAGTTAGAAGAAATGGGAATCTAACTCAGACCGTACAATATATTGGAAGAAAAACACAAAGGGCTGGAGTAACTCAAAGGGTCAGGCAGAATCTCTGGATGCCATGGATAGGCGACGTTTAGTGTCGGGACCCTTCTTCAGACTGATTGACACATGTTGGTTTATAAACCATTATCTACAGTCCCTTATGTCTCCACACACTACATGGCCAGAAGAACTAAATCCAGATCATATTTGTTTTTTAATTGCCTGTACATAGCAAGATAACTAATTGTAATTTGAAGAGCTCCCCGAGCCATCAGCTGTCATGAAGTGAGAATTAGTTCAGTTCATCTCTGGTATCTACTTTTTACCAGGTGCTACTGGTTATATTGACATCCCCAGGGTAGACGAGGGTTACAGTCAGTGCAGGAAAGAGCATTGAGGTAACCGATTCTCTATAATGTATTGAATTCTGCAGCAGACAAGAGAGGCCGAATGGCCTGCATGTGCTTCTATTTAGTTTGTTCTTGAACCTGTCTGTACTGTGCTGCAGGGAAAGTGTGGAGAACCTTATCCAGAAGCATACCTATGCACGATCACCCATCCGGACATATGGAGGCGAAGATGATGGTCTTGGAGAGGAGAACCAAACAGCACAGAATAGAGGTAGGAAAAAAAGCATCATATCTGTAGCATTACCCATCACCCAAGCCATCCTGCCTCCAGAGTAACTGTAACATATTTGACGTGTGCTCACTGCTATAATATGGTAAATGTAGCAGTCAATCTGTGCACAGCAAGATCCCACCAGCAATACTACGACAATGGCCTGGATATTGAGACAAATATGCCAGCACTCACAGCGGTTTCCAGGATGGACAGTGGTTTCTGATCTGCACACATGTGGATTCCAGCAGTAGCTGCCAATGACACATTGTTCCGCCACTTACAGCACCATGGCAATTTTCCATGATTTCATTATTTCTGTGTCTGCATTAATGTAATGACATGCTGACTCAGTAGTTTATGCCGAGATTGCTGGAGGCCCAGCAGTGGTGGGGCACTTTGAGAAGATACATGGTGGATGGGCACCTGGCCAGGGAAAGCCAGGGAAAGCAGACCCCCCCCCCCCCCCCCCCCCGAACTGTAGGTCCTAATCCATCCCTGGTGACAATATTTGGGAACTCTCCAAATCTCCACCCTCACCCAGAGGACTGAAGCATCCCAGATAACAGCAAAATCACAAAGGTCTGCTGTGTAGGAAGGAACTGCAGATGCTGGTTTACACCGAAGATCGAAACAAAATGCTGGAGCATATCTGGATAGAAGGAATGGGTGGTGTTTTGGGTCAAAACCTTTCTTCATAGTCAAGGGAGAGGGATGAGCGAGGGAGAGGGGAAAGAGGGATGAGGGGGGGAGGGGGAGAGAGGGATGAGGGAGTGGTGGAATATTACGATGGGGAATGGGTTGCGTTGGGGGACCAGGCCTTCCGTGTGATAGGGACCCAACGGGTCCTACTTAGTCGTGTACAGAATTAAAATTTAATCAGGGGGACAGTCAGACTGGTTGGAGAACTAAGGGATGGAGAGAGAGAGCAAGCAAGGGTTAGTTCAAGTTAGAGAAGTCAATATTCATACCGCTGCAGTGTAAGATGCCCAAACGGAATATGAGGTGTTGTTCCTCCAATTTGTGCTTGGCTTCACTCATAGTGACAGTGAAGGAGACTCAGGACAGAAAGTTCAGTATGGGAATGGGAGGGGGAGTTAAAGTGTTTAGCAACCGGGAGATCAGGCAGGTTTAGGCAGTCCGCTCACTTCCTTTGATGTCTCATTTTCGCAACTTGTACTTCCTTATGTCTGTGTCACCCTCTCCGCTGACTCTGTCTGAAGAAGGGTCTTGAACTAAAATGTCACCTATTCCTTCTACCCAGAGATGCTGCCTATCTCGCTGAGTTACTCCAGCATTTTGTGTCTATCCCAAAGGTCTGCTGGTGCATATAAATAAGTACCTCCATAACATCTCTATAAAATCCTCCAAATGGACGCATACTGAATCTGTACAAGATAGCAGCATAAAGCCAGCCATTAGTTAAAGCTGAAACATTTATCATCCAAGTTACTGTACTGAGCTTAGATATCATCAGAAACCTCTGTCTCGCCATAAACTATTTAAGGAATGTTACTAGGACAAAATCTGCTCAAATAATGGACAGAGTATAATGTAGGAATGGTTGCAATTTAATTTGGTTGACAATTATTTAAGATTTAGAAAAGTGTTCCGAATAATTTTATTTAAAAAAAAATTCATTGTTTGTTGGCCTTGTGCGACGCAAAAACTGAACTCTCCTTTAAACTAACAAATGTGTCCACCACGAATGGTAAATGAGGAAGCATGCATTCAGGCTCAGCACTTGGGTTAGGCAAGATGATGGATTTACTGGTCTCTGACTGCTCATTAGTTGTGTCAGCTCAGTCGTGCATGATGCTGAGACCAGCGTGTCTCTCATCTCATTGCTGACACGGTTAGATTCAGTTTGTGCTTCTCATTGTACTTTGGAGCTTGGCACAGATGGGTTTTGCCCCGCTTGTAACCAGATGTCATATCTTACCACCATTGGGCATAGATGGGAACCTCCCTATGTGCAGTACTCAAAATTATCCCCCACATTAGTTACCCTAATACATTAAAACATATCTGGGGGGGGGGGGGGAGTGATCCTACCATTGGGGGTAGGGTGGAATCCAAGAATCTGATGGGCTGTGAAATTATGAAACAAATCTACATCCAGTACGGTGGAAATATGGAGATCCTTCCACCTGCAGCAATTGGATGGCAAGCCAATTGTTAATGTTAAATCTGAGATATTCTTGCCAACCGAGGATATTAAGCGAGCGGAGAAGACATATTTATTAGGTCACAGATTGGTCTTGATCTCACTGAATGATGGAACAGATATGAGAGGCTGAATGGCCTACTCCTGTTCCTCAATTTGCCACAGCACCACGATTCTGACGGATCATTCTTCCCCTCAATTAGGTTGAAGTGTATTATTGTCATGTGTTCTGAGGGACAGGGAAAACCCTTATTTTGCATGCTATCCAATCAAATCAGATAATGCTGTACCTAAACACAATCATGCTGAAATCAAGCACATTAAGTAAAGTGAAGGGAAAGATAACGAATGCAGAATATAGTCCTCAGCATTGTAGCGTACTAGTTCCAGAGACAAAATCCAATGTTCTCAATGGAGTGAAGTATTCAATACTGATTCCAATCCAGTATGTGTAGGTTATTATAGAACCCATCGCCCAAAAACCGTAGATCAGGCATTCTGCGGTATTTGTGTAAGAAGTAACTGCAGATGCTGGTTTAAACCGAAGATAGACACAAAAAGCTGGAGTAACATAGCGGGACAGGCAGCATGTCTGGAGAGAAGGACTGGGTGGCGTTTCAAGTCGACACCCCGTATTTTCACATTTGAAACACCCTACTGTCATTATCTTCTGGGAATAGCATTCCGTTTGAGACCGCGGGAAAGCCCATTTACACTCAGAAATGAGGGAAATGGTTTAAAATCATAACTCCAAGATGAAATCCAGATCTCGGGTGTGACAATACGCACTTTGAATAACCACCCACCGTGCCCTACCCCGTCCAGGAAGCTAGCACAGGGCTACCAATATGTCTGTGCTTTGCTATAGTTCCAAGCTGCATTTTCCCCACTCGGTTGGTGTACGCCAGGAGCAGCAGGGAAAAATAGCCGCAGAACCGACACAATGTACCGATTTGAAAGCCCGTGTCGGGCCAGAAATGAGTATAGGCGAAACTGAGATCTTATTCAATGGAACCAAGAAAGGCAATTTATCCCCCAGCCTTTACCCGAAGTTCACCATGTAGTGAGTCTGGCATCTTTAGCAGGGTTTGCTGATCTGTGGGGCCAAACCAACATTCGGATACATAACACGGGTATCTGAAGCCAGAAAAGAACGATTAAAATAAAATCAGGTGCTCTTTGGGGGAAAATCTAATTTAACGCCGTACCATCAGTGGATGGAGTTTTTCTGATTCATTGAATTGGATCAATCTCCATTTCAGCAGAGGGCTTGGTTAAGGACAGGAAGAGAAAATTGATGTGTCCCAAACTGGAACTCACAGCCACAACAAAGTGCTCGGGACTGCTCCATCGAGGCAATGACTAGAGATGAAATGAAGCAGACCCCGGCCATCTACTGACCCGAGGCGACAATCAGTGACTGGGACCTAAAAATTGGATAAACTGCATACCATAATTAATTATCTAGATAATATACTGTAAATTATAATATAAATTATATATGAAATTTTCTGATCTCCGGTGATTCTTAAGAAAGGTCCCGGCCCGAAAGGTTGATTGGTCTGTCTGCCCATCCACAGATGCTGATTTATGGGCTGAGTTCTTCCAGCACTTTTGATGTTGGTCACAAGTGCCGCTTGGACTGAAACATGGTTCGTTGAAACATGAAACACTCGGCCACGTTCTGTTAACACACAGCCGCTTTCCATGTACACAGGATCGCGTACACCAACTCACACTCTGTACTTTCTTTCTGCAGGATCCGCCTTTACAACTTCGGATAACTTGTCCCTGAGCACCTGGGTCGCTTCTTCCTGCAATTTCCAGGGTTTCCAGCACCCCCAGTCGCTGGCGATCGCCACCACTGCCGCTTCGCTGGCCACCCCTGTCCCTCACCCCATCCAAGGCTCGCTGCCGCAGTACAGCCGCATCGGGGTGCCCCTGACACCGTCAGCCATCGCCAGCTCCATGCAAGGCAACGGACCGGCCTTTCCCACATTCCACATGCCTCGCTACCATCACTACTTCCAGCAGGGGCCCTACGCAGCTATCCAGGGCCTGCGGCACTCGTCGGCTGTCATGACCCACTTTGTGTGATGGACAGCGGGGTTGCATTCCCCCCCCCCCCCCCCCCAGGGACCGTGGTGCATGTGAGAGGCGTTCAGAGCATCAGGGACATGCTCTGCACCAACAGCTCAACGGCGCACCAAGAAACAACTCCTGCAGGGACACGGGCAGAGACTACAGCCTCCAGAATGCATCACAGGATTGGACTACAATGCATTGTCACAGTGGACCACTATTCCCACGATGCACCGTTCACAGCCAGTCTGCAGGGAGGATGAAGTGCCCTCTTCTGCCAGCAGCATTGGCACAGCAGCGAGCTGTTAACACTTCAGCCAGACGCACTCACTGTATGTACCGCGTGGCACGCAGACGGAGCCCGCTGAGCCAGTGACCTGAAGGACATTCCTGCACTAGTATTGCCAGATGGTGCACTGCTGCCGACATACCGAGGACTCTCAGCGTGTCTGAACATGCAATCACATCTCCGATACAACCCACCAGTGGGTGTGACAGTGTGTGCGCAAGTGAGTGTGTAAGAGTGGGAGTGTGTGTTTGTGTCCATGCTTGTGTGTATCCTCGGGTCTGCGTACGGGGTGTGTGTTTGCGTGTGTGTATCTGTGTGAGAATCCGCGTGTGTCAATGTGTCTGCGTGTATAAGTGTGAGTGTGTATGTGTGTATAATTGAATGTGCATATGTCTGCATCAGTGTGAGGGTGTATGCAGGCGCGCACACGAGTTCTGTATGAGACTGCGAGTTTGTTTTTTAAATTATTGCTTGCCAGGTTCTGGATATAGCTGCCATTTATTGCCCATCCTTAATTGTCATGAAGACAGTGGTGGTCAGGTGGCTTCTTGTTCTCCTGTGGACTTCCAGTGAAGGAGGTCCCACGGTGCTGTTGCGGAGAGGGCTCCAGGCTTGAAACCTAGTGACTGGCAAAATATTCCCAAGCCACGATGTTGTGGGAGACCTGCTGGTGTTAGTGTGCCTATTGTCCTTGGTCCGCTTGGTGTTAGAGGTCATGCTTTGGGAGGTGCAAAGGCAGTTGCCTGGGTGAGTAACTGTAGTGCATTTTGGAGATGGTGGACACTCCAGCCACTGAGTGTTGAGGATGGAGGGAGGATTTGTTAAGAGCTAGTGCGTGGGTCTTTAACAAGCAGGCTGCTTTGCTCTGGATAGTGTTGAGCTGACTAATCCAGGCAAATGGAAACGGATCCATCACGCTCCTGACTTGTGCCTCGTAGCAGGCGAACAGGCCCTGCAGTGTCACTCTTTGCAGAATACCTAACCTTTGACCTGCTCCTGTAGACACGGGATTAACGTCTGACATAGTTGAGCGTCTGGACATTGGTGGTCACCAGGATGTTGCTGGTGGAGTCCTGGTAACGTTAATACCATCGAGAAGTGAGGGAAGGTGTTTTGGCTCTCTCGTGTTGGACAATGTGATTGCTGGCATTTTTGTTGCCAAATAATACCGGCCACTTACCAGCCTGCACCTGAATGTCGCCCAGTTCTCGTTGCATACTGGCCTAGGATTAACGTAATTTGCAGAGGACTTGTGAATGGAATTGAACGTTGTACCACATCAGTGAACATCCCCACCTCTGCCCTTATGGTGAAAGGATGATTACCGATGAAGCAGCGGCAGCTCTTTGGGTCGAGCACACTGTCTTCGGGAACTCCTGCAGTGATGTCCGGGGCCTGGGATAATTGATCACAAACAACTATTTTCCTTTGTTCAGAATCTGAGTGATAGGGGTCCGTTGGGATTTTCCCTTTTATTTCCATTTACTTCATTTTTACCAGGGCATCTTGAAATGCTGTCTTGATGTCAAGGACAGTCTCTCTCAGCCTCCCTTCAGGATTCAGCTTATTGTTCACCATTTCGCCAAGGCTGTGATGAGTAATGGAGCCGAGTGATTCTGGCGAATCACAAACTGCGCACCAATGAGTAGGTTATTGGTGACTAAGTGCCACCATCAATGTAACCTTCCATCACTTTGCTTATACGACAACAATTAATGGAATTTGGTTTGTGGTGGTTTTGTGAACACTATGTAGTTGGGCAATTTTCCGCATTGTCAGTAGCAATCAGTTTTGTAATGGACTGGGACAGCTTGTGTGGAGGTGCAGTCAGTTCTGGACTGCAGGTCTGAAGCTGGGGTGCTGCTTGTTCCCGTAATACCGGGGGTCTTCGGTCAACAAGTGGACTGGTTTCTGTACGAGGGATAATCTCAGGAGGAAGCTGAGACTGAACACTCTCACTCCACACTTCTGGCTGAAGATGGCTATAAATTATGTTGCTTTGTCTCCAGCTCCTCCAGCCTGGTCCAGCATCGTTGGGATGAGGTGACCTCCTCCTCCTGTTAGCTGTTCAATTAACCACCCTCATTCACAACCAGGCGTGGCAAGACTGCGGAGATTCGATCCGATCCATTTGTCTATTGCATGCCGTTGTTACTGTTTAACAGCACATAGCCCTGCCGTAGCCCCACTATACTGGTGCTCGTCAACTTCAGGCACACTTAAGGCAGCTTCCATTATACCGCTCTGCACTCTCCATTTAATCCAGACCTTCCCCACAATCCCCTGCGCTTGTTTTCACAGTGACGGCGAGTGATAGTCGTGCCAAGTGATGCTACAGACGGGGTGGTGAACATTTTTGCTGGTGACAACCCATGGCGCCACGTGGTGTGTTTGTGTACAAGTGTTTGGGCAAGAGTTTGTGTTGGTACCGTTAAAGGGACCGACTGTGTGCGTTCCTTGTAACTGTATATGTAAGGCCGAGATTGTACATGTGTGCACGCGAGTCTGTGTGCATGTGTGTGCGTGCACGAAAGAGGGTCGTGTGCGCCGGTGAGTGTGTGCATGCGTGTGTTTCTGTGTGCCTGTGCAAGGAGACTGCAAAGGTGTGTGCATGTGATGTGTGATAAAGACTGTGCGTGTCCCAGTAGAAGGCAAAAGAAGAACTCTCCCTATGTCTACAAGCATCCATTTAATGTCCTACCATTTGTGAGCATGTTCACTCATTTTAAAACAATAAGTAATAAAATGCCATTATGTGTTTTTCTCCTGTACTAGATTATATTCAAAGGAAATTGTGGAACTACACCTATTAAGAATTGTTTTCTAAAAGTGCAATATATTTATTTCTGCTGGAACTGATTTCAGTGCATTATTTGAAATTTCAGATTAAAATTGTGTATTTATAAACGGCAAGATCTGTATAGTCATTAAATGCACCCGTTGCTGCAGTATTGTGTTAACATTTACAGGAGGGGTCCATCCACACGACTTTGCAGGTCTGTTCAGTACATGACCTGTGGTGTAATTCAACTTGCTGTGTTTCCCGTCTCGATCCGTCCAGCGGATATTTGCACTTCTCCCTCCTTCGCAAGGTGGTGCTTCAATACACATTGCGTTGTGAACTATAAGGCCTATTAGGTTCGACCATTCAAACCTAATCGCCTCAATACGTTCATGGATGATCTGAACTTGCCTTCAGTTCCATGTTTCCTTCCGCCCCCCGGGAATTTGAAAGTTCCTCATCGGAGTTCACATATAAAGATATATAACTTATGTCTTTGGAAATTGCTCTTCCTGTTGGTGTCATATAGTGAGGAAGCAAAGATCTGGTCAGTTGTGGCTGGAGTTCTCAGAGAGAAGGTTGCGAGTCCCCGCTCTGGACTGGAGGACACAAAATGAGGCCCAGGGCAGTGCTGAGGGAGGGCAGCCCCGCAGAAATTTCAGAACACCATCCTTTGCTCTCTCGGGTGAATGTCAATGATCCCATGGTACTCGAACAAGAGAAAGGGAGTTCTCGCCAACACTCTGACGAATATGTATCTCCCAGTCAAGAGCTCTGGAAGATATTGTTGCACTACTGATGATGGGAACTTGCTTTGTGCAGATGGAGTGTGTGAGGACTTCAGAGGTACTCCCAGAAAGGCTACCTTCCAACGAGAAAAACAATCCCAAGTTCTTAACAAAGTCAAATAAAGAAAGCGTATTTATTGAATGGCACTGGGAGTTGGAAGGTTGAACAGAATATAAAATAGCCCAAGAATGAAATGGCTGAAATATTATTCAGGAAAAAATTAGAGAACAAGGTAAAATTGACTAACCTATAAAACAGATGATGTTTTCCCATGCACTTAAAAAAAATGAAAAATCAAGATGGGGTATCAATAATGTAAATCCATGAGATGGCAGATGAACCAAGCTGCTAATTTGCATCAATCTTCACTGTGAAGTATGCAAGCAACATTCCAGAAATAGATATAGATGGGGAATTAGAAGGGAGGGAAGAATTAAGGAGAATTACAGTTACCAAGTCAGTGGGGCAAGTCGAGTTGTGGAACATGTTCTGATCAGTTTCCATGACCAGATGGACTCCACGGTCTCTGTCCTAAAGGAATTCCCCCTTAGCCTTAGACTGTGACCCCTTGTTCTGGACTCCCCCAACATCGGGAACAATCTTCCAGCATCTAGCTTGTCCAACCCCTTAAGAATGTTGACAGTTTCTATAAGATCCCCCCTCAATCTTCTAAATTCCAGCGAGTACAAGCCGAGTCTTTCCAGTCTTTCCTCATATGAAAGTCCTGACATCCCAGGAATCAGTCTGGTGCATCTTCTCTGTACCCCCTACATGGCAAGAATGTCTTTCCTCAGATTTGGAGACCAAAACTGTATGCAATACTCCAGGTGTGGCCTCACCAAAACCCTGTACAACTGCAGTAGAACCTCCCTGCTCCAATACTCAAATCCTTTCGCTATGAATGCTAACATACCATTTGCTTTCTTCACTGCCTGCTGCACCTGCATGCCTACTTTCAATGACTGGTGTACCATGACACCTAGGTCTCGTTGCATCTCCCCTTTTCCTAATCTGCCACCATTCAGATAATAGTCTACCCTCATGTTTTGCCACCAAAGTGGATAACCTCACATTCATCCACATTATACTGCATCTGCCATGCATCTGCCCATTCACTCAGCCTATCCAAATCACCCTGCAGCCTCCACGCATCCTCCTCACACCTAAATATACCCCCCAGCTTGGTGTCAAATGCAAATTTTGAGATGTTGCATTGCATTCCCTCGTCCAAATCATAAATATATATTGTAAATAGCTGGGGTCCCAGCACTGAGCCTTGCAGTACCACCCTAGTCACTGCCTGCCATTCTGAAAAGGACCCATTTACTCCTACCCTTTGTTTCCTGTCTGCCAGACAGTTCTCTACCCACATCAATACTGATCCCCCAATACCGTGTGCTTTAAGTTTGTATGCTAATCTCTTATGCGGGACCTTGTCGAAAGCCTTCTGAAAGTCTAGATATAACACATCCACTGGTTCTCCCTTATCCACTCTACTAGTTACATCCTCAAAAAATTCTATCAGATTTGTCAGACATGATTTACCTTGCGTAAATCCATGCTGACTCTGTCCAATGATTTCACCACTTTCCAAATGTGCTGCAATCCCTAGAGCAATAACTGACTCTAGCAGTTTCCCCACTACCGATGTTAGACTAACTGGTCTGTAATTCCCCGCTTTCTCTCCCCCTCCTTTTTTTAAAAAGTGGGATTACATTAGCTACCCTCCAATCCTCAGGAACTACTCCAGAATCTAAGGAATTTTGAAAAATTATCACTAATGCATCCACTATTTCTGTGGCTACCTCCTTGAGTACTCTGGGATGCAGACAATCTGGCCCTGGGGTTAGCTTTCTTAAAATTCACATGTCAAGCTTCCTGACTTTGTAATCACAAAAACATTTTATTCACATTCTCATAACCCTGTTCCAGAAACCCCCATGCAAAAATATAATGCCTTCAGGAGCCACAAGTAAAGTAATTACATATTTTACCCTTACCAAGTACCCTCTCTTTTCTAAATGCATTTATGTCGTTCCCCCTCAAGATATCACAAAGCATACACATCAGTCATTGAAGTGTTATCTGTTGTAGCCAATCTGCACACAAGTATCAAATACCAGTTATATGATAAAGGACATGGCCCTAGCTGTGGAGTAAATATCAACCCTAGTAAGGTCATCCCTAAGATACTACTGTTAGATTCCAACATTCACTTGAGAGGACAAGGGTTTGGCCCAACATCTCATCCAGGAAGCTTAGCTTTTAGAACCACTGCAAATTGGCAGAGTTTCCCTGTGTAAACACATTTTCAGCAATAGAAACACTATTGTATTTTAAATTTCAAAATAGACTTTATTCAGGTAATAAATATATACAATAAATGATCCGTGCAAAAAAAATCATCCGATATTTTCGGAGGCTATACAAAATATTCTAAACGGTCTACATACATCACTCACTGAGTCAGTGTGTCAAACGAATTAATGAGTGGATGAACCAGAATTTCCTCCAGCTCAATGCAAATAAGACAGAAATTATTGTCCTTGGCCCCAAAAAAATAAGGCTAGAGATAAGTGCTCAACTTGACTCAATTGCATTGAAAACCACAGACAAAGCCAGAAACCTTGGTGTAGTTATAGACTCGGATTTGAATTTTAACAGCCATATAAAGACCATTACCAAATCTGCCTACTACCATCTAAAAAACATTGCAAGAATCAAGGGATTTCTGTCCAAAGAAGACACTGAAAAACTTGTTCATGCATATATCTTCAGTAGGTTAGATTATTGTAATAGTATCTTTACAGGTCTCAGTAAAAAATCAATTAAACAACTGCAGCTTATCCAGAATGCCGCTGCCAGAGTCTTAACCAACACCAAGAAAATGGACCACATTACACCTGTCCTTAAATCTTTGCACTGGTTCCCTGTGTGTAAAAGGATAGATTTTAAAATTCTGCTACTGGCATACAAGGCTCTGAATGGTCTGGGTCCAAAATACATCTCTGACCTTCTTGTTGTTTATGAAGCACCTAGACTCCTCAGGTCTTCGGGGACAGGTTTATTCCATGTTCCCGGGGTGAGAACAAAAAGGGCTGAAGCAGCATTCAGTTTCTATGCTCCACACCTGTGGAACAGGCTCCCTGAACACCTGAGGTGTGCACAGTCTGTAACCACATTTAAGTCAGGCCTAAAGACACTATTGTTTGATGTAGCTTTTTCATGACCCAACATGCGGGTAATTTTAATCTTCTTGTTTAAACCCTTTTATGTGCTTTTAAAATTGCCTTAATATTTTAGTGATTTTGTTTTACTATTCATGCAATTGGCTTATTGGCTATTTTGTTGTCCTGTGTTGTGTTGTGGTTCTGCAATGTTTTTAAACTATGTTATTCTCTTGTTTCTTTTGTAAAGCACTATGAATTGCAGCTTGTATGAATGGTGCTATATAAATAAACTTGCCATGCCTTGCCTTGCCTTACATTGCTGAAATTTCACAAATTTATCTCCCACCCTTGCCACTCATGTGGCCCACTGATGTGGAATCCCTTCCCTTATTTTGAGGGGCATCTCCACCACAACCTTCCCCCCATGTCCAGCAGAGGAAGGAACCTAGACTGTGGTCCTCCCCCACTGAGCCTTGGCGTTGCTGCACCGAGCTTGCAGTCTGCAGCGGGCCAGTCGGCAACATTCCTTGATGGACATCTCACTCCGCTGGGTGGTGAACAATGCTCAGGCAGATCAAAGAGCGTCTTTGTTAATTACCTTCCAGCAGCACTCGATGGCAGTGTCTGAATGTGTCCCTGGGAACAGTCATTAAATCACAGAATCCTCTGTGATGGAGCTGTTCAGAATAAACTGTGACAGGGACCCTGGCAAACCTCTACAGACTCTCTTTGCAAATCCACACTCTGCAAAGAGGTGGGCAACTGTCTCCTCTCCATAGCAGCCGTCCCGATGGCAGCGTGCACTGGTAGTGAGGTTCCAATGGTGCAGGAAGGATCTGACTGGGAGGGTTCTCCTCACCGCCAGCCAAGCCAGGTCTTGGTGCTTGTTGGTGAGTTTTGGCGATGAGGCATTTTGCCAGACAAGCTGCGCAGTCTGCCATGCCACAGGATCCATCGAGTCATTTCCCTGCAGTGCCTGCAGGACGTTCCGTGATGACCACTGCCCGATGGACATGCGGTCAAAGGTGTTGGTCCGGAGGAGCCTTTCCACAAACATCAGATGGTGTGGCATCTGCACCAGGCCCATCCTTTGCAACACCGGGGACAGGTAGAACCTCACCAGATAGTGACACTTGGTGCCCATGTGCCTTGGCTCTACGCTCCGTCTGATGCAGCCACACACGAAAGTGGCCATCAAGGTGAGGGCGATGTTGGGAACGCTTATAACCCCGTTGTCTGTCGACGTGCATTGTGGCCCGTTGAACCCGGTCCATCCTCGACCCCCAGATGAACTGGAAGATGGCCCAGGTGATCCCTGTGGTGTAGGAGGGAGGGACAGGCCACACTTGCGCCGGGTACAGCAGCCCCAAGAGCACCTCACACCTGACCAAATTTATCCCCCTTATGGAGAGGGAGCGTTGCTTCCACAGCTCCAGTTTCTACCCACCTTGGCTATCTGCTCCTGCCAATTCTTGTCACACGCCTCTGCTCCCCACAAACCAGATCCCCAGCAGCTTCAAGAAGTCAGGCTTGATGGTGAAGGGGACGGAAGATCGGTCGGGCCAGTTGCCAAAGAGCATGGCCTCGCTCTTCCTGCGGTTCAACCTGGCTCCCGTGGTCGACTCAAACTGGTAGCAGACGCTAATCAATCTGCGGACCGACCCTGGATCCGAGCAGAAGACGGCGACATCATCCATGTACAGGGAGGTTTTGACCTGAGTGCACCCACTGCCTGGCAATGTCACTCCTCTTATGCTCGCGTCCTTCCTGATGGACTCGGCAAAAGGTTCAATACAACAGACAAACAAGACAGGGGAGAGAGAGGGCAACCCTGCCTGACTCCAGACCTGGCGGGGAAGCTGTCTGATTCCCACCCATTGATTTGGACGGCACTACAGATATCAGTGTAGTGCAGTTGGATCCAATTCCTGATTCCCTCCCTGAAGCCCATTTTGGAGAGCATCTGTCCTGCATGTAGGCAATGGTATCTGTCAGCACCACCAGGCTGTCTGAGATTTTTCCTGCCATTTGCAGCACAGGATCACCCGTCCCAGAGCAGACTTGACCCCGTTGGCGGTGGCCTTAGACAGGATCTTATAATCAACATTCAACAATGTGATGGGTGGGGAGGGATGCGAGGCAGGTATATCATTACTACTCTGTTTCTTTCTTTTTTGTCTTTTTATTTCTCTATTCCTTTCTTATTTCTTTTACTTATTCACTCTTTGGCTACACCATTTTGGTAGTCTAGGGGTTCTATCCTTGCACAGTACACTCTTTCTCTTTCTCACTTTTTCTCCCTTCTTTTCTCTTAACTATAGCTAAAAGTCAAAATTGAAGCTGTACAATAACTGTATTATGTCATATGCCGTTGGTTATACTTCTGTACACTTGCTTCTAATAAATAAAAATATTAAAAAAAAACAAAAAAACAATGTGATGGGTCTCCAATTCCTGATATCCTTCATCTCCCCCTTCTGCTTGTAGATTAGGGTGATGCTGCCCTACCTCATGGACTCTGACATGCTGCAGGCTAGAAGCATGTCATTGTACACTTCTAGCAGGTCCAGGCCCACCCAGTCCCACAGAGCCGAATAGCACTGGGCGGGTAAGCCATCACCTCCGGGAGTTTTACTCAAGTCAAAGGAACGGATGGAGCCAGTCAGCTCCTCTAGGGTCAGTGGTTGGTCCATACCTTCCCGCTTGCTGTCCTCCAAGACCTAAATGTGATAGAGGACAGGAGATACTGGGAGGCATTGCTGTCTGTGTCATTTCTGTCATACAAATCCGTATGAAAGGATTTGCAGATCCTCAGCATGCCCGTCTGCAAGGATGTTACCGAGCCGTCCTCCTCCCTAAGGCTGTTCATCACAGAGCTCCGCTCCCCGTGAACTTTATGGAAGAAGAAGCGTGAGCACGTCTCATCCTGCTCCACGTGGCGGATCCTGGATCTGAAGAAGATTTTAGAGGATTCAGAGGTAAAGAGCCGAGCTTGCTGGCCCTTCAACTCCCTCACATTCCTCCCTCACATTCACCCCCCACGACTGCAGAAGGAGCAGTTGCTGAAAATCTGTCTGGAGTTGACACAATTGCCTCTGACTCTTGTCTTGCTCTCTGAACACCTTTAAATATATATATTTTTTAATATCTTTATTTATTAGCAGTACTGTAAGTTACATTAGTGTGTATTGTATTACAGTCATTGTACCCCTTATTTTTTTTTATTTCATGGCTTTAGAAAAGAGAGAATAGAGAGTAAAACAGCAGCATAGAAAGTAGAAAAGTGAAAAAGGGATGTGAAAGTGCCAAAGCATGACAGAGGGAAAAGAAACCCTTGAAGAGTTAGAAATGGGAATTAAGAGAGAGACCCTGGAGAGGAAAAAAAAGAAAAAGGGAAAAATAGAGAAAGAAAAAAGAAAAGCCAGTTACTTTATTATAGACATCTCTCAAAAGGAATCTACCAATTCAACAGTTTTTCTTCCCCCTTTACCAAGACCCGACACCGGTACTTTTTTGAGGTATTCTTGCACCTTATCCTTGTAATAGATTTATAAATGCAGACCATGTCTTATAGAAACAGTCTGATTTTCCTGCTAGTCGGAGTCTCATATCTTCCACGTGTAGTGTTTCGAACATAGATGAAATCCACATATTGACTGTGGGTACTGGAGAATTTTTCCATAATTTTAAGATTAGCTTTTTTCCAGTTATTAAGCCATATTCAAATAGATTCTTTTGAAACACATTTAATTCTGGGCAATCTTCAGATATCCCGAAGATTATCCAGTCTGCTTTTAAATATTTTTGTGAAAAGTTCAAAAATTTCAGTCAAAAATATTTGAATTTTTGTACAAAAGACAAATGAGTGTGCTATATTAGCTTCTTGACATTGACATTTATCACATATAGGAGAGACGTTGGGAAAAAGTTTACTTATTTTAGTTTTTGAATAGTATAATCTGTGTAAGATTTTAAATTGCATTAAGGTGTGTCTTACATTAATTGAACATTTATGCACATTTAATAAATAAATATTCTTCCCACCTTTCTTTGGGAATTTTTATACTTAATTATTTTTCCCAGTCTCTCCTGATACCATCTGTTGTTGGTATTTCTGCATTTAGAATAATAATATTATATATATATGATATTAGGTTTGCTGAATCTGCCTTTTTCCAGTAAGTCTGGAGGCATATTGTGATAATCTTGTGCGTATTTTTTCAGATAGTCACAGATTTGGAAATATTTAAAATACTGATTGTTTCCCAAATTGTATTTTAGTTGTATTTGTTTAAATGATAATAGTTTCCCTGATTCATACACATCTCTGAAGATTTTAATTACAGCTCTTTCCCATTGTATAAATGCTTTATCTATAGTTGAAGGTTTAAATGAGGGGTTTTTACCGATAGGAGATAAGAGAGATAAATTTCTTAACTTTAGATTATGTTTTATTTGTTTCCAAATTCTGATTATACTGTATATAATTGGATTGTATTTTATATTATTCATCGATATTGGAGAGAGCAGGATTGCTCCAATATTATAAGGAGAGCAATCCTCTCTCTCCATAATCGTCCAATCCAGTTGTTGGGGAGAGTTATCCAGCAATTGGATCACATTTCTGATATTTACAGACCAGTAGTAATATATAAGGTTGGGGAGTGCTAATCCCCCTACTACTATGGGTTTATTCAGATGAGCTCTTTGTATTCTGTGGGATTTATAATCCCAAATAAAATTTGTGATATCTGAGTCCAGTTTTTTAAAAAACCTTTTGGGTAAATATATTGGGATAGATTGGAACAGGTGTAAAATTTGTGGTAGAAAAGTCATTTTTATGGCATTTATTCAGCCTATTAAGGACATTGGAAGCATTTTCCAAAATTGAATCAAGTTACATAGTTTCTTAAGTAGAGGGTTATAATTTTCGTCAAACATATCTTGATAGCTTCTAGTAATTTCGATGCCCAAGTATTTACATTTTTCTGTAGCTATTTTGAAAGGAAACTAAAAGATGCATAGAGTCTTTGGGTTTTATTGACATGATTTCACTTTTATTCCAATTTATTCTATATCCTGAGAATGATCCGAAGTCATTTAATTTTAAAACGTTTGGTAGTAATATGAGGTTTTGTGATGTATAATAGTACGTCGTCAGCGTATAGTGATATTTTATCATTGGAATATTTTGTTTTATATCCATGGATATTCGGATGAGTTCTAATTCAATCCGCGAGGGGTTCAATTATGAGGGCAAATAACAACGGTGCTAATGAACATCCTTGTCTATTTCCCCTTGACAAATAAAATTGTAGATAAATTATTGTTCGTTAATATTCTGCATATAATCCCATTCGACCTGATCGAATGCTTTCTCTGTATCCAACGATATGATTGATAGTTTTTGATCTTGTTTGCTGTGAATGCATTATATTGAACAGACGTCTCAAATTATTAAATGATTGTCTCTTAGGGATAAACCCCATTTGATCCGGATGTATTAATTTACTAGCATATTTACTTAGTCTTCTAGCTAGTATTTTTGCTAATATTTTTTGATCTGTATTTAACAACGCAATAGCTCTGTATGATCCAGGTTCTTCCACATCTTTATCTTTCTTAAGTATTAGTGGATTCTGCTAGTGTTTCAGGTAGTATTTGTTCTTTGAAGCCATAAGTATACATTTTCTGTAGGCGGGGTGGGGGGGGGGGGGGGGGGGGGGGGGTAAATATGTCATAAAAACCTTTATAGAATTCATTACTAAATCTGTCGGGACCTGGTGTTTTTCCATTTTTTAATGAGATTATTGTTTCTTCTATTTCCTTATATGAGATTTGTACTCCCAATTCCTCTTGTTCCTGCAACTCTAATTTAGGAAGGTTACAATTATCCAAGAACTCTGTAACTTTGTTGGTGTCCATTATCGTTTTAGATGTATACAGATTCTCGTAAAATTGTGCAAATCTTTTATTGATATCACTCGGCAAGGTCAATATTTCCCCTTTGTCTGATTTAATCTTTCAAATTGTGTGATCCTTTTCTCGTTTTTTTAACTGACGTGCCAGATGTTTGTGGGGCTTATCCCCAAATTCAAAGTGTTCCTGTCTTGTAATTTGTAATAATCTTATGACTTTCTCTGATAATAATTTATTTAATTTGTATTTCAGTATTATTATTCTATTATGTTTATCTGTAGTGGGGTCTTTAGCGTTTTCTATGTCCAGTTGTCTAATTTGTTCTTCTAACTGTCTTTGTTCGTTCTTATTTTTCTTATTTTAAAAAGCTTGATATGAAATTATCAAGCCTGGAATAAATGCTTTAAAAGATTTCCATAATAATGTAGGTGATATGTCTGTCGTGTCCTTTATTCTGAAGAAAAGGTCTATTTGCTCTTTTAAATATGTACTCCCTTGCTGGTCTTTTAAAATTTGTGGATTGTACCTCCAAAACAGTTTGTTCTTAGTCATTCCTTCCATTTTTAGAAAAAAAGTTATTGGGGAGTGATCTGAGATCATATTTGTGTAGTAATTTGGTTTAGAAGTGTGGGGTATTAGTTTTGTATCCACCAAAAAATAATCTATTTGTGAATATGTCTTGTGTACCATAGAATAGAACGAATAATCCCTGCCGGTCGGATTTGCAATCCTCCAGACATCTGTTATGTTTGTGTGTTTTTATGTATGTGTTTAGAAGTTCGTTAGTTTTGGATTTCGTAATACCTCTTTGTTTTTGATTGGATTTATCTAAGTAAGTGTCTAAGACACAGTTAAAATTTCCGCCGATTATGACATTTTGGTAGTTATATTCTGCAATTATATTGAAGATTTTATTGAAAAAGTGCTGGGTTGTCAAAGTTGGGCATGTATATGTTTCCAAGGTAATTGGGGCAGCATGGATCTCCCCGGTAACTATCAAATATCTCCCGTCCTTATCTGTTAAGGTATTTATTGGTTTAAATGGAATGCCGTTTTAAGAAGAAGCGTGAGCGCGTCTCATCCTGCTCCACGTGACGGATCCTGGATCGGAAGATGATTTTAGAGGATTCAGAGGTAAAGAGCCGAGCTTGCTGGCCCTTCAACTCTCTAAGTTCCTCCCTCACATTCATCCCCCACGACTGCAGAAGGAGCAGTTACTGCAAATCTGTCTGGAGTTGACGCAATTGCCTCTGACTCTTGTCTTGCTCTCTGAGCACCTTTAAATATGAATAACCTCTTAATGTTCTCCTTGGATGCTTCCCATCAGTGTGTCGGGGTCAAAGAGGGGCTTCACGGTTCTCCAACATGCGTAATCCCTCTTTAGCTCCTCAATGTTTTCTGGGGTCAACAGCTTCACATTTAGCTTCCATGTCCTTCTGCCTGCCTTCTGGTCCTCCTGTAGATGACAGTCTACTAAGCCTGAAGGAGGCAGTGGTCATAGAAGAACACCGGCGTGACGTCGGTGTGTCTGACTGTGATGGCCTTCAATGTGAAGAGGAAGTCTATCCGGGACCGGACTGAACAGTCCTGACCAGGTGAAACGCGGCTGGGACCCACATGCAGGGTTGCTGAAGGCGTCACGCAGCTTTGCGTCTTTTACCGTCTCCATCAGGAGCTTGGACGTGCTGTCCAGTCTGTTGTCGCACTGCCGGATCATCCAGCCGCATGAATAATGCAGTTGAAGTCACGGGCCAGAACGAGCAGAAGCAGCGGTGGGAGCTGCTGGAGAACGGATGAGGGTACACATTAATCAGCTGGAGCGAGAGCCCCTGTACATTACATCCACTACGAGGAGACGCCCCCCAACCACCTCCCTGACCTCAGTGATGGCGAAGCTCCCTCCCCACAGCAAGATCCCCAGACCGGAAGCGCAACAGTCATTGCCCCCTGACCATACCGACAGTCCGTGGGGCCACCATCGCGACCACCTCTGATAGCAGCGGAGGTGTGGCAGCCCGCATTCCTGCAGGATAAAGCCACGTTCGCCTTGACCTTGGCCAGGTACTGCAAGGCGTTCACACATCGCGCAGTGCTCTTCACACTGCGCACGTTTAATGATGCCAGTTTTAGCTCCATTGTCCTTTAGAGTCACTAACCGTCATCTTGTCCCCTCATCCCAGCTCTTGCTGAGCTCTTCTGTTGCAACAGCCCAGAGATCCAACCACGTAACTGTATGGGACTGCAATTACATGTAAGACAGACTGGGTACAGGCAACAGATTATAGTCCCGAAATACATTGGTGAACCAGCTGATTTTTACAACAGCAGTTTCATGATCATTGTCACATTTTCTACATCAACACCTAAATTTAAACTGCACAGTAAAGTCCGAATGTGTCTCTGGATCAATAGGCCAATCCTTGATGTTAATTGAATAACTGAACCACTGCCCTATCGTACAGTAACTAGATGGCGAAGTGCTGGTGCTGGGTTGTTAATGTCTGATACTCAATCTGGTAATTAAGAACACGTTATGTTCCCAGAATAAGTAACATGGGCTGGCAGGGCACCGTGAGCAGAGACGAGTCATGAGAGGTACAGAAAGACCAAGGGGTGGCTGGTGGAAGTGAGAGAGTCATGTGAAAATTGCTCCAGAAATATCTCCAAGCAAATCTGTCAGTCTGTCAGCAGTAGGGATCTTCTTCTTCAAATGGACAACATGTACGAACGTTCCCTATTAGTCCTTGCAATACGGTAACGGATTGATTGACGGTGTTCGTAGAGTAGACTTAGTTAATTTGCAACTCAATCCTAGTCTTAGAATGGGCAAAAAAAGCTTGCTAGTGCGATCAAAGTTGAAAGGACACAGCCAGAGACATCCAGGAGGTTTTGATTCTGTTCAGCAAACATTGAAGCAATTTTTTATAACTGAGATCCAGAGTGAGATTTCAGTTTCAAACTCAATGGGAAAACATCTGTCCCAGAGTGAAATTATTTAGAGAACAGCTGTCTTCATTTCAATTTAATAAATTAAAGTTAATGAAACGTTTTGAACAGATGTTTGACTTTCCTGGTTAGGATACCTCTGCTATCAGATATGATCAGTGCCGATTACAGTCACTTCCTTGGCTGGTCAGTTCGCGAACATTTTAACAGTTATAAAACTGGGCAAATATAATCCACTGCTTCTCTCCGTGACCTGCTCTTTTTTCCTGGTACAAGTGTCCTGAAGATTATCTGAAGTAAGACAGTTTGGATTAGTCCCCAAAAACTCATCCTAGACAATCTCCTGTCTTCTGGAAAGCAGCGCATGATAATTACTTAAAAAAACACTGAGAATGAAGAGGTTTTTATACAAATTTTCCCTCTGTTGCAATGGTTACATTTTAATTGCATCTTGTCATAGAAATCAGAAGTGGCAGTAGGCTTTCTTTGTAAGTTTAGCAACGTTTTAAGGAAACAAAACCAGGAACAAAAAGAAAAAAATGCCTGCATGAATACAGAGTGATGAAGCCCCCTTTCGTCCTCTGTAGAACAGGCTCCAAAATCCCAGCATCTGCTATCTCTCAGTTTTGCGTCTCACCTCTCACTCCTCCGAACTACATTGAGTTTAGGCTCAAGAAGGGTCTCGACCCAAAACGTCGCCTATCTCCTTCGCTCCTTAGATGCTGCTGCACCCGCTGAGTTTCTCCAGCCTTTTGTGTACCCTCGATTCTCCAGCATCTGCAGTTCCTTCTTTAAAACATTGAGTTTAGGCCGTTCCCTTCAATCTCCCCGCCCTCCCACGGCAGCTCCACATCCCAGGGATCAACTGGAAAAAGCAAGCATTTTGGATCCCACAATCACACACTGCTCCACGTGTGGGGAGAACAAAGCCCATCTAATCACAAAGAACAAAGCCCATCTAATCACAGCAAAGTTTCCTCATTTTGTGTTCCACCCACTTGGCGATAGAGGCCAACACTTCATAAATTCCCCATTCACTTGTTGTACCTGCACAGCATGATCCAGCGCATCCAACTTCACTCATCCGCACGCCCACATTTAGGGTTTCTCGTCGTTTAACAGGTATCATGTCATTCTATTCTTTCTGCCGAAGCATCTGTTACCATTGGTTCACTATTTAATATATTTCTATTCTGCATATTCCCTTCACCCTTCTCATTGCTCACTGTCCGACCTCGCGTTGTGTCAACAAATTTGGAAATGTTATACTCTGTATTGCAATCTACTGGTCTGACTAGAGGATGTACATGGTTTGGAAGACACATTGGAACCATAGCGTTTAAAGATCTATAGAACATGTGCATAGAATGCGGTAACAAGAATATACACTTAGTGGGGTATTTACAGTTTTCCTTTTACCACAGAATGAGCATTCTGTGTGGACAGAGGTTGCGTTATACTGGATGTACTTCTAGAATGTTTCGGGTGTAAACCGGGCTACGTTGCATCTCTAAACAAGTTTAGTTCAATTTAATCTTCCCAATATGTGTAGAAAATCACTACAGATGCTGGTTTAAATCAAAGGTAGACATAAAATGCTGCAGTAACAGCGGGACAGGCAGCATCTCTGAAGAGAAGGAATGGGTGACGTTTCGGGTCGAGACCCTTCCCAATAGTTGTAACGTCAATTATGTACACTTTCTTTGATTCCCACGTCCTTTTTAGTTTAGTTTATTGTCACGTGTACTGGGGTACAGTGCAAAGCTTTTGTTGCATGCTAACCAGTCAGCAGAAAGACAATACATGACTACAATCGATCCATTTACAGTGTATAGATACATGATAAGGGAATAACGTTCAATGTAAAGTCAGCAAAGTCCAATCAAGGGTAGTCCGAGGGTTACCAAAGATGGTAGTTCAGCACTGCTCTCTGGTTGTGGTAGGATGATTCCGTTGCCTAATAACAGCTGGGAAGAAACTGTCCTTGAATCTGGTGGTGTGCGTTTTCACACTTCTATACATTTTGCCTGATGGGAGAGGGGGGGAGAGGGAGTGACCAGGGTGTGACTTGTCCATGATTATGCTGCTGCCATTACCGAGAAACGGAATATAGGCTAGCACCATGGACTAAGTCTCAGGTCAAGGGTCAAAAAAGTCAAATCATAAATTCACTCTCCAATTGTTTACCTCCAGAACTCACCTCAGCATTTTAATGACCTTGCTGATTGTGCATTTCAAGATTTGTTCAGAATTTTCCTCATCCCTTTTCTTTTGTTTCTTTCAGAAAGAGGTCGTTTCGTAAAGTCGTTCAATAATCAGAGTTAAAGCGGATTTATCACATCCATTGTTTCCATTAACCAGCTTTCCAATTTCTTCTCATTTGAGCTTCCAAAGTTTGATATTATTTGCAACTGTTGATGGACTTGAATGATTCTGGGTCCCGAAATAGGGATAAGCTCACTAATGGCGTTGTTTCAATGGGTAAGTGGTCATCCCCAGGAAGAGGTGTTCCAATGCAGGTCAAAGTATGTGTCTCACTCACTCATTATTTCCCAATGAACATCTTCCAAAGCACTTTTGCTCTTGACTCTGTGTGAAGAGGCTTCTTTGCCAATACGGCATTCTCCCACTCTTCCTACTTCAGCTTCAGTCAGTGGCCGGGTTCCCAACAGGAACTGCCTGCGCCTTGCGTTTGGCTTAGCTTTACTCCCAATGATCCAACGGGAGATAAACCTGGGTCGTGTCATCCCCATGAGGACCCCACAACTAAGTAAGTTTTCTTCAAACATCACCAATCAGGACTGTGAGATGAGGGACTATTAAACCCACGGCCTAAAGGTGTTAACCTTGACGAGCAGCCGCGCACATCCTGACTTGTATTACATAGAAAACATAGAAACATAGAAAATAGGTGCAGGAGTAGGCCATTCGGCCCTTCGAGCCTGCACCGCCATTCAATGTGATCATGGCTGATCATCCAACTCAGTATCCCGTACCTGCCTTCTCTCCATACCCCCTGATCCCTTTAGCCACAAGTGCCACATCTAACGCCCTCTTAAATATAGCCAATGAACTGGCCTCAACTACCTTCTGTGGCAGAGAATTCCAGAGACTCACCACTCTCTGTGTAAAGAATGTTTTCCTCATTTCGGTCCTAAAGGAATTCCCCCTTATCCTTAGACTGTGACCCCTTGTTCTGGACTCCCCCAACATCGGGAACAATCTTCCAGCATCTAGCTTGTCCAACCCCTTAAGAATTTTGTAGGTTTCTATAAGATCCCCCCTCAACCTTCTAAATTCCATCGAGTACAAACCGAGTCTATCCAATCTTTCCTCATATGAAAGTCCTGACATCCCAGGAATCAGTCTGGTGAATCTTCTCTGTACCCCCTCTATGGCAAGGATGTCTTTCCTCAGATTTGGAGACCAAAACTGTACGCAGTACTCCAGGTGTGGCCTCACCAAAACCCTGTACAACTGCAGTAGAACCTCCCTGCTCCTATACTCAAATCCTTTCGCTATGAATGCTAACATACCATTTGCTTTCTTCACTGCCTGCTGCACCTGCATGCCTACTTTCAATGACTGGTGTACTATGACACCCAGGTCTCGTTGCATCTCCCCCTTACCTAATCTGCCACCATTCAGATAATAGTCTACCCTCATGTTTTTGCCACCAAAGTGGATAACCTCACATTTATCCACATTGTACTGCATCTGCCATGCATCTGCCCATTCACTCAGCCTATCCAAATCACCCTGCAGCCTCCAAGCATCCTCCTCACACCTAACTATACCCCCCAGCTTGGTATCATCTGCAAATTTGGAGATGTTGCATTGAATTCCCTCGTCCAAATCATTAATATATATTGTAAATAGCTGGGGTCCCAGCACTGAGCCTTGCGGCACGCTGGCATGTGGTATTGACACATGCCAGCGCCATGGTCAGTCACTGTCCAGGTACCACTTAAATAGAACAATTTCAGGTCACAGTGTAAGGAAGACACTCCGCACCTAGACCTTTTCTTAATCGTAAACACCGGAACAGATTATTTGGTAATGAACCATGGGATCTCGCTCAGCAAAAAAAAAATGGCTTCCTGCAAACAATGACCTTACCAGAAACATTTCGCTTCAGGAGGAGCTGAGGTTGTGAAAGGAGCCATAGGAACGCGAGGCATTTAAAGCCCATGAACTAAAAAGGTTTGATATGGGTTAGAAAGTAAAGGTAAAGAGATTTATCCGTTATCCGAAATGTACTATTTGTGGGCCTTTTTTTTACGAGATGTCCTAACAAATTAAATACTTCTGACAACACTTAACCGTTAATCAATTTTTCTTAGTTACTTACTGGCCTTAAAACAAAATGAAAACGGATTGATGTCGCTGCCATGAATAATTACTTGTGTATGCAACACGAAGGATCTATCGTCATTAGATTAGGGCATCTCTGGATTCTGAGTTAATTATAGGCCTTTTAACATGCTCTCTGTCTCGTGTTTCCTGAGTCATCCTGGTGAGTGCAGCAACATTGTAATCCCCTGTGACGGCTGCGCCAGAGAGGCCGCGGAGAACTGGTCAAAGTGACATGATGCATCATCCGTAAGATTCTTTAATCATCTTCTACCGTGTTCTGGCACTAGCTGAGACAAGCAGAAAATATTGCGAAAAGAAAACAGACAATTCCCTTGTTTAAGTACTTGCACTGTATTCAGATGGGAAGATATGGTAGAAGGAAGGGACGGGGAAGCGGCCAGCTAACGATTCGGCCCGGCTGTCATCCTGGACCGGGCAATGCATCAGGAACAGATTATCAGAAGTGTATTAGGAGTAGAATATCGGGAGCAGATAATCGGGAGCAGAGTATCGGGGGGGAGATACAGTGTACTAAGAGCAGAGTGTCAATAGCGGTGCATTTGGAGTACGGTATCAGGAGTAACATATCGGGTGTCGTGCATCAGGAGCAGAATATCATTGCATCGGGAGCAGAGTATCAGGATTAATGTATCACGGTCATTTAATAGCAGCAGCATAATACGAGCAGAGTATCAGGAGCAGTGCATCAGGGGCAGGGTAGCAGAAGCATTGTCATAGGAGTAGATTATCAGGAGCAGAGTATCGTTGTATAACGAGTATTGGGAGTATTGCAATAGGAGCAGAGTATCGGGAGCAGAATTTCATGAGCAGAGTATAATTGTACAACGAGCAGGGTATCAGGAGTAGTGTAATGGGACCAGTGTTTCGGGAACACAGTATCAGGAGCAGAGTGTAATTGTTTAAGGAACAGTGTTTCCGGACCAGTGTACCGGTGTACATCAGTAGGTATAGAACAGCATCTGGCGTGGACCATGGAACGGGTGTCCAAGTCCTGGCAAAGTAATACTTTTGCCTTCCAGCCAATCTTTCAGTCAAAGCCACAGACATCTTTAAATCTCTCTTTACCGACTGCAGTTAGGGTGAGAGCCCAGTGAGTCGCTCAATGAAAGAAATGGTTCGCGTTCCAACCATTTAACCGCGACCTGATGTTGTCTAAAGGGAGTCGGGTGAAGAGGGAGACTGCGGGGGGGTGGGGGGGGGGGGGGGGGGGTGATTGTGTCCGGTGTACATCACCAGTATGTCGCGAGGAGCCTAGTTATTCTTGTCAGGCAGCACTGGATGCGAGCAGCAGCAATACGATAACGACCAGTCTGGGCTTTAGAAACCGTATGGGCCGAGGTGTTAACGCTGGCCAGTACACAGCGAGAACTCCCACTATTCATTGGAGTAGTGTTTCTGGATGCATCGTATCCACCCTAAGCTTCGGTTATCATCTCACCTGGCCGTGCAGCGCTCCCTCAGCAGATCCCCAGGGGCAAGAACTGATCCCTGCGGTACATTAGTTACATCACTCTAGTCTTAAAATGACTATTTACTCCTATGAGAAACAGTTTTCAATCTATTCTAATACCAAGTGCTTTTAGTTTTACGCCAGCCTCCTATGTGGCATCTCATCTCATCTATACATGTCCTTCTATTGACTTTCTGGTACGCCCTCAAAGAATTCAAGTAAATTTGTCAAACAAAACTTTCCTTTCATAAAAGCACATTGACTAAGATTAATTATATTCAACATTTTAAATAATTAGCTATTTCCTCATTTATTATTGACTGGCATCTTGATAATAGTTGCTGTGAAACTAACTGGCCTATAGTTCCCTGGCCTGCCATTCTCTTGTTTTGAACAAGAGAGTCATATTGGGTCTTTGGCCCTTCTCCAATCTTCTGGTTCCTTCTGCAGTTTAGTGAGTTTTGAGAAATCTCAACCAATAGGTCCACTATCTCTGAAGACTGCTGATGTTGGAATTTGGAACAGACAACAAACTGCTGGATAATCTCAGCAGGTCAGGTAGCATCTATGGAGGAAAATGCATAGATGGTGATATGGGTTGGGAGCCTTTTTCAAGACTGCCTCATCTGCTGAGTTCCTCTTGCAGTTCCTCTTGCAGCTGCTTTAAAACCCTAGTGTGCAGTCCATTGGGACCTGGCAACTTGTCCATCTTGAGAACCCTGAGTTTCTTCAATACATTATTCCTTGTATTTGGCAATTGTGTAGGTTCTGCCATGTCATTTGGAATTAGCCCATCTGACACTGTAGCTATATGAGGATTGTCTTCCAAGGTGGAGACCATGCAAAATATTCACTTAATTTATCTGCCTTTTCTTTGGTTTCCCTTTACACCTTCATGAGATTAAGGAGTTTGGAATGTCTCCAATAACTCGAACCAACCTCCACAGATGGACCATAGAAAGCCTCCTATTGGAATGCACCAAAACTTGATTTGGCACTGTGTGCCCCAGAAATTACAGGGTTGTGGATGTACATCAAGCAAATCAGCCTTCCGCCATTTCCTCCATGTACATTTTATGATGTTGCAGGAAATCAGTCACCATGGTCCCAATGACCATTTTACACCCCATTCCCTTCTCCCTTTTTCCATTGGGCAGAAGATGCAAAAGCTTGAAAGCACATACCACCAGATTCAGAAACATCTTCTTCCATACTGTCATCAGGCTATACCATAAGATAAGGGTGTAAGCCCAATTCTCCAACCTACCTCATTTCAGTTTTTTTAATCTGCACTTTATCTGTATCTGTAACACTGTAAATCTGTAACACTATATTATGCACTCTGATATTTTTCTCTTTGTGCTACCTGTTTTACTTGGGGAATAGCTTGATTGCATTCATGCATTGTATGATTTGCCTGTTTAGCATGTATACAAAGTGTTTCACTGTATCTCGGTACAAAACACCGTGGTACAGACAATAATATACCAACATCAACCTCGATCTCCAGTGACCCCACATTTATCTAAGCTACCCTCCCACCATGTAGGGTGGTGGTACAGTGGCACAGTGGCAGAGCTGCTGCCTTATATCACCAAAGACCTGTGTTCGATCCTGGCTACAAATGTTGGCTGTGCGGAGTTTGTACATTCTCCATCTGACCACATAGGTTTTCTCCGGATGCTTCGGTTTCTCCCAACATTCCAAAGACATGCAAGTTTGTAGGTTAATTGGATTCTGTAAATCACCCCAAGTGTGTAGGATGGAACTAGTATATGGGTGATTGCTGGTTTGCATGGAATCGGTGGGCGGAAGGGCCTGTTTTTATGCTGTGTCTAAATTAAACTAAATTATTTATATATCCATAGAAATGTTCCTGTTTGTTTTTATACTGCATGCAATTTTACTCTCAAAATTCATTGTCTCCCTTCTTATGAGCTTTCAGCTGTTTTCAACAATTTTCTGCAGCTGGATCCTAAAAATCTCCCAGTCCTCTAGTTTTATCACTAACCCTGCCATAGAATGTTTTTACAGCAATCTAGTAGTTTTATGGCCAATGTCACTGATACGAAATAGTCAGTTACTGAGGGATTAAATCTCCACTCCCAGAACCAATAGTTTCTGAACATTTGCCCAGTTATTTAACTGTTCTGCTAGTGCTCCAGACCACAATGAATAAAACAAATTGTTTGAATATTCTGGGATTCCATTCAACAAAAGTAAAATGGAGCAGATCCATGGATTTCCACCTCCTTCCCTCCAAATCCATGGAGACTAATGGGGGCCAATCGGTAGAACATGGGAGGATTACGGTTTGAACATAAGCTTCCCATCCTGTGCTCTGACTGCGATGCTCCATCAACGTTTCTCTAGTGGGAGAAATGGCGGAGTTCCGTTATTAACGACCACTAAAGATAAGGATGAAGTTAGATCAAACTTCTGGGGACTGTACCTTTCTGGATCATGTGGTGTGCCTGGAGGTTATTAGAATGACAGAAAAGCTCAGAAGCATCTGCTCACTTGATATCCCATGCACTCCCAAAACTATTTACCCGCTTCCCCCTCTGTTTTAACTGTACTCCAATGAGACAAACTTGTGGTAAGATGGCCATCAGTTTAGGAAAGCTCTTGTAGCGGTGCTGGGTCATTTCCAGTCCTGTGCTGTGAGAATGTCCCAACTCTCAGCCACAACTCGTACAGCTTGACCTCACAAGTTATTAAACTGCAGGCTGCAAAGATCCCGCTAGAATAAGCCCTCCAGATATAACTTCCTGTCTGTACCTTATCCCTTGTTTGTGTGTGGCTGCCTTGGTATTATAATCTCAGTTTCTTAATTAAGCAGCAGGATATTACTGAATGGGACTTATCCAAAATACAATCCAATTGCTGCACAGCTAGACGTAGCTTTAAATTTCAACCTTGTGAGTTACCTGGACATACATCCAAGTAGTGTTGCAGACATTAAAGTAATGAGGTGTTAGCTCCTTCCTATCCAGCTACAGACATGATGTGTCCCTTTCGCAGTCTCTGGGAAAAGGACATTCTGGCCATTTGCTGAGTGTTGGCCACTAGTTTTGTGACCACTCTCTCTTAGACACAGAGAAAAAAGAGCACTGGTAGAGGTTCTGAGTGAATATCTGTGTCAGTGGCACCTCTGTTCGCAATGCCTGCCCCAGTGTTAGGCAATTGGGAATCCATGCCCAGGGATCGATGCTCAGAATCAAGGCTGCCACTCCCATACACACTGATGGACAGCCACATTGTCAGAAGCGCCGGTTTTCAGCTGAGGCATTAAGCAAGACTCTGTCTGCTTTCTCAGATGTCTGCAAAATATCGCATGGCGCTATTCCAAAGAAGAACAGCTGAACTGTTCACAGATGGAATATTGTGTGGAATTCTGGTCACCTCAATATAGTCATGATTGCTCTGATGAAGGTGAAGAGGAGATTCACCAGGATATTGCCTGTGGTGGTGTGTCTCCCCTCATACCTGACAGGGACATAGATAGGGTAGACAGTGGTAAGTGTTCCACAAAGCAGAGGTATTTATAACCAGAGTTATCCAAAGGGTATAAACAAAGGGGTTTAAGGTAAGGATTTAGAATTTAGAAGGGATGTGGGGAAGGATTATTTTTCACCAAGAGGGTGGTTGGAGTATGAACAATCAAAGAGCCGTGGAAGAAGAGACTCTTACAACTTTTAAGAAGATTCAAGAAATTTGTGGGTCGGTGAATAGTAAGGAAAGTTGTCTAAGGCTACAGCAGGGTAGAGATCAGATGGAAAGTTGGGCAGAGTGATGGCGGATGGAATCTAATCCCGAGTGTGAGGTAATGCATTTTGGGATATCAAGAAAATGTTTCAAAGGTCTTTTATTGTCACACATACCATTTAAGGTATAGTGATATGCAAATTACCATACAGCATACAGGATAGGACATTTCCAGTAAATGGTAGGGTATTAAAAAATGTGGATAAATAGAGAACGAGGTGACCAACTCCATAGTTCTCTGAAAATATCGACAGACTGCTGGGGAGTGATGAACAGAATATAGATCAAGATCAAGAGAGTTTATTGTCACGTGTCCCTGATAGAACAATGAAATTCTTGCTTTGCTACAGCACAACAGAACATAGTAAGCATTGACTACAAAACGGATCAGTGTGTCCATATATCATTATATAAATATATACACACATGAATAAATAAACTTATAAAGTGCAAATAACAGATAATGGGCTTAATGTTCAGAGTTTTGTCTGAGCCAAGTTTAATAGTCTAATGGCTGTGGGGAAGTAGCTATTCCTGAACCGGGTTGTTGCAGTCTTCAGGCTCCTGTACCTTCTAGCTGAAGGTAGCAGGGAGATGAGTGTGTGGCCAGGATGGTGTGGGTGCTTGATGATACTGCCAGCCTTTTTGAGGCAGCGACTGCGATAAATCCCCTCGATGGAAGGGAGGTCAGAGCCGATGATGGACTGGGCAGTGTTTACTACTTTTTGTAGTCTTTTCCTCTCCTGGGCACTCAAGTTGCCGAACCAAACCACGATGCAACCGGTCAGCATACTCTCCACTGTGCACCTGTAGAAGTTAGAGAGAGTTCTCCTTGATAAACCGACTCTCCGTAATCTTCTCAGGAAGTAGAGGCGCTGATGTGCTTTCTTAATAATTGCATCAGTGTTCTCGGACCAGGAAAGATCTTAAGGTATGTGCACGCCCATGAATTTGAAGCTCTTGACCCTTTCAACCATCAACCCGTTGATATAAACGGGACTGTGGGTCCCCATCCTGCTCCTTCCAAAGTCCACCATCAGCCTTGGCTTTGCTGGTGTTGAGGGCCAGGTTATTGTGCTGGCACCATATAAACCATATAGAAGATCTCTCTTCTATACTCGGACTCATCCCCATCAGTGATACGTCAGTGGTATGGAGTATTACAGCACAGGAACAGGCCGTTTGGCCCACAGTGTTCATAAGGTCATAAGTGATAGGAGTAGAATAGGTCATTTGGCCCATCAAGTCCACACCATTCAATCATGGCTGATCTATCTCTCCCTCCTAACCCCATTCTCCTGCCTTCTCTCCATAACTTATGACACCTGTACTAATCGAGAATCTATCTATCTCTGCCCACTGTTTCAAACATAATGTCAGGTTAATGCCTGCCTGCACATAATCAATAATCCTTAATTCCCTGCACATCCATGTGCCTATCTAAATGCACCACCCCTGGCAGCAAGTTTGAGGCATCCACAACTCTCTATGTAGAAAACCGTACCCTGCATATCACCTTTAATTTTTTTTACTTAAAAGGTTCTGACTAACATCCCTATCTATGCTGTCTAAGGAATTTGGCTTACTTGGCTTCTTAGGTCAGTGCATATAAAATGACCTGGAATGTCAAGATGCAAATTCACAAAACACTGCATACATGCAGTACTGTCTGCAGTTCTGATCAGCACACTACAGGAAGGATGTGATTGCACTGTGGAGAGTGTGGAGGCGATTCACGAGTTTGTTGCCTGGAGGACATTGGTTATTGGAAGAGATTGGATTGGCTGGGCTTGTTTTCCCAGGAATGAAGGAGGCTGTGGGATGACCTGATAGATGGGTTTAAGATGATGAGGGGCATAGATAGGGGAGGTAGTCAGACTGTTTACCATGTAAGGGGCAACAAAAACAAGAGTGTATAAAAGGTTGGCATGGATACGGTCATGTGTCCATAAGTTCATGTGATTGGAGCAGAATTAGTTAATTGGGCCCATCAACTCTACTCCACCTTTCAATCATGGCTGATGTATCTTTCCCCACTAACTCCATTCTCCTGCCTTCTCCCCATAAACCCTGACACCTGTACTAATCAAGAATCTATCCATCTCTGCCTTAAAAATATCCATTGAATTGGTACCCGGATGTGGCGCCGACAGACAAGAAGCCAAATTAAAGAAGTCCAAGCCAAAGAATGGAATGTAAACGAGGCCGAAACGCCAATAAACCGAAAGAGTCCGAAGGCAAAACGCCTACTAACCAAAAGGATGGGACGCCTAAAAGCAAACTTACCTAATGACCGCTCTGTCGAAACGCCACCTACCCGAAAGGCGGCATCGCCTACAAGCCAAAGGACCGACTACTGCTCAACAGAAAAGTCCAATAACGGACTTGACATTGCCGGAGGGCGGGACTTGTCAGCAATTGGTCCAGAGCCCCGCGTCCATCACATCACTGTGAATGCATGAACATTGTCCCAAAGCTTCACTTCACCCGACCTGCAGCCTGAGGAGGGTGGCCGTGGGAGAGTGGGGGCTGTCCCGAGCGATGCACACCTTCGGCCGCTTTCAACTTAGTGCTTGGGTTCAGATTGCCCAGTCACCTATGGCTTGTGTGGGAAAATCTCTTTAAACTGCTATGAAAATAGAAGCGTTAGTGCAACTTCTTCAGGATTACATCAATGTGCTGTGCTTAGGACAGATAATCTAAGATGGTTTAACACTCTCCATCATCAACCACCCAATGGCGCCTGACCTCTCCTCTCTTAAGTCTTAAATATACTGCTCATTCCAACACAATCCTCTGGTGCCGAACTCCTGTCATCTGGCTATTGCATCTTTAGTTCTGTCCTCATTATCATGCCCTTTCGGCTGAGTTACCTTGACTGATCTTTTCAATCACTTTCAGTGCAAACCAGAAGGCGGTTGCTTGCACTGATGCTGCCCTCCACTGGGAGACACAGTTACTGCAGGCACATATTTCTCTCTGCAGTGAGGACATTCTCTCCGCTCCATCCACTGCCACATAGGCAATTGCCCAGCCAGCATTTGCCAAAACACACAAATTTCAGCATAAAGTATCTCGCAGTCAAAATGTGGTCCCTTGTCCCCACACAGCAGGAATTGTTAGGTTTGATTGTAAGGAATCCTCGTTTACATTCCATTCTTTGTAAGGAATATTGCAGTGCAGAAGGATATTGGGGTCCAAATCCATTGCTCCCTGAAAATGGTAATCAATAAGAGTGGCAAACAAGACAAATGATGTGCTTGCCTTCATCAGTCAGGCATTGAATGCAAATGGCAGGATGTCATGTTACTGCTTTATAAAACCTTGGTTAGGAAACATTTGGAGCATTGTATGCAGTTCCAGTTCCCCCAATACCGGAAGAATATGGGGTCTTTGGAGAGAATGTGGAAGTTGTTCCCCAGGGTGCTGCCTTGGATTAGAGGGTATATGTTGTAAGGAGAGGTTGGACAAACTTGGATTGTTTTCCTGGAGCTTCAGAAGCTAACGGTTGCATAGCGGTAGCTACTGCCTTACAGCGCCAGACACGGGTTCGATTCTGAGTACAGGGTGTTGTCTGTAGGGAGTTTGTACGCTCTCCCAATGACCTGCGTAGGTTTTCTCTGAGATATTCAGTTCCCTCCCACAATCCAAAGGCATACAGGTTTGTAGGTTAATTGGCTAAGTATGAATTGAAATTGTCCCTAGTGTGTGTGGGGTAGTGTTAATGTGCAGGAATGGCTGGTCGGTGTGGACGAGGTAGACCGAAAGGCCTGTTTCCGTGCTGTATCTCTAAACTAGAGTTAAACTAAGGAGAGACCCAATACAAGTACATCAAATGAAGAACTATTGGTTTATTTTTGATATTGGTTTATGATTTTCACATAAACTGAGAAAATATAGAACTTTGTTTGCATGCTATCCAGTCAAATCACTGTGCGTGTGTACAATCAAGCCACACACAAGTGCAACAGGTAGAGCAAACTGAAAAATACCAGAGTGCTGAATATTGTTACAGTATTCTAGCTGCTGAAAAAATGTAGGTAAAAACATGCAAAGGCAGGGTGGAAGATTGGGACTTCAAATCCCAGCGTATACAAGGACCGTTCAGTACTCTGATAACAGCGAGGCAGACACAGGTCCTGAATTTGCTGGCATGTGCTTTTAAGCTTTTGGATCTTCTGCGTAATGGGAGAGGGAAGAAGAGGGAATAACCAGGATGGAAATAATCCTTGATTATGCTGGCTGCTTTCCTGAGGCTTCATTAAAATCGGGGGATTGATTGTTGTGGCTTGGGGGGGCTGTTTTGTGTGATGGACTGGGCTATATCAGTAGCTCTCTGCAATTTCTTGTAGTCCTGAGCAGAGCAGCTGCAAAACCAAGTTGTAATGCATCCCAATAGGAAGAGTCATTACCTGAAACATGGCAAAGATCCATTACCTGAAACATGTGGTCTAGGATAAATTGTGCTGATATTGAAACCTTGGAATTTGAAGCTCCCAACCATCTCCACTTCGGTACCCTTGGTGCTGACTGGCATGTGTACGCACCTAATTTTCTGAAATATAAAATAGAGGGTGGACAGAAACTTTTTTCCAGAGTGGAAATGATACAGACTAGAGTGCACAGGTTTAAGGTGAGAGGGAGAAAGCTTAAAAGAGATGTGTAGGGCAAGTCTTTTTTACAGAGAGTGGTGGGTACAACAAACACACCGCAAATGATGATAGAAGCAGATACAATAGTGTCGATTAAGAGGCTATTAAATAAGCACATGGATATGAAGGAGTTTGAGTTGTGCAGATATTGCCTCTCGGCACATTTGGCACAGATATGCGGGCTGATACAGTACTGTTCTATGTTAAAAGGGACATGGCATGATTACCCATTACCCTGACAGAAGTTAATGAAGTCTCTTCAAGGTCAGTTCAGACAGAGAGAAGTTAATGTCCATGATCTGTAATGTTGATGAGGACTGGTTTGCTCCAACATTAGTTGCTGAAATAGATCGTATGTATCTAATTGAATTTTGGCACAAGCAGATCTGTGTTGGATCGACTGTTGTTTCTCATATACATCAATGATCTGGATGATGGTGTGGTAAACTGGATTAGTAAGTATGCAGATTATACTAAAATAGGTGGTGTTGTGGATAATGAAGTAGATTTTCAAAGTCTACAGAGAGATTTAGGCCATTTGGAAGAGTGGGCTGAAAGATGGCAGATGGAGTTTAATGCTGATAAGTATGTGGTGCTACATCTTGGCAGGGCAAATCAAAATAGGACGTACATGGTAAATGGTAGCGAATTGAGGAATGCAGTTGAACAGAGAGATCTAGGAATAACTGTGCATAGTTCCCTGAAGGTGGAATCTCATGTAGATAGGGTGGTAAAGACAGCTTTTGGTGTGCTGGCCTTTATAAATCAAAGCATTGAGTATAGAAGTTCGGATGTAATGTCAAAATAGTACAAGGCATTGGTGAGGCCAATTCTGGAATATGGTGTACAATTCTGGTTGTCAAATTATAGGAAAGATGTCAACAAAATAGAGAGAGTACAGAGGAGATTTACTAGAATGTTGCCTGGGTCTCAGCACCTAAGTTACAGAGAAAGGTTGAACAAGTTAGGTCTTTATTCTTTGGAGCGCAGAAGGTTAAGGGGGGGGACTTGATAGAGGTCATTAAAATTATGAGAGGGATAGACAGAGTTGACGTGGATAAGCTTTTTCCATTGAGAGTAGGGAAGATTCAAACAAGAGGACATGATTTGAGAATTAAGCGACAAAAGTTTAGGAGCAACATGAGGGGGAACTTCTTTACTCAGAGAGCGGTAGCTGTGTGGAATGAGCTTCCAGTGGAAGTGAAGGCAGGTTCATTTTTATCATTTAAAAATAAATTGGATAGGTATATGGACGGGAAAGGAATGGAGGGTTATGGTCTGAGTGCAGGTAGATGGGACTAGGTGAGAGTAAGTGTTCGGTACGGACTAGAAGGGCCGAGATGGCCTGTTTCCGTGCTGTAATTGTTATATGGTTAATAGAGTGTTACAGAACTAATTACAGTGATAAATGAAAATTAGAAATTGACTGCCATTAAGATAAAGTAAAATGTATTTACAATTATGGTCAGAAGTATTAGAAATCCACTGACTGTAAAACTACAGAGCAGCCAAAAGTGGTGCTTATGAACAGGGGCTGAAATTTTGCGTCCTGTGGGGCGGGATAATCAAGCGCATAGAATGCAGTGTTTAAGGAGATAACTTCAGTGGGATTGGAATCGCGAGACTGAGCTACAGTAGAAAAATAGGCCCCACACACTAAAAACAATTGCTTAACACGTTCAGGTGCACCCAACCTTCACAGAAAAGATCTGATGGACTCGCAATATTCAGTCTGAATTTATGTTTTTATTCATCAGGATGCAGACTACACTGGCACCAATAATCTCCCTTCCAGTTGAACCCAGGACTCAGCAATTTATCAGGTGAACTCAGGACTGCTGACAAAGATCGACATTGGAGATTTCAGTCGCTCAGATCCAGATCAGGCAAGGATGGTAGATTTTCTTTTCCCAAATTATTAATGAACCAGATGAATTCTTTACAATTCAGTAGTTTCATAATCATAATTACATTCTCAATTTACTTAATTACCTTTAAACTCCTCGCTGTTACAATGCGGTCAATACCTATGCTCCTAGATAAATAGTCCAGGCATCTGTTTACTACTCCAAGTAACAATGCTAAGTTCCCCTAAACTCTCTGTTGTCTATTCATAGTGTACTCATAGTGTAGTAAACTGTTATTAAGGACCTCTTTATAACAGATTTTGGTTATAGCAGACTGTCTCTTTAAGAACCCAGGCTGCTAGTTACACTGCGGGATTCATAGAAATTGACAAGCAATTGTTTCTATAGATGCTTAACTCCATTAAACAATGTAACAAACAGCCTTTAGTATTTTTAGCAGAAACACAAATACATTTTTAGCTGCTAAAAATAACTTTGTATGCTAAACAAGTTAGTGTCTTTGGAAGGAGAAACTGAGTTAACTTTTAAGGTCGATGCCCTTTCATCCTGAACACGGGGCGGGCAATTGGTAGTGGCAATTTAACTTTGAATGGGACAGGGTTTCCTCACCCTGCCACACCAATGCCCCGGATCTTCCATTTTGCTCTCAATCTCTGAATGCAGGAATCAGCAGCAGGGGCAGTGGTTATTGCCATTCCCTAGCTGCTCTGGACCAGATGTTGCGAGGCGGCCTTCATGGGCGACTGTGCTCCGTGTGGTGATGGAGGTCCCACTTTGATCTTAGTGTCTGGGCTCCTAGATTCTGATGTTAGTGATGTCAATGGAGAGGTGGGGGTAGGGAACCATTACTCGGTTATAGTGAACATTTGGCAATAACAGACACCAATCACTGCCCTCTGGTCCATTATACCAAGGGTTTACTGTATAATTAGCACACTTCAATTGGAGAAAGCGCTTGTCAAGTTCTGGTTGGCAGAAATGTTACAAAATCTTAGTTGCAGCCCCTTCATGCTGCTACTAATATGCATGTATCATTGTTTATTCAAATAAATCATTATTTATTTTTTTCTAACAATCATTAATACATTGTGACAGTATTGTTAAAAGTACGTTAGCATGCTGAAGACACTGACTTTATTTGGCCTTCGGTAAAGTACCAAATAGTGCTGCTAATTCTATATGTAGCATTTATTGCTGTTCAGGCGAGGAACACGCTCAAACAGATCACGTTATTTACACCGCTTTCCTCTCACACTTCCACTATATTGGCAAGATATCCACGTCACATCACCATCTCCAAATGAAACTACCAGTTATGATCGTCAAATTTGTCTTCAATGCCCAAAAGGCAGTAAAATATACAATTCTAAAATGAGTTTTTAAAATGTAAAAGCAATTTTAAAAAGTATGTATATAAGAAGTACAAATTACATTTGAGTTATCAGCCTTTTAAATCCCCAAACTGCAACTCAGAAGTTTCATGACACGTTCAGAATGTTTGTGTGATTGGAACTGTTTACACAGAAGCACAGGGTTCAGGTTAAAAATTCCACGGGTTTAATTACCTCTCCCACAAAATACAAATCAAATGAAGCCAACTCCACATTACCAGCTTGGTTTCGTAAACTGAACTAAACATTCAACAGCCAGAACACCGCTTCAGGAAACTGTGCTTCAATCAGAGTATTAGGCTGCCAATCAATGAAAAATGAGGAAGCTAAGCAATGAGTTGTGTGATTGATATGTTAACAATTTCAGATTGCACATATAGCATTATGAGTTAGGTGAAAAAAAGAATAGTGACTTGAACCAAACTGATTCCTTCTTACCCAAGTGAGGACCAGCAAGGCCAGTTCCACTTGGGTAACTCTCCGCATCCTCCACCACCAATTCCTCCAAAATCACGACTGGTGGCAGTTAGAACACAACCAAGAAAAATGGGCAATTTCTTTTCAATTTTGCTCATGTCCAGCAATGAAAACTAGGGCAAGGGGAGCACCAATGGATTTCTCTTTGGCGCTTCCCAGAGTTGGGTGTAATCAACGGAGGTGAAACTCAATTGATGGCATGATCAGGAGAAAGACAAAACACACTAAACTCATGGGAAATTGCAGCAGCAATGGCAATGCAATGAAGGATTAGGCACACTCCCATACTTGAGGTGTTTGGGGGTTTCCTTTCAGTAAATGTCACTTAAATATATAAGTGTAGCGAGCAGAAAAGTTACAAAGTCCACTGCTAGTTGCCAACTTGAGGAGGTCCTTCTGGTATGAGGGAGGTAAAGAAGGTGGTGATGAATGACCACGCGGAAGCCATGAAGCCAGGGGGCTCTGCCCCTCCTGTGCTCTCCGTCGTATCATCCCCACTGTCACCGCTTTCACCACTCTCCCAACTTTCGTCATCCAGACCTTCATCCATGAGCCGTTCCTGGAAAACAGACCACAACCTGTTACAATTAGCACAGCCTTGCCTGCACCCCAAAGGTGCTGAACGCATGATGTTGACCAAGCGTGGTGTGCTTGGATTGTTGTACTTTTGTCACCTCACCCCAGGAAATGCCCAAAATTGTTCAACAACACAGACCTGATAAGAGTTAACAGTAACGTTGTGTCAACCTGCAGATCTACCAATTCTTTAAAGATGGTATTGAATAAACATCCAATTGAGAATTTGAGATGCTTATGACAGTAACAAGAGGAGACATTTTCAAGGCTTTAAACACTCATGCACAATTTCAGCCCCAAATTCTACAACTGTAAAACACCTGTCCCTTTCTACCTTGGAAATACAAGCCTCATTCAGATTGCATAAATTCTTCTCCCCATTCAATTTCCTTCCAATGCCAATAATAAATCAATACCGCATTTTCTGTGACATATTTTAGTAGTTCTTGATTATAGTTGCAAATCCAGTTTTGTGTGGATTTTTTAATGCATTTTTCATCCATCCATCAGAATGTACATGGCATAAACGGAAATTTATCCAGCCATTGAGTACATGCTGGTGCAACTTGGAGAAGTGATGGATTCGTTTCAGCTAACTTGTAATGCTTGAAGTGTATTCTTTGTAATATACCCATCACACATCACCTTGGGTGGGGTGCTCATGGTATTTACACTGTAGCCTCCACTTTCTGCAGTCATAGTGAAGTGGTGAACTGCATGTGTTACAAATTCATACCAGAATGTTTCAGACATATCAGACTGTTACACTGAGGCACATCGTCCAACTCACCATTTCATGAACTTCAAGGGCATTATCCTCCTGTGCTTCCTGATTGAAGTCTGCTGGTTGATTTGCTTGGCGCCCATTTGGTGCATCCTGCCTGAATGGAAACCATCCAGCTTGATGCCTAATGTTTTACAATGTTCACAGTTACTCCAAGCCAAAGTCCACAGATAACACTTCAAGGCACAGAACTACATATTTAAAAAATAATATTTGATTGCAGATAGTTCCTATTAATCAAATTGTTCGAGGTATTTTTACATGAGGAGAAGCAACTGATTATTACTGTTACTTAGGTTGCAGACAATATATGAATCTGTGAGCATATTTTGATTGTTCAACTGAATTAGGTATAAAAGCAAAATATTATGGATGCTGAGAGTCTGATGTAAAAAAAGAGCGATTGGTGGAAACACACAGTGCCAGGCAGCGGACATGGAGTGAGAAATGGTTCACGCTCCAGACTGTTGATCCTTGGGAACAAACATCTATGCCCAACTGCACCGGCGGTCCACAATTCTATTACTGAAGCAGCTGGGCAACAGACACCAGAATATAAAATTAGGAATTAGCCATCCCGTACTGCCACTCATTCACTATCTTTCTGCACTATCCCCACATCCTGATTCATTTAATATACAGAAATCCACCGACCTTTGTTTTGTATTAATTCAGCTCTCTGGAGACGAGAATTCCAAAGATTCATCATATCTTAATTGAAGAAATCTCTCCTGATGCTGATGCCAGACAGCCATCTTATTTTGAGTCTGTGAACACTAGCTCTCGACTGTCCAGGGGAAATATCCTCCCTGCATCGAGCCCTGTCAGAACTTTTAAAAGTTCAATGTCGTCTCCCCATTGTTGGAAATACAGTCCCAGTCTATTCAATAAACAGTTACTGCCTCACAGCAGAGTCACAAGTTCAACCCTGACGTCTGGTATTATTCCCTGTGGAGTTTGCACTTTCTCCCTGTAACCACATGGGTTTCCCTTGGCCGCTCAGTTTCCTCCTACATTCCGATGATGTTAGGTGGTGGTAAAATTTAATGGTAGTTTATGGAAATGTGAGGAGAATAGAAAATGGCATTAATGTAGGATAAGTGTAAATGGGCGATTGATGGACATGGACAGTGGGCAGAAGGGCCCGTTTTCCTGCTGTATCTTCCTGACTCTGACTTTTCCGCTTTGTACGTCAAGGTGCACAACCTCATGTTTCGACATCATATTGCATTTGCCACGTCCTCAACACTCTCAGCAAGTCATTTTCCAAGGTGTTCTGTTATTACATGCTTCACTAACATTAGGTTTACTTGTCTGCGGTCCCCATTATCTCTCTCTTCTCCAGAATCACATTAAAGGTCTCCAAGAACTTATCTAGATCCTAGCACCAACTACCAGGAGGGAAAGCACATTATAATAACCAATGGCTGGTGGAGTGGGGTGAGGTTTTAATCAAGTATGAATCCCCAGAAAAGAACACCCATTAATAATTGTTTCCAATTCCAGGTAGTTCTGCTTTTCATTAGAAACTCAAGAACCACTTAAAAAATTAAGGGCCTATCCCACTTGGCGATTTTTTCGGTGACTGCTGGTATAATTGACTGATTGATCAGGTCACCGAACATTTTGTGGCGTGATTCGGCGGTGACACGGCGTGATGACGTATGACGCGCAGTGTTTTTTCAAGTGTCGCAACATGGGTTTCTCGCCACTGGATTTTGAAACGTTCAATATGTTTTGGCGACATTGATATGACACCGGCAGTTGCAGAAAAAAAATCGCCAAGTGGACCAGGCCCTTGACTTTGGAAATTGACAAGCAGGAAAAAAGCTTACTTGGAGAAAACTAATGGGCTGACACACTTAGGGGACTGCCAGGGACAAGTTTTAATGAAATTCACCTAAGACACCTGGTCACAATCTACGACAGCACCTACAACAACACCTAGGTTGCCAATTGTTGCCAATGCCGCCAAAAAATGTTCAACATGTTGAAAAATTTGCAGCAGTCGCCTATTGTCGCCCAAAAAATCGCCTAAGTGGAACAGACCCATAGTCCAACGGCAAAACTCTGTTTTAATGAAATTAACAAGCAATCACTTCCATCAACCTGGTGCTCCAGTGAAGAAAAATTTGTGTATCTGGGCAGAGAAATTGCAATTGGGATTTAATCTGAGCAAGATTAATTAAGGAGATCAAAATGCTTTTGGGAGAGCATTTTGGGAGATCAAAAGCTATGATCATGTGCAGGCAGGGGAGATTAGTTTAAATTGGCATCATGTTTGGCACAGAAACTGTTCTGTACAGTTCTATGTAAACAATATGACATGCAACCTTTAGTATTGCTAACTTGCAGTAACAAAAATATACCTATACTATTCAAAAAAAGTTGACTTTTTAAAAATCATGCAGGATAACATATTGTGAGTCTGAAACTCTGTCATCCCCTCATCCCTTTCCCCCATTGATACAATGTTTTCATATCACAATTTTCTATAATGAGAGGTTTCTTATGAAAACACAATGATTGCATTAAATCAGAATTACCCATAGCTGAAGTCACAGAATTCCAACTTTAAAGACCTGTGCTAACTACACCATTCCAGATTGATGATTAAGTCTTATTCTTATCATGTTCTACATCATTATCTATGGCTAACCAAGCCTGCATGGGACTCTGATGGTGTCAGACTGGCAGACTTTCCATATGATTTAGTGTTCTTCCAGTTATTCCAGCTACTTCCTGCAAACCTACATTGACGACTGCATTGGTGCTACCTCCTGCACCCATGCAGAATTCTGACCATCAACTTCACCACTAATTTCCATCCTGCACTCAAATTCACATGGACCATCTCCAACATCGCCCTACTCTTTCTAGATCTCACCGTCTCCATCACAAGATACAGACTATTGACCGACATCTACAAACCTACTGACTCCCATAGCTATCTTGATTACACTTTTTCCCACCCTTCTTCATGTAAAGACTCTATCCCTAACAAAAGAAAATTGGGAAGAAAGTTTACAGCAAATACATCGGTGTTCGTTAAATGCCAGACATACATTGATACAATTCAAAGTATTATACAGATTACACTATTCAAAAACTAAATTAAATAGTATCTTTCACAATCTCTCTTCAATTTGTGATAAATGTAAGAACTTAGAAGCAAATTTAACACACAGTTTTGCTACATGTCCCAAACTGAATTACTACTGGACAGAAATTTTTAAGGTTTATTTCTGAGGTTCTAAAAATTAGATTGGATCCAGACCCAAAGTTAATAATACTTGGGATTTTGGATTCAAATTCGGTACTTACAGGAAATCAAAGAAATTTCTTTGATTACTGTTTGATAATAGGGAAAAAAATCATATTGAAATTTTGGAAGGGAACATTATCCCCCACAATTAAAATGTGGGCAGCAGAGATGTTGGAGACGTTACAATTAGAAATAATCAGATTTGCCCTATTGGACAAATATAATATCTTCGAACAAATATGGTCTCCATATATACAGTATCTAGAGAAGTAGCTGTTCTTGACGTCACAGCCTGACGTGTACCCAGCGGGATTTGATGAGAATAATTGATTCTTATACTAGGATTAATAGGCATGTCTTCATTGATATTATTATTTGTAATAGTTTTAGATACAATATATTTTGTTGATTTTCATTGATATATATATATATATATATATTATATTTTTTCACTTTTTGTTAATCTATAATCTTTTTTCTTGGCTCTATTTTCTTCTTCTTTTCTATATAATCAAATTATTATTTAATCACTTTCTTATTGATTTAAAACTATTCTATTCTTTTCTTTATTTCCAAAAAAATAGAAGATGATAACTGTCAATGGGTTATTTAAAAAATGTGTAATTAAGTTGAGGTTTGTAAAGCTGTTTACATTATTGTAAATAGATTACTTCTAATAAAACAAAGTAAAAAAAAAAAAAAAAGACTCTATCCCCTACTCCCAATTCCTCCATCAACGCCGCATCTGCGTCCAGGACGAGGTTTTTCATACCAGGGCATTGGAAATGTCCTCATTCTTTATGGAACAGGAGTTCCCCTCTTCCATTATAGATAAGGCTCTCACTGGGCTCTCCTCGATATCCTGCAGCTCCGCTCTCACTCCCCATCCCCCCCTCTCGTAACAAGGACAGAGTTCCCCATGTCCTCATCTTCCTCCCCATCAGCCATTGTATACTACATATAATCCTCCATCATTTTCGCCACCTCCAAACGGGATCCCACAACTGGCCATATCTTCCCATCACCACCCCTTTCCGCTTTCCGCAGGGACCGTTCCCTCCGCAACTCCCTGGTCAACTCGTCCCTTCCCACCTAAACCACCCCCTCCCCAGGTACCTTCCACTGCAATTGCAGGAGATGCAACACCTGTCCCTTTACCTCCCTCCTCGACTCCATCCAAGGACCCAAACAGTCTTTCCAGGTGAGGCAGCGGTTCAATTGCACCTCCTCCAACCTCATCTACTGCATCCGCTGTTCCAGGTGTCAACTTCTCTACATCGGCGAGACCAAGTGCAGGCTCGGCGATCGTTTCGCATAACACCTCCGCTCAGTACGTCTTAACCAAGCTGATCCCCTGGTTGCTCAGCACTTCAATCCCCCTCCCATTCCCGGTCTGACCTTTCTGTCCTGGGCCTCCTCCATTGTCATAGTGAGCCCAGCGCAAATTGGAGGAACAGCACCTCATATTTTGCTTGGGTAGTTTACACTCCAGTGGTATGAACATGGACTTCTCTAATTTCTGGTAGCCCTTGCTCTCTCTCTTCATCCCCCCCCCCTTCCCAGTTAACCCACTAGTTCCAATGTCTCTGCCAACATTCTTTCTTTGTCCTACCCCCTCCCCTGCCATCAGTCTGAAGAAGGGTCTCGATGCAAAATGTCGCCAATTACTTCTCTCCATAGATGCTGTCTCACCCGCTGAGTTTCTCCAGCAATTTGTATCTACCCACACACATTTAATTCTCTTTTTCATAAGTTATTACAAACTAGTATTGTAAATTTTTCAGCAAACCCAACGGGATTCCAGGGAGATAAGAAAATGCAGATGCAGGGTGAGGACCAGGGGAACTGTTTTCGTGTTCCGTCTGGTGGGGAGGGAGAACAAGAGAACAGTGTGAAAAAGGGGAGATACGGATGAGGGTGTTATCCCCAACAGCAGGGGCACAACCACACTTACCGAAGAAACATGACATTTTTACGTCCTAAAATGGAAAGCCTCATCTTGGCATCAGATACTGTGGAGATGGAAAAATTGAAAGTAAGGATGGTGTCCTTATAGGAGTCGGGGCGGGAGGAGGTGCTGTCAAGATAGTTGTGTTGTCTGAACCCTGTGACGGTGACAGAGATTGAGAAAGGGGAGAGGTGTCAGAATTATACGGACCCTGGCTGATGATCCAAATGCAATACCATTTCTGAAAAACGGGACAGCAGATTGTGGGAAGTTTACGGTGGACTGAATAGCTTGTTCCTGTTCTGTACTGTTCTATGTAAACAGCGTATTATGCGTTCCTCCTACAAGGGAGAGGGCAGCAGCAGTTGGACAACAATTGTTTTCATCTGAACAGCTTCAAAGAACACACTTTTAGTTTAGCATAAAAGACAGACATTGCAATCAATTCAAACTGCTGTTGTAACTTGCTCTTTGCTGTAGGCTTAGGAAGTTCGGCATGTCTTCTACAACTCTCACCAACTTCTACAGATGTACATAAGAAAGCATTTTATCAGGTGCATCACAGCTTGGTTTGGGAACAGCTCCATCCAAGACCACAAGAAATTGCAGCGAATTGTGGACTCAGCCCATGCCATCACACAAACCAACCTGCCTTTTTACTCCATTTATGACTCCATTTATACTTCATGCTGCCTCGGCAAGGCCAGTAGCATAATCAACGACAAGTCACACCCTGGCCACTCCCTCTTCTCCCCTCTGACATCACACAAAAACTATAAAAGTGTGAAAACGCACACCTACAAATTCAGGGACAGTTTCTTCCCAGCTGTTATCAGACAACTGAATCATCCTACCACAACCAGAGAGCAGTGCTGAACTACTACCTATCTCATTGGTGACCCTCAGACTATCCTTGATCGGACTTTGCCTGCTTTACCTTGCACTAAACATTATTCCCTTATCATGCATCTATACATTGCAAATGGCTCAATTGCAATCATGTATGGTCTTTCCGCTGACTGGATGAGCACACAACAAAAGCTTTTCACTGTACTTCGCTACACGTGACAATAAACTAAACTGAAACAGTCTACAGAATAGATTGGCATGCAAACACAGAATTGCAGGTGCAGGAATTTTGAAATGAGACAGTAAGTCACAAATTAAAGCAGATAAAGTATTTGTAATAATACTTACAAATACACAAGCAGAATAGCTCCCATCACCATGACAAATCGACTGAAGGAGGAGTAGAAGTAGACAATGCTCAGGAGGATGCCAGCCCGGGAGACAGTGTACATCCAGTCCAGCCAGTCACGATTTAAGTCCTCGTCATTTAGCACCGGGCCCCCCTGTGCATTCATCTGAATATTCTGATTCAAGGGCCTGTTCTCGGGGGCCGCTGCAATCGGTGCGGCTGGGGCATCATCTGGCTGATGAGGCTCTGGGTTCACCGGCTCAGAGGCCCCCAGAGATGGGGGCTGAACACCAGCTGGACCTGAAAGTCTGGCCGCCGCTTGGCTGGGAAGGAGAAGGGAAAGAAGCTAGAATTGAAAGCTCTGTATATCAACACTAGCCTTACCAGATATTAATTGACAGACATTTTCTATTGTGTGGCTATGGAGTCCAGTCCAAAAAATTCAGGACTGCGGAAGGACGATGTGGCGAGGGATAAAAGTAATGATGTGTTTGTATTCTACTTTAACAGGTAGATGGTGATCATGTGATTTATTTCTTCCTCCAAACCTGAGCAGTGATTTGTATCTTGACTTAATGAATTAAATTGTTAAATATAACAGAAAATAATCATTTAATAAATACAACCTAATTAAGAACAGCTAATTCAATAATAGAAGCGATGTATATATTTGGACTGTATGACGAGTAGGTTAAGTGAGTTGAGCAAATATATATCGGCCTGAGATATCTCCAGCCCAATCTCTTCGGCAAGGAGTAATTGAGTTCAATTGCAAGATGGAGACACTCCAAGCGGGGGGGTGGAGTGGGTTGAGAGAGACTAGAGGACATGTATCCAAGGAAAAAGACTATAGCACACAGTCACAAAGCTGATCGAATCCCATGGCTCAGCCTGCTTTCCTAAAGGAGCAAGAACAAATCAGGAGAGAAGCAGCGTCAGGTGTATAGAATGAGACTCCCCAAAGTTGAGTTGCCCAAAGGTAACAGGGGAAAGGGTGCTGCACAGTGTATGGAGGAACTTGGAATAAATAAATCAGTCACTGTCCAAGGTGGAACAAACATTAAAATAATGTTGTCTTCCGGAGTTACTTTTAAATTCAAAAGCGAGGACATCAACGGTAATGATATTTGCATTACTGACAGGGCCCAAAGTGACTTAACCCAGGCACGTGACTAAGAGCATGTCCTGCTTGGGAATTTTATGCATGAGAATGTGGCAATACTTTTGCAGAGGTGGAACAGACACGGAAGATACTGCAGATGCTGGAATCTGGAACAAAAGTAAACGGCAGGTCCAGCAGGATCTGTGGAGGCAGAGGACAGCCAACATTTTGGATCGAGACCTTGCATCAGGACTGATTGAGATATGGCGAAAGACCTGTCTTTTGAAAAGCTGTAAATAGAATTTGACAAGTGCAAAAACAAAAATTGGGAAAAATGAGAAACATCCAAAGTGCCTTCAAGCAGAAGCAGGAAAATCTTCCAGCTGTTTTATGTCCATTCAATCTCAGTATTTCAGGTGCAATCTAACAGGGCTTTGATTTACTACAGCATTAACTATCCACAAACTCAATATTTATCCGGAAGTGGCGGCGCTGCCCTAGCAGCTGCGGCTCGCCTGCAGTCTGTCTGTTTTTTTTTTTTTTTTTTGCTGTCCTTGTCCTGGCAGCCTCCAACTGCGACCGACCCGAGGCTCCGGAGGCAGAGCCAGCCAGGACTTACCAGCGCGAGGCTGGCCGACTTCGGGGCTGTGGCGGATTCCGGCGGCGGTGACAGCCTGACTCGGGGTTGTGGAGGTGTCCCGGCGGTACGGCGGCCCGACTCAGGACTGAGGTGTCCCGGCGGCGGCAACGGCCCGACTCGGGGCTGAGGTGTCCCGGCGGTGATGGCGGCCCGACCTCGGAGGTTCGGTCGCGGGCCCAGCAGACAACATCGTCGAGAGCTCGCAGGTCACAGGTTGGTGACCGTTTTTCTGGAGCTCCTGCGGCAACAGCTTCGTCTGCTGGACTGGAGGGCGGCAGCTTCAACATCCCCGGGCCGCAGAGTTTGAACCGGCCCGTTCGCGGAGCTCGGATACAGCCACGGGATATACCATCACCCAGTGGGGTCACAACATTGGAGGCCTCAATCGCCTCAGCGCAGAGGGAGAGCAAGGAGGGAAGAGACAGACTTAAGACTTTTGCCTTCCATCACAGTGAGGAGGTGCCTGGTGAACTCACTGTGGTGGATGTTAATTTGTGTTTATTGTGTGTTTTGTTATTTTATTAAATGTATGACTGCAAGGCAACAACATTTTGTTCCGATCGAAAGGTCTGAATGACAATAAAGGATACTTTACTTTATTTAGATACCCCAAATACCAGTATTCCACTAAATGTGCTTTTATTCTAAATTTCTATATCTTATGTTGCAGCAATGGTCCCTTATTACCAAAAAACATTATATAATTAAGTTTCCCATGGGATGTAGAAATGTCACATTGGTTAGGATAGGGGTATATGAAAAAGCACAGAGCCTCATTTTTCGCTCAACCGATCCTCCTCCATACTGATGCCTACTTCAATGAACAGATGAAAAAGCAGCATAAATTGTGAATTAAAGCTATGGCCATTCTAGAAGGTAAAATCTGAGCACAGGATAAATACACCAGTTATTTTCCAGGTCAGTCTCAAGTTCCTGCTTTCATGAAAGTAAGATGTGAGGATTTCTGTTGAGGAAATTGAGGAAGCTGTAGTAAGTAGCAAAAACCTACTCACCCTCACAGAGCAGTTAAAATAAAATATTTGCAAAATATTTATTAGGGTTAGCTAAGACAAATGTTTTACTTAGACTCAGTCTAATGATCTGACTCCCCGACCAGAAACGTCACCTAATAATTTTCTTCCGAGATGCTGCCTGACACGCTGAGTTACTGCAGCATTTTGCGCCTATCAGATTAAAGTCATCTTTGCTGTAGGACTTAGAGAGCCATTTGGTAAAGTCAGAGACTGAGGAAAATAAGCAAACACTGGAGGAGCTAGCAGGTCAGGAAGCATCGGTATGAGGGAAATGGACAGATATTTCACTTCAGGACCCTTCGGAATTCTTAAGAGATGTCTTGACCCAAAACATAATGTTTTCATTTTCCTCCACAAATGTCGCCTGACCCACCAAGTTCCTCCAGCAGTTTTTTGTTGTTCAAGATTCCAGCATTTAGTCTCGTTTCCGAATGTATAGACGTCTTCAATATGAATGTATATTCATGTTCAATATGTCTGAACGTGTTCTGTAAAAACGCAGCAGATTGCAGTATTACGTTTTTGGTGGTGTTGCTTTCTCTGAGCAATACAAATGACAAATAATAGGAAAAGTATAAATTCAGTGTTGTGCAATTTCATTTTCCTAATGATATGAAACAGATCCTTTTCTACATAACTGTGTAATTTTTCAGGCCAGAGTAAGAGTACTTACTACTGCAAGTAGTACTGCCGGGCATACATCTGCTGCCACCAGAGCATGTGCTGTGGACTGTACGTGGGATATACAGGAAAGCCAACAGGAATCGCTGGTTGGATTGGAACCTGGTCACCTCCATGTCTGAAAGGAACCAGGCATCACAATTAAACAGAGAAGCAAGACAAAAATCAAATTTATGAGCAAGTCCTGATCTACACAGGATTGGCAAGGTGGCATTCTGACTCTCTGATGGGTTGGTTGTATTTTGTACTTCACAATGGATCACCCCACTTAGCTTTGCACTCTTAATTCTGAAATCCAATCAAAGTTAACAGAAACATTGCTACATACAATATTTGATAAAATGTTTTGTGCACAATATTCAAATATTCAGCTCCAATCCCAAGGATGTACTACAACCATCAGAAGATCATCTTGTGACTTCCTCGCAGCAATGTTTGACTTTCACCTTCTCATTTCCTTCATGCCAAATCTTATTTCATATTTTGCGCAGTAGCCAACTTCTCCACAGCCTTGATCCAGAGATAGTTGCAAGAAATGTATGTATTATTATAGAAGGAAACAAAACGGGCAATATGGGCTGAAAAGATAAAGTACGAGGGGAAGCTGGCCAGGAATATAAAGAAGGACAGTAAAAGCTTCTTTAGTTATGTTGAGGGAAAAAGAGTAGCAAAGTCAAATGTGGGTCCCTTGAAGGCAGACACGGGTGAAACTATTATGGACAACAAGAAAATGGCAGAAGAGTTGAATAGGTACTTCACTAAGGAGGACACAAACAATCTCCCAGATGTACTGCCGGACAGAAGATCTAAGGGGGTAGAGGAACTAAAATAAATTTTCATTAGGCGATAAATAGTATTGGGTAGGCTAATGGGACTGAAGGATGATAAATCCCTTGGGCCTGATGGTCTGCATCCCAGGACCCTGAGGGAGGTGGCTCTAGAAATAGTGGACGCATTGGTGATCATTTTCCAATGTTCAATAGATTTAGGATCTGTTCCTGTGGATTGGAGGATAGCTAATGTTATCCCACTTTTCAAGAAAGGAGCGAGAGAGAAAACGGGGAATTACAGACCAGTTAGCCTGACTTCGGTGGTGGGAGCGATGCTGGAGTCAATTATTAAAGAGGTAATAATGGAGCATTTGGACAGCAGTAAAAGGATTAGTCCAAGTCAACATGGATTTATGAAAGGGAAATCATGCTTAACTAATCTTCTGGAATTTTTTGAGGATGTGACAAGTAAAATGGATGAAGAGGTGCCAGTGGATGTAGTGTATCTAGACTTTCAGAAAGCCTTTGATAAGGTCCCGCACGGGAGACTGTTGACTAAAATTAGAGCACATGGTATTGGGGGTAGGGTATTGACATGGATAGAAAATCGGTTGGCAGACCGGAATCAAAGAGTAGGAGTGAACGGGTCCTTTTCAGAATGGCAGGCAGTGGCGAGTGGAGTGCCGCAAGGCTCGGTGTTGGGGCCGCAACTGTTTACCATATATATTCATGATTTGGAAGAGGCAATTAGGAGCAACACTAGCACGTTTGCGGATGACACAAAGCTGGGTGGCAGTGTGAACTGTGAAGAGGATGTTAAGAGGTTGCAGGGGGACCTGGACAGGTTGAGTGAGTGGGCAGATGCGTGACAGATGCAGTATAATATAGATAAATGTGAGGTTATCCACTTTGGCGGCAAAAACAAGGGGGCAGATTATTATCTCAATGGGGTTAGGTTAGGTAAGGGGGAGGTACAGCGAGACCTGGGTGTCCTTGTACACCTGTCACTGAAAGTTGGCGTGCAGGTACAGCAGGCAGTGAAGAAAGCTAATGGAATTGTGGCCTTCATAACAAGAGGATTTCAGTACAGGAGCAAACAGGTTCTTCTGCAGTTGTATAGGGCTCTGGTGAGACCACATCTGGAGTATTGTGTACAGTTTTGGTCTCCTAATTTGAGGAAGGACATCTTTGTAATTGAGGCAGTGCAGCGTAGGTTCACGAGATTGATCCCTGGGATGGCGGGACTGTCATATGAGGAAAGATTGAAAAGACTAGGCTTGTATTCACTGGAGTTTAGAAGGATGAAGGGATATCTTATAGAAACATATAAAATTATAAAAGGACTGGACAAGCTAGATGCAGGAAAAATTTTCCCAATGTTGGGCGAGTCCAGAACCAGGGGCCACAGTCTTAGAATAAAGGGGAGGTCATTTAAGACTGAGGTGAGAAAATACTTTTTTACCCAGAGAGTTGTGAATTTATGGAATCCCCTGCCACAGAGGGCAGTGGAGGCCAAATCACTGGATGGATTTAAGAGATAGTTGGATAGAGCTCTAGGGGCTAGTGGAGTCAAGGGATATGGAGAGAAGGCAGGCACGGGTTATTGATAGTGGACGATCTGCCATGATCACATTGAATGGCGGTGCTGGCTCGAAGGGCCGAATGGCCTCCTCCTGCACCTATTTTCTATGTCTATTTTATCAAAGTCAAGATCAGCGACACTAGAGAAGTACCAAAAATGTTTCATTTAAAATACACTTGCACCATAAAAAATCCAAAAGCTGAACTCAGGATTGGGTGGCAGATGTCAAGCCAAAGGTGAAACCAGGAAATTATATCCAAAAATTGCTCAGTGGTGGAATTTAAGTGGGTGTTGTGTTGGAGAGTAAGAATTTGAATTAAAAACTTCAGCGAATGCAATGTCCACCTAATGAAGATATGGCAATGGCCAAAAATATAATTAGATACAGTATATTTACATATGAATACATATGGAAATAAACATAAGCATTTTTTATTGTGTACCGAAGGTGTAACACTGGCTAAAACAGAACTAGCTGTGACAAGAAAGAAGTATTTATATGATAGATTGGCTGGATGCAGAGGTGTAGGTTTGAAACTTTGCATGGGGCCCAAGTGAAACCGAAGTGATGAACAATTTGGAACAGGCTGAGGGAATCACTTTCAAGTTCCCAAGTCACAGTTATTGTTACTTAAACAGACAATAGTACACCACTGTCAGATCATTGTGGAGGGGTCATTGCTAAAACCTACTCTAGTGGCTCAAGAAATCACAGCATCACCTCTCACATGTTCTTCAAAACCATTCACATCAAGCAAACAATCTAGAAAACAACTATCACCTTTTAACATTTTACCTACCCTTGAATCACATGTGGGTGTCTTTGGCTCTGGGCATGGTTTAAAGGAACCTGAGAAAAACTACGATGCCTCAGACCTGTTGGATTGGAGGCTGGGGATCCAGTCATTGATTCTTGACTTGAAGATGGAGAGGCTGTTGTGGTACTTGAATTTTCAGAACTCTGAAGAGAGAATGAAAACTTAAATATTTTTAATCAGTAAGGAAAACGTTAAGAGGAATTTTTAGTCTCATGCACCCTGTCCATTGATTGTTGTTAAATTAAAAGAAGAAATCTTTTTCTCCCCACATATGCAAATCCAAATCTCCACAATCATATCCAAGTCTTTCTTCTGCCAAAAATTGTATTTGCAGCCAAGCTGCAAATTTCTTTCATAAATTGGGGAGACTTTGTGACAAATTGAGTCTCCCATGCTGCAACATTTCAAGCCAAAAAAGGAAGACCCTTCACAAGAGCAAAATTCTCGATTCGTCAGCTGCAAGTCAATCACTCTCACCAATCTCCAGCAAAGTTAATGGGGGGTTTACACCTGCTTCTTCCTCTGGCTGAATGTCAGGAAACTGGCCACTTTGTCTCTACACTTCTCACTCATTCCCAATTCAAGATACATTTATTTGTCACATGTGCCAGTTGGCACAGTCAAATGTAATCACCATACAGTAAAAATAAAGAACACAACATAGAGTTGATAAAATTCAACATAAAACATCCCCACACAGCACAATCAAAGTTTCCCACTGTGAGGGAAGGCACCAAAGTCAGTCATCTTCCTCTAATGTTCCCCAATGTTCACCCGTGGTCGGAGCCTTCCCGAGCCTTCCGCTGTCGCCGCTACGGGTGGCCCGGTGTTCAGGCCCGCTCGCCAGGGTGATGTAAGTCCGACGTCGGGGCTGGGGGACATCCTCAGCGGCCTCGACATCAGAGTCCGCCACCTCCTACAGGAATTCGCTGCTCCCAAAGTCCGCAGGCCGCGCTGCGTGGAGATGCAATACCGGCGGACCATGGCAAAGGGCCCCAGGACTCCGCGATGACGGTCAGCGCTGCCCGCGTTGGAGGCTCTCCACAACCACAGCTCCACGATGTTGGAGCAGCGGCCCAACGCTCCAGAACTCCAAACAGCGACCCAGGTAGGCATCGCCCGCTCTGTGGTGAATCCAGCGCTGCGCTGCCGCTGTTGTAGCTCTGGTCCGGTTCCCGGTCCCCGGCAGGAAAGGCCGCTCCGATCCAGGTGGTAGGCCGCGAGGAGGGGGGCGAGGACGCGACTGGGAAACAGTTTCCCCCTGACCCTGCCCCCTCCCCCACATAAAAAAGTCAAAGATTCCCCCCAAAACAAACCTTAAAATGACTAAAAATAAAAACAAAAGATTGTAAGATGTCATATGCTGTTGGTGCAGCGCCCCCTAGTGACCTACAATTCAAAAGTAAAAATTCAGCTTCACCACCCTGCTGGTTTTGCACTACGTGTAAATGCACCTTTTCAACACGAGTTCAGCAAACAAATGCACAGATCATAACGCAAATTAAAACATTTACTGATATTTGGTGTTTCCTATTTTCAAAGATGCGGATTCAACCTATGATGTCGCTGCCAGCTCTGAGAACAGCACCACTCCTCACCTTTCTAACCTATTTTCTCTCACAGGCCTATCAACGCCTCTGATGTTCCTGTCACTCACCTCCACACTAGGGGACAACTCACTGCGGCCAATTAACCCACCAACCAGGCTCAGATGTGGGAATAAACTGGAACACCAGGTAGAAATCCACTTGACCTCAGGCCAAACTCCACAAAGATAGCACCAGGATCGCCAGAGCTGAGGGAGAAGTACCCGTGGCACCTCTGTGCTGCCCGGTCTGTATTTCACACAATAAAAGCATGGCAATAGTTTCCTACAGAAGTTGAAAGTCTAAAGCCAGTAATAAAGAATGAAGTCAAGCATATACCATCTCTTCTGCTGCTGTCTTCTCCTTCATACCTGGTTCTTTAGCTAGATATCTCCACCTTAAACCGTAGATTCTGCTCACACTTTCAGATTTCCCTCTGGCCTCTTACAATTTCTTCTCTTTTCATCTCTAACTACCAACATGACATTGACAATTTCAACATTTTTCATCTGGTGCCCCAGCTAATAAGGACAAGTATCCATATGCCTTCTTCGCCTCCCTATCAAGCTGTACTGCCACCTTCAGGGATTCTTGGACTCACACATTAAGGTCCCTCTATTCTTCAATATTCCCCAAGATCCTATCATTCATTGTGCAGTTTATTTCAAAATGCATCACTTCACATCCATCAGGATTAAATTCAATTTGTGATTATGAAGAGAGTCAGTTTTTAGAATATTTACATTAGCAGCTGTGACTTCCAATTTAAATATATTACATTGTGGTTTGTCGGAAGTCAGCAACATTTAGTTACTTCCTGGAACCACGTTATGCACTATCAACACACGAAACACATCCCAACTTCAGAGCCATGTACCAGGAGCTGAAGATGAAGCAGTACTGATTGCTACATTACCGTTGTGCCACTGTTGGGTGCTGTCATTCCATTGTTCATGTTGTTGGGTTTTGGTGACCCTGAAGGAGTCCTTGACGAACAGACCAGATGAACCATGTGATACTCATCTTGCTTCATTGTTCACACAGGTTGAGAGGTGAGGGTGGTGGAAAGATGAAAGAAGCAAAAACAATGTTAAGAGACACCTTTGTTGTCAAGTCTGAAAACGCCAGTGGAGTGAGTCAACAGCTTCAAGTTCCTGGGCATGCATATCTATTCCAGGCTCAGAACATTTTAAGGTGAGAGGGAAAAGATTTAATAGGAACCTGAGGGGCAATGTTATCCACATTGAGTGTGGAGGGCATATGTAATGAGCTGCCCGATGAGGTAGTCGAGGCAGGTACTATAACAATATTTAAAAAACATCTGGACAGGTACATGGATAGGGAAGGTTTATAAGGAGATACAGGCTAATACAGTCAGGTGCGATAGTGTAGATGGAGCATCTTTGTCAGCAAGGGCAAGTTGGATCGAAGGGCCAGTTTCCATGCTGTATGACTCTAAAACATTGAGGCAATCACAAATACAAACTCATTAATACCTCTGCCTTGGAAGAATAGGGGAGATGTTGCATGTCACCAAATACTCAATTGTACTCAATCTGAAGAAGGGTTTCGACCCGAAACGTCGCCTATCTCCTTCGCTCCTTAGATGCTGCTGCACCCGCTAAGTTCTCCAGGCTTTTGTGTACACTCATTTGAACTTCTTCAGGTGCATGGTGGAGAGCATACTGACTGGTTGCATCAATGGTTTGGTAATGCAATGCCCAGGAATAAAGGAGATTGCAGAAAGTCATAAACATCACCTGGTCCATTACAAAGCAGACCATCCCACCATCAATGGAAGCTCTTCTTCACAAAGGCAAATACCCACACTACCCTGGTCACACTCTCATCTTTCTCCAACCATCTGGAAGAAGGACCGTACAGAGAAGGTTCACCAGACTGATTCCTGGGATGGCAGGACTTTCATATGAAGAAAGACTGGATAGACTTGGCTTGTACTCGCTAGAATTTAGAAGATTGAGGGGGGGGGGGGGTATCTTATAGAAACTTACAAAATTCTTAAGGGGTTGGACAGGCTAGATGCAGGAAGATTGTTCCCGATGTTGGGGAAGTCCAGAACAAGGGGGTCACAGTTTAAGGATAAGGGGGAAGTCTTTTAGGACCGAGATGAGAAAAACATTTTTCACACAGAGTGGTGAATCTCTGGAATTCTCTGCCACAGAAGGTAGTTGAGGCCAGTTCATTGGCTATATTTAAGAGGGAGTTAGATGTGGCCCTCGTGGCTAAAGGGATCAGGGGGTATGGAGAGAAGGCAGGTACAAGATACTGAGTTGGATGATCAGCCATGATCATATTGAATGGCGGTGCAGGCTCGAAGGACCGAATGGCCTACTCCTGCAGCTATTTTCTATGTTTCTATGTGGGCCTCACATGTGTCTCCTCGGTACCCCGCAGCTCCGCCCTTGCTCCCCCTCCCCCTAGTCCTCAACTTTCACCCCATCAGCCATTGCATACAATGCAAAATCCTCAGACATTTTCGCTACCTCCAACAGGATCCCACCACGAGTCACATCTTCCCATCTCCACCCCTTTCCACCTTCTGCAGAGACCGTGTCCTCCACAACTCCCTTTCCCACCCATACCACCCCCTCCCCAGGTACCTCCTCCTGCAACTGCAGGAGAAACAACACCTGTCCCTATACCTCCTCCTCGGCTCTATCCAGAGACCCAGATAGTCCTTTCAGGTTAGGCAAAGGTTCACTTAAACCTCCTCCAACCTCATCTACTGTATCCATTGTCCAAGATGTGGATTCTTATACATCGGGGAGACCAAACGTAGACTGGGCGATCATTTTGCTGAAATCCTTCGCTAAGTCTGCCTGGAACTACATGATCTCCCGGTTGCTAAACATTTTAATTCCCCTTAACATTTCCACACCGACCTTTCTGTCCTAGGCCTCCTCCATTGTCAGAGTGAGGCAAATCGCAAATTGGAAGACCAGCATCTCATATTTCGCTTGGGCAGCTTACAACCCAGTGGCATGAATATTGATTTCTCTAACTTCAAGTAACCCCTGCATCCCCTCTCTCCATCCCTCCCGCACCCAAGTAGCACCAGGTTCCCATTCTCACCGAGCAAACAGCTAACAATGGCCTGCTTCCTTTATCATCATTATTTCTTTGCATATGTCATTCATTTGTTCTGTATCTCTCTACATTACTGTCTATATCTCTCGTTTCCCTTTCCCCTAACTAGTCTGAAGAAGAGTCTCCACCCAAAATGCCACCCATTCCTTCTCTCCAGAGATACAGCCTGTCCCGCTGAGTTACTCCAGCATTTTGTGTCTACCATCTGGAAGAAGGTTGAGGAGCTACACACAGTGACCTCGACAGTCAAGTACTGCTTCTTCCCAACAACAATCAGTCTCTTGAACACTGCACATATCCAAGCACTCCTTTAACAGTTATCATTAACTTTGTTTTGATTGCACCATGGACTTCTTTTAGCACTATTATGGACTGGTTACTGATTATTAATTTATTGTATTAATTATCCTAGCTTTATTTGTGCGGTATATATGGCAACTAAACACTCTTGACTAAGCAACGGAATCTAGTCCCTTTGTTAAGCGTCTTGTCCTGCGCATGTACTTGGAAATACTGTATGGCAAGCGTATTAGTTATCATAATGTACAAGCATAATTAAAAAATTCAGGCATAAGAATGAGTGCTGCAACATTTTTAAAATTGCAGACAAACCAAGATGGACATATTTTATTTCTATCGGGTGAATATCGATTGATCACATTCATGGAATATTAAATGACCTTAATACTACCACAGGGAGACGTTTAGAATTACCTTTCTGAAAATGTCCTTCAGCTGCAAATGATCAGGGAGCAGCTTGCCAGAATATACAAGCCTCTGATCCTTGGAGGACTGTGGAGAGAACAGAAAGTGTAAATTCATTACTGATGGAGGTCAAACCAAAAATCCTAACAAAAACTATTTAGTCTTCTGTAATTTTTTTCCTTTCTTATACACAAACAAAGAATTACTTAAAGATTCATCACTTCTGTAAAAAACAAACAAAATTAGCACCTAATTTGAGAAAGGGATACCAAAAACAGTAGCACAAGTCGGTTGAGAGAAAATGTTGATTGGAACACCAAGAGAATGGCACTTGAATAAGATCAATCACTTCCATCTCTGTAACATTGATCAGGCTTTTACATTAATCAGTTCATTTTAAATGTCTGCGACTCCAACAATGTAACATTGCCTAATAACGTAAAATGACATTTGCGCAGGTACACTCATACAAATAGCTTAGAGGGACATGGATGTCTTGGTCAGGACAAATGAATTGGGGCAAAATGCCTGTCTTCTGTCCTGTATAGCTTATATGACTATGACAAACTAAATTGGCATGCACACTCATGTACTTTAAACACCTATATTAATGTCCTTAAAAATAAACAATAATTGCTAGTTTGCCTGCATTTGGTTTATCCAATGTCAAGAAATCCATATTGCAGGCACCAACACAATATATTAAATGAAATGTGTCAGTGAATCACTGTCTCACTTAGAAAGTGCGTATGGTGCCCATGACTGTGGTCTCCCCTACATTGGGGAAACTAAAGCATATACATCCTTCCAATCCACAGTGTAACCCTGAGCTTCGAGTTACTCCATCCAACTTCAATCTTTCAGTCTTTGGTCTCTTAAACAGTGGTACTACTATTAGCAAAGCTACAATAGTAAATGAGGACCAAGATCTTCCCTTCAACCAGCCACATTGCTGCCTTAGGACCAAACACTAGATTAAAATAAAATTCAGATAATCAGCCTTTTGTATTTGTCAGAACTGCCTTGTCCTAGTCAAAGAGGATCAACCTTTAACAATCAAAGCTATAATCAGTAGCACAGTTGGTGCAGCAACTGCCTCACAGAGAGTGCAGTCAGCGTAGAGTTTGTACATTCTCTCTTTGACCATTTGGATTTCCTTCAGTTCTCTGATTCCTCATCCTAAATTAATTTACTGTGGTCTGCTGCCTCTCTGTAGCTGCTGACAGACCGGCTGGGCATTTTTCGGATTTGCTTTTCTTTTACGTTTCCAGCAGCTGCAGTGCTGTAAATAAACAGCTAGTTTTTTCCAAGTAAAATTCGGCATGCCAGAGAAAGACAAAGCACTTTGACCATCTGGAATTCAATGGAAGTACGCAGACAGCTGTTTTGACAATATTACTGTTGCACTCACCTCCCATCCTCCTTTAATTCATGCCCAAGATTTGGGAGCAGATGTTGTTTATTATTATACTCTGCACACAATGCAGGTAAACATGTGGAACTTAACTCATTTATATTTATATTGATGCCAGCATTACACATAAACAGTTCAGTTCAATTTATTGTCACGTGTACCGAGGTACAGTGAAAAGCTTTTGTTGTGTGCTAACCAGTCAACAGAAAGACAACACATGAATACAATTGATCCATTTACAGTGTATAGATACATGATAAGGGAATAACGTTTAGTGCACGGTAAAGTCAGCAAAGTCCGATCAAGGATAACCCAAGGGTCACCAAACAGGTAGATAGTCGTTCAGCACTGCTCTCTGGTTGTGGTAGGATAATTATTTTGCCTGATAACAGCTGTGAAGCAACTTGTTCCTGAATCTGGTGGTATGCGTTTGCACACTTCTATACCTTTTGCCTGATGTGAGAGGGGAGAAGAGGGAGTGGCCAGAGTGTGACTCGTCGTTGATTATGCTACTGGCCTTGCCGAGGCAGCGTGAGGTATAAATGGAGTCAATAGAAGGGAGGTTGGTTTGTGTGATAGTCTGGGCTGCGTCCACAATTCGCTGCAATTTCTTGCGGTCTTGGATGGAGATGTTCCCAAACCAAGCTGTGATGCATCCTGATTAAATGCTTTCTATGGTGCATCTGTAGAAATTGGTAGACTTGTAGGGGACATATCCAAACTTCCTAACCCTTCAAAGGAAGTAGAGGCGTTAGTGTGCTTTCTTGTTTGTTGCTTCAAAATGGGTGGCCCAGGAGAAGTTGTTGGTTATATTGACTCCAAGGAATTTGAAGTTTTCAACCATCCCTACTTCGGCACCATCAATGCAAACTGGGGTGCGTACTGCTTCGCTTCCTGAAGTCGATCACTATCTCCTTTGTCTTACTGACATCAAAAGGTTGTTGTCTTGACACCAGGACACAACATTCTCAATCTCCTTCCTGTACTTCGTCTCATCAATATTTGATATCTGGCCCACAATGGTGGTGTCCTCTGCAAATTTGAAAATTGAATTTGATTTGTACATGGCTGCACGGTCATGGGTGCACAAATATGTAACAAAGGGGGCTGAGAACACATCCTTGCAGAGCATCTGTGTTGAGCATTATCGTGGAGGATGATGTCTCCTCACTGATTGGGGTCTATTGTCAGGAAGTTGAGGACCCGGTTGCAGAGATGTGTGCTGACACCAAGTCTCGCATGTTTAGTGATAAGCTTGGATGGTATAATGGTATTAAAGGCAGAGCTGTATGTGTGACAGATTTTCATATTGTTTCAAGGAATCTTTCCTTTAATCACTATGATTGAAGACAGGGGATCAGGAGATAATCAAAACGCACTCATGAGCTCTCCACGAGACATTCAATGCCAACGAAAGATAAATCTTCCAAACACAGTCTCTTGATTAATAGTTTATTTATTGTAGTAGTTTAAACAGTAAGATATTCATATAAACTTCTTCTTGTATAAGTACATTTTGATCTTACTTGTGGTCAAACTCGTGCATGGTCAAAAGCCGTGACCTCTCCCCCATGCTTCTTCAAACCAAACTTGTGTCCTTGTGGGGGTGTGGCGGCGTGATTCACGTTGCAGCAGCCCCTACAGCCCGTCTGTTTTTTTTAATTTTTTGTCTAGTTAAATGTAGTTCGTGTTTTTTTTGTACTGTTTCTACCTGCATGGGAGACCTGACATTTTCCCTGTCAGGTCTCCATTGACGTTGGGGCCTAGTACCGTGGAGCGGCCTCCGACCAGGACGACCTGGGGGCTCCAGTCACGGAGCCTGTGGAGCTGCGGACTCACCATCGTGGGGCTGGCTGGCCTCGGAGCGTGGGAAGCGGTGGTTGCGCACTGTTGCGGCCCGACTCCGGAGCTCCAGCTGCAGACCGGTGGATTGTCGGGATATCGGGAGCTCGCGGGTCCAGGTGAGAGACCGCTGTCCGGAGCTCCCGCAACGCAACTTCTCCCGCCCGTGTCGCAGGGTTGGAACGACCCGGAGCGGGGCCGTACGTTGCCCGGCGCGGCTTTAATGGCTGCGGGACATTCCAGCGCCGCTGGGGGCTCCAACTTGTGACTTTTGGGCCTCGAGCGGGGCCGTACATCGCTCCGCCGTGGGACTTAACGTTGCCCGCCTGGGGCCAACATCGGGAGATAAATGGTGCAGGGGAGAGAAAAGACTTTGTCTTCCATAACAGTGAGGAGGAGATTCACTGTGATGGATGTTTTCTGTAAATTGAATTGTTTGTGTGTCGTGTAGGAATTGTTTTGTTTGTATGGCTGTGGAAACGGAGTTACGTTTGAGCCTCGCTGAGGTTCAAATGACAAGTCATTAAATCTATCTATCTATCCCTTCCAAAAAAGATCTGCCATATATTGTACTCGTCTCCATCAGCGTCTTATATACAAATCTTCTTTCACAATGAGTCCAGGTGGTAGGATTGGATTGGTCTTCAACTGTGGAATATGATTTGGTGTAAGTGCTTCCAGGTCGATCGGATCGTCTGAACTCTTAGTTATAGGTCGATCATTTAAAATCGCTTCAACTTCACAGAATAAAATTTGTAATCCTTCATTGTCCAGAACTTGTTGTTTAAGAACAGATCATAGCACATCACGAACTCCATGCGGATCAACCATTCAATACACCACCGTGATGAAAATTAAAGGAGGATTAAAGTTCCATCTTATACCTTGTTGAAGCATAGCATTCTGGATCTTATCCTGATTTAAACCTTTAAGTGCTTCTTTTAATTCTCTTTCTGCTCCAACAAAATTCAAACCATTATCTGATCGTAACGATGAAACTTGACCTCATCAACAAATAAATCTCCGTAATGCATGAATACAGGAGTCTGTGTCAAGTGTAGATGCAACTTCAAGATGTACTGCTCTACTTGCCATGCAAGTGAAGATTACACCGTATCTTTTTACAAGGCTTCGTCCTTTCCTAACCTCGATAGGACCAAAATAATCCACCCCCACATCTGTAAATGGAGGCTTATCGGGTAGAATCCTCTCTAGAGGCAAGTCTGCCATCTTTTGTTTTCCAACGTTTCCACATTGTTGCCTACACACACCATTTTTTATTATCTTTCTTGCAGCGGAGTTAGCTTTGATAATACAATATTGTAGCTGGGGCAGCATATAATTTCTTCCTCCATATCCGATCAATTCATGGATATGTCGTACCAATAATGTTGATATGTGAAAGTCCTTCGAGAGAACAATAGGATGTTTAGCCTCTTCAGGCATTGCCAGTCTATTTAGACGACCACCGACTTTCAGACGTCCTTCCTCCAATACCGGATCAAGCTTGTACAATTCTGTCTCTTTTGACACCATGTACTCGAGCTTCTAAGGTCTATATTTCTTCTTTGTATTTCTGTCTTTGACAGAAAGAGATAATCGCGTTTTCCGCTTTGAGATCATCAAGATGTAAACCCTGCACGTTGTACGACGCCTTAAAAACGTGCATCTTCTTTTCAACCTTTTCTTTCAGTATTTCTGGATCTTCTTTAAAAATACCTTCAGCAATCTCTTTCCTTTTTCGAGCAAACAGCAATAGCCTTGCTTTTGCTTTAAGAAACTAAGCCACATTCACCAGCTTCTTCCATAATGAAAAGTGGATAATTAAATAATTTATTGTGTTTGATGTATCTTTAGTAATAACATTCACTGTGATGTTTTGTTTAATTTCCGGATCATTAGCAGAAATTTCAAATCCCAGCTCAAGCTTTGGCCATTCTCTGTCTGGTCTACAGAGAAACTGGCTCATTGATCCATCTCTTGTTGCTTAAGAAGCGGTCTGCTGTTAATCCTCTAGAAGCTTCATCCGTAGGATTTTCCTTTTTGTTAACATATTTCCATTGTGAAACATTCGTAGCTTCCAATACAATAGAGATTCTGTTTGCTACAAATGTTAAAACACGTTTGTTCTCATTGTTGAAGTATTTAAGCACCTTGGTATTATCAGTCCAGGAAATAGATTCTTCCAGCTGAAGCTATAGTTCTTTTTGCAGCATTATGTCAACTTCAACAGCAAAGACTGCGGCAGTAAGTTCCAATCTGGGAATTGTCATTTGCTTCAATGGTGCCACTCTGGGCTTTCCCATTAACACACACAACAACACAATACAATACCATTTATTGTCATTTGAACCTCATTGAGGTTCAAACGAAATTTCGTTTCTGCAGTCATACATACAAGAAGAGAAAGAAGAAAAAAAAAAAAAACCCAAGACACAACACATTTTACACAAACATCCATCACAGTGAACATCCTCCTCACTGTGATGGAAGGCAAAGTCTTATCTCTCCCCTGCACTCCCCATTCTTCTCCCGGTCAGAGTCAAAGCCCCCGGCGGGTGATAGTATAAGTCCCGCGGCCTTTCATGCCGCGCCGGGCGATGCAAGGCCCTGCTCCGGGTCTTGATGTTGGAGCCCCCGGCGGGCCCTAGCAAGTCCCGTGGCCATTAAAGCCGCGCCGGGTGATGTAAGGCCCCGCTCCAGGTCGTCTTCAACCCCGCAACTCGGGCGGGAGAAGTTGCTGCCGCGGGAGCTCCGAAAAGCGGTCTCCCACCAGGGACCCGTGAGCTCCCGGTGTTCCCGTCCACCGGCCTGCAGCTGGAGCCTCCGAATCTCCGGGGTCGGGCAGCAGCAGCGCGCCACCACAGCTCCTCCCGTTCCGAACTCGGCCAGCTCCACGATGGTAAGTAGACCGCAGCTCCGCGACTGGAGCCCCAGGTCCGGTTGGAGGCTGCTCCACGGTGCTAGGCCCCAACGGCAACGGAGACCCGACAGAGAAAAGGTCGGGTCCTCCGTACAGGGAAAAGATTTAAAAGGTTTCTCCACCCCGCCCCCCACCCCCCACACATATCCAGCTAAAAAAAACACTAAACTAACAACACTCAAACGCGACAAAAAATTAAAAAAAAACAGACGGACTGCAGAGGCCGCTGCAAAGCAACATATACTTTTATACAACAAAGCAACAAAGCAACATATACTTTTTTGTCATCATTTTCCAGTCTTAGATATGAAATAGTATCGTAGCCACTTTCACTGGCATCTGGGAAATGATGCAGCTGTGCACTTCCGATCTTACCAAAGCTTGTGGGCTTCATGCACGGTCCACTTTGAATTCTGAGATCTTGTTGAGATCTACTAACCATTCTGTCCATCGATGAGAGAAAGTTTGCATTATACTCTCATCCCATCCAAGTTTTTCCTTACAAAGATCCTGCAAAATCAACTTGGCTGGCAGTGTAAATGGTACAATAAATCCCAAAGGTTCGTAAACAGAACCAATCACGGATAGGATACCCCTTCTAGTGCATGGTTGCTCTTGAATCGAGATTCTGAACTTGAACACATCTGTTTCAACGAACCAGTGCAGTCCCAATGCTCTTTCCATTGGCAGATTGTCTTTGTCCAAATCCAACTCCGTGGTCTCCTTGGCTCTATCATCTGCTGGAATGCTTTCTAATACAACACGGCTGATGCTGATTCACTTGGAAAGCGTGAATTCTCTCTTATTGCAGAGGGAAGTCAGATGTTTTACCATTTGAATTGCTTCCTGCTCCATAGACATGGATTTTAAACAATTATCCACATGGAAATTATTCTTCACAGTGGTTATCACTTCTTCTAGAGAGTGAGCTTTATTACCCTGCAAGGACATCTACTCTCCGAACCACTGCTCTTGCACTCATGTACAGCATCGCTGACTACGCCGCCCCAGCATGGTGCCGCAGCACTCATACTAGCAAGCTAGACGCCATGCTCAACTGCACCATGCGGATCATCATCAGCTGCCTACGTCCTACTCCGACGCATCGGGTGTAAAACGAGGGTGGAAGCAATAGGGAGCAAGGTGAAAAGTAAAAGTGGCAGGCAGACAAAACCAGGGCAAAAATCAAAAAAGGCCACTTCTCAACAAAATTGTATAAGGGGTAAGAGCGTTGTAAAAACAAGCCTGAAGGCCTTGTGTCTCAATGCAAGGAGTATTCGTAATAAGGTGGATGAGTTGAACGTGCAGATAGCTATTAATGAGTATGATATGGTTGGGATCACGGAGACATGGCTCCAGGGTGACCAAGGCTGGGAGCTGAACATCCAGGGATATTCAATATTCAGGAGGGATAGAGAGAAAGGAAAAGGAGGTGGGGTAGCGTTGCTGGTTAGAGAGGAGATTAACGCAATGGAAAGGAAGGACATTAGCTTGGAGCATGTGGAATCGGTATAGGGAGAGCTGCGAAACACTAAGGGGCAGAAAACGCTAGTGGGAGTTGTGTACAGGCCACCTAACAGTAGTAGTGAAGTGGGGGATGGTATAAAACAGGAAATTAGAAATGCGTGCGACAAAGGCAAAACAGTTATAATGGGTGACTTCAATCTACATATAGATTGGGTGAATCAAATTGGCAGGGGCGCTGAGGAAGAGGATTTTTTGGAAAGTATGATGTATAGTTATCTAAATCAGCATGTAGAGGAACCAACGAGAGAGCAGGCTATTTTAGACTGGGTATTGAGTAATGAGGAAGGGTTATTTAGCAGTCTTATTGTGCGTGCCCCCTTGGGCAAGAGTGACCATAATATGGTCGAGTTCTTCATTAGGATGGAGAGTGACATTGTTAATTCAGAAACAATGGTGCTGAACTTAAGGAAAGGTAACTTTGAGGGTATGAGACATGAATTGGCCAAGATTGACTGGCAATCAATTCTAAAAGGGTTGACGGTGGATACGCAATGGAAGACATTTAAAGACTGCATGGATGAACTACAAAAATTGTTCATCCCAATTTGGCAAAAGAATAGATCAGGGAAGGTAGTGCATCCGTGGATAACAAGGGAAATCAGGGATAGTATCAAAGCAAAGGATGATGCGTACAAAGTAGCCAGAAAAAGCAGCATACCAGAGGACTGGGAGAAATTCAGAGACCAGCAGAGAAGGACAAAGGGCTTGATTAGGAAAGGAAAAATAGATTATGAAAGAAAACTGGCAGGGAACATAAAAACTGACTGCAGAAGTTTTTATAGATATGTGAAGAGAAATAGATTAGTTAAAACAAATGTAGGTCCCTTGCAGTCAGAAACTGGTGAGTTGATCATGGAGAACAAGGATATGGCGGACCAATTGAATAACTACTTTGGTTCCGTCTTCACTAAGCAAGACATAAATAATCTGCCGGAAATAGCAGGGGACCGCAGGTCAAAGGAGTACTTGAGTGAAATCAAGGTTAGTCGGGCAGTGGTGTTGGGTAAATTGAATGGATTAAAGGCCGATAAATCCCCAGGGCCAGATAGGCTGCATCCCAGAGTACTTAAGGAAGTAGCTCCGGAAATAGTGGATGCATTAGTGATAATCTTTCAAAACTCTTTAGATTCTGGAGTAGTTCCAGAGGATTGGCGGGTAGCAAACATAACCCCTCTTTTTAAGAAGGGGGGGAGAGAGAAAATGGGGAATTACAGACCAGTTAGTCTAACATCGGTAGTGGGGAAACTGCTAGAGTCAGTTATTAAAGATGGGATAGCAGCACATTTGGAAAGTGGTGAAATCATTGGACAAAGTCAGCATGGATTTACGAAAGGTAAATCATGTCTGACGAATCTTGTGGAATTTTTCGAGGATGTAACTAGTAGCGTGGATGGGGGAGAACCAGTGGATGTGCTGTATCTGGACTTCCAGAAGGCTTTTGACAAGGTCCCACATAAGCGATTAGTATATAAACTTAAAGCATATGGCATTGGGGGTTCAGTATTGATGTGGATAGAGAACTGGCTGGCAAACAGGAAGCAAAGAGTAGGAGTAAACGGGTCGTTTTCACAATGGCAGGCAGTGACTAGTGGGGTACTGCAAGGCTCAGTGCTGGGACCCCAGCTATTTACAATATACATAAATGATCTGGATGAGGGAATTGAAGGCAATATCTCTAAGTTTGCGGATGACACTAAGCTGGGGGGCAGTGTTAGCTGTGAGGAGGATGCTAGGAGAATGCAAGGTGACTTGGATAGGCTGGGTGAGTGGGCAAATGTTTGGCAGATGCAGTATAATGTGGATAAATGTGAGGTTATCCACTTTGGTGGCAAAAATAGGAAAACCGACTACTATCTAAATGGTGGCCGATTAGGAAAAGGGGAGATGCAGCGCGACCTGGGTGTCATGGTACACCAGTCATTGAAAGTAGGCATGCAGGTACAGCAGGCAGTGAAGAAAGCCAATGGTATGTTAGATTTCATAGCAAAAGGATTTGAGTATAGGAGCAGGGAGGTTCTACTTCAGTTGTATAGGGTCTTGGTGAGGCCACACCTGGAGTATTGCGTACAGTTCTGGTCTCCAAATCTGAGGAAGGACATTATTGCCATAGAGGGAGTGCAGCGAAGGTTCACCAGACTGATTCCTGGGATGTCAGGACTGTCTTATGAACAAAGACGGCATAGACTTGGTTTATACTCTCTAGAGTTTAGGAGATTGAGAGGGGATCTTATAGAAACTTACAAGATTCTTAAGGGGTTGGACAGGCTAGATGTAGGAAGATTGTTCCCGATGTTGGGGAGGTCCAGGACAAGGGGTCACAGCTTAAGGATAAGGGGGAAATCCTTTAGGACCGAGATGAGAAGGAATTTTTTCACACAGAGAGTGGTGGGTCTCTGGAACTCTCTGCCACAGAGGATAGTTGAGGCCAGTTCATTGGCTATATTTAAGAGGGAGTTAGATGTGGCCCTTGTGGCTAAGGGGATCAGAGGGTATGGAGAGAAGGCAGGTACGGGATACTGAGTTGGATGATCAGCCATGATCATATTGAATGGCGGTGCAGGCTCGAAGGGCCGAATGGCCTACTCCTGCACCTAATTTCTATGTTTCTATCTTCTGCCGGTGCTCGCAGGTATTGCACCAGCCAAGCTTCGCAGAGAGTACTTCACCCACAGGCTGGTGTGCAAGGCCCCATCGGACGGCAAACATCCTTTGCACCACTTCCAGCAACTGGGACCTCAACGCCTGTCATCTCATCGCCCCTTCTCCCGTCACGCAGCGACCCTCTGTGGCTCCGGTTTCAACACACTAGGAGCACGGAGAACCAGCTAGGAACAGATTTCACAATCTCCTCCATTCACTCTTGCACTGAAAATCCACAGCCCCACCCGGCTCGGACCTGCCCCGCAAAGAGTGAGTCGCCCTGAACCGGCTCGCTACGGGGGTCGGCTGGTTCAATGCGAACATACGTCGTTGGGGGCTGCAGTCATCAGCAGCCTGCGTGTGTGGAGCAGACCAGCAAACAGCGCAGCACCTCATTTTCGACTGCGCTGTCCTCTGGCCCCCTGGTGGAGGGTAGACAACAGCACATTGTTGTCATGGCCCTCGACAACAGCACATTGAACTGGTTACGCAGAGGTTGTGTAATGCGCCTGGAGGGCGTTACATAACCTCTGCTGCCTCAAACGCAAGAAGAAGAACTTCCCCTGTAATGTCCAGCTTTCTCATCAAGTTTTCTGTACAAATGGTAGCCGAACTTCCACGATCCAAAAATGCATGTTTACAACACTGCTATTCCTTACCTGTACTGGTAAGATAGAGAAGATACAGGTTTCTACCCCGGCCCCAATATGGGCAGTTATCTGAGGTGAGGTGACAGCATCACTAGTAGCTGGCTTCTCCTTCTGTTCTATTTGCTCCAGCTTCTTCTGCTCAGCGTGAAGTGCTTCAGGATGATCTTGCTTGCACTTATCACAAGTTATAGTACACTTACAGTCTTTAACCATGTGTCCTTTTTTCAAACATCCGAAACAGAAATCTATATTTTTCTTTATATTCCTTCTTCTTGAATTTCCGACACCACCTTATGGTGTGACCAACTTTGTTACATGACAAGCAGAACCATCTTGGCTTAACAGTAGATGTATCTCCTTCCTTTCCGCCTTTCGTTTCTGCAGGTATTACAGCGGTAGCAAAACTACTTCCCTTAGGTCCTTCCTTTTGTTTTAGTACAGGTAGAACCTTTGACAGTTGCAATTGGTTTAGGATCTTGAATGCTCCCATAGCATAAATTTGGCATTAACCGTACTTCCTTTTCTATGAAGTTCACCAGATCAGGAAGCATGGCCTCTCGATTCTCATTTTCCACTATCAGACCTGCTTTATCCCTCCACTTTTCTCTAAGTCTATAGGGCAGTTTTAGAGTGATAGTTTTCATATTGCTAACATTCATTTCTTGCATGTGGTTGAGATGTTTCATCGAGCTACAACAACTTCTAACAAATATTGCAAACTCCCACAATGCTTTCGCGTCTTCTGGCTTGATAGCTGTCCAAGCATAGGCCTCCTGCATGTACGCATTGCCGATCTGGTGCTCGTTACCAAACTGTTCTCTTTGCAATTTTCTTGCCATTCGATAGCCCTCACCGGCAGGCGACTTCCGACAAATTCCAACAAGCTCCTTTGGATATCCGCTTGTTTAATACTCCAGAAATTGTAAATGATCTTCATCATCGGTATTTTCCTCTCCACTCTTCTCTCAAACTGGTCTATGAAAGTCTCATATCACAAGGGATCACAATCGTACTTACCAATTTCCATTTGAGTTAGAGTGGAAGAGATATTATGTTGAGCTACAGACTCGCTAATTCTCATTAGCTTACACATCAAATCACAGACTTCTTCTCTAAATACCTCCTTAGACTCAGAGGAACGGTAAATAGGCCTCTGAGAAGAGTGCTGGTCTGGATAAGTTTTGTCACGAGTCCTATGACAAATTGTTTGTCCCTGTCTGGGTGCAAATGAGTGATAGGCAGGCACCTGCCCATGTTGGCTAGCTTGAGCCTGTGTATTAGGCCTCTGAAAAGCATACTGAATTGGTGGTTTGTTACAAGCCTTATCAGGAGGCCCATAAATTTGTTGCTTCGGTCTAACATCCCATTGTTGAGGTAAAGCTTTGTCGGCCCGCCATTGTTCTAGTAGGTGTTCAAAGCCATGATACCTGGTGGTCTCCGGTTTTGGAATTAATCCAGCTGCTGTTCCCCTTTGAGTAGTTCTTTTTCTTAAATAAGAGCTCATCCCATCAGATACTTCATCCCATCAGATACATCAGCCGCCTCGTCAACCTTGGCCCTCCAGTATCTCAATCTTTGTCCTGGCTTCTTCCAACTTCGTATCCAGTTCCAACCGTCCTTCTCTCTCTTCTCTCCCTTCTTTGTTCCTCAACCTCTCTCCTCGTCTGTTCCGCACGTGCCTCAGCCTCTTTCCTCGTCTGTTCTGCACGTGCCTCAGCCTCTCTCTTTGTCTGTTCCAACTGTTCTTCCTGTGCTTCAATCGCATGCTTTCTCGTCAAAGCGGCAACTCGTAGCGAAAGAGCAGTCATAGTTGCTCAGAGGCTCTTGAAATTGAACTGGATTCTGAACTAGGCTTATGTCCTGATCTTCATGTTGAAACCTTTGAGATACTATCTTGTAGCATTACTTCATGTTCTATTTCAGCACCTTGTTGCATCGCACTTCCTGCTGCAGCACACACCGTCCTTTGATCAACTTCAACTAACCATTTCTCCACACTGCCAACGACGCCTTTAAGACATTCAATCGCTTCTTGAAACCACTGCTCTTTATGCTCTTTGCTTTCCTCATCAGGCAGTGATAGGTTCAGTAATAAGTCGTGGTTTTGTGCAAACCCAAGGCGGAGGTTGAATAGTCGCCCATGATTAGATTTTACTTTTTCAGCATGCTCTTCAAGGCGCACGAGTTCATCCTGGATCTCTATTAAATCGTTAACCCGCTTCCATAGCTTGTTTCTCTCCTTCTGGCATTTCTCCAGAAATGCAACTCGGGCCTTTTCCGTGGGCTTCTTTGTCCATTGGCTAGATCGTCTTTGTTCAGGCTCTTCTTCACGTAGCTTACTTGTTGAAGATTCCATGGCTCCCTCTGGTGGCGCTCGTTCGGCCAGCTTACCTGCTTCTTCTGGCTCCATGAATTAAACTGGTCTTGGCAGACTGCCAAATCTGCTAATTGGACAAACAGGACTTCTTCAGTTTGCTTCTGTCATTATTGATAAACATTCTGGACTGTGTTCCATAAACACCTGAAAGAATCCAAAACAAAACTGGACTTTCAGAAAACATCCAAGTATAGAAGTGACTTTAGTTCAGAAAGAATGTGTCTTATCTCAACTTCAAAACATACCAAGGACAAGCACTGGTAGTCCAATTTTACTCGCTTCTTGACTGCCTTCCAAAACTTAGCAGAACTGGCTTCTATTACATCACTAGACTCTTTATCGGAGCCTGTAATTTTACATTAAATGCAACAATACAATCAAATCTTCCACAATACCCGTTAAGAAGCCGTTCTAACTAAAGCGCTCCAGCTTTCAAATTTATAGCATAATACAATAGCTGTTCTAGTCATGCTTTCAATCAGTGAAGTTTTCAATCCTCTGATAAGTCGCGTGGCTGTCCATTAACCTAATGACAGGTAGGCTCTAATACCAATCTCTGGCAGAGATCCAGCTTCTTCAGTTCCTCTTCTACGGAACCAGTCTTCAATTCAACTTCTACGGAACTAGTTCTTCTGGCAGTTATCACTCACAGAGAACAAGCCCTCTTCTGCCCTTCTTCTATGGGACCAATCTTCTACCTCCTGGTAGGAAGGTAGCTATCGACTCTAGATATAGTGACAGATTTTTATATCGTTTGAAGGAATCTTTCCTTTAAGGGCCTGTCCCACTTGGGCATCACATACGTGACCATAATTTACGCGTATAATTTACGCACCATCTGTGTGACGCGCAAATGACAGTGTTGTTTGTATATTAGTTACCTAAAATTGAGGAATTCAATTATCGTACTGTTAGACTGGAATCTACCCAAGCAGAACATGAGGTGCCATTCCTCCAGTTTCCATGTGGCCTCACTTGATGTGCAGGCAGCACAGGACAGAAAGGTCAGTTACAGAATGGGAAGGGGAATTAAAATGGTTAGCCACTGGGAGATCCAGCAGACTTTGGCGATCCAAGAACAAGTGTTTGGTAAAACGGTCACCTAATCTACATACCTTTTATCTTTTCATTTCTGGCCTTTGTCCAACAAAAATAAATCCTCACTTGAATCCCGCTCCCACCATAATCAGTCTGATGAAGGCTCCCAACCCAAACCTTCACTGATTCATGTTCTCCAAATAGAAAATAAGTCCCTCGTGTAACATCTCATGTCCACTATGAGACAGCTGGCACAGTTCTCTGCTCAAAGCATTGTCGTAGCAAGAGTTTCAGATGGCAGAGAAATTACTTCAAGCATATTCTCAAAGCTTCCTTGAAAAAATAAAGCAAATTTCCCACAAACACATGACAACCCCTGCCTTAAAACGAAGAATGTTATATCCAAGAAGGCACCAAGCAGCTTATGTCTCTAAACAGAATCAGGTCAACACCAAGCAAAAGTGGGCATAGGAACATTTGGCATGCCAAACAACTCACCTGGTCACTATATTCCAGACAAAGCATGCAGATCACATGAGGCCCTTATGAACCACCTGGAACCCAGATAACTGGAGTGGATTAGAACCCATTCAGTAGCACAGATGCACAATCATTTGTGCAAGCTGCCACTCTAAATCTGCCTATTCATTAAAGATAAAAGATTCCATGAAACTGTTTAAATTATAAACAAGGCAGCTGTGACTGGGCCAAAATGTAATCTTCCTCTATAAATACCAGTCACTTTATTCAATAGTACTATGCACAACCACAATGTACAAAAAGTGCCTTGGTGTTTTATTATGTAATAGTAACCACACTTCAAAAGTAACTCCTGAGGTGGTATAAAACAAAAACAATCTAAGTGATCCTTCCAAACATAATAAATTGAATTATCAGGATAGCATTACACTCAAATGTATACAAATTTATTTTAACAAGCAACATTTGTAGTAAGTTTTTTCAACATTTGGTGTAAACCCCCTTCGTGGAATTGTGAAAACTTTGTGGAATCAAGGTTAAAAAATTGTTTATCTATTGAAAGAAACTATGTTCGGAATTAAAATTAAATGCTGCATTCAGGCAAAGCCCCTTGCACAGAATAATCCAATGGCACTTGAGTCTTTTTGTCCAGATATTTGAAAGTCTATTTCCAGATCAAATTAACTTGGATGAAGAGAGTTACTGATTAGTCTGTTGAGTTCCACTTGATTAATGTTTTTCAGATTACGGAAGGATATGGTGCGCTTCAGATTGCGATTAGGGAGTGGCAGATTACTTCCCTCCCACTCTGCATTGCTGACCTGGTTAATCACCACAATGACTGTTTATCCCACTCATTAAACTCCTTGGCTCCTCTGAAAACCTGTACAGTCTCTTTTAGCAGGTCATCTCCGTGGTACACTCCTGAACTCCGCCATATGAAAATTGTGGGCCGGCGTCTGGAGAGACTTACAAAGAAAACTGGACTATTCACCACCAAATGCATACTGATCATCTTCTCTCATATAAAAATGCCTATCTACTTTCCAGCATCCAACAGGCGAAGAAATAACTAAACTCATCACCAAGTCATCACCAAGCAAGAACTCCTCCTGCTTGCTTGATCCCATCCCTACTGTCCTGGTTAAATCCTGTCTGCTCTCTATCTCACCCATCAAAACGTCCATAATTAACTCCTCCCTATTAACTGCTACTGTCCCTACATCTCTCAAAACAGCTTCTGTCACCCCGATCCTAAAAAAAAACAGGTTCTGATCCAAACAATCCAAATAACTACCGCCCCATCTCCAACCTGCCATTCATCAATAAACTTCTGGAAAGGACAGTAGCGACACAACTTCAAGTCCACCTTCAAAACAATAACCTCTATGAACCATTTCAGTCCGGTTTTCGCCACAATCACAGCACTGAAACAGCCTTGGTAAAAATTACAAATGATCTCCTTCTCACAGCTGACACCGGCCACTTATCCATCCTGATCCTCCTCGACCTCACAGCAGCCTTTGACACCATCTCCCACCCAATTCTTCTGGAACGTTTATCTGCCACCGGCATCAACAACAATGCACTTCTTTTGTTCAGGTCCTATCTACACGACAGAAAACAGTTCATCCAGGGAAATAAAGTCACATCCACAACTGCCACAGTCACCCATGGTGTTCCTCAGGGATCGGTGCTGGGGCCACTGCTTTTTATCATCTATATTCAACCTCTTGGCAATATTCTCCGTCATTTTGGAATCAATTTCCACTGCTACGCCGATGATACACAACTTTACCTCTCCACAAAACCAAACACCTCCCTTCCCCCAACTGCCCTCACCACCTGTCTTCAAGCTATCAGCAACTGGATGTCACTCAACCTTCTAAAACTCAATGGAAATAAAACAGAAATCATGCTAATTGGCTCAAAGTCCACACTCTCCAAAACCCACCTGTTCACCATTTCAGTTGATGGCTCACCCATACCCACCTCCTCCCATGTCAAACGTCTCGGCGTCATTCTGGACAATACACTTTCCTTTGGCCCCCACACCAGCAATATCAAACGCTCTGTATACTTTCATCTCCACAACATCTCCAGACTCCACCCCTCCCTCTCCAAAGACAATACAAAAGTCCTCATCCACGCTCTGGTCACATCCCGCATCAATTACTGCAACGCCCTCCTCACTTGCACCTCCAATAAACTTCTTCATCACCTCCAATGCATTCAGAACTCTGCAGCCCAGATCATCACCCGCACCAGATCATCGGACCACATCACACCCATCCTCACTCAGCTCCACTGGCCTCCTGTGCACCACCGGATTAACTACAAGATTTTCCTGCTGACCTTCAAAGCCCTACACCACCTTGCTCCCCAATACCTCTCTGACCTGCTGCTACCATACACTCCTTCCCGGTCACTTCGTTCCTCCTCAGCTGCAATTTTAACTGTCCCCACATTTAGACTCAGCACCATGGGTGCCAGAGCCTTCAGCTGCTCTGCCCCACATATCTGGAACACTCTCCCACTTCCCATCCGTCACCTGGACACTATCGATCAATTCAAATCACAACTCAAAACACACCTGTTTAGATTAGCATACCCGACATAGCTTCCACCATGTTCACCCTGATTTTAATTACTTAAAATGTTTTGTGTATTTTTTTTGTTTTTATTTTTAATCAACTTTTAATATTGATAATGTATAGCAATTTTATGTCCTGTAATGTGTCCTAGGGTGTCCAGAAAGGCACCAGCAAATAAAATGCATTATTATTATTATCAAAGTGGATAATTAAATAACATTTTGTTGCAAAGGTAAAACAGAGCTGAAGATAGTAGAAAATATGGAATAGCATAACTAGAGATTGTTTTCTTAATTTGAATGCATGTTTACCGATCAAAGCTTAGAAATGGTTTGAATTTTTTCGTGGCAAACTTCTCATTTACTGTTTTAGTTATCCTCTTCATTGTCTCTTTGGCATCTCCCAACCCAGGGCTCAAATTAACGGTTGCCCGGGTGCCAATGGCAACCTACAGTCCCTGCTGGGCAACCTGAAAGCCATGCCATTTTCCACAGCTTGGCAAGCACCCTGTGACACCCAGGACACCTGTTGTTTAATTCTGAGCGGGCTCTCTCTATCACTCTCCGTCTCCGCCCGCCATTCGTGTCCGGGTCACGGGTATCCGCACGGCACTCTGCTCTCGGGTCTCCACTCGGCACTCAGCTCCCCGCTCGGCACAGCATGCCGCCTTATACATGCGCACTGCCACAGCCTGCACATCCTCCCCCTGCACATGTGCACAACCACAGCCAGCACATCATCGGCCACCCTGCACATGCGTACTGTCACGGCAACCGGTCGGCGTCAGCCACTTTCTCCCTCCCTTTGCATTGTGGGAGATTTGGCCGCCATTGCTGTCCGGTCGCCGCCTCACCGCCACTGCTGAAAACCAACGCAGAATTACTCCCTGGAACTGGAGTAACTCCCTGGAGTAACTTGCTCCTTGGTTTCTGAAGTGGACCCACCACAACCAAACTCCAAACTCTGAAAAATAATAGCCTATTGCATTTTATGTTTATTTATTGTGTGTGTATATATATATATATATATATATATGGTCTATGGTATATAGACATACTGAACTTTTATCTCCTGTTCTGTATTATGTTTACATATTCTGTTGTGCTGCAGCAAGCACAAATTTCATTGTCCTATCTGGGACACATGACAATAAAGCTCTCTTGACTCTTAAGCAAAAAAGGGTTGACATTTCGGGTAGGCACCCTTCTTTAGATTTCCTCTGGTTTTAGTGTTTTTAGTTTAATTTAAAGATACAGCATGGAAACAGGCCCTTCGGCCCACCGAGTCCACGCTGACCATCGATTACCCATACACTAGTTCTATCCCACATATTAGCGACGTAAGTCAAGAGTCAAGAGTGTTTTATTCTCTCACGTCCTTACTTGCAGCAGCGCAACAGAATATGTTAACATAGTGCTCTGTAAACCATGTTATAAATGAGAAAACAAAACTCCATACACACAGCACCCATATTCAGGATCAATTCAGGGTCTCTGGCAATTTTAGGCAGCAACTTTATGGCCAATGTACTGCCCCATAGTCTTAAAGTGAATTAAAACATACAGTAGTTGTAGAGGGGGACATAGTGTCACTTAGAGATTTAAGACTGAAAATGGATAGTTTCTTTTTTTTAGTAACCAAAGTATAATTTTTGTGTGTTGGAAAATAAAATATAGTGGCACAGCTGGTGGACTTGCTGCCTCACACGCCAGAGATCTGTGTTCGATCCTGTTCTCGAACACTGTCTGTATTGAATTTGCCCTGCAAGCATTTGGGTTCCTCCCACATTCCAAAGACACATTGGCTTTGTAGGTTAACCTGTCTCTGTAAAATTGCCCCTAATGTGTACGGAGTGGGTGAGGAAAGTAGGATAACAGAACTGGTGTGAATGGGTAGACAAAAATGCTGGAGAAACTCAGCAGGTGTGGCAGCATCTATGGAGCGAAGAAACTAGGCGACGTTTCGGGTCGAGACCCTTCTTCAGACTGATGTGAGGGTGCTGGGGGGGGGGGGGGGGGGTGCGGGAAGAAGAAAGGAAGCGGCGGAGACAGTGGGCTGAGGGAGAGCTGGGAAGCAGAGGAGAAAGCTGGGAATACCTGAAATTGGAGGTCAATGTTCATACCGCTGGGGTGTAAACTGGCCATGGAGGAGGCCCAGGACAGAAAGGTTGGATTCGGAATGGGATGTTGAGATGCTGAGCCACCGGGAGATCAGGTTGGTTATTGCGAACTGAGCGGAGGTGTTGGGCGAACCGATCGCCAAACCTGCGCTTGGTCTCAGCGAGGTTGATCATGCGCTGAATAAACCAACCAGGTTTTTGTTTGGAAGTGGAAAGAAATAATAGAAATTGCATGCATTGCAACGTGTAAAAAGAGATGAGATACTGTATTGTAACTTTGCTGCATGTCATTGTGGTATATATCATGTGTTGATTGATGAATATGTTTAGTTTGCGACTTTATTTGAAGCAGAAATAATATGTGAATGCTTCATTGACCATAATTCTGACTGGTAACTACGCAAGCCGTCTTAAATAGCCACCTAAACTGTCATTTGGCAACCTAAAAAGCTACCGAGGTTGCCCGGCTGGCAACAGGGAAAAAAAGTTGAGAGCCCTGCAACCTAAAATGTTGTTTCTCTACAAACATTACAATGACTGCTGAGTGTTAGCATTTCCTGTTTATATTTCTTTGTATTGTAAATGGTTTTGTTCTACTTAACACTACAGGAAAGGAGGAAGAACTCTTTTACACCACTGTCAAAACATGTACCGACTCATCTCATTATTTCCCCATAAGCTTTGGCAGTCTATCATTACCTCCCACATTATTAACTTAGTTAGTAAAATTCATCATATTTGTCAAGGCAAATCAATTCTTTTAAATGTGCTTTTCTTTGCTTCATTCAGACCCTGGAGACGGCATTTTCACAGTTCCCAACCACAAACATCAGCTGGCAATCAGCACAATTAGTAACAAAAATCTATGCAGATGTAAGCCAATATGGACCTACTCTGGCCTCTCAAATAGAACAGCCAAAGTCTGGAACTTAACTGAAAGTTTCAGGAGAAGATTCAATTGAAATTACTCACAATTATTTACAACTCTACACTATAAAGACAGTGATTTTAAATTTTAACTTCCTATAAAGAACAACCAGCTGCCTTGACATATGCGTAATTTTATCGACCTTTTTTTGTGTCTCCAGTCACCAGTTCATTAGGAGTGCAATATATTTACCCAAAGCACAGCTTGAGAAAACTATCCATGGGGTCTAACCAGCCAAGTCTGACTGTTTACCAGTTCAGAGCACTGGCAATCTTCCAAATCACATTTTGTTAGAATCCTTTATCCTTTACAGCTAGCAGGTTAACCTGAAGCAAAGTGGCGAGTCTCTTTCTCTTATCAAAGCCCTCACCTGCAGGTTTAATTAGTGAGTGGATTGATCAGTTAATTTTTACCTTACTGAATAAATGTGATACTGTTCTGATCAGCAAAATAAGTTCCATCTACCTGGCAGCAAACCTTCTGAGATGGAACAGTTTACCTACTTACAGTTTTAGAAATAAAATGTAACAATTTTGGTCTTCATGGTAAATTGGCAAAGTGTCCAAAATTAGATGCTCCTCTCCCATTCGGTACTTCTTCCATCCCTGAGGGTTTAAGATCACTTGCTGCAATCTGATTTTGTAGATTGCAAAGTGTCTGATGAGGACAATGTGGGAACAGATGTAGCAGGAGCTACTTTCTGGGACAAGTGGCTGGTTAATTTATGAGGTGGTGGTCTCCTTCTGCTGCATGCAGGCTTCTTTGTACTACCGATGATTGGCCCGGAGCTGATCAATACCAATACCAGGTCCCTTCTCCAAATGAGCAGACATAGTCCCAGGAGTCAGTGGGAATGTTGCATTTTATAAATAAGTGAGTTCGGTATATCAACTGCGCGTGCGCAGGTCATAGGTTACTCGAGATAAACATTCTCAGCAGCTGAGTTGCTGCATGTATACTGACCTGCATTTCATCCATAGTAAGGATCGAACCCGTGTTTCCGGGGCTGTAAGCACTGTTGAATTGCTACTGGACCGTCCCTATCCTCTCCCGAGTGTCCCATCCCTGTCCGGGGGCGGCCAGAGATATCCGGGGTGACCCTGGACTGATGGGTCACCAGCCCGGAGCAGTGGCGGCCCCAGGCTTAAGACCAGCACGGACAAGAAACACTAATTCCACCCCAAATCTGCCTGTCCACCGGGTTAACAGGCAGGCCTGGACCGACAGGACACTGGCCCGGAGCAGTGGCAGCCCCAGGCTTACAGCCTGCACAGAGAAGAAGCGCTAACTCCAGCTCACTCTGCTCCAACTCCCGAGGAACCCGTTCCCCGACAGACCGGGGACTGTTTGTCCAGGGCTGTCGGTTGACCCGGCTGGATAGGTAGAGTTGAGCTGGAGTTAGCAATTCTTCTCCACGCTGCCTGTAAGCCTGGCGCTGCCACTGCTCCGGGCCGGTGTCCCATCAGTCCAGGGTCACCCCGGATATCTCTGGCCGTCCCCGGACCGGGATGGGACACTCGGGAGGGCACAGGGGCGGTCCGGTAGCAATTCAACAGTGCTTGCAGCACCAAAGACCCAGGTTCAAACCTGACTACGGATGAAACGCAGATCTGTACACATGCAGTAGCTCAGCTGCCGAGAATGTCTCTCCCCGTCTCAGACTCGCATCTCTCTCGCTGTAACACAAGCTCTCCCGCTACCTGGCACCCCCGTTCCTCAGATTAAATATATTTTTACACATAAATTATGAACAAAGATAAGAATTTATACAGTTTATGCAGCCAGTGCTTCATTCACTTTTTCTTTATCACAATGACCTTTGACAAATCCCATGATTCCTTGCATTTTTTCGGAATACCGAACTCCCTTATACAGCTCTAAGCGCATCATTGAAACTTTGTTTCTGGCGACAGAGGCTGGGATAGAGTGTCTGCTTCAGGAAACCGCTAATCAAAACAGTATCACATATATTGAACAGAGTAAAAACGAACTGATCAGTTAATTATGTTACCGTTTCAGTGGCTAGGATAAAGGGAACTTCAATTTCAACCGTACAGCATTCAATCGCAACGGGATTCAATCGCAATGTGAACATTTGGACAATAAATGTACTAATAACATACCTTTTCACTGGTACAAATTTTCAAATTAACAAGCCAAAGATATTTACAAAATTAACTTTCTGCAACTTTGCACCAGCTCACTTCGTGTTCTTCTCTGGGGGGAAAATGCTGCTTCAAAAAACTTTTTTTTATGCTGTATAATTATTACAAAGCAGAACAAGCTAATCTGATCACCATTATTCCCAGCTTGCATTCTTAGGTAGGCACAATTACCCACCAGCCCCACCAATCCATCCCATATTAATTTCTCTCATCCAAAATTGCCACCTAATTCTTAATGTCTCAAATGCCCTGAAACTAAATTCAAGGCCTCAGAACAATTCTGCCCTCTATTCTTACCTTGTAATCTGTGACCTGGCTTCTGACCTCTTAACTACCAGAAATATTCTATCTCTCAGCCAACAACATCCATGATACATTTTTGTCCATTCATCCCTAAATCGTTTTAATTTTAAAGAGGGGAATTTTGGAAGACCACATTCCTTTTTGTTTGTTGCAATTAAACACTGTTCCCGATCTAAAATAACTTAAATACTGCTGAATAATCCACAGGGTGGACCTTGAGAGCGAATTAAGAAACTTGGTGGCATTGTAGTAGTCCATTGTAGAACCTAGCTCAGGATAGACAAATGGGGATTTTAGCTGCAGGTGGTCTGAAGTAGAAGCAGATATGGAACAGGGATTGGGTGGTGGAGATAGGGAGAGGATTTGGGCTCACAGAATTCTGGACAGTCTGGTTCAAGCAGAGATATCCAACTAGAAGAATGTATGTGACATGAGTAAAACAGAGTTTATGAAGGACTATTACTTTGAGAAATCAGTTGATGCAGTTATCATTGTCAAAAGCTGCTCTCAAAACAAACTTTCCTAAGTCCTGGTACTGTGAACAAACTTGCTCAACAGTAGCTGACCGAATAGAACAAAAAAAAGTGGATAATTATGGTATCCGTCAGAGCTGCACTTTTAACATAACATTTACATTCACATGGGGCATCATATCCATCCCCAGACATGATGAAAAATATTGTTGAACAAAATAGGTTGAAGGTACTCTTAAAATTCTAGAACAAATAAAAGTTTTAAATATCTTTCTTTCTAACTGTCATGTTCAACTGCCTCACAACTTCTGCATCTGATTCGGCTCTAGAAATAGGCTCTTCAGCCCACCAAGTGCATGCCTGCCTTCTATGATATCCCACTTTTGCTTCCACTCCCTGTATGCCAGTAGCAATTTACAGTGAGAGGCCAATAGACCTACAAACCCTAACATCCTTGGAGATGTGGGAGGAAACTGTAGCACCCAGAGAAAACCGACACACGGTAACACTGAGAATGTGCCAACTCAACACAGACAGCACACACGAGGCCAGGATTGAACCAGGTCGCTAGTGCTTCTAGCTGTGCCACTGTGTCACCTAATGAAGGAAAGGAACAAGGATATGCCAGTTACCTAATTTTGAATAAAGCACCCCTCAATATATTCACCCGTTTGTGATAACATTTAATCTACTGACCCTCAAGTCATTCAAAGTCAAACAAGTAGTTCAATACCAGAAAATTATCATAGATTAGACACAAATCAAATGAAAAACGGCTATCATCACCTTGCCAAATAGAATACTTTTAAAGATCTTGTTCGTTTGGTCAATTGACTACTATCCATGTTTACTGCCTCACAACAAACACGTTTATTTTCCAATGCACGAACATCCATCAGGTTCTCGATTGTGGTTACAGAATACAGCCAGACAAATTTGGTATTAAATTATATGCTCACAAAAGTCAATTCTACCAAAAGAATGAGCAATGACTAATTACTCAACTCAGAGAGTAGAAAAATTAGAGAGGCCTGGTATAATTTATTTGCTTCAGTCAACTTAATAAATACTGTAGGTGAGAGGTTGGCAGCTTCATTGCATTGGTGCAAACAACACTACAGCAGGGCTCAAAATTAACGGTTGCCGGGGTGCCAATGGCAACCTACAGTCCCGCCGGGCAACCTGAAACCCATGCCGTTTTGCCCGGGTTGGCAAGCACCCGGGACCACCTATCGTTTATTCTGAGCGGGCCCCTTCTCTATCTCTCTCTCTCTGTCACTCTCCGTCTCCGCCCGCCATTCGTATCTGGGTCTCGGCTCTCCGCTTAGAAGTTCGATAACAAAAGGAAAGAAGCTGTTCCTGAGTACATTGGACGCTCGCTTTCAAGTTTCTGGATCTTCTATCCGAAGGAAGCGGGGCAGATGGAGTAATGCCGAGGTAGCACAATTTATAGTAAAGATAGATACAAAGTGCTGGAGTAACTCAACAGGCCAGGCAGTGATCTTCAAGTAGGGTCCTGACCCGACACATCACCCATCCTTTTTCTCGAAATCTTGAGCCTGAATGGTCGCCTACAAAACTGTATTTCAATTTAAGAGTATTTCACCTGATGCCATGCATGCTCACAAAACTGATTATGGTCAAAGCAATAAGTAGCAAGGTTCTCTGATTCATTTCAATTCTCAGGGAAAACCAATGTTTATTTTCTCTAAATGGCTACTGATTGTATTAGTTCACAATGGATTTTGCGATCAAGGCAACATATTTTTATTGAAAAAATGAAATTGTAGACGTCTTGTGCAATTTAATACCCAATTTATTCACTGCACTCAAACTTGAACATTACCCATGCATGAATGCACAACTTGCAATTTTTTGTTTTGGATTTGAGTACTTGCATTGAGCCTCGTCAGCAAACTACTTCTGAACTATTGCCAAAATTTTTAAGCACTATCCCAATTCCTTGCATGACTCATTTATGGCAATACTAGATGAGAACATACTTCGACAAAAACATTCAAGACCATGCTATGCATGTGTTTGTCCGTAGCCAGAATCTGAGTTGGACATGATACGACACTGAGATAGTTGAGTAGCAAGTACCAAATTCAATCATGATAAAAGTTGCAAACACATAGCTAGTGAAGCAAATCTACAATATCCAAGAGTTGTAGTGAGTATGTTGAAGAAACATTGAGGCATGGGGTAGGAGCAGCCTTGTTTCAATGCTTGGAAATTCTGTAAATCAGTGCACAGGATCTTTGGACAGGATACAATGTATAGAAACAATTCCCATCTATGGTTCGCTTTATCATTAATGCTGGAGTATTAAACGGTCCATGTTCCAAACGTACACTGGCACCATCCCCCGACTATTTATCCGCTACACCGAAGACTGCATCACTCCTGCACTCATGCAGGACTCGTTGATTTCATTAACGTTAAGACTCACTTCAACCTCAAATTTACTTGGATTATCTCTGACACTTCTCTCCCCTTTATTGATCTCACTGCCTCACTGCCAGGAGATAGACTGATTACAGAGACTATACCTTCTCCAATCCTGCCTCTTACAAAGTTGCTATTCCCGACTCTCCATCTCAGTCGTATCTACTCCCAAGGTGAGATTTTCCATTCAAGGATATCTGAGGTCCTCTTTCCTTAGTAAATGTGGTGTCATGGATGGATCCCACACATCTCTTCTGCGTCCTATGGAACAGCTCTCCTTCCCCCACCTGCAATCAGAACAAGGATATAGGTTCCCTGATCCTTACCTTTCACCCCACCAGCCTCCTCATCTAACACATAATTCTCGGACATATCCGCTACATCCAATGTGATTCTACCACCGGTCACATCTTCTCTTCCCCACCACATTCCGCAGAGACCACTTTCCACTAAACCATTCTCACCTAAACCAAGCTCTCCCGGGTACTTTTCCTGCAACTACACATCACATTTGCGCAGGTTTACAGACCAACCACCTTCTTTGCAACTTTATTATCCCATTTCCAATTCAAACAATTATTTCAAGGTGGAAGCCTGGCACGCCTCATTTTAGCCAATCTTTTTAACTCTCAATTATAATTTATCTGTATTGACATCTTGAAAATAGAAGCTTAAAAATGATAAGACTTTGGTCCTCATATTACTGATGGCAGACTGGGAACAAATGTCCCACCCTTTCTCAGACATTAATAAAAAAGAATAAACAATGCTTACTGTCAAGGACAAAGTCAGAGTAAGAAATATGACCTCAGATTCAAGCTCACAGCAAGCCTTGTTGGGGAGAGGACCAAACCATTGGAGATCACAAGCAGCTGTGATGTCATCTCTGACCCACTCTCATTTGCCACATGGGTATAACCACAAGACCTCAATGAGGAGTAAATACCAACACAAGTGGCACTGGAAAACCAGTTCTGCCCATTCCAGAGAAGAACCATGACATTCCTGTTTAGGATAGACACAAAATGTTGGAGACAGGCAACATCTCTGGAGAGAAAGAATGGGTGACGTTTTGGATTGAGACCCTTCTCTAGTCGACCCGTAACATCACCCATTCACGAAATGTCGTGAACACTGCCCAGTCCATCATCAGCTCTGACTTCCCCACCATCGAAGGGATTTATCGGAGTCGCTGCCTCAAAGAGGCAGCCAACTTCATCAGAGACCCACACCATCCTGGCCACACACTCATCTTACCACTGCGATCATGAAGAAGGTACAGGAGTCTGAGAACTGTAACTTCCAGGTTCAGGAATAGCTTCTTCCCTACAGCCATCAGGATATTAAACACTACAACCTCATAAGCTCTGGACTACAATAGACTATTATTATTATTATTATTATTATTGCACTGTTATTGTTTGATTTTTGAGTGTGTGTGTGTGTGTGTGTGTGTGCGCATGTGTGCATTTATATATATATCAGGCACGTGCCGTCAGGGTAGGCAAGGTAAGCACTGCCTACCCCAACTAAAATTATGAAATGGCAATTATTAAATATAAATAGTAAAGGCATGGGAGAATTATGATTATCTAAGAGATCGATCTCTGAGGTAGGCATAATTCTCCATGCCTTTCATCCGCAGCACTTGTAACACGGGAAGCTCTGTGCAGCTCACGTGCCGTCAGCGCTGCCTGAGCAGTCAGTTTCAAGGGGAGCTGAAGGCAGCAGAAATTCTGCCTTTGCACTACTGTGCATGCGCAGCAGCTTGCTTGGCGGGATTTTCAAATATGGATTGCCATTGTTTTAATAGTATCTTAGGAAACAAAGAGTGAAGAATGGACTTAATGTACCAATAACGTGGTAAGTGCATTTCTTAATGCTTTATGTTTTTAAATGCTGTATTTCCCGGGGTGGGGGTAGAGTTCCGTTCACAGTATTTGGGGAGTCTGGCGTTGTGAAGGAGGGGATTGGGGTCAGTAACCCACTTGCCACGCTCCGGTCTGAGTGCAGGTAGATGGGACTAGGTGAGAGTAAGTGTTCGGCGCGGACTAAAAGGGCCGAGATGGCCTGTTTCCGTTCTGTAATTGCTATCTGGTTTTATTGTGGCCGGGGAGTGAATTAGCTTGGGTGGCTGTCGCAGCACTCCGGGCACGGACAGCAGAACTGGCTGCCATTTCCGAGGAAGGAAGCAGATCGGGTGACTGTGAGTGGCCGCCGGGACCCTGCCACTTCAGCCACTTCAGCCCCTTCTGCAGTGCTCTCCGTCTGAACATCACTCACCTGCCGCTCGCCGGCCGGCTTCCCGCAAATCTTTAAATTCCGACAGCATGTTCATGGGACCAGTTGAGGTTACTTGGCTGTGGGAATTTAAGGATTTGCGGGACGCGGTTGACATGAGCGAAGCCGGCGAACGACAGGTGAGAGATATTCAGACGAAGAGCACTGCCAGAGTGATCAGAAGGCGCTGAAGAGCAGCCGGTTCTGGTGTTGGGTCCCGGCGGCCGCTATCGCACCCGAGCTGCTTCTATCCCCGGAAGTGGCGGCCAGTTCTGCTGTCCGTGCCCGGAGCGCTGCGGCAGCGGTGAGTGAGTCTGATATGATCTCTGAACCCTCCTTCTCATACACTTCTGCCTTCTTGAATATTTAACCCCCGGCAGACTCTCCACACGCCGTGAAAGAAACTCTCCCTCCAAATGGACCCTTGAATTAGTATTGTCATTCAATAAGATGACAACTGATTCAACGTCCCGGTGTGCTCCCGTTTTTCCCACCATCTTTCCACCTGGCTTCATCCTCCGTCCCCCACCCATTCAGCCATTAAAAAATGAAGGAGATTGAGAAGCCTTGGGAAAATTGAATTGTTACTTATTTTTTATTTTTTACGAAGAGAACAATCTGTGCATGCGCGGTTTAAGATTTTTTTAAATGCCGGCTGACTGCCTACCCTGATATATATAAACATATGTGAGTATGTGTATATATACACACACTGAACTTTTTTTTTCTCTCTCGTTTATCACATTATTTACAGTGTACTATGTTTACATATTCTGTTGTGCTGCAGCAAGCAAAAAATTCTATCTGAAGAAGGGTTTCGGCCCGAAACGTTGCCTATGTCCTTCGCTCCATAGATGCTGCCGCACCCGCTGAGTTTCTCCAGCATTTTTGTCTAATTTCTATCTGAGACATATGACTCTCTCCAGAGATACTGCTTGTCCTGTTGAGCTTATTCCAGCGTTTTGTGTCTATATTCGCTGCAAACCAGCATTTGAAGAAGGGTCTCGGCCTGAAACATCACCCATTCCTTCTCTCCAGAGATGCTGGCTATCCATCTGAGTTACTCCAGCATTTCGTGTCTATCTGCAGTTCCTTCCTACACATTCCTGATCAGGAGTCTGACGGTTGGTAAAGCATCAGCGGTGCCTCAGTAGAGGCCACCCACCCAAAAGGACATGGAACCACCCAAAGAGGAGCGTGTAGGATGTAATCGTGCAAAGGATAATGTGGGCAGTGAGGATCACTTAAAGAAGGGGTGTGTAAGGAGTGGCTGCAATCGCCCACAGGGAAGAGGTGAAGACTGCGGGGGGAAGGGAACTGTCCGAGGGGGATTGGGGAGGCGATTGATCAAGCGGATGGTAAGCGGAGACTGGGGTATGCGGGGGCGTCCAAAAGCAGCCGAGGCAGGGGGAAAGTTGACGATCCCGGCGCAGGGGCGGCCCACTCACCGGACGACTCGGGTACACCCGCGCCAGGTGGTTCTTGAGGCGTCCCACGGTCCAGTCGAGGAAGCAGCGCACCGTCTGGTCATCGTACTTCTGGTTCGGCGCTCTGATCACTAGAGTCACCGGGTTGTCGGCCGCACTCGGCTCCATGGCGCATACTCCCCGTGCGGAACGCTGGCTGGCGGCGGCCTGGGCCCGGAGGCCTCACAGAGCCCGGTGGGCGGCCGTCCTCTCCATGGCTCGGCTCATCTCCCCACAGCCCTCTTGCATGGCGGCGGGCCCGACGCCGCGGCTTCTTGTTTACCGTCTGTCAGCTGTCAGGCCCAACGTATCCTTGGTCAGGCCCACACCCGCCCGGCTCCGGCTCCGCGCCGCTCCAGTCTCCACGGTGACGAGCATTCACGCGCGCGTGCCCGCTCCCTCCCCTGCCTCTGTCGCGCGCAATCGCTCGCGCGCGCACGCCGCCGGCACCATCACCACTGATCTCTGACGGAGGCTTTCCCTGCCGTGACGTCACAATCCGCAGTCAGGTGACCCGCAGAGCGGGCGTGACGCCACAGTTCGCGTCAGCTGATCGCTGGCCGGCCGCTCACCCGCAAGGCAGGCGTGACCATGAAATCCGGGATTCCGTTCCCGGAGTGTATCAAACATCCTCTCTGTCTGTGCAAACCACCGCAACATCTATACTATCATGTAACCCGTCTAGGATTCAGGGTCACAGTGTAGAATAGATGCGACAGGCGCACGGGGAGGGAGGGAGGAATAGTTTATTCTAGCTAAGACCTGGATCACTGCCTCGGGGCACTGTGCGCTCGGCCATTCACGCTTCAGATGGGAAGGACGATGGAGAACACTCAGTCTTTGGAATTTTCTTCCCAAGAGGGTTGTGGTGCACCGGTCACTGCGCATAATCAAGCCAGAGATTTTCAGATAGTTCGGGAATCGAGGGATCTGTGTTCGTGCAGGAAAGGGGCGCGGAGGTGAAAGATTATCATATTATTGAACGGGTCGAGGAGACACGATGAGCTACTCTTGTCAATGTTTTGACACTGGTTAGCTCATCACTTCCCACCCAAACCACCCCTTCACCAATTACCATGATGCTGTTGGTTACACAAAAAGCTGGAGAAACTCAGCGGGTGCAGCAGCATCTAAGGAGCGAAGGAGATAGTCCTTAGATGCTGCTGCACCCGCTGAGTTTCTCCAGCTTTTTGTGTAACCCTCGATTCTCCAGCATCTGCAGTTCCTTCTTTAACACCATGATGCTGTTATTGTCCAAGCCAAGATGACAGCCAAAACAGTTAGACCACCGAGAAGGAAGATTTTCCTGTACAAAAAGGCAGATTTCTCTTCTATAGATGAACTCATATCAGAATTTAATGATAAATTAACAGGAGATTATGTGGCAGCAACAGACATAAAAACGCTGTGGTTAGATTTTAAGCAAGTTCTTGTCGGGGCCGTGGACCGTTTTATTCCGTCAAAAATGTGTTCCACCAGATATAACATGGGTAAATTCATCAATTAGGAAAAAACGAAGGCTTTATAACAGAGCAAGAAAATCTGGGTCAACTTCCGCATGGACAGATTTTAAGAAATGTTGGCGTTCAATTGACAGACAAATCAGGAAAGCCCATCAAGAATACATCCATGATGTGATAGGGGAAAGTTTAAAATCAGAAGACACAAAGCCTTTCTGGAATTACATCAAGAAAATGAGCCAGGAAGTATTTGGAATCTCAAGCCTTACATCAATGGGGCGGGCGGACAGCATTTTTGGCAGCAGACAAGGTTGACGTGTTAAACCTGCAGTTTTGTTCATTTTTTACTGAAGAAAACCTAGATGAATTCCCGTCATTGAACTCACAACAAACTCCAGATCTTAAGGTAACAACGAACGGGGTGCTGAAAGTATTGGTAGAAATAAAACCAAAGAAGGCATCAGGGCCAGACCAGATACGAGCCAGAGTTTTAAAGAATTGTTCAGCAAGCTTAGCTCCAGTCTTCCAAAAGATTTTTCAGAAGTCTGTGGTTTGTGGAGAAGTCCCAGAAGATTGGCTGAATGCTAACATTGTTCCCATTTATAAAAAAGGAGATAGGACAAATTCTGCAAATTATCGCCCAATTTCACTGACCTCCATACCATGCAAGATTCTCGAACATATAATCCACCGACATATTATGGACCATATTGACTTCCACAAGGTACTAACAAACCACCAACATGGCTTTAGACAGGGTCGATCATGTGAAACCCAACTGGCGAGACTCATTAATGATCTAGCCAGGTCACTCGATAACAAGGGCCAGACTGACCCGATTATATTAGACTTCAGTAAGGCTTTTGATAAGGCTCTCCATAAGTGGCTCCAGTACAAGCTCAACCATGTAGGAATAGACGGCAACCTCTTAAAATTGATTGAGATCTTTTTGACAAAGAGACACCAGCGAGTTCTCTTGCAGGGAGAGACGTCTATTGGAATTTCTGTGACATTGGTCCATTGCTCATCCTACTGTATATCAATGACATTCCAAATGCAGTTTTGTCCAGAGTTTGACTCTTCACAGATGATGCCATAATTTATAGAGAGATTAAAAGACCAGAAGACAGCTTGTCCTTACAGAAGGATCTGGATGCTCTCTGTGAATGGGGAAAAACCTGGCAGATGTCATTCAATACAACCAAATGTCATACCATGCATGTCTCACACAAGATGAAACCACTTTTATCAGCATACAACATAGGTAGCCATACATTGTTTGCTGTCGACCATCACCCATATCTAGGAGTCGAATTAAGCAAAGATTTAAGTTGGGCGACACATATTAGTCAAGTGTCCAACAAAGCAAATAGAACTCTCGGCCTACTTGACAAAAATTTTCACACATGTGGTACATCCGTTAAAGAGAATGCCTACAAGTCCTTGGTCAGGCCCAAATTGGTGTATTGTGGAGCCGTATTGGATCCTTTCAACAACAACAAGATCACCCTGGAGAAAGAACAACGCCAAGCAGCCCGCTTTGTATGTAATGACTACAAGCGCAAATCAAGCGTGAATAATATGCTGACTTCTCTTGGATGGGATACCCTAGAGCTCCACAGAATCAGGCTAAGACTTATTGCAATTTACAAGGAGATTCACAAAATCACGCCATCAAATCTCCCGTCATCCCAGAGCACCAACTGCCATGAAACAAGACAAAATAACGGTCCCTACATCATCAACTCGCTAAATTTCAATAAACTTTGCTACAAATATTCCCTTTACCCAAGGACGATAAGGGAATGGAATAGGTTACCACCTATTGTCTATTGTTTATTAACACACGTGCTGCTCCAGATGTTAAGTCATTTAAAAAGGGGATTGAGCAACTAGATCTCCTCAACTTGGTCAAAAAGGCCCACTTCAAAATTTAATCATACTCTACTCACTCACGAGATAACCACAGATGAGGTGTTTGCGCAGTAATCAACCAGAACCAGAACCAGCACCTTCCCATTCAAAAGGTACATTCCCATGCAGGAGATGCAAAACCTGTCCCTATACATCCTCCCTCGACTCTGTAAAGGGACCCCAAGAGTTCTTTCAGGTTAGGCAGAGGTTCACTTGCACCTCCTCTAACCTCATCTACTGTATTCGTTGTTCAAGATGTGGACGTCGGCGAGACCAAACTTAGACTGGGCAATCATTTTGCTGAAACACCTTAGCTCAGTCCAAGGCCTACCTGATCTCCCGGTTGCTAAACACCTTAATTCTCCTTCCCGTTCTCACACTGACCTTTCTGCCCTAGGTCTCCTCCATTGTCAGAGTGCGGCTAAACGTAAACTGGAGGAAAAGCAACTCATATTTTGCTTGAGCAGCTTACAGCTCAGTGGTATGAATATTGATTTACCTAACTAAGTAACCCTGACATTCCCTCTCTCCATCCCTCCTCACCCAAGTCGCACCAGCTTCTCGGTTTCACCCAACAAACAGCTAACAAACTTTTTACTTGGTGCTTTTTTACTTGTTACATTGTTACTTTTATGCATATCTTTAATTTATTGTTCTATTTCTCTCTACATCATCGTCTATATCTCTGATTTCCCTTTCCCATGACTTTCAGTCTGAAGAAGGGTCTCCATCTACACTTCACTTTGCCTCAGGAAAGCAGCCAACATAAACAAGGACCTTTTACATCCTGGTTATTCTTCATCCCTTTCCCATCAGGCAACACATATAAAAGCTTGAAAACCAACCAAAACATTAAGTAACTGCTTCTTCCCCATTGTTATTAGACTGCTGGATAGTCTTATCATAACATAAGAGTATAGACCAAACTCCCAACCCAACTCATTGTGGTTCTTGCAATTTTTTAAAGCACATTTCCTCTGTAAATGTAATGGCTAATGCACAATTCTGCCTTTGGTACTCTTCTCACTACCTGTTGCACTTGTGTAATGGCTTGATTGTACACATGTATCATGGGATTTGAATGGATAACATGCTAAAAAGATATTTCACTGCATCTCAGTGCACTCCACAATAATAAATCAATATCATTACCAAATCTAGAAACAAGGAACCTGAAAAGTCACCTAATCATATTCTTCAGAGATGCTATCTGACCTGGGTCCTTGACAATGGATTCCAGGATTTCCCAATCACGGATGTGAGGTTAACTGATGTACATTTTCCAGTTTCTGCTTCTTTGGATAGTGGCATTGAATATTCAGCTTTCCAGTCCTTTGAGATCTTCAAGCACTTCCTTTAAGACCCTGGAACATAGGCTTTCAGCCTAGGTCTCATGTCAGCCTTTGGCTCCGTTAGTTCATCTGGCACTTAATTTCTAGTAAAATTAAGTATTTTAAGTTCCACCCTCCCGTTAGTTTTCAGCTTAAGTTTTCACTGTTTTTTTACTTTTCGACCAATCCAAATGATAATTTAAGAATCCCACTATTCTTGACTTTACTTTAATTATTCTATACCTTTCTGTGTACTTATAGAACTGCATACTATCTGCAAATTACATCATTTGCTTGTTTCCAGTCATACTTTACCTTATACTACTTTATTTGTTTTGTCTTCCTATGGTAGTTTATAAAAACCTCTCAATTAATCTACCTCCAGTCTTCATCATATTGTATACCTTTTTTATTTACTAACCTTAACTTCCTTAGTTCACCACAGATGGGTCACTTTTTGTGTAGGGCCATTATCACCATAATTCATGAACTATCAACTTCACTTTTTGCCAAATTACACTTACTATATTTTCACAAAATACTTTAGCCACTTTTGTCTCCATAACACTGGAAACTGCCTTTATTAAAATCTTGACCAATAGCTTCATATCAGATTTTCTCAGTCTATTCTACCTTGTTGTGCTTACTTTTTCTTGAGGAATTATTTCCCATGAGATAATTGATTAGTGCTATTTTAGCTAAAATGACACTCAAATATTGTGGCACTAAAATCCAGATATATAAAGCACAAAGGTTAGCATACAGGTAAAGCATGTAACTAGGAAGGCCATTGGTATGATAGCCTTTATTGCAAACTAGACTGAGTGGAACCTGTTGGGTCCCATGTTCACACGGGAGGGCTGGTCCCCCAACGCAATATTCCACCTCTCCACCAATTCCAATATTGGTGGCCAGTGGGGGGGGGGGGGGGGGGGGAGGGGCTTTCTGGAGTGTTAGTATGGGTGTTGTGGGCTGAAGGGACTGGTTTCCAGAGGGCCAGTATGGACATTGTAGGCCGAGTGGATTCTTGGATGGCAGCTCAGTCACTCAAGCCTGGTGTGTTGGCAGCTCACTCACTCATGGCTGGTGGGCTGGCAGGTGACTCACGGTTATTCCTTGAATTTCCATTTCAAGCATGCCACCAAATTCAAGTGTAGTTTCATACCATTTCAAGCAGGGTGCAAGGCCACCAAATTCAAATGCAGTTTCATACCATTTCAAGCAGGGTGAAACCACCATAAAACTGCACTCACAGTTCAGTAGACATTCAATGTGTTCAGTTGTTTCACAGCTCAGACAGAGAGTCGTGACCTCTTCCTTCCCTATCTTGCAGAGACTGAGCCACGCCCACACTTCCTGGTTTTATAGTCCATCCCCCTCCCATCAGAAGGGGCGTGGCCTTCATGGCGTGATTGACAGGAGAGAGAATCTCAACATTTTAAAAACATTAATAAGTCTTTTATTTTTAATCAATGGGAAAAATCCTGGTTGATTCCTGGGATGAAGGGGCAGATGTCATTGAGCAATGAGCAGATATTCATTGGAGTTTAGAAGAATGAGAGATGATTTTATTCAAACGTGAAATATCCTGAGGGTGTTTGACACGGTTGATGCTGAAATGTACAACCCAGTGGTGGAGTTTTGAACTAGGGATATGGTTTCAAAATATGGGTCACTCCTTTCAGGTAGATCTATTTTCATGGGTCATGAAAGTTTGGAATTCTCAACCATCATAAGATCATAAGGGTCTTAAGGGTCTTGACATTAACTATATACTTTCCCCTTACATTCGATCTCTCAAAGTGCAACACACCACACTTATTTGGATTAAAACTCCATCTGCCATATCTCCGTCTTTTTCCGTAGCAGATCTATATCTCGCTGTCACCTGCTCAAAAAACTAAATCAAGTTTGTACAAAACTAAATTTAGTACATTGATGCATGACCCACTGATTCCTACAGCACTTTGTTCTTTGCACAAGATTCTAGCATCTGCCGTCTCTTGTGTCAGCATCTTTTCCAGTCTCTCACTGGGCTTGTAGCTGAAAGACATTAAGGCAAAAAGCAGCTGCAAACCATTAGGCTGTCAATTCTGGAATGGAAGGAGAAATTAGAGGAAAAAAAGGTTCTGAAAAAATTATTTCAATAATCCAGATCTGACAGACCATCATTTGGGCTTTTCTTTATGGAGTTGCCGGAATAGATCCCTGCTTTAATTTTTTGACTGTTGATTGTATTTCAACATAAACATCTTAATAAACTCCACACATAAAACGTGGAGAAGACAATTTAACTTGTTGATAGAGTGGATAAAACTCTGCAGTGATGTTACATATTCAGATGTCACATCTGTGACTGATGAATTGAAGATGTTCCCCTATTATGATGTCATGTATTTTTTTATGCTGCCTAGCAACAGACTGTTTCAGAAGGATTTACTTGAGAGGAGCCCCATCAGTATTATCCAATGGTTTGAAAATGAGGTTCAAACTATTTTCACATTAATGCATGGCTTCCTAGAGAAGGATTGGGAACAAATGATTTACGGGGATTCAGCTGCCATGGATCTTCTCACTGTTTGTCAGTGATGATTGCCACATCCCTTCAGCGTGCGAGCTTTGGAAACACAAAGCAGACAGACACGGATCCAGGATTTCCTTTTGATAGGTTTAAGGTTTGTGTATTTGGTCATTCTTAATTGATTTTCAGAGGTGTTATGTGACATCGCTGTGACCCATCCATTACCGAGGACCAGCAACAGAAACTGTCGTGAAATGTTCCTGTACGTTTGCAAACTGACACCCAGATTGTTACCGGGGCAACAAGATTAAATTAACACCAAAACTACATAAACTAATTTTACATTCCCAGGAATACAAAGTGTTAAGGAGTAGGGAGAGGAGAGCTTAGATTTTTTTTTACATTTAAAAATAAATTGGTTATGTAGCTAGAAACCGTGTTCCTGGGAAAGTCTTTTAAATTCAGAGCTGGGGCATTCCCGAGAGAAGTTTAGAAATTCTTCTTCAAACAGTGGTGGTGTTAGGGTGAATAGGGGCTGCTGAGGCTTGATCAATTGGTTGTTTTTCCGGTCAATTATACAAACAGACGTGGATCCAAGGTAGGCAAAGAAGGATGCATAAGATCAACTTTGATCTTAGTAAATGACTAAACAGCCATGAGGGTCTATGATCTGCCTAATACTGCTTTCTTGCAAATTCCCAAAATAGATCAAGTGAAGTTTATTGGCCTCACAACATCAAATTCTGGTTTTCCTGACAATGATCTTATCTCTGAGGATTTGAGCTCAACCAAAGTACAGTTCAGAAGGCACTGGGTAACTTCCATTGAATGAGTATCAAGAGTAGATATTGAAAGTACTCTCACAATGCTGAGAACAAATCCCATCCTACTGTCCACTCTCAACCTGGCACCCCCAGAGGAAATGGGCGTGGAGCAATCTGCAACCCTTGATTATATTTATGCTTTAACGTTCACCTATGCAATTCAACATGGGCTAGAGATTCAGTTTGCAGCCTGAGCTAATTACACTTCTCTGTAAGCATATCACATACTCAGTTATACACAGGTGGCCTGGACAACACACAAAATTGATGGGCAAAGTAAGAGCATCTGTCTCATCAGATAAAGGGTCTCAGACCTGAAAGGTTAACCGTTTTGCTCTCCACAGATGTGGCCTGACCTGCAGAGTGTTTCACCATTTCATTCCAGATTTCCAGCAACACACTTCATTTAAGATTTTCATCTGGCCCATCAGATCTGCCCCAATCTACAGTGGGCAAGGCATGAAGGCCGCACCTCATTTTGAAATCTGAAGCACCAGATATCCACGCACATTAACGTATTAGTGGTCTGTCCAGACTCCCCACTGCTCAATGATTCTTTACTCCAGCCAAATACCACACAAAGTGGAGACACAGATGCTAGAATCTGGAGCAAAAATAGAAAGTGTTGGAAAGTATATAGTTAATGGCAAGATTCGATACAGCACTGACTTACAGAAGGATCTTGGGGTCCATGTCCATAGTTCCCAAAAGTTGCAATATAGGGAGATAGAGTGGCAAAGAAGCTGTATTCTAGAAAATATAAGCTCACCTTCATCAGTCAGGGCATTGAGCATAAGAACCAGGATGTCATGTTGAAGTTTAATAGGAATTTTTTTGGGCTGCATTTGGAGTATTATGTTCAGTTCAGGTCGTCCCATTACAGGAAGGCTGTGAAGGCTTTGGAGAGGGTGCCAAATAAGTTTACCAGATTGCTACCATGGATCATAGGGTATAAGAATAGCAACATGCTACCTGGATTGTAGGGTATAAGGAGAGCGACACAAGGAACTACTGATGCTGGTTTCCAAAGAGACACAATGTGATGGAGTAACTTCATAGGCCAGACAGTATCTCTGGAGAACTTATAGATAGGTGATGTTTTGGATCAGGACCCTTCATTAGACTGATTGTGGTGGTGGGGGTGGGGTGGGGGGGGTGGTGGGGAGTGGAGAGGGAATGGAAAGTTGGAAGAGAGAAGGGGCAGGCAGGACAAAGCCTGGGTGAGTGAGGTTTTTGATAGACAGATATTTAGACAAAATCCAGAGATTAGAAGGTGTGAGACCAAAGGTTTGAAATGTTGCGAATTGTGCAGCTAGCGGAAGGACTGTTGGTGGAAGGGGAGAAGGAAGGCAGAAATAGATGTGAGTCCAGGTGGGGCACACGGCAAAAGGGTGTGTGTTGTTTAGTTACCTAAAACTGGAGAATTCAATATTTATATTTTGGGTTGTATGTTACCCAAGCGGAATATGAGGTGCTGTTTCTCCAGATTGTGTGTGACCTTGTTCTGGCAATGCCCGGGGCAGGAAGGTCAGTATGGTAATGGAAAGAGGAGTTAAAATGGGCCAGCAACTGGGAGATCTAGTAGACCTTTGTCGACCGAATGCAAGTGTTCGTCGAAATGGCCACTGAGACTACTCTTGGTCTTCCCAATGTATAGGAGGCTCCATCATGAATACCAAATGCAGTAGATGAGGGTAGAGGATGTTCATGTGAACCTCTGTCTCATCTGGAAAACTGCTAGGTCCGTCAAGGGTGGGGGGGGGGGGGGGGGGGATATAGGGACAAGTGTTACATCATGTGGTTGCAAGATAAAGTATCTGGGAAGTAATGGCTTTGGGTGGGAAATATGAGTGAACCAAGGTGTTATGGAGGGAGCGGTCTATACAGAAGGCAGAAAAGGGGTGGGGATGAAAAGATGTGATTGTTGGTGGTATCATGTTGGAAGTGACATAAGGATTGGAGAATGATGTGTTGGAAGTGGAGGTTGGTGGGATGATAGATGAGGACCGTGGGCCAGGCAGCATCTCTGGAGAACTTATAGATAGGTGATGTTGGAATTCTGTCATTCCATTGGGCGGAGGGGGGGGGGGGGGGGTTAACAAGAGCTAAACTATGGGACACAGAGGATATGCAGGTGAGGGATCCATCTATAACAGCAGGGGGAAACCATATTTACGGGAGATCAAGGGCATCTTGGATGTCCTACATGGAAATTGTGGTAGACATTGCAATTTAGAGTAGGGTGTAGCAAGAGACAGGGTGGGAGAAAGTGTAATCCAGATTACTGGGAGTCGGCAGGTTTGTAGACATCAGTGCAGGATGCAATCCTGATGCAGTCGGCGATGTAGCGGAGATAGAATTGGGCAATGGTGCCAGTGTACATTTGGAACAAGGACTGTTTGATATAACCAACAAAAAGATAGGTATAGCTGGGGGCGATGCATGTGCCCATCGCTACACCTTTAACTTGGAGAATGTAAGAGGAGTTAAAGAAGAAGTTGTTCAGGGTAAGGGCAAGTTCCACCAAGTGGTTGGAGAATGTTAGTAGCGGGAAATTGATTGGGAGCAGGGATAGGTATTACATCTCTTGCAGTTGCAGGGGAAATACCTGGGGAGCGGCGTGTTTTGGGTAGGAATGGAACATAATTGTCCATTTTCCAGGAAGAATCAGGGGGCATTGAGACCTTCCTGGTGGAGATAGAAGTGTATAGGGACTGGGCATCGATGGTAAAGGTGAGACAATAGGGGCCTGGAAATGGAAAGTTGAAGAATTTAAGGGTGTGCGAGATGTCTTGGATGTTGGTCAAAGGGGACTGGACAAGAGGGGGGTAAGGTGGAATCAAAGTATTTGGAGATGGGTTCAGTGGGGCAGGAGCAGGTGGAAATAATGGGTCTGCCAGGGTAGTTCTGTTTGTGGATTTTGTGAAGAAGAAGCAGGCAGTGTGGGGCTGGCAACAATAAGATTGGAGATTGCGGAAGGGAGATTTGCCTTGAGAAATTGAGATCATAAACAGTCTGGTAGACGATGGTCTGCCGTTTGTCCAAGAGTTGGTGCCTGGCCATTGGTATCCCCTTGTATATTCTGGCTTTGAACAACCTCACAAAATAGCAGCTTTGTCAAAAGTGAGCTCCATTTTATAATCCACTTTAATTCTGCCCAAACTTATTCTTAAATGCACTGGTATGACTTCCTTTATAAAATACCTAATAACGTGAGCACTCTGTAAATAATTACATATATTAATTGGCTTTGGGAAAGTGTAAATTATCCCTAGTGTGTAAGATAGTGTCAGTGTACGGGAATCGCCAGTAGGCCAAAGGGCCTCTTTCTGTGAAGTATCTCTAAACTAAACTAAACCATCTTCCTTTTTCATACTGACCTTAATGAACCATGAACTGATATATATAGCATGGTTCAGTTCAATTTATTACTGAGAACTGTATTAGAAGCTTTTCATGGAAACATCTCCTTGGATTTCCAACTGCTAATCTTAATGGCTAAAGGCTCTCTCACTCTCTCTGTTCATGCCTGGGACATATTCTTCAAATACTTATGTACCACTGTTAATCTTATCCCAGGAGAATGCACCGCACACCACGGGAAAGCAGAGCACAAGTGAGACACTCTTCCGCCACCAGCTGCTGACAAGGCATTCCACTACAGCTCTTATCCATGGTGAGCACAATCATTCTGCACCAAATATAGGTGAGTGTGATACACTAAGAATTCACCAATGTATTCTTCCTGCAACCAGGATGACCAAACCAGAATCCTTCCAGTGTTGTTTCTCTAATCTCTGGAGAGCTGAATCTTCTTGCCTGAGCACTGCACTTTCAGTGTTTTCTGAATAGCAAAGCATAGGGCACAGTAAGAGTTGATGTCAGGACATTGGAATCATCTCAACAATCTTTTGGGCAAGCGAGCTGGTTCAGATGGTAGTTAGTCAGGAGCAAATCATGTGTGGCATCGCACAGAATCCCAATTGGCTATTATTTTTGCTGAATAGACCTGTAAAACTGAACTGTTTCATGATGATACTACCTGGAGTCATGGTGCTGTATGTACCATCTAATATTCCTCAAGAAGTAAACTCAATAGTGATTTTGATTTGTTGCCTTGAAACTAACTATACCAAAGTAAATAAAATCCCAGCCCTCATGAAGAAGTACCAGTGATGGTAGAAAGAAGGAACTGCAGAAGTTGATTTACAAATAAAAAAGGACACAAAATGTGGAGTAACTCAGCAGGTCCGGCAGCTTCCCTGGAGAACATGGATAGGTGATGTTTCGGGTCAGGACCAGTGATGGAACAATCATCTGTACGGCATTCCCCTACTTTTCATTTTCCAGTTTATGTCCAATTTCTGTACAAGAAGGGAGTCAGAGTTGTTAAATACGTTTGTTTTTTTAAATGACCATGGATAATCATTACAAGGAGTCACACTGCATCGGCTAGGAGATGAAAACGCTTTGTTAACTACCACTGTTAGCACTTGTTAACAGCCAGTAGTTAACACGTAGTTATACAATGTGTCATCAAAACATCGATCCACATTCCTCAGCAAATGTAATTGCGTTTTGACCATGTATTAATGACACCGCATTCCTTTGAATAAAATTAATGGGGGGATTTAATAAACTCACTGTCATTGCTCTCCGGAGAGACAGTGAGTTTATTAAATCCCCCCGAGCTTCTTCTGGTGTGCAGGTAGTCATGTTATTTTATTATTCCATGTTATTTTATTATTCTCTCGCACTCTCTCCCTCTCGCCCTCGCCCTCTCTCCTTCTCTCCATCGTCCTCTCTCCCTCTCTCGCTGTGTCTCTCTGTCTTTCTCTCTCCCCTTCCCTCTCTCGCTGCCTCTCTCGCCGTGTCTCTCTGTCTTTCACTCTCTCCTTCCCTCCCTCTCTTGCTGTGTCTCTGTCTTTCGCTCTCTCCTTCCCTCCCTCTCTCGCTGTGTCTGTCTTTCGCTCCCTCCTTCCCTCCGTCTCTCCCTCTCTCGTTGTGTCTTTCTGTCTTTCACTCTCTCCTTCCCTTCCTCTCTCACTGTGTCTCTCTGTCTTTCGCTCACTCCTTCCCTCCCTCTCTCCCTCACTTGCTGTGTCTCTCTGTCTTTCGTTCTCTTCTTCCTTCCCTCTCTCCGTCTCTCGTTGTGTCTCTGTCTTTCGCTGGAGTAACTCAGCGGGTCAGGCAGCATTTCTGGAGAAAAGGAATAGGTGGCATTTTCTTGACATATCCTTCTTCGGACCCTCCATAGATCCAGCCTGACCTGCTGAGTTCTCCAGCACTTTATGTTTTGGTCTTAAAATAAATCCATGGTTTGCTGAAGAAACAAAACGATAGACCTCTCTGGAAGTACCAGTCTTGCTGTACACTGTATACTGTAGAACATATCATAATACACCCGGAGTGGTTTAATGGGGTTAGATTTTTCTTTTAATCTGTTGTCTAGAATTAATCGATACCCACCCTATGTACCTTATATCAGATTTAAATCGGAATTCCGATTTTTTTGTTTTCCTATTTGTTAATTTTTTGTGCCCGATTATTTGGCGGCAAATCAACCGCTGTCTCTAGGGGGTTGCGTCCAATCACTGACGAGCTTCCCTTAAAATTCCCGTCCAATCAAATTCCCAACAAATCAGTCTCCTCCTGTCGAAACAGCCGCTGTCTCCAAGGGCATTACTTTTTCTATTATCAGCCCCCAATAAGAAACTGGATTTTCAGATTAAGTGTTTCAGTTAAATTAGAATGGATGGGGAGAAAATTAAATATGTAGTACCAATAGTTTTTTCCAGCCTAAATCATGAGTGGTGAATATTTTATTGTGGGTGGTTTTATTTAGCAAAACAATAGTGCAAGCGGAAATATTTTATTATATATATATTATATATCACTATCAAAATTCATTATATATCACTGTCAAATAACCATATAACAACATATAACAATTACAGCACGGAAACAGGCCCACTCGGCCCTTCCAGTCCGTGCCGAACATCACTATCAAATATCTATAAATTTCAGATTTGAGTACCCCTGTGAAAATGACCATACTGAGATACTTTAAAAAACAGCAGAACATGCAGAAAGAAAGAGGTGACAGAAAAAAATGGAGATTATGTACCATTATGGAACATTTTCTAAGAGAGAGAGAGAGAGAGAGGGAGAGAGGGAGAGAGGGAGAGAGGGAGTTAGAGAGAGAGAGAGAGAGATGCAAGAAAGCAGCTGTGGCATATAATAGTACGATTAAACGAGAACTTACCAGTTTGAAGTTTGATCTTTATTTTATGAGGAGTTGCGATGAGGGATTTCGTGAAGAACCCGCCTGCACGCATTCTTCAAAGCAGCGGTGTGGAATCACAGAACCAACAAACAAAGAAATGACTTGTTATAGTAAGATTGAAGAGACTCTAATTACCAGTTGACTTTATGATCGAGGGTTGGGAGCGGAGGGCACGAAATCCCTCATCGCAACTCCTCATAAAATAAAGATCAAACTTCAAACTGGTAAGTTCTCGTTTAATCTTACTATTTCATTTCGGAGTCACGTGAATGACTTCGTGAAGACTTCAAAGCTCTGTGATTTCATGCCCTGGACCACGTCCATGCTCTCACACACGCCACTATAAGGATGGATAGGAGTAATCAAGTTTTCAGACTGGATGTACTGAAAAATAATAATATTTATTAATTATAACAAAGAAAAACCCCCTCTCTGGGGAGTAGCTGTATGTTCTTGACCCGCATTCAGCACGGCCTCCGCGAACATTACAGGAGCGGCAACAGGTTTGTTGTAAAACCATTGAAAAGTGGCTTCACTAGCCCATCCCGCTGTGGCAAGAATATGGTCCATGGGCACCTCCATGACCTTTGCCGCCGACGTCGATGCAGCCCTGGTGGAATGGGATTTAAAGACATTAGTATCAATACCTGCTGCGTCCAAGACGATCTTGAGCCATCTGGAGATCGTCTGAACCGACACTCTATGGTGTGGTTTTTTGTGGCTGATTAACAGATATTTTTCCATTCCCCTTAAATTCCACGTCACTTTAATATAGTGGCAGATATGAGTGGCTAAACATAGCCTAGCATCAGCGGGGTATGCTGGAAGCACCAGCTGCAGCCCTGTGAACCCAGGTCTATGCTGCTTTAGTAATTCATCAATATAGAAAATTACTTTCTCTGGGGTAGAGACCATTCTGTCAATCTTGATCTTTTGAAGCGTCTGTACCCTTTGTGCTGAGGTAAGTGCCAATAACATCACCAGCTTCAGGGTGAGTTTGTCCAAATCGAGCCCAGCCATGGGCGACCATGTCCTGAGTAGGGATAATACTCTCCCAATGTCCCAGGTAACATTGTAACGGGGTCTGGACGGGTTAGAATTAAATATTCCCTGCATCAATTTGGACACCAGTTTATTGGATCCTACTTCGATATTGAGGTAGAATGATAGCGCATTCCTGGCGCTATTGATGGCACTGTAGCTGAGGTGTTCGACGTGATGCAACCCCGCAAGAAATTCCAGCACATCTGTTATGGTGACAGAGTCATATGCAATGTTCAAGCGGCTGCAGTAGGTTTCCCATTTCCTGATTTGCGTTAAATATTGCCGTCTTGTGGACTCCCTGCATGATGCTCCAATTGTATCCATAGTCCTTGACGAGAGACCATACTGCAGTAATGGTCTATTCAGAACCTACAAGCCAATAATTTCAAATGACCATGGCAGGATGATGTTCCCCTGTAACAGGGTTCGTCACCAATTGTGGGCAATTCTCTAAGAGGGCCCATGGTTCACTTATCATTCCAAGGACCACCGGATACCATGGCTGTGTAGGCCTGTCGGGTATGATAAGAATGCCTTTAGCAGCATCTGACTGGATTTTCCGCAATACCCGACTGATGAGGCAAAATGGAGGAAATGCGTAGAAAAACCCTTTCCCCCAGTCTAGCGAGAAAGCGTCCATTGCCATTGCCCCAGGATCTGGTTCCCATGATACATATGTTGGTACCTGATGGTTTAACCGGTCAATATCCGGTTTACCAAATTTGGCTGTAATTTTGGCGAATATTTGGGGATTTAACATCCACTCAATGTTGTCATTAAATTTCCGTGACCTGGTGTCCGCCACTGTATTGAGCTTACCTGGTAGGTAGGTAGCTGAAATCCAAATATTCCGTTGTATGCACCAGAGCCAAATTGTATTTGCCAATTCATCACATGAAATTGACCTGGTACCGCCTGTATGATTTAGATATGCCACCACAGTGGTGTCTATTTGGAGACGGACATGAGTGTCAGTAAGGTTTGAACAATAAGCTCTAAGTCCGTGGAATGCCCCTAGCATCTCCAAATAATTTATCCCTTGTGATAACAAAAGGGTAGATTCAAGAGCGTCCCATCTGCCCCCACAACTTGTGTTGTTGTCCGTAGCTCCCCAGCCATGGGAGCTTGCGTCTGTTTGTAAGTACACCAACGGACGAGGCACAATGATGAGTTTGAATGAGTTACGGATATTGTCAATCCACCATTGTAACTCAATTTTTGCCTTGAATGGCAGCTGCATGGGTCTATCAAAATGTCCAGCATTCAATTTTAATGCTGAAATCTTGGATCTTTGCAAATTTTGATAATGTACAGGTCCGAATTGAGCAGCTGGAAAATCTGCTACCTTTTTCCCAATTACCTTGGCAGCTTGTCTGATTGATGGTATACTGGCGCAGACCAGATTATTACATGCTTCAATGATATCCCCAACTTTGTTATTTCGTATGGTGGTAATCATTCGATTGGAATCAATCGTAAATCCCAGATAGTCCATGATCTGTGAAGGACAGAACTTTGATTTATCTGGATGGATAATAAATCCCATTTTTTGAAATAATTTCACAGTGGCTGTAACTGCCAAATTTGCTGATTCCAATGTATTCCCAATGATAAGGATATCATCCAGGTGAGCCATAACTGTATGGTTTTGTCTCCTTAGTGTTGCTAACACTGGCTTGAGTAATTTAGTAAACAATCTGGGGGCTGTAGTAAGCCCATTGGGCAAAGCTCTGTATTGCCAAAGTTGATCCATCCAGGTAAATTTTAAGAACTTCCTGTGATGTTTCTGAATGGATACCAAATAGTATGCATCTTTTAAATCAATGCATGCCGTGAAGCAGCCCTTGGATACCAGAGATTTGGCTGTCTCGAACGTGTCCATTTTAAAATGGGTATATTTTACAAAGGTATTCAAATGGGTTAGATCTATGATAACCCGACATCCACCATTTTTCTTGGTTTTTGTGAAAATGTTGGATACAAATTCAATTGGTTCGTGGATAGTTCTTTCTATCACTCCTTTTTCTTGTAATCTCAAGATTTCAGCATAGCCTTCTGCTACTTCCTTATTGGAAAGTGCAAATTTGCGATTTGGCATATGCTGAGGTGGAGGAAGTTGACCATTTATAAACTCAATCTCATGGCCTTGAATACTTTGTAAAATAAACTAATCTGAAGTGTTGGTATCCCATGCCTCCTTAAAGAACCGTAATCTCCCTCCAACATGTGAGGTTAGACATGCAAGTGCATGAAATCCAGACCGCCTTACCTCCATGGTTATCGGCGGTCCCTGGCATGTTTGGTGGGACGTGGAGGTGCTGGGTTGTGCTGGTGATGCGGTTGCCGCATCTTCCATGCTGGCCGCTGCGGGCCTTGACCTAAAAAAGGCCTCGGCTGTTGGAATTGCTGGTATTGTGGAGGCGCCGGTATGTAGGTCCTTGCTGGCCTTTCGGTTTGACCTGGAATATGGCGTTTTCCTGGCCGTTTGTCTGGTCGAGGTGTGCGACCTCATAAGACCCACTGTCTTGGCATGGTCGTCCAGATCCTTGACCTGCTTCGGTAGGTCTTCCCCAAATAGTTGTCTGGGTGGTGGTGTTGGAGATGCTCTGCATAGCCCCACGAATTTGGGATTTAGAGTGGGCTTGATGGTACTTTTCCAAAACGCATTAATCTCATATTGCGTGTTATACAATAATGCAAGAGCGTCCTCCTGTTCGGTGTTTAAATCCATCCCGTCCACCGACCTCACAAAAGCGGTAATCCCAGACGTGAGCAATTTTAGGATTCTTTGTAATTTTATCTCCTGTGCTCTTATGCCCGGGCTTATATTGCCCCAAATAGGCATATTTACTATAGGTACATTGAGTGAGTTGCAATTACTTGGTGCTTTGTACCTATTCATGGCTTCCGCAAGGACCTGATCCTGTAGTTGGTGATTGGTGAGGAAGTCAATGGTAGCAGCCAGTTTTGGTTTAAGAGGTTGCCCGATGATTTGGGTAACGCAAACTTGGCTGCTACGTCCAAAGGTTCTTCCTGAGGAACCTCAGGTGCCACTGGTTCGTGTACCAATATATCCTCTGCTTCTCCTGGCTGCCTCATGCTACCCATTGACGATGGGGATATATCCAAACGTCCCCTGGAATTGGACATTTCCTGCCATTGACTTTGCTGCAGGATCCGTTCCATCATCCTCTCCATTCATTCGATGCGTCCTTCATCGTGAGTGAATGGGAGGTCAGAGCCCTCATGCCCGAAGGAACTCCTGAGGCTCCTATCATCGGCCCGTACCTGGTCGAGGTAATCTCGGTGCCGTGACGAAAAGTCGCTGCCAGCCGCCTCAGAGGAGCTGTACGACTCCCGCGCGGATCTGCTCATTCGCCTCCTTTTGGATGAGCTAGGTCCAACTGCCTCAAAGGCCATATGCGGTGTAAAGTCGGTACCTGCCGCCGCAGCGTGGTAACCCGACACCCGCGCGGGCTTGCCGCCTGTCCTTCTCCTGGACTCAGGCGACGTACGGTCCCGTCCTGCCGCTAATGGGGGATGCGGTGACCGTGGTGAGACTCCACCTGCATGACTTCTACTGGTTCTGCTAGGTGGTGAGTCTACACTGGCCCTTCCTGGTCTGCCAGTGGACTCGGGTCTCGGTAAGCCACCAGTCCGCAGTCTAGCGGCCTCTGGTGAATATTCCGCCCTGAAAGGGCTATGCGGCCTCTGGTGCTCTATCCCTGGCTCTTCCACGAGGGCTCAGGGAGAAGGGCCGTGCAGCAGCACGTGAAACCCGTTTGCTCATATCAGCCAATGTTTCTCTCCCTGTTGGAGATAGTGAAATGGAGTCAGGGTCTACCTGCTCCGGCGCCGTTCCTACTTGCTGATCTGCGGGTTCCCCGCTCGTACGGTGGGTCGGGTCCTGTAGTCACAGGGCTCCCCGACTTTCGCGCCTTTTTCCCGGCCCGTCTTGCGGGTGCTGCCGTTGTAGAGAGCTCCGGGAATAATGGCCGACGACTCCTTTCAGAAGTCCTGCGGCCTGTACTCCTTTTATCCATATCCCTGTTGAAGAAACACAGTTCAAACACCAGGGACAACCAACTCAAGGTTGCCTATACTTACCTGAGCGGACTTATGAAGGGCTGGTGGTGAGCCGCGCTCCACCTCCAGTCGTCGACTGCAAATGCGAGCGACGATATGTCACGCATGCGTGCTGGCGGGTTCTTCACGATGTCACTCACGTGACTCCGAAATGAAATACACAATAAACTATATTATAAATACACAATAAACAAGTTATGCACTCTTGTACTCTTACATGGGTATGACCACACATAAAAAAAATCCCCCCCCCTTCCTTCCCAACCTCAGCCTCACGGACCTTAGAGTACTCCTAGTTCCAAAAACCCATTTCCATCACTGGTCAGGACCCCTCTTCAGACCCACTGAGCTACTCCAGCACTTTGTGTGTTTATTTTAACTAATGATGATACATGGAAAAATGAGAGATGTTGGCAACGCTGCAGGTTTGTGTCCACAAAATGAAAGACAGCCAATGTCACAAAGGTGCAGAGTTGCTGTCTAAACAATTGGACATTGGATCAGTGCCATGGCTGCATAACAGGTTTCACATTCTAATGCCCTTATCTCATATCTTTTGTGTTCTTCTGTTCAAATTCTCTCTCCCTAACATACATGAATTAAGCCATCAGTCAAAGACCTAATTTCCAAATTATCATAGTCATAAAGCTATGCAGCACAGAAACAGGCCTTTTGGCCCAACTCTTTGCTGACCAAGTTTCCAGATCGAACTAATCTTGTTTTCCTGTACCTGGCCATTTCCCTCTAAATCTTTCCTATCCATGTACATGTCCAAGTATTTTTAAAATGTTATAATTGTATCTGCCCCTCCCACTTCCTACTTCCACATAATCTGTGAAACAGTTGCTCCTCAGATCCCATATAAATCTTTCCTTTCTTACCTTAATCCTTTTAGTTTTGTTTTGGATTCCCCTATCCTGCGAAAAAGACTCTGGGTTTTCTATGCCCCTCATAATTTTAAATACCAGTATAAAAGTTCAGCCTCCAGCTTCTGGCACTATAGGGAAGAAAAGGCACAGCATTTCTTTAATAGCTCAAACTTTCGAGACCAGGTAACATTCACTTAAATCTTTTTGGTGTATTTTCTTGTTTAATGACATCCTTTCTTTAGCAGGGCAAACAGAATTGCACATATGGCCGTGTATTTGTGGAACTATGTACCTGCATTTTAGGTCACTCTTTGTAAGAAGGAACTGCAGATGCTGGTTTAAACCTTGGTCTGAAAAAGGGTCTCAACGCGAAACGTCACCCATTCCTTCTCTCCAGAGATGCTGTCTGTCCCGCTGAGTTGCTCCAGCATTTTGTTCTAGGTCTATTCCAGGTCACTCTGTTCTACAATACGCCCCAGGACCCTACCATTTACTATGCAAGTATCTTCCTACTTTGTCTTACTAAAATGCAACAACTTACACTTATCTGAAAGTAAAATTCATTATTCAGCAAATAAACTTCCAGGAAACTATCCAATATTACAATTCTACTCATCACACTATAATGGAAGTTTATGTGTTCTGGCTGGGCACCAACAGATTAATAGCACTTACAATGACAGAACAAAGCTTCAGGTAAACATTAAAGTTGCTGGCCTAACCAACTGTAATCAATCAATGATGGTATATTAAACTCCTTGTACTTGAGAAAAGCCAAGTGATTGGGTGTATTGCTGTTGGCTTTTTTCTCGATCAAAATAACAATGGGGTTTACTGGCAATAGCTCCTAATCATTCCTATTTCATACACTTGAGGGCGCTGTGGCTTGTCTCCACAGCTAGAGGCTATAGATCAAACACTATTTGACTGATCTTAAATTCAAAAGGTATCAGTATCTCTGTGCTATCCTGGAAGCAGTTTGCATCCAAACCCATGCAAATGTGGCTTGCACCAGATGAATATGATACCAGATTATATCCCACTACTTATAGCCTTGAAACAAAGTACTTTAAGGCCACATTCATCATTTCTGGGGACTTCAATAGGGTCAACCTCAAAGATATGCGACCAAAATATCATCAACACATCCCCTTTTTCACTATGGGCCCATACACCCTTGAGCGCTACTCAACAACCATCAACGATACCCACCTTTCAATCTTCCGCCTGCATTACACTCAGAAACCGAAGCAGCTGGATCCGGTACAGAAAGTGCTGGTCAAAGGAAACAGATGAGGCTGAAGAAGGGTCTCGACCCGAAACGTCACCCATTCATGGGGGAGAGTCTGTGGCATTCAAGCGGGATGATCCTAGCCTGTACATAAAATCTAGCAAGATCTACACAGAGCCATCAGGTATGCCAAGAAACAATTCCGGACCAAACTAAAGTCCAGATTAACTACTCGAAAGCCTGCCGATTGTGGCAAGATTATACTATAATGGGCAACAAAGCAAAGTTGGGCAGTATCACTGGTAACAACAGACCATTCCCCGACAAGTTTGATGTATTTTGTGCTTGGTTTTAACAGAAAGTCAGTGGAATGATGTTCTCTGCACTGACAACTTCAGGTAGCAATGTTACAAAATGTTGAGTTTTTAAAAATCAAGCCTGTAATTTGTCCCATTCGATAAAGCATAAAAAGAACTTTAATTTGACACCTAATTCACTTTCATTTCTTCAGTATTAAAAAAGTTATAGCCAATTTCATACTCGGAAATTAGCATCTTGTTCCCTATTGCTTTTCCATTGACTTAACACAAAAGCTGTGATCGCGGACAGTCAAAACCCCATATCTTTCTTAAACATTAAGAGAACTGAATGAAATTTTCAGTTATTATAGATTGAAGCATTCTGAAACAAATATAAAACATCTGACTTGGATGACCTGAAATTAAAGCATATAATTACTTAGTTACCTAATTGTAGCAAATTACAAAATTGTCCGTTGTGACGGAAATAATAATAAAAACCCAGACTGCCTTGAAAATTAAAAAATGTGATATTCTCAAGATCAGAACTTTAATATTATTGTATTATATGCTGTATGTCTGTAACAGATTGGTAAATAAATTACAATTTCTAGCAATAGACCAAGTCTTTATGGAGAAGATCAGTTGCTAGCTGCTACATTGGCATATCATAATCAGTAGCATCATCATACTCCTCAGATTGTAACCAATAAGCAACTCTGTACACCTTGTTTTTCCTCAACCTTTCAATTTTGGCATTGTAAACTACAGGTTTTTGCTCTTCAAACCACGCATGGCATGCCTTTCTGCCCACTACTTTCCCATTAAGAATGTCCTGTAGATCATTACATTTGGAGTAGTCCAAATTCAGACAATCTTTGCGAATGCTGTCTAAATCAGTCTCTTTTGCTGGGCATTTGGATTGACAATTTTGTATTTCTTCTTCAGAGACATCTGTTTAAAATGTAAAGGAAAAAAAAACACTAAACAGCATTAACAGAAACAAGTTATTATTTGTAGTTTTAGAAAAAATGTAGAAATGATAAAGTTAAACCCTAAAACAAATAGTAAATACCCAACAAAAAATTCATATTCATCAGTTTCATCAAATCAATTAAATTCATCTCATCAATTAAATTCATCTAAATTCAATTACTAGATCTAGACACCTGTCCATTTCTTAAGAAAAGGCTAAAATCTTTAAATAGCCTATCCAAATAACAAACTGATCCCATTCAGAAAAATAATTCACAATATAACATGATTTTTAAATCTCACTGTCATGAACTTATATGCCAAATGGAAGGAATTTAATGTTTAATTCCCATAAATTAATCTAGAAACATCCACTCTCAATATAATCAAAATTATTATTTGTGCACAATACATGTGACTAAAACTGTTGTGGATTTTTAGTATAAAAATATTGATTATGGATAGACAATAACACAAAATATAGATGATTTAGATGTCCAAAAAAAAAGAGAATTTTAATCATCTTGCGAGTGGGTGTTTCTGGAATGTGATTGATTGGAATGTTGCCATTGCCGTAAACTTTAAACCCATATCGGCAGGCAAGACACGGCTGATTTATATGGGGCCTAAATACCATTTTTGCATCATAAAATTAGACTGAAGCCACCCAAGAAGCAAGATAATATGTGAAATAGACGATTTACCATTTGTTTTGTCCTGATATCGCGATCCGTCACGTTGAAGGCGTTGAGGGCGTTAGAAGTCGCCTTTTACTTTAATACAACGGTTAAATTTTCCAGCGATTTAAAAAAAAGGGAATGGAAGTACGATCGATTTTTCTTCATCGACTAGCAGCCCGAGGAATTCCTTCTCGTCAAGCGATACAAACCTGCATTTTAAACCTCTGTTGGACTCCCACTTATTGATCATATCTCTGCCTTCGACATCATAATTCCAACTAAATTTGTCTCCAAACACCTGGTCCGAGAGTTCAGTGACCACCTTTGCAAGAGGATAATAGATTTCTTAATTATTGTCCACAATCAATAAGCATAGAAGACAAAACATCCTCCATGATATTTCTCCATAAAGACTGCATCCTCAGCCTCTTTCTACAAACTCTGCCCTAACTCCATTTATATTTCAGTTGGTGGGCTGGATCTCAAACAAAGATAAGATGGAATACAGGAAGGTGATAGAAAGCTTTGAAGCATGGTGTCAGCCCAAGAACCCCCACCTCCAATCTCAGCCAAACAATGGAGCTGGTCATTAACCAGGAAACTGGGACTACAGGCGTCAACGATGCTAAAATGGAGGGTCACGAACTTCACGTGCCTCGGTGTAAATATCACCAACAATTTGACCTGGTCCAACCACATGCGCTACAGCCATGAAAGCATACCATTGCCTCCACATCGCCAGAAGATGTAGAAAATTTGGCATATCTCTGTAGATGCACCTTAGAATTCATCATAACATCATCATTACAAAATTACAGAGAATGACGATGAGATGAGAAAATGTCCATGTTCTGCCGACTTTAAGTGTTTCATAAAAGTAATGTGGTGAAATACATCCATGGGAGTGGTCAGGAAGGACAAAATGGATGTTTATTTATAGCAAGACAAATAGAAGCAGAAAATGCTGCAAATGCTCAGCAGGTTAGCACCTTTACGGACAAAGAAACAGAATAACTTTTCAGAGCAATATCATTCTTCAGAAGAGAAAAATGTAACAGATAAATTAGATTTCATACGTATATACATTGCCTTCCATAATGTTTGGGACGAAGATCCATCATATATTTATCTGTACTCCACAATTTGTGATTTTTCAATAGTAAAAATCACATGTGGTTCAAGTGCACGTTGTCAGATTTTAATAAAGGCTATTTATATACATTTTTGTTTCACCATGTAGAAATTACAGCAGTGTTTATACATAGTCCCCCCATTTCAGGGCACCATAATGTTTGGAACACAGCAATGTCATGTAAATAAAAGTAGTCATGTTTAGTATTTTGTTGCATATCCTTTGCATGTAATGACTGCTTGAAGTATGCGATTCATGGACATCACTAGTTGCTGGGTGTCTTCTCTGGTGATGCTCTGCCAGGCCTGTATTGCAGCCATCCTTAGCTTATGCTTGTTTTGGGGGCTTAGTCCCCTTCAGTTTTCTCTTCAGTTTATAAAAGGCGTGCTCAATTGGGTTCAGATCAGGTGATTGACTTGGCCACTCAAGAATTGATCATTTTTTAACTTTGAAAAACTCCTTTGTTGCTTTCGCAGTATGTTTAGGATTATTGTCTTGCTGTAGAATGAACCGCCTGCCAATGAGGCATTTATTTGAACTTGAGCAGATAGGATGAGTATATACACTTCAGAATTTATTGTGCTACTACCATCAGCAGTTGTATCATCAATGAAGATAAGTGAGCCAGTACCTTCAGCAGCCATACATGCCCAGGCCATAACACCCCCACCACCTTGTTTCACAGATGAGGTGGTATGCTTTGGATCTTGGGCATTTCCTTCTCTCCTCCATACTTTGCTCTTGCTATCACTCTGATATAAGTTAATCTTCATCTCATCTGTCCACAAGACCCTTTTCCAGAACTGTGGTTGCTCTTTTAAGTACTTCTTGGCAAACTGTAACCCGGCCATCATATTTTCGCAGCAGGTCTGAAGAAGGGTCTCGACTCGAAACGTCGCCCATCTCCTTCGCTCCTTAGATGCTGCTGCACCCGCTGAGTTTCTCCAGCCTTTTGTGTACCCTCGATTCTCCAGCATCTGCAGTTCCTTCTTTAACAATATTTTTGCAGCTAACCAGTGGTTTGCATCTTGCCTCAGTATTTCTGTTCATGAGGTTATCTGCGGATAGTGGACATTGACAAATCCACACCAGACTCCTGAACAGTGTTTCTGATCTGTCCAACAGGTGTCTGGGATTTTTTCTTTATTAAAGAAAGAATTCGTCTGTTATAGCAGCACCTAGTGGTGGCCTGGGGAATCACAAACCCTCGCTATTGACTGGCATGGACATGTGATCACGGGAGTGTTTTCGCGGGGTTTTGGGAAAGCATTCATTCAAGCTACACCCTGTTCAAAGGAGCTTCGTTATTTTGACTGTTTCAAACTCGCTCAAGTAAATCGCTTTATAATCGTTAAAAATAAAGAACTTTACTTTACTCGATCATCTCGACTCGCCAAACTGCCATCAGCTGTGGAGGTTTTCCTTGGTCTCACCGATGTAGAGCAGCTGACAACTAGAGCTCTACATCGGTGAGACCAAGCGTAGGCTTGGCGATTGCTTCGCCCAACACCTCCGCTTGGTTCGCAATTTTAAAAAAAATTAAATTTTATTTCAAAATGGACTTTATTCAGGTAATAAATATATACAATACATGAACCGTGCAAAATATTAATCCGCCATTTTCGGAGGCTATACAAATTGTTCAGTTTATATACATTTCTCAAATTTCACAAATTTCACCGAGTTGATGACCTTCCAGCAGCACTCGATGTCAGTCTCTGAATGTGTCCGTGGGAACACTCCGTAAATCACAGAGTCCTCTGTGACAGAGCTGTTCGGGATATAGCATGCCAGGGACCCATACATACTTTTCCAGACTCTCTTTGCAAATCCACACTCTGCGAAGAGGTGGGCAACCGTCTCCTCTCCATAGCAGCCGCTCGAGGGCAGCGTGCGCTGGTAGTGAGGCTTCGACGGTGCAGGAAGAATCTGACTGGGAGGGCTCCCCTCACCGCCAGCCAAGGCAGGTCTTGGTGCTTGTTGGTGAGTTCTGGCGGTGAGGCATTTTGCCAGACAAGCTGGGCAGTCTGCTTGGGGATCCGCTCGGTTCGCAATAACCAACCTGATCTCCCGGTGGCTCAGCACTTCAACTCCCCCTCCCATTCTGAATCCGACCTTTCTGTCCTGGGCCTCCTCCATGGCCAGAGTGAGGACCACCGTAAATTGGAGGAGCAGCACCTCATATTTTGCTTGGGCAGTTTACACCCTAGCGGTATGAACATTGACTTCTCTAATTTCAGGTAGTCCCTGCTTTCTCCTCCCCTTCCCAGCTCTCCCTCAGCCCACTGTCTCCACCTCTTCCTTTCTTCTTCCCGCCTCCCCCCCCACCCTCACATCAGTCTGAAGAAGGGTCACGACCAGAAACGTTGCCTATTTCCTTCGCTCCATAGATGCTGCCTCACCTGCTGAGTTTCTCCAGCACTTTTGTCTACCTTCGATTTTCCAGCATCTGCAGTACCTTCTTAAACAAAAAACATTTTGTACTGATTCTTGAAGACACAGGACACTGTAGATGCTGGAATCTTCAGCAAAAAACAAAGTGCTTGAGCAACTCAGTGGGTCAGGCAGCATTGTGGAGGAAAATTTTGAATTTACCTTTCAGGTCCAGACCAAATCTGTTGGCTATCTATTTTCCTCGATAATAGACCTGCTAAGTTCCTCCAGTACTTTTAGTTTCATACTGAATCCTTCCGGGTTCACTATCACTCATGACCACAAGGGGGGGATAAACGTCAACGATTTGATCATATCATCTACACCTGCTGAAGCTCACACAGGGATATCACAACAAAGGTCTGCCCAAAAGCCTCTTATACTAAACTAGGTTTCTTGTGATAAATATAAAGATAACTGAAGCTACATGCTAAACTAGTTGAGAACTTGGCACAATTTTGAGAATTTTCCTCATCACACTAATGTTGAAAGCATTTTGTAATAAAGCGACGGGGTTTTTCTGAATGTTTAAGAAAGAACTGCAGATACTGGAAAAATCGAAGGTAGAGAAAAATACTGGAGAAACTCAGCAGGTGAGGCAACATCTATGGAGCGAAGGAATAGGCGATGTTTTGGGTTGAGACCCTTCTTCAGACAGATGTGGGGTGGTGGGGGGGGGGCAGGTAGAAGAAAGGAAGAGGCAGAGACAGTGGGCTGTGGGGGTGCTGTGAAGGGGAAGGGAAGGAGGGAGAAAGCAAGGACAATCTGAAATTGGAGAAGTCAATGTTCATACCGCTGGGGTGTAAACTACCCAAGCGAAATATGAGGTTCTGCGGTGGTACTCACTCTGGCCATGGAGGAGGCCCAGGACGGAAAGGTCGTGTACGGAATGGGATGGGGAGTTGAAGTGCTGAGCCACCGGGAGATCGGGTTGATTAATGCGAACTGTGCAGAGGTGTTGGGCGATGCGATCGTCAAGCTCGTGCTTGGTCTCACCTATGTAGAGCAGTTGACACCTAGAGCAGTGGATGCAATAGATGAGGTTGGAGGAGGTGCAGGTGAACCTCTGCCTCACCTAGAAAGACTGCTTGGGTCTTTGAATGTAGTCGAGGCGGGAGGTAAAGCGACAAGTGTAGCATTTCCTGCAGTTGCAAGGGAAAATACCAGGGGAGAGGGTGGTTTGGATGGGAAGGGACGATTTGACCAGGGAGTTATGGAAGGAGCGGTCTCTGTGGAATGCTCACACTTCTAAAGTTGGTTTAAAATACAAAACAATTGTGAAGTGTGTCTATCTGTCAAGTCACTCTGTAAAACAAGCTTTCAGAGCATCTACCTCCACAGATAATGCCTGATGTGCTGACCAGAATTTTGTTTTAATTACAGATTTCTGGCATGCACATGCAGTATCCCAGCATTTTAAACATTTCAGAGCAGCTCCATTATCACTCATTTACATATTGAACAGGCAGTTATATCGTAGGAAACGTTAATATTTATTATCCATCCCCAATTAGCCCTGGTCAGTGGAGGCAGTATTCACTGCTTTGTGTTGGTGGCCTGAACAGATTAGGGTGACAAATGTCCTCATCAAGAAAATCTGACTGAATCAGACGGATTTCACTGATAACATAAAGGGCATGGGGTCTCCGTTGCTAATTCTAGTCTTTCAATAAATATATATATTAAATAAATATATTACAATATAATATAAATGTAAAATAATATATATTACAATAAATATATAAATATTTAATGACAGTATATGAATTTATGATACCCAGCTTTAATGGTAAGATTGTACCCCACATCTCTGGAGCAATATAGCTTCCAATTGCTGGTCTTGTAACCCAACCGGTAATTTTGCTACCATATTCCATGATCTTGGTCAATATAAACAGCATTGAAGAGGCCATCAGACAACAGTTATGCCATTCCTATACAAACTACTGCAGCCAGTTAGCTCAGCTGCACAAATCTGTTTGTGGCAATGAAGCTCAAGGTTATGTTATTCCATGGGGTATTATTTGCCAATGTTCCGGCATCAACACAAGAACCCAGAAAGACAAAACAACAAAGGAAATGGATAGGTGGAAAACCCAATATTGGACCAAATTTCATCCATTTGTTTGATGACTGACAAGCTGCAAAAATATTTCTTTTTTTCTTTTCAATTATTGATCAATCAATAAAATCAGTGTAGCTAGGGGCTTGAAAAGTGCAATTCTATTCCATGCCAGGCACCTAATTGCAGTAATGCTCTGCAAATTAAGGGAATCATTAGTGATGCCCAAAATCAACAGTTGAGTTTTTTAATGCAAAAAAGGATTCTATAAATATTAGCATATACTGTAATGTGGAAAGGGTGCCAATTATTTGGTAAGATTTATCGACTGAGACGGGATCTCCAAATCAAAGATATAAAACAAAAAGGAACCGTGAAAGGGTGGGGGGGATGTGGAACTGGGCTTATATACTCATGAATTTTAGTGCATCAAAACTGGGTAAATGCATTTAGTCATAAAGCTAATGGACAGCTGCTTTCCAACTGCTCATTTCAAGATTCAAGGCAGAACTCAGCAGCATCCAGTATGTTTCAGAATATTAGACATCAAACGTGCCAAGAGACTCGGCAATACTATGCAAATTATTTTCTTCAAGGACAAAGGAGGTGGTGTGTGACAGTCATCCTGTTTGAGACCCAGAACAGAACAGTATGCACATCCACACTCCTGCCTTGCTGCTGCCCAAAGGTGTTACCATCACTTTAGAAGATGCCATATGACCTTTACAAATCTAATTTCTCATGATAGTTAAACTGAATGGTAAAGTAACAACTAATGCACAAGAAAAATAAGATATTACGTAGTTTTGTATATAATGGAGCAAACCTGCCAAGATAAATTGAAGAATGTGTTGTATTTAAGTGGCTTGTACAACTAGAGCAATGAAATACGAATTTCATATCTGGTACATCAGACCCTTAGGTACATCTTAAACCTTAGGTGTTTTGAATGTTCGTTAAAGATGGTGAAGTAATTTTAAATGTGGGCATAGATATAAATGAGGCAGCCCATTGCAAGATCCCACAAAAAAAAAGACAAGATAATGCTTCAGTGGGGTTGACCTTGGAATAACTGTGCTATGTTAACAGGAAAAAACTCCCTGCCAATAAAATATGTGATTGCCGCATCTATATCCAGGGGGAAGGCACTCAAGGGTTTTGATATTCCACCTGAGATAGTCCAGTATTCTTGGAAGGGTGGTGCTAGGGAGCATCCCACTGTGGGGTGGGCTGTATGAGGGAGATGTGCGCTATGTGTGGGGCAGTATTGAGGTATAGCTGCATTGTTGCAGGGCATTACTGAGGGAATACTGTGCAGAGGCTGAATGGATGGCAGACGTAACACTAAAATGCAGATGGCAGATATAAATAAAGTGCTGTGGAAGGTTTGCATGTCCCGCATGTCTTTTGTCACCTAAGCTCCCTTTTGTCACCTCAGCTCGATGCATAACAAGATCCAACAGACTCTCCTCAGGACAAGTCAGGTTTCCCTTGTCCCATGCTCTCTTCCATAATGCACCACTCTCTCAGCACCACTCCCTCATCAGTTCTGGTTGCCCTGCTATATGAAGGATCTCATGAATCTGGAAACAGTACAAAAGGCTGAGGCTGATATGTGACGTATAGAGGTTTATGAGGAGCATTGATAAGATTAACAGCCAGTCTTCCCCAGAGTTGGAGACACTAAAACAAAAAGACATACAGTTCCCTACATAGACCCATCATTTATTTATTTGCCTCTGTACTCCACAATTTGATATTTGTAATAGAAATAATTGATTAATAATTATTAGTATCTGCGACCAGTTTGAGTCGGCCACGGGAGCCAGGGTGAACCGCAGGAAGAGCGAGGCCATGCTCTTTGGCAACTGGCCCGACAGATCTTCCGTCCCCTTCACCATCAAGCCTGACTTCTTGAAGGTGCTGGGGATCTGGTTCGGGGGGGCTGAGGCGTGTAACAAGAATTGGCTGGAGCGGATAGCCAGGGTGGGGAAGAAGCTGGAGCTGTGGAGGCAACGCTCCCTCTCCATAACGGGAAAGAATTTGGTCATCAGGTGTGAGGTGCTCTCGGGCCTGCTGTACTTGGCACAGGTGTGGCCTGTCCCCCCTTCCTACGCCACAGGGATCACCCGGGCCGTCTTCCAGTTCATCTGGGGGTCGAGGATGGACCGGGTGCAACGGGCCACAATGTACAAGTCAGCATACAACGGGGGTAAAAGCGTGCCCAACGTCGCCCTCATCCTGATGGCCACCTTCGTGTGTGGCTGCATCAGGAGGAGTGTAGAGCCAAGGCACGTGGGCACCAAGTGTCACTACTTGCTGAGGTTCTACCTGTCCCCGGTGTTGCGAAGGATGGGCCTGGCGCAGATGCCACGCAATGTGCCAGTCAGCTGGTCACTGCCGCCCCATCTGTCGTCTGTGGAAAGGTTCTTCCGGACCAACACCTTTGACCACATGTCCATTGGGCAGTGGTCAGCACAGAATGTCCTGCAGGCACTGCAGGGAAAGGACTCGATGGACCCGGTGGCGTGGTTCCCTGAGCAGACTGCCCAGCTTGTCTGGCAAAATGCCTCATCGCCAGAACTCACCAACAAGCACCAAGACCTGGCTTGGCTGGCGGTGAGGGGAGCCCTCCCAGTCAGATCCTTCCTGCACCATCGGAACCTCACTACCAGCGCACGCTGCCCTCGGGACGGCTGCTATGGAGTGGAGACGGTTGCCCACCTCTTTGCAGAGTGTGGATTTGCCCAAAGAGTCTGGAGGAAAATGCAAGGGTCCCTGGTACGCTTTATTCCAAACAGCTCTGTCACAGAGGACTCTGTGATTTACGGTCTGTTCCCAGGGACACATTCAGAGACTGACATCAAGTGCTGCTGGAAGGTTATCAACTCGGTGAAAGACGCTCTCTGGTCTGCCCGAGCTTTGTTCACCACCCAGCAGAGCGAGATGTCCGTCGGGGAATGTTGCCGACTGGCCCACTGCAGACTGCAGGAGTACGTACTAAGGGACGCACTGAAGCTCGGTGCAGCCAACGCCAAGGCTCGGTGGGGGAGGGCCACAGTCTAAGGTCCTTCCGCTGCTGGACATGGGGGGCACTGTATGGTGGAGACGCCCCTCAAAATAAGGGAAGGTATCCCATGCCGGGGGGCCACATGAGTGGCACGGGTGGGGGATTAATCAGTAAAATTTGAAAAATGTATATAGACTGCATGGAAGAATTTGTATAGCCTCCGAAAATGTCCGATGGATTTTTCGCACGGTTGATGTATTGTAAATATTTATTACTTGAATAAAGTCTATTTTGAAATTAAAAAAAAAAAGGGGATTAATTAGTAAAATTTGAAAAATGTATATAGACTGCATGGAAGAATTGTATAGCCTCCGAAAATGTCGGATGGATTTTTCGCACGGTTGATGTATTGTAAATATTTATTACTTGAATAAAGTCTATTTTGAAATATTAAAAAAAAAAATATTTGTAATAGAAAAAAAACACATGTGGTTAAAGTGCACATTGTCAGATTTTAATAAAGGCCATTTTAATACATTTTGGTTTCACCATGTAGAAATTACAGCTGTGTTTATACAGAGTCCCCCCATTTCAGGGCACCATAATGTTTGGGACACGGCAATGCCATTTAAATGAAAGTAGTCGTGTTTAGTATTTTGTTGCATATCCTTTGCATGCAATGACTGCATGAAGTCTGAGATTCATGGACATCACCAGTTGCTGTAGTGTTTTCTTTGATGATCCTCTGCCAGGCCTGTATTACAGCCATCTTTAGCTAATGCTTGTTTTGGGGGCTAGTCCCCTTCAGGTTTCTCTTCTGCATATAAAAGGCATGCTCAATTGGGTTCAGATCAAGTGATTGGCTTGGCCACTCAAGAATTTATCATTTTTTAGCTTTGAAAAACTTTTTTGTTGCTTTAGCAGTATGTTTGGGATAATTGCCTTGCTGTAGAATGAACAGCAGTGCTCTCTTTCTTCTTGATGATGTTCCAAACAGTTGATTTTGGTAAGCCCAAGGTTTGGCTGATGTCTCCAACATCAGTTTTATTCTTGTTTCTTCGTCTCATAAAGGCTTCTTTGACTTTCATTGGCACCTTTGGTGCTCATGAGTGCTCTCTTACACCTACATTGAGCAATCACAAACGCCTGTGAATCCATGTGTCCCAAACATTATAGTGCCATGAAATGTGGGGACTCTGTATAAACACAGCTGTAATTTCTACATGGTGAAACCAAAATGTATTAAAATGGCCTTTATTAAAATCTGACAATGTGCACTTTAACCACATGTGTTTTTTTTCTATTACAAATCTCACATTGTGGAGTACAGAGGCAAATAAATAAATGATGAGTTATTTGTGTGTCCCAAACATTATGGAGGGCACTGTAGGTGCAAGGTGAGAGGGGAAAGATTCAAAAGGGATCTTAGGGGCAACTTTTATGCAGATGGTGATGGGTATGTGGAAATAGCTGCTCGAGGGTGTGGTTGGGGTAGGTAACATTAACAGATACTTGGATAAATAGGAAAAGTTTGAGGCAGAGGAAACTGCAGATAGTGGAATCTTGATACAAATTACTGGAGGATCTCAGTGGCCCAGGCAGCAGCTGGGGACAGGCGACGCTTCGAATTGTGACTCTTCTTCACGCTGATCAGTGGTCTGAGTTTCTCCAGCAGTAAGGCTCTAGGGCTTGCTCGGTTAGGCCATTTGGTCGGCGTGGACGAAATGGGCCTGTTTTCGTGCTGTTTGTCTGAGTCGGTGCTTGTGAGAGTGTGACACTAAAACTCTTCCTCTTCTTGCGTATGACGTGCACAGCCTAAAGTTGTCGGCCAACTTGTCCTATTTGATCTTATTTGATTGTGCACGCCGGGTTGATTGCATTGGTCGAAACGTGAAGGTTGCAATCTCCCACTCCACTAAAACTCTGTCTGTCACCGACAACATCTACATCCTCCTCATTGCGCAGACAGAGTAGCTGCCTTTGGCGGGCGGGCAGGCTGCAAGCCAATATACTAGAGGGCTCCTCTAGGATCTTTGGCTGCAAAGGCCAGGTTCGCCTACAATACCCAGAGAGCTTTGCGGGCATCGGACGACATCGCGCGAGCCCGCCCTGGCCGCCGAGTTCTCGTGGCGCGGTGGGTTTCTCGTGAGAGTTGGCGGCAGGCGGTGATGTAGAGCACAATGTCGGGCTGTGACAGGTCTACGGCCGCCAGCATGGGTGAGTTGTACCGGCGGCAGGTTGCAGGTTGCCGCGCACCCAGTCCAGTCCCCCGCCCCCTGGCCACGGCTTCGCTTCAGGCTCCGGTGAAGCTGGGCCCGCAGGCGGGTCTCCCCTCGACGGTCGCAGGGCCGGTTAGCAGCGCCTCTGGGAGGGGCCGGGCCGGGCCGGGCCCGTTGCCGATCGGCGCGCCCTCGGGCCTGGGAGTCTCCCATTGCTCCTCACGGCGCTTGTCGCCGGGCCCCGCGGGGGTGGGGGTGGGGGTGGGGGTGAGCCGGCCGGGGCAGAGCAGAACAGGAGGCATGGTCCCGGAGCAGCGAGCGGGGAAGTGGGGCCCGCGCACTGGCCCCCGCCGCCCATCCTTTGCGCGCCATGTCTCCGGCAGCAGGAAGGGACTATGTGCTCTGTGCATCAGACCAGCCTAACGAGTCCGGCTCCGGGAAGACATTCCTCCCTCCTAGTTCAAAGTGAAAACGGTCTCATGAAAAACACACAGTTTACACTGGATTCCTAATTTGTCACGGGTTTTCTAAATTGTTGGAGTGTGGACTCGGATAAGAATGTATCTTTCTGGTAAAGTCCGGGTTGCGGTTAGCTCAGTATCTTTAACCATTTACGTTTATATGAATGATTTAGTTGATTGTGAGTTACATATCTTTTTATCTGGTAATCACATGAACGAACACTGGAATGCTTGATAATTTCTTTGTAATTAATACCAGAATTAATGTGATATTTTATTATGTTTAATAAATTGGCAGAAATTTGGTAGGAATGCAGTTGACATTTTGATTCATGACATCTTCCAAAATAGGAGGCAATTTGACTCTTTGAAGGGCTCTCCAATTAATTCCCTGAAACTTTGCTGTTATCTGATATTTTTTGCTCCTCAAATATATATATATTTTTTTGTAAAGTCCCTGTTGAATGCCCTTTCATTGACTGGTAAATATGTTCATAATTTTTTTAACTTTTCTTTGGGTCTTCCAAATGACCCCTAATTCTTTTTGATGAAAATGTTTTCTACCATTTCTCAAGCTCTTTTAGCTTTGAATGCCCCTAATTTGACCCATGGGTTTTTCGTCTAATGTTGCAGACATACTGAGGAGAAGCAGGAGGGAGTAGTCCACTTAGACTGTTGCGCCTGCACTGCCATGTCATGATTTATTTGCTCATCAGATTGTAATCGTCATTTTGCATCCATGTCTACCAACTGTAACATTATATCGCCTTATTATGGATGTGTCTACTTCTGACATACAAAATATTATAGGTTCTGACTCCACCTTTTGAGCAAGATAGTTGCAAAGATGCATAATCTTGTAAATGTTTACCAGGTCTTTTCTTATGCACTTAAGCTATCTCTATTTCTTATCACCTTTTATCCATCGTTCCATGTAAATGTTGTCCTGTGTCCCAGATATATATATATATATTCGCAATTCCTCTGCAACTTCAAAGCCTTGACATTCTTATTGAAATGTCATCATAAACTAGAAGGAACATTGAAGCTGAGACTCAATCTTTGGTTTAAAGAGCCTCTTTTGGCGTGTCTGCCATCTCATATGCTTATTTAATTCTAATAATTTTGTCGTCATCAAAGGCTTCATGTGGGAGTTGCTCAACACATGACAACTAATATCCAATAAATTGAATCTGTCTTTTGAATTATTGTAAAATAATGCCTGGATCTAATTCAAGCAGTTTTATCCATACTTAATCTATAAATATCTGTAAACTTTGTTCTATATCTCCTCAAGCAATGTTATATGCAAATATGATGGAGAGTTGCTGAGTTGTTGCACCTCAGCCATGCATTTCAGACGTGGCAAGCCACAGTACTTCCTTCTGTTAACCTATCGATAAAAGGAATCTTTAGACATTCTGCTGCAGTTACTGGTTCATTTCAGGCGGCTGGAGGTTAATGTACATTTTCAAACCCCATCTTGTGCTGAAGGCGATACAGATCATAATCATACTTTATTAGCCAAGTAGGTTTTGCAGCATACGAGGAATTTGATTTACCATACAGTCATACCAATAAAAAACAAGGCACACATAATACATTTTAACATAAACATGCTTATTTCAAGTTTTAAAGACTTGTATTCTAGGGCCATCCTAACACTAAATAATGATCATGCAAGTGCAACATTTATGCTTATTAACCGTTAATCTTTTGGCCTTCATAGTTCTAAATTCAGAGCCCCCTGATTTTAATGTTATTGTACTAAAAGTATTCCAATTGAATTTTTATAATTCCACCTCGTATAATCAACAGTGGTACTAATGTACTAAATGGCCTACGAGTTAACGTTGGTGAATTAGTCATTATATGCGACATGAATGAAATCAAATTCCTAGGCTGTTGTCTCTTGTTTTCCTTTGACCAAAAATTATAGTTTCAATTGAGTTCATCTTGTACAATACAAGGTACTTTGATTTAGTTTAGAGATACAGTGCGGGAAACAGGCATTTCAGTCCACCGAGTCCACACCGACCAGCGATTCCCGCACACTAACTCTATCCTACACGCACTAGGGCCAATTTACGATTATACCAAGCAGATTAACCTACAAACCTGTACGTCTTTGTAGTGCGGGCCGAAACTGAAGATCTCGGAGAAAGCCCACCTAGGTCACAGGGAAAACATACAAACTCCGTACAGACAGCACCCGTAGTCAGGCTCAAATCCAGGTCTCTGGCGCTGTAAGGCAGTAGCTCTACCATTATGCTGCCCATATTCATAGTTATGAAAAGCTTTGGTTGCTCACCTATTCGGATGATAGATGAGGCTATGAACCAAGGAGCTTTTGTCCATCCATCTGACAATCAAACCTTCCTCACTTGTATCCACCTGTCAATTGCCAGATTTTGACCTTCCCCATATCATTTACAGCTTTCTCTCCCACTACAATCATCTTAAAAGACAACATTTTTTTATGTGTCTCCTCAAAATTGGTACTTGTCTACATGATATGCAATGTATCTGTTTATGTACCAAAATGCTGCCTGCAGTGGTAACATTTGTAATTGTGCTGTTGTATAAACGTTTTACAGCTGCAGAAAACACTAACTAGCTGCAGCACTTTTAAAATGGTTTCTTTTTGGCATACTTGGACTAGCAATAGATAGTTTATTATAAGCCACCTCTTTTTAGTCGTTTGTGACCTCAAAATATGATTTCTATACTTGGAGGTATTTCGAGTCTTAAAGCTCTCACACCCATTGGTAGCATATTTCAGAGTGGAATTAATTTCTTATTTCAAGTTCCATTACCAGAAATCCTTGCTATAATACTGTCAGTAAAAGTGAACAATGTGGTAGAGTGCAACATTTGCATTCTGGGCATCTATTGTTAGAATTAAGTTCTTATTATTAAGCCAATGTCACAGTGAATTATTCTGCTGGTCAATCCATTTTTAAAGTTAAAAGAGCATATTGCACAATTACTTAAAGCACAAAACATTTATCTAATTTTGAGATTTGTTCACCATAGCAGCACTATAAATGTAAATAAATGACACTAAAAAGAAATGTTACTCCAGCTAGGTTATTGATAGGTTATATTGGAATGTTATCTTGGATATTCCATAATGCAAGGTGTTGGTATGGTAGAAAGGTTAATTGAGATAATCTACTGTTGAAGTACTTCCTATTCGGATCCATGCAAGAGTTTGTTTCGTGTAAAGCTAGGAAAGTACAGCCAGTACAGTTAAATATGATCAATAACTTTATTGAACTATTGCAGTTGAATATCTGGGCATTTCTCTTTACATGTACTGGACTTATTTCACAGAATAATAGTTATATACACAGAGGTGGGCACTTTGGCCCAACATATTCAAGCCAACCTCATCTAAGCTAGTCACATTTGGCCCTTATGCTCTGAACCGTTTTGAGATATTGTGATTTTTTACTCGGTGGGCGATGGGCTGAAGGGCCTGTTTCCAGTCAGCAAGATGGTGCAGTGATAGAGTTGCTGCCTTACATCATCAGAGACCGGGGTTCGATCCCGACTACGGGTGCTGTCTATATGGAGTTTGTACGTTCTCCCCGTGATCTGCGTGGGTTTTCTCCGAGATTTTCGGTTTCCTCCCACAAAGACGTACAGGTTTGTAGGTTAATTGGCTTGGTATAAGTGTAAATTGTCCCTAGTGTGTGTTAATGTGTGTAGATTGTAGGTCGGTGCGAATTCGGTGGGCCGAAGAGACCATTTCCACTCTATATCTAAACTAAACAAACCCATCCCTTCTCTCCAGAGATGCTGCCTGTCCCGCTGAGTTACTCTAACATTTTGTGTCTAAACAAAACTAAATCCAGAGACATGGTTTTCACTTCGCAATCTAGGTGACAAATAAACTTGGTCGGTAGACAAAAATGCTGGAGAAACTCAACGGGTGAGGCAGCATCTATGGAGCGAAGGACATAGGCAACATTTCGGGTCGAGACCATTCTTCAGACCATGGTGGCTCAGTGCTTTATCTTCTGTGTTTTCCACAATGTAATTGCTTCCCCCTCCCCTCCTATTGTGATTGCGCCTTTACATATTGAGATCGAGCTTTGGAATTCTTTCCCGAACCTCCTCCCTTAGTTTTTTTTCTTTCCTTGGAACCATCTTATTTGATCAAGCTTTTGTTCATGTGCAAAATATACCTTGCTTGCCGGCATTTAATTTGATAACACTCTTGTTTCATCTGAAAGAACGTGATTGCAAAGTTAAATAAACTTTGTTCCTCTGACAAACTGTGCTTGGTCGCAGCTAGGACTTGAATAACGATCACTTTACCAATTGCCACAGCACAATATTATACAGTAAACCCTTGTTTCAATGGTTCCCTTTATAACAGATGTGTAAGAGGAACTGCAGATGCTGGTTTAAACCAAAGATAGACGCATACAGCTGGAGTAGCAGCAGGACAGGCAGCATCTCACACAGACAGTGGTGAGTCTCTGGAATTCTCTGCCACAGAAGGTAGTTGAGGCCAGTTCATTGGCTATATTTAAGAGGGAGTTAGATGTGGCCCTTGTGGCTAAAGGGATCAGGGGGTATGGAGAGAAGGCAGGTACAGGATACTGAGCTGAATGATCAGCCATGATCATATTGAATGGTGGTGCAGGCTCGAAGGGCCGAATGGCCTACTCCTGCACCTATTTTCTATGTTTCTATCTCCGGAGAGAAGGAATGGGTGACGTTTTCAGACTGAAGAAGACCCTTCTTCAGACCCTTTTAACAGATTTTGGTTATAGAGTATGGACTTGCCGATGCCACCCCGGCTCGCACCTCCTACTCAGCTCTGGCTTTCAACACCACCACCCAGTTTGCAAGGTGTACCTGCGAGCCCTCCTTCACTTGCAGCATGGTCCGGTGGGCGCAGATGTTGTTGCGGCTCTGTTGTAGGTCCTGGGGACAGGACTTTCTTCAGGCTACTGCTACTGACAGGATGTGCTTGGTCACTGTGGGGCACCATCCCCTCTCACTAGCTGTCACTTCTGTCAACCCATTGCTTTGTCCAGTTGTCCACTTGGCCTCTTTACCTCTGCCTCTTCCTCCTTTTGTCGTTGCTCTGCCCACTCATCCTCTTCCTCATTCCACTAGCCCCGCAACATCCTTTTCCTGTCATTTTGGCCACGGCCCCCCCCCCCCCCCCCCCCCCCCCCCCCAGTCCACTCTATTCACCGCCACCTCCTCGTCGACATATTCAACCTTGGGAGTGCACAATGCGACGGCCGACAGGATGAAGGGGTACTTGGTAAAGAGGGGACGGAGCCCCACAGTGACCGAGTGTGACCTTGATGCCAACGACCTGATGAAAGTGCTGCTGGCCAGGGGAAACAACGTGAATAGCAACAACAGCCGCCTCAAACAGATCATGCAGCAGCTGGTAAAGAAGGGCTTGCTGAGTCAATCCAGCGGTATTGGCGGCTAGTTTTAAGGTAGTGTTGGAGTAAATCAGCAGACTGAAGAAGAGTCAACATCACTTCATGTAAAGTACTTTGTGTCCTTTTGTGTATTAATCATCATCTGTAGTTCTTTGTTTCAACTAATAACATACAATGATAATATCTTACTCTGTTATAGCGGACTGATACTAACGAGCACCATTTCTCCCCCATGGTCTGTTATATTTCCGTGACAAAAGCAAATGACTGTAGATGCTGGTATTCTAGAATGAAACCAAAATGTTGGAGATGTCTGTTGGCATATCTGAGAGAGAAATGGCGTGAAACATCTTTGACTTGAAATGCTAATTCTGTTTCTATCCACACGTATGCTGTTTGACCTACTAAGCATTTATAGCCTTTTCTGTTGAAATAATATAATATACTACCATTCCGCCTTGTTAAATTTTGTTTTTCTATTCTATAATAGGAGAGGTTTAGATTTGTTTGTCCAGTTCAAGAAATGTTACGAACAATATAATGAACACTATGGTATTAAATCAGTTATTTGAGTAACTGGTTATAGAGTATTTTTACCTTTTCAATGGATGTGAAATTTCAATATCTGAAATTCTGGATATAATTTATGGTGGGGTAGTACTTGAGTGAACTTGAATGGTTATAATACTCAAATCTAGGCTGATCTGTAAAATAATAGAACTATATTGATGATGTCACCTGAACAATCAGACTGTGTGCTGTGGAGAAGTAGAGGGGAAGACATTTGGTGGTGACTTGAAAAACATATTTATGCAGTGAATGATTGGTATATAAAATGTGCTACCTGCAAATGTGGTGGATGCAGGATCGAAGGTAGTCCCCAAGAGGGAATTGGATGAATATATGGTGTGAAGAATTTGTCAGGTCATGGAGAAAATGTGCGGGGTGGAACAAGAGAGTTGGCATGGACAATGGGTCGATCGACCTCCAAAGCACTAACCATTTTGTGATCTAAAAATAACATGTTTGCGTCTTAGAAATAGTCTAGTCCATGCCAATATTATTATTCCACAGAAGCCTTTACCCTTCATTTAACATTGGCAACATTTCCCTTTGTTTCTTTTTCTTTCTGCTTCTCTGGATTCCCTCAAATGCACCAATGGTCTTTACACTCCCTGATTGACTTTTGTGCCACCGCCGCCCTCTCCTTACTCATATGTTATTTCTCCACCCAAATCATTTTCCTTTTATACACTCATTTTGTTCCTTTTCTGCCTCCCATAATCCTCTCCAAACCTTTCTACTGCTTAATTTACTTCTTCCCTTTCTTGATACTAGTCTCTGACCCTTCACCATCTTTCTTCTGGCCAATTATTTCCTTTATGGCATTGTAGAATATTCTCAATGTTTTATGAGAAGTTCCGAATTGCACATGGCGGAAAGCCTGGTATAGCAGCAACGTTTGCAGAATGCTGGAATGAAGAGTACAGCTGGACCAAATCTTAATTGAGTTCTGGTGTCAGTTACCGTGCCCTCCATAATGTTTGGTACAAAGACCCATCATTTATTTATTTCCCTGTACTCCACAGTTTGAGATTTGTAATAGAACAAAATTGCATATGGTTAAAATTGTCAGATTTTAATAAAGGCCATTTTTAGACATTTTGGTTTCACCATGTAGAAATTACAGCAGTGTTTATACAGTCGTGTGTCTCCCCCCCCCCCCCCCCCCCCCCCCCCCCCCCCCCCCCAATTTTAGGGCACCATAATGTTTGGGACACAGCAATGTTATGTAAATGAAAGTAGTCATGTTTAGTATCTTGTTGCATATCCTTTGCATGTAATGACTCTTTGAAGTCTGCGATTCATGGACATCACCAGTTGCTGGGTGTCTTCTCTGGTGATGCTCTGCAAGGCCTGTATTGCAGCCATCTATAGCTTATGCTTGTTTTGGGGGCTAGTCCCCTTCAGTTATCTCTTCAGCATATAAAAGGCATGCTCAATTGGGTTCAGATTGGGTGATTGATTGACTTGGCCACTCAAGAATTGACCTTTTTTTTGGTTTGAGGAATTTCTTTGAACTTGAGCAGATAGGATGTGTCTATACGCGTCATAATTCATTATGCTACAACCATCAGCAGTTGTATCATTAATGAAGATAAGTGAACCAGTACCTTCAGCAGTATTTCACAGATGAGGTGGTATGCGTTGGATCTTGAGCAGTTCCAACTCTCCTCCATACTTTGCTCTTGCCATCACTCTGATATAAGTTAATCTTCATCTCATCTGTCCAAAAGACATTTTTCCAGTACTGTGGTTCTTTTAAGTACATCTTGGCAAACTGTAACCTGGCCATCCTATTTTTTGCAGCTAACCAATGGTTTGCATCTTGTAGTGTAGCCTCTGTATTTCTGTACATTAAGTCTTCTGCAGACAGTGGTCATTCACAAATCTACTCCTGAAGAGTGTTTCTGGTCTGTTGGATAGGTGTTTGGTGATTATTATAGAGAGAATTCTTCTGTCATCAGCTGTGGTGGTCTTCCTTGGCCTGCCAGTCCCTTTGTGATTGGTAAGCTCACCAGTGCTCTCTTTCTTCTTGATGATGTTCCAAACAGTTGATTTTGGTAAGCCCAAGGTTTGGCTGATGTCTCCAACATCAGTTTTATTCTTGTTTCTTCGTCTCATAAAGGCTTCTTTGACTTTCATTGGCACCTTTGGTGCTTATGAGTGCTCTCTTACACCTACATTGAGCAATCACAAACGCCTGTGAATCCATGTGTCCCAAACATTATAGTGCCATGAAATGGGGGGACTATGTATAAACACAGCTGTAATTTCTACATGGTGAAAGCAAAATGCATAAAAATGGCCTTTAATAAAATCTGACTATGTGCACTTTAACCATGTGTGATTTTTTTTTTTTCCCTATTACAAACGTGAAATTGTGGAGTACAGAGGCAAATAAATAAATGATGGGTCTTTGTCCCAAACATTATGGAGGTCACTGTAGATCTGCCTCTAAGTAAACAGTTCTTGTAAAGTTATGGTTGTGATCTTGCCGAAAAATTTGCAGGTCATGTATATCGTGACAAATTAAGCAACAACTCATGCTTTCCCTTCAAAGTGCTGATGTTTGGCAGATTACATTCTATTTTTCATCTTTATTCTAGAAATTAAGTCATGTTCTGTTTGTTAGTGAAAGAGAATGTCAGTTTTAGTTTTAAGACAGAATATAAATGTTTAAGTTGGCAGTTGCATTGAGTCCGTAAATGAGTTCAAGCAGTGCAGGATTTTAGTTGGATTTTCTTTTGTTTCCATTTACAGCTTATATACTAAAGAACTCTTAAATGTTGTAAATTGCTTATCCTTGGTTGTCTGGCTTGGAATTTTTTTTTTTTGCTGACTACAAAAACAAAATTTCTCTGGCCATGAATGTAACGGATTACTTTGTGTAGGAATTAACATTGCGCAGTTCAGTTCTATCTTTTTTTTTAAATGTGGGTTCATATTTTGTCTGAAGTAGGTTCCCAATCTAAAATGTCATCTGTCAATGGTCTCCAGAGATGCTGCCTCACCCACTGAGTTACTCCAGCATTTGTGTGTTGATATTTTCATTAAGTTTCATATAAATAAATGGAGAAGTTATACTCCAAAGAAAATCCAAAGAAACCTCACGATTTATATGGGTAATGACATTGTTTCCTACAGAAATATATAATCCAGGTTAAAAACTGCTAGACTTTAGGATCGGCACAAACTGATGAGGGATAGTCAGCATGGCTTTGTGTATAGAAAATCATGACTCTCAAATCTTTGGAGAGGTTACCATGAGGATTGATGAAAGCGGGGCAGTGGACATTGTATATATGAACCTTAGTAAGGCATTTGGCAAGGTCTGACATTGTAAGCCAGTCTGGAAGGTTATTTTGCATGGAATCGAAGGTGACCTGGCCAACTGGATTCAAAATTGACTTGGAGGAAGGTGTCTAAGGGTAGTTGTGGAGGGTTGCTTTTCTGATTGGAGGCCTGTGACTGGTGGAGTGTGGCAGGGGTTGATGCTGGGTCCCCTGCTGTTTGTCTATGCATTAATTATGTGGATTACATTATTATAAAATTTGCAGGTTATACCAAAATTGGTGATTTTAGCAGACAGAAGGATATCTGAGTTTACAACAACATCTCAATTAGTTAGGAAGGTGGGCCAAGGAATGACAAATGGAATTTAACTCGGGAGGTGTTGCACTTTGGTATGTCATATATCAGGGCGGAACTTGCAAAGTAAATGATATAGCCCTACATCGTGTAACAGACAGAGAACTGGGAGTACAGGTGCATGATTCCTTAAAAATGGCAAAACAGATTGTCAGTGTGATGAAGAAGGCATTTGGCATGCTTGCTGTTATTGGGAAGGGTATTGAATACAAATGTTGGCACATAATGATACAGCTGTAAAAGTCATTTGTGAGACCATGCTTGGTCAAGCTTGGCGTTTGATTCTAATCGCCTAGATATAGGAAGGTCCTGCAGCTGTCCTTTTTTCACTTTTTAATCATTTTTAGTACGTTAAAAGTGTGGAATTGGGGGTCTAACCTTCTTTATGTGTGGGGGGGGGGGGGGGGGGGGCGTTTTTCAAGTCCCTACCTGGTCGGAGAGGCTGCCTTTCTCCAAGCAGCAACTTTGATCCATTGGGCCTCCGTGAAGGCGACTGCGGAGGCCTCATTAGGCCCGACTATGGGTGGACATCGGGATGGGGACTGGACTTTGTGCCTTCTCCCACAGTGGGAACCATTGTGGGGGGATGTTTTTTTTTAAATGTTAAACTTCTACTTTAATGCTATGTTATATCTTTATTAGTGTGCTGCAAGGACATCTGAATTTCCCCTGAAAAGGGGATTAATAAAGTATTTATCTATCTATTAAGTTGGGAAGGGTGAATAAGAGATTCAGCAGGATGTTACCTGGGATTGCGAGGTTGGGTTAGAGGGAGGTTAGATAGGGTGCAACTTTTTCCTTTGAGTGTAGGATGATGTGAGGCGACCTTATTAAACTGTAGAAGATCATAGAAACATAGAAAATAGGTGCAGGAGTAGGCCATTCAGCCCTTCAAGCCTGCACCGCCATTCAATATGATTATGGCTGATCATCCAACTCAGTATCCCGTACCTGCCTTCTCCCCATACCCCCTGATCCCCTTAGCCACAAGGGTCACATCTAACTCCCTCTTAAATATAGCCAATGAACTGGCCTCAACTACCTTCTGTGGCAGAGAATTCCAGAGATTCGCCACTCTCTGTGTGAAAAATGTTTTTCTCGTGAGGGGCTTGGGTAAATCTCAACAATCTCAAACTTTTTCTCAGAGTCGATGATTCTAAAACTAGAGGGGATAGGCTTAAGGTGAAAAGAGAGTGATTGAGGAAGGACCGGGGGGAGGGGGGGGGGGCAACGTTTTAACTCGGTCTCACTATGCATTGGCTAGGTAAATCGCCAAAGCCAGCTGGTGCCCCTCGTTGCAAATCATAACTGTGCTTTCTATACACTGACCTTTCTGTCTTTGGCCTCCATTGCCAAAGTGAGGCTACGCACAAACTGCAAGAACATCATCTTGTATTCTGCACGGGTAGTCTGCATCCCAAGGTTAAGAACTTTAAATTCTCCAATTTTGAATAATACATCCCCATCTCCCCTTTTTCCTCCTCTCACCCTGGTGCGCCGTATTTCTCCCACCACCCACCACCTAGGTCACACTGCTTCTTTCCCCTCCTCGAGACACTGAACACCCACCCTGATGGCCACACTTCTGTTTTATTCACCCTTTTCTATCCTACTATGTACCCTTCCTCGCATATCCCTCCATCTGGCTTAACATCTCACTCCTCCTCTTCTGTTCCTTATCTAATGCCTTTTTGTTTCCTTTTCATCTCTAGTCTTTGTCCCCACCCATTTACTCCACACATCTACTAATCACAACTGTTTGGTTGGCTGTTTGGTACTGAAAAATAAATGCCAGAAATTCTCTACGGATAATATACATAGTCTAATGTATGTTAAACTGTTACCAATATTGCCAAACCTTGGCTTTGCTCTTTGATATGTGTGATGTTTTCCTAATAAACTGGAATGTTCACTGTGATAGGCAAAGCAGAAATGTTATGTCTGCGTTGCTAGGAGTCTCCGTTTGGATTCTGAAGCTGCTTAATTTTTCCCAGACTTGTAGCTGATTCAAAATCACTACATGAATAAACAGATAGTACTAGATAATTTTCCCATGGAAATCCATGTGGCCATCAATAAATTATTTGCTGGCAATAAGTTGAAATGCTGAAGACGTACTGAGTTTGTGAAATGTGGAAACTTGCTCTGGCACAGGTTAGATTCAAAACTGTTCTTGGGAGTGGTAATACGTATTAATTTACTATGACTTTTCCCTATAGTTCTTGAATTTGTGTTTGAGTTTAGGTTATTGCCAAATACCGAGGTACAGTGAAAAACCTTTGTTGTATGCTAACCATGTCTTTCTTGAGCATGTTTTCCGCTGTAAGTTTTCTGATTTTGTAGTTCAAACAAGATATTGAGCGAGGGAAGTAAGTTTTGTTAAACCTTGCCAAGAAGAGAAAAACTAGTGATGATGAATTTGCCTTCCATCGAACTTTCCATCAAACTAAATATAAAAGACATGCTAATATTCAAAGTTTGTGGTTGCAATTGAAATTTGTCGTCACAAAATGGACTTCGGATATTCAACCTCTTCTCCAACCTTAATCAATCTTGAATGTAAATTTATGAAATTCTCACTTTGAATGAAATTGAATAGACCAAGGCAAGGATAAAATAATTCGATTACGAAGGTTCATTGCTTGTACACATTTCATTAGTTTTCAGCTATCAACACATTTCAGACTAAATTCAGTTAGCAAAATTTGTAACATCTTGCATTGTGCTTTAATTATTCAGATTTTTCAGGTATAACAGCTATCTGTATAACATCAAAGTCAATGTCCGATGAAGAGACTAGTGAAAGGTTATTAATTTTAGCCCACTGCAATAAAGAATTGGCCGATGAGAGTGAAATAAATTCCTCTACAGCTGCAAGCTCCTTTGCTCTATAAAAAATTATATGAGCCAAATTTAGCTGTGCAGTATCGTAAATGATATTAACTTCTGTGTGGAAGAAATTTGCTTCACAGCATGCATTTGATTTGTATTTAAAGGCTGGCCAGTTAACACAGTGATTCAGTATGCAGGAGTGTGCTTTCTACTTAAGGAACTTCTGTTGAAATTTTTAACATTTCCTTGGTGCATCCTTCCCCTAATCTGGGTGCGTGAAATATTGGTTTTAATCAATATCCCAACTATGGGACTCTGAGGAAGATAACAAATTTAATTAAACATTGGTTCAATAGGAAAAAGCAAATGGATGGTACAGACTTTTATTATTTTTACGTGTTTTGTGCTGTGAATTATGAGTCACTTTATGTCACATTAGTTATGAGAAGCAAGTGAATAAATTCTAAAGTGCATGTGTAAATAGTTGTATTTGTGAATCATTTGATTTGTATCAATAATTTTGTTTTGTTGATATACAGAATAAATAATGTAATTATATTTGAAGTCTAACTGTTTATCTCTTTTTTGTTTCATGCTCTGCGGGGGATGTTGCTGGTTATTATACTGCATCTTTTAAATCTTCACAATGCCATTTGGATACTTCATTACTACATGGAACTCTGGATTAACAACAGCGGTAAGTATCTGAAACCAAGTTATTTTGCCCAACAGTATGTGGACAAGCAGTATTGTTTGGATAAGGAGAATCCAATAACTGAAACATATCGTCAAGCATGGGAAAATGAAATTGGATCACCTATAACCAAAGAAAATTGGGAAGAAAGTCTACAACGAATACACCGGTGCTCGTTAAATGCTAGACATATATTAATACAATTTAAAGTATTATACAGATTACATTATTCGAAAACCAAATTAAATAGTATATTTCCTAATCTCTCCTCTATTTGTGATAAATGTAAGAATCTAGAAGCAAATTTAACACACAGTTTTGTTACATGTCCTAAATTGAATTATTATTGGACAGAAATTTTTAAAGTTATTTCTGAAGTTCTTAAAGTTCAATTAGAACCTGACCCAAAGCTAATAATACTGGGAATTCCAGAGGCTAATTTGATATTTACACTAGATCAAAGAAATTTCCTTGATTATTGTTTGATATTAGGGAAAAAAATAATATTGAAATTTTGGAAGGGAACATTATCCCCAACAATTAAAATGTGGGCATCAGAGATGTTGGAGACGTTGCAGTTGGAAAGAATCAGATTTGTCCTTTTGGACAAGTATGATTCTTTTGAACAGATATGGTCTCCATATATACAGTATTTAGAGAAGTAGCTGTTCTTGGCATCACGGCTCGACTGGCACCCTGCGGGATTTGATGAAAATAATGTATTGGTATACCAGGATATATGCATGTCTTTACTGATATTATTATTTGTAGTTGTTTCATTTACAATATATTGTGTGGCTTTTAATTGATATATATACATAATATGTCTTTTTTCTTTTTCTTCATTTTTTCTTTTTCTTTTATACCAAATAATTATTAAGGAATTATAATTTTATTGATTAATAATGGTATTTCTCTTTACCCACTTTTATTTTCAAAAAAAATAAGATAATAATCATTAGAGTACAAATATTGATTTAAGTTGATGTTTATAACTCAGTTTTAAACATTGAGAATTGTTTATTGCTAATAAAAAAATTATTCAAAAAAAGTATTGTTTGGCTTCCTTGCCACATTGTGAGTAAAATTAGGACGTTTGCTGGATATAAACTCAATTTAAGTTTTGGCTCTCTTGAGATGGTGGTTGGTGTCAGTGAAATATTAATCGATTTTGCTGCAAAAACTAATTGGTATTATTATGTTACAGCAACAAAAGAATCTTGAAGGATATGTGGGGTTTGCCAACCTTCCCAATCAAGTGTACAGAAAGTCTGTGAAGAGAGGATTTGAATTCACATTGATGGTTGTGGGTAAGTGATTCAGAATATATTGAATTTGGCAACTAATGTTTTTGTCATTTGATTAATGGAGACCTAGTCAAGAAACTGGTGAAAGAGATGGTATCAGCATAGAGAGGCTATGTACAGGCCGTAATTTGAACTGCAAACACTAGAATGTCTTAAACTTATTTCCTCAACAAATTAATGTATCTGCTGTTAGTTCAGAATACCTAAGACTAAGGGGAAAAGTCAGTTCTTCATGTGGTTGTCAACTGAGAGGAGGTTCATGCTTGAGCCCTCAAGTAAAGTAGGCTTATCCTGTCAATTGAATAGTGCCCACATGAGCTACATTTTGTGGCAGAAGGAGAAAAGGAGAAGAAATTGAGGGAGAAGTTAGGAGATATATACAGTGCTCTCCATAATGTTCAGGACAAAGACCCATCATTTATTTATTTGCCTCTGTACTCCACAATTTTGAGATTTGTAATAGAAAAAAATCACGTGGTTAGTGCACATTGTAAGATTTTAATAAAGGCCACTTTAATACATTTTGTTTTCACCATGTAGAAATTACAGCAGTGTTTATACATAGTCCCCCCATTTCATGGCACCATAATGTTTGGGACACAGCAATGTAATGTAAATGAAAGTAGTCATGTTTAGTATTTTGTTGCATATCCTTTGCATGCAATGACTGCTTGAAATCTGTGATTCATTGACATCACCAGTTGCTAGGTGTCTTCTCTGGTGATGCTTTGCCAGGCCTGCATTGCAGACATCTTCAGCTGATGCTTGTTTTGGGGGCTAGTCCCTTTCAGTTTTCTCTTCAGCATATAAAAGGCATGCTCAATTGGGTTCCGATCGGGTGACTGACTTGGCCACTCAAGAATTTACCATTTTTCAGATTTGAAAAACTCCGTTATTACTTTACCAGTATGTTTGGAATCATTGTCTTGCTGTAGAATGAACCGCCGGCCAATGAGTTTTGAGGCATTTGTTTGAACTTGACCAGATAGGATGTGCCTATACACATCAGAATTCATTATGCTACCATTCCCAGTTGTATCATCAATGAAGATAAGTGAGCCAGTACCTTCAGCAGCCATACATGTGCAAGCCATAACACCCCCACGTATGATGTGGTATGCTATGGATCTTGGGCAGCTCTTTATCTCCTCCATACTTTTCTCTGGTTAAAGTGCACATTGTCAGATTTTATTAAAGGGTATTTTTATACATTTTGGTTTCACCATGTAGAAATTTCACCTGCGTTTATACATAGTCCCCCCATTTCAGGACACTATAATGTTTGGGACACATGGCTTCATGGGCGTTTGTAATTGCTCAGGTGCGTTTAAATTCCTCAATGCAGGTTTAAGAGAGGTCTCAGCACATGGTCTTTCCTCCAGTCTTTCCATCACCTTTGGAAACTTTGATTGCTGTTTATCAACATGAGCACCAAAGTTGTGCCAATGACAGTCAAAGAAGCCATTATAAGCCTGAGAAACAAGAATAAAACTGTTTGAGACTTTAGCCGAATCTTAGGCTTACCAAAATCAACTGTTTGGAACATCATTAAGAAGAAAGAGAGCATTGGTGAGCTTACTAATCGCCAAGGGACTGGCAGGCCAAGGAAGACCTCCACAGCTGATGATTGAAGTATTCTCTCTATAATAAAGAAAAATCCCCAAACAACTGTCCGACGGATGGGAAACACTATTCAGGAGACAGGTGTGGATTTGTCAATGACTACTGTCCGGAGAAGACTTCATGAACAGAAATAAAGATGCAAACCACTGGTTAGCAGCAAAAATAGGATGACCAGGTTACAGTTTGCCAAGAAGTACCGTATTTCCCGGCAATGAAGACACACCTGCGTTGAAGACGCACCGCCATTTTGAGGTGCTATATTTTGAATAAAGGCTGGCGGGAATTTCTCACGCTTAAAAAATAAAAATAAAGAAAGTAACAATTCAATTTGTCCAAGGCTTCCAGATCTCCTCCTTTCTGAATGACTGAATGGGTGGAGGGTGTCGGCAGGTGGAGAGTTGGTGGGAAAAACGCGAGCACACCGGAACAAGTTGAATCAATTGTGATCTTATTGAATGACAATACCAATTGAGGTTACGCGCGCTGACACAGGAGTAAGCACCTACACCCGCTGTCCTGTTATCCATCACCCGATGTCCCGCTGCGCTCTATGATCTTTGCTCTCGTGCTGGTCCCCTCACTGTCCGGTCGAATTGGAAAGACAAGGACTTGGCAGTGAATGTCATACAGCGTCACCCAGTGCAGCAGGTGAGGCCATATCCTGCTCCCGGCGGCAGTCACAATTTAAGGATTTGCGGGAAGCAGCTAACATGAGCGAGGCTGGCGAGCGGCAGGAGACTGATGTTCTGACGGAGAGCATTGCAGAGTTGAGCGGGCTGGCAGAAGAAGCTGAGGTGGCGGCCGGTTCCGCTGTCCGGTCCCGGCGGCCGCTTGCAGCCACCCGAGCTACTTCCCTCCCCGGCCACAATGCGGTGGCTCCGTGCCCGGAGAGCCACGGCAGCAGTCAGTGAGTTGCTGGCATGATCCCCGACCCCCTCCTTCTCAACACTCCTGCCCGTGCTGACCCGGCCAGACTCCCCACAGCGGCGCTCTCCTTTTACAGCCACTTCCCATCAGCTGCCAGCAATGAGTGATAACTTGGCTATCCCTCAGTACAGCAACATCGTTCTTGATGTTGCTATACTGAGGGATAGCCAAGACTATCTTTTTTGGCTAACAACCTAACCTTCAGCTTCCAAGACGCAGGTAAATTTTCATGCCTTATTTTTGGGTAAAAATAGCGTCTTCATTGCCGTACAAATACAGTACTTAAAAGAGCAACCATACTTGGAAAAGGTCTTGTGGACTGGTGAGACAAAGATTAATGTATATCAGAGTGATATTAGGTTAGGTTAGGTAAGGGGGAGGTGCAGCGAGACCTGAGCGTCCGCGTACACTGGTCACTGAAAGTTGGCTTACAGATACAGCAGGCAGTGAAGAAAGCTAATGGATGTTGGCCTTCATAACAAGAGGATTTCAGTTTCGGAGGAGTAAAGAGGTTCTTCTGCAGTTGTATAGGGTTCTGGTGAGACCACATCTGGAGTATTGTGTACAGTTTTGGTCTCCTAATTTGAGGAAGGACATCCTTGTGATTGAGGCAGTGCAGCGTAGGTTCACGAGATTGATCCTTGGGATGGCGGGACTGTCATATGAGGAAAGATTGAAAAGACTAAGCTTGTATTCACTGGAGTTTAGAAGGATGATGTGGAATCTTACAGAAGCATATAAAATTATAAAAGGAATGGTCAAGCTAGATGCAGGAAAAATGTTCCCAATGTTGGGCGAGTCCAGAACCAGGGGCCACAGTCGTAGAATAAAGGGGAGGTCATTTAAGACTGAGGTGAGAAAAAACTTTTTCACCCAGAGAGTTGTGAATTTATGGAATTCCCTGCCACAGAGGGCAGTGGTGGCCAAGTCAAAGGATGGATTTAAGAGAGAGTTAGATAGAGCTCTAGGGGCTAGTGGAGTCAAGGGATATGGGGAGAAGGCAGGCACAGGTTATTGATAGGGGATGATCAGCATGATCACAATGCATGGTGGTGCTGGCTCGACGGGCGTAATGGCATTCCTCCTGCTCCTATTTTCTACGTTTCTATGACGGAAAGAGCAAAGTATGGAGGAGAGAAGGAACTGCCCAAGATCTAAAGCATACCACCACTGTGAAACATGGTGGGGGGGGTGTTATGGCTTGGGCATGTATGGCTGCTGAAGGTACTGGCTCCCTTATCTTCATTGATGATACAACTGCTGATGGTAGTAGCATAATGAATTCTGAAATGTATAGACACATCCTTTCTGCTCGTTCAAACAAATGCCTCAAAACTCATTGGCCTGCGGTTCATTCTACAGCAAGACAATGATCCCAAACATACTGCTAAAGCAACAAAGGAGTTTTTCAAAGCTAAAGGAAGGTCAATTCTTGAGTGGGCAAGTCAATCACCCGATCTGAACCCAATTGAGCATACCTTTTATAAGCTGAAGAGAAAACTGAAGGGGGACTGGTCCCCAAAACAAGCATAAGCTAAAGTCTGAAGAAGGGCTTTGGCCCGAAACGTTGCCTATTTCCTTCGCTCCATAGATGCTGCCTCATCCGCTGAGTTTCTCCAGCATTTTTGTCTACCTTCGATTTTCCAGCATCTGCAGTTCCTTCTTAAACATGGCTAAAGATGGCTTCAATACAGGCCTGGCAGAGCATCACCAGAGACACTGAACCCAATTGAGCATGCCTTTTATATGCTGAAGAGAAAACTGAAAGGGACTACCCCCCAAAACAAGCATCAGCTGAAGATGTCTGCAATGCAGGCTTGGCAGAGCATCACCAGAGAAGACGCCTAGCAACTGGTGATGTCCATGAATCACAGATTTCAAGCAGTCATTGCATGCAAAGGATATGCAACAAAATACTAAACATGACTACTTTCATTTACATGACATTGCTGTGTCCCAAACATTATGGTGCCCTGAAATGGGGGGACTATGCATAAACACTGCTGTAATTTCTACATGGTGAAAACAAAATGTATTAAAATGGCCTTTATTAAAATCTTACAATGTGCACTAACCACGTGATTTTTTTTTGTATTACAAATCTCAAACTGTGGAGTACAGAGGCAAATAAATAAATGATGGGTCTTTGTCCCAAACATTGCACTGTATGTGCATATTTTTCAATGGGCATAGTCCTAACTTTCTCTTGCCAATGAATTTTGATGAGCTTCATAGTGTGGATTCCATTTCGCAACTTCAAAAGATAAAAATCATCTTTAATTTGCTGTTCTCTCTCATTGTCTCAATAGTTTTTTTTTGTAGTGCTTGGCATTATTTCCACTAACAAGGCATCTAGCTTCAAGAGGAAGGGGAAAAGTAACGTAAACACATTGAATGGGACTACAAAAGTATAATAAAACAAAATGATGGGAACACTTGGTTCTGATGATGGATCTTGAACCTGACACTTGAACTCTGTACACACTTTATTTGACCTGCTGAGTTTTCCCAGCATTATCTTTGTAGATTTCCAGCATCTGAAGTGAATTTTCTGTGAACAACGGTTTACGTGGAGCACAAACTGTGACAGAGATCATTTGGGTGGCAAAAGGCCTGTTTTGAGCTCTATTATTTTTGGATATATAACTTTGGGCATTATTGGACCATAAAGAACATCAGAGGTTGAAATTGATATTGTGGGCCATTGACAATACTTTGAACGTTAAGTGGAGCAGATAACCCTAGTGGTGCACGATCTGAAAAAGGGGGATTAGGCAGGCTGGCCGCATTACTTTTATATAAATGGTGTCTGTTCTGTTTGATATGTTTAACTTAATCTTTGAGATGGGAGAATTAATTTATTATGTGGGAACTTGAGACATGGCATAATAATTTGGTGATTTGGTATATTGATGTAAACGTAATGTATATGGCGGTTGCTAAGTTATTGATAATTGCATGGAGTAACAGCATTGTGAGTGGAATCATAATACATACGATGGCAATGTACTTGTTTATTGTCGCCGGTGCCAAGATATAGTGAAGATATATCAGGGAGTGCAAAAAGGAAAATAGAGTGCAGATTGAAAACAGATTATATTTGATTAGACTATTTTGGGATATTTGTATGTGTATATACATAACAAAATAAGTCATTAGTGATTGCAATTTATAGTTTGAATATGCTCTTTTTCCTGAGAAGCCATAATGTGGAACTTTTGACAATAATTGAGGTGAATAACTTTATTTAACAACGAGCCTTTTTCTTGAGATTAGCATTTAATATCCATCTAACTTTTTTAGAGGAGGTGTGGAGCTCTAACTTAGATCACTGCAGTTTGTGTAGGAAGGTTCCCCCACAGGGCTTTTAAGGCGGATATTATAATTGCTACACAGTACCAAGGGACAGTGCGTTTCCACCTCTGAATGATTTCAGATTTGATGCAGTCATATTTCAAAATTGCACATTGTCCTTGTCAGTAGTGGTTCCAAGTGCTATTAAAGAAACCTTGCTGAATAATTGTGGCCCATCTTCGACATGGCATGGTATGATGAAAAAAATGTAGGCAATGAATAAATGTTTAAGGTGGCAGATGGGATTGCCAATTAAGAAGGATGTTCTGCCATGTTGTTGGAGGTATATTGATCCAGACAGATGGAGAGCATTCTATCATGCACTGTGGGGGTTCATAGCAGTTTGTGGAAATGTTTAGAAGTTGATGATGAATCTCGTATCGCAGGATACTCAACTTAGGATCTGCTCTTAAAACTATATGATTTATAACTGGCTCTTGTCCATGTCATTCTTGAATGTTCATCTGAAGGAATTCTGCAGTAGCATTAGCAATGAATGTTATTGATAGATGGTTTGACATTTGTTGGAAAATGGCCATTAATTAGGATTTGTGAAACATGACTTAACATCTATTAGCCTGCGCCTAGATGTTGCCCAGGGTTTTCCGTGCACGCATGCTCTCCATTTTCTGAGATGTTGCAAATGGAATTAAATGTTGTGCAAAAAGAAGGTACTTAGCCCATTGCCACAGTGCCATCTCCCAGCGAACCAATCCCAATATATTATTTGTATGATGTAAATTTAAGCCAAAATTGTCTGATATAGTATTTGGTACAACTGCATGATTGTGTAGCTAAAATTCAACGTGGAAACTAAGCAATGTGGAAATCAATGCTAATGTGAATAGTTGTATGCAAAGTGATTTTAGTTGAACGTTCTATTTAGCTCAACTGACATTTTTGCAAATTTATGGGGGAGTGTGAGAAATTGCTTTTTAAAAACGTTGCTTGAAATGTATTGTTATGGTACACATGATTCTAGTTTATATCTGACCTCAGTGCTTTTGGTTGCATGACAATCCTTGAGGTTAGTTTGTGACCTGAACTGGCCCCTGGCTCGCTGCTGGTTTTCCAGTCAGGAAGGTGATGTGATCAGGCTGCAGCTATTTGACAAGCAAAATTGGTTCAAATTATAGCAGCTTGCAGATGAGTTTAGTTTATTGTCACGTGTACCGAGCTACAGTGAAAAGCTTTTGTTGCATGCTAACAAGTTAATGGGGGGACAATACATGATTACAATCGACCATCGACAGTCCATCAACGTCGCCTATTTCTTTCTCTCCATATATGCTGCCTCACCCGCTGAGTTTCTACAGCATTTTTGTCTACCTTCGATTTTCCAGCATCTGCAGTTCCTTCTTAAACATCCATAGATACTTGATGAAGGGAATAACGTGAATAACATTTAGAACAAGATAAAACCAGCAATGTCTGATCAGAGATAGTTCGAGGGTTTCCAATTAGATAGGTATCAGTTCACCACATCAACTTCACCACCAAATTTCATCCTGCACTCAAATTTACTTGCCCCATCTCCGACACCTCCCTCCCCTTTCTTGATCTCAGTCTCCATCACTAGAAATAGACTGTTGACTAATGTCTATTACAAACCCACTAACTCCCACAACTTCCTCGACTTTACTTCTTCTCGCTCTGCTTCCTGCAAAGATTATCCCCTGTTCCCAATTCCTCCGTCTACACCGCATCTGCGCCTAAGATTTCATAATAGAACATCTGAGGTGTCCTCGTTCTTTAGTGAACGGGGTTCCCCTCTCCCATCATAAATGAGGCCCTCACTCGTGTCTCCTCAGTACCCCGCACCTCTGCCTTGCTCCCCCTCCCCCAGTCGCAACGGAGACAGAGTTCCCCCTAGTCCTTACCTTCTACCCCAACAGCCATTGTGTACAGCTGTTGCGCATAACCCTCCAAAATATCCACCACCTCCAACTAGATCCCACCACTAGCCACATTTTCCCATTTCTACCCCTTTCCACCTTCTTCCGCCACTCCCTGGTTAACTGATCCCCTGCAACCGCAGAAGATGCAACACCTGTTGCTATTCCTCCTCCCTTAACTCTGTCCCGGGACCCCGACAGTCCTTTCAGGTTAGGCAGAGGTTCACTTGCACCTCCTCCAACCTCATCTAATGTATCATTGTTCAAGTTGTGGAGTCTGGAGTCTGGCGCGCCGAACGGCAGCGGCTCGACTGCAGTCCGTCTGTCTTTTTTAAAATTTTTGTCGCATTAGATGTATGTATTTCGATTTAATTTTTATTATTTTTTAGTTGTGTATATGTGGGGGAAACCGTTTAATCTATTCCCTGTACAGAGACCCGACTTTTCCCCTGTCGGGTCACTGATGTCGTTGGGTCTAACATCGTGGAGCCAACGGCGTCCTCCAACCGGAACCAACCTGCGGGCTCGCCATCACGGAGCTGGCCGACTTCGGAGCGGGGAGAGCTATGGTGTAGCGCAGGCCCGGTGGACAGGAACATCGGGAGCTCGCAGGTCCCTGGTGGGAGACCGCTTTTCGGAGCTCTCGCAACGGCAACCTCTCCCGCCGGAATCGTGGGATTTAAATGACTCGGAGCGGGGCCTAACATCGCCCTGTGCGGCTTAAACGGGCGGCAGGACTTACCATTGCCCGCCGGGAACTTTAACATCGTGAGCCCCTGCAGCCTCGACGCTGCAGTTGGACTGCTGGACCGCGGGAAAAGAACAAAGGGAAGAGATAAGACTTGCATTCCATCACAGTGAGGAGGTGTTGGAGATTCACTGTGATGGATGTTTGTGTTAAATGCGTGACTTGGTTTTTTTTGTAATGTCATGACTGCAGGAATGAAATTTCGTTCAAATCTTGTCTGTTTGAATGACAATAAAAGACATTCTATTCTATTCTTGTACATCGGCAAGACCAAACGCAGACTGGGCGATCATTTCGCAGAACACCTTCGCTCAGATCGTGTGAACCAACCTGATCTCCCGGTTGCTGGACACTTTAATTCTCCTTCCCATTCCTACACAGACCTTTCGGTCCTCAGTCTCCTCCATTGTCAGAGTGAGACTAAACGCAAATTGGAGGAACAGCATCTCATATTTTTGCTTGGGTAGCTTACAGCCCAGTGGTTTGAATATTGATTTCTCTCACTTCGGGTAGCCCTGGAATTCCCCCTCCCTCTCGCTATCCTTCCCCCACCCAAGTCACACTAGCTTCTCATTTTCACCCTACAAACAGCTAACAATGGCCTTTTTCGTTGTCATCGTTACCTTTTTGCATATCTTTCATTCATTGTTCTTTATCTCTCGACATCACCGGCCTATATCTATCGTTTCCCTTATCAGTGTTGTTGGGGACATGCCTAAGGGGCTTTGGTGTGCTCATCCTGATATGTGATGGAAGTAGATGCAGATATTTATAACATCTAAAAAGAGCAGCACAGTGGTGCAATGGTAGAGTTGCTGCCTTACGCACCAGGGACTCGCGTTGGATCTTGACCTTGGCTGTCTATGGAGTTTGTACATTTTCCCTGTTACCGCGTGGGTTTTCTCTGAGTGCTCCAGTTTCCTCCTGCACACAAAGACGTACCGGTTTTCTAGGTTAATTGAGTTTGGTAAAAATCGTGAATTGTCCCTAGTGTGTAGGATGATCCTGGTGTACTGGGTGATCACTGGACTCAGTGGGTGAAAGAGCGTGTTTCCACACTGTATCTTTAAAGTCTGAAAGTAGAGTCTAATTCAATTTTGGATTTTTCTCAGTCCAGGATACAAAAGCCTTGATAGATGTGCTTCTGTAAGTCACGAAGGAATCGGGCAATGTTTAACGGACTTTCTCCAGCAGAGAGTGAGGGGCAACTTTGAAACGACTCAGATTTAGACTTGAGCAGTTAAAGTAAAAGCATTTTGAATCGATAAATTGATGAATAAAGGAAGTGGTTGTGTACGGGATAAGCAAGCAGGCTGGGTAAGTATGTGGCCTGATTGAATAGCAGTTACAGTGAGTGTTGTTCGTGAATATCAGCAGCGTATTTGATTCACTTACAGCTAAGGTCAAAGGATGGATCCGGGAAAGATACTACAAATGTTTTGTTCTTGTTGTTACATTCACTTTAATCGCCCAAAATTCCAGGTGTGTTAAGCCCAACTGTAAATTGGGTCTCGAGGTAAGAACTGCAGATGCTGGTTTACACCAGTGCTGTAGTAACTGAGTGAGTCTGGAAAACATGCCAGGTTGACATTTCAGGTTGGGACCCTTCTTCAGGCTGATGGTGAGATTGTAAATTAGATGTAATCATGAACTGAAATCTTTCTATTATTGTCCATTTATCCGAGCACTTTTCTGGCCTCTAACGCTCAGCTGTGTATCCCATAACTAAAAGAAAATGTAACTTGGGTTTGAATAGGCTGTCAAAATCACTGGACTTGCAAAACTTGCTGAGCCATGTGAAACTGATTTGAATAGTTTTGTACAAAGGAAAACCTGCCATACCATACCCATCTGTGCGGCTGAGACTTCAATCCCACACTGTCTGATTTTCAGATGTCCTCAGGATAGCCAAACATGTTCACTCAACACTGCCTTAAAGCAGCCAACCACATTCCAGATGTAATATTTTAAAGGATGAATGAAAGTCAGAAAAATGATATTCCATGTTGATACTTTTTTTCCTTTGTATAGATTAAATCAAAATTTCAAGATTTGTAAATATTTAGTTAAGATCCACTGCATAAGAGTGGACTGGGGTGGGAGATTGCAACCTTCACGTGGTCCGCCCTGTTTCTACGAATGCAATCAGCCTGGCGTGCACAATCAAATAAGGTCAAATAGCACAAGTTGTCCTACAACTTTAGGCTGTGCATGCCATACGCAAGAAGGAGTGTGGACTTTGCCTAAAGTGGAGTGGATCCTTGGCAGCACAGTGGTGCAGCAGTAGAGTTGCTGCTTTACAGTGTCAGAGACCCGGGTTCGATCCTGACTATGGATGCTGACTGTACGGAGTTTGTATGTTCTTCCTGTGACTGTATGGATTTTCTACTGGTGCTCAGGTTTTTTCCCACATTCCAAAGACATGCAGGTTTGTAGGTTAATTGACGTATGTAAATTATGTAAAGTGTACAGGATAGAAACATAGAAAAATAGGTGCAGGAGTAGGCCATTCGGCCCTTCGAGCCTGCACCGCCATTCAATATGATCATGGCTGATCATCCAACTCAGTAACCCGTACCTGCCTTCTCTCCATACCCCCTGATCCCTTTAGCCACAAGTGCCACATCTAACGCCCTCTTAAATATAGCCAATGAACTGGCCTCAACTACCTTCTGTGGCAGAGAATTCCAGAGACTCACCACTCTCTGTGTAAAGAATGTTTTCCTCATCTCGGTCCTAAAGGAATTCCCCCTTATCCCCTTAGACTGTGACCCCTTGTTCTGGACTCCCCCAACATCGGGAACAATCTTCCAGCATCTAGCTTGTCCAACCCCTTAAGAATTTTGTAAGTTTCTATAAGATCCCCCCTCAATCTTCTAAATTCCAGCGAGTATAAGCCGATAGAACTAATATATAAGTGATCGTGGTTGGTGTGTACTTGTCGAGCTGAAGGGCCTGTTTCCACACCATCTCTGAACTAAACTAAAGAGATATGGAGGTGTAGGAAAGAACTACAGATGCTAGTTTAAATCAAAGGTAGACACAAAATGTTGGAGTAACTCAACTGGACAGCTGGACAGGCAGCATCTCTGGAGAGAAGGAATGGGTGATGTTTTGGGTCAAGACCGAAGACACCAGCATTTTGTGTCTACCTAAAGAGATATGGACATATATTGGCAGAGTCCGGAGGGATATAGACCTTGTGCAGGCAGATGTGGAGTTTATTTTGGCATCATGGTTAGCAGAGATATAGTGGGGCAAAGGGCCTGTTACTGTGCTGTACTGTCATGCAAGCAAAGAATTTCACTGTGCCTTGCCACTTGTGACAATAAAGTATTCCATTCCATACTGTTTTGTTTTATATCACTTATATTGATTTAAAGAAATTCAGATTCAATAATATTACTTGTGATATTACTTTTCTCTGGTACAATAATATATTTTTCTTGGCACTGATTTCTGACTTCTGGGTGGAGAAACTTCCTGCATTTTTAGATTGTAAAATGTCACATTTCAGATGTTAAATAACTTAAATGAAGCAAAACAACAAGGAATATTTCCTGTTTGAACAATAGATGCTAAATGGTTTTTGAGTGGATTATGGATTCATTCACAGGTTCATCTTGAGAGGCTGTTTATGATTTGAGTGGCTCTGTTTTTAGTTGTGCATTAATAATTGTGACCGCTGAAGTGCTTCTTGGCGGCCTTCCTCGTACCTATTCGATGAATGTTATGAGCTAGAAGGACAAAGCGATTACCTATGATTATAAGTATAAATTCCAGCTGAGAAAAAGCAAAACGTTTTCTACCCATAGGAGAAATAAAGGAGTGGGTCATTCAGTTCATTGATCTTTGCCTACCATTTTATTGGATCTTACATGATCTGGATTCAATTTGTTCCATTTTCCTTAATAATCAGAAATAGTAAGTATTTCACGTTGACCTACTTTGTGTGGGTAAGATATGATCTTTTTGGAAAGTGAGTTCCAGGTTTCCAATAAATTGAGGGGAAAAAGTGCTCCTTGGTTTCTAACTCTCCTTTTTAATGTAATAGAAGAAGACCTTCAGATTCATGTGGAGGAAGGAACTGCAGATGCTGGTTTACACTGAAGATAGAGACAAAATGCTGGAGTTGCTCAACGGGACAGGCATCATCACTGGAGAGAAGGAATGGGTGACATTTCAGGTTGAGGCCCTTCTTCAGACTGAACAATGGTCTCGATCCAAAATGTCAACCGTTTCTTTTCTCCAGAGGTATTGCCTGTCCCAGCATATTCATGCTGGCTTGCACAAGAGGAATCCTATTATTTCATTTCCTTTGTTTATTATGCAATTTATTCTCACTTAAACATATTGGTGAGCTCCCCTTTGTAAGACTGAGAAGACTTATTAGGATTAAGGAAGTGTTTGTCGTGGCATGATACTGGCAGAGACTAATTATTGCAACGTAGATGCAATATCATTTTAGTGTGAAATTGGTCAATAGAACAGACCTACTCCATCCTACACCCCCCTCGTCCAATCTCTCCCGATCTATGTCCAAGATACATCACGCACCTTTCGTCCCTTTAATGGCCGGCTTTCTGAGCCCCCCCACTCCCTCATCTTTACTATGGACGTTCAATCATTCTACACCTCCGTTCCCCACAAGGAAGGCCTGAAAGCCCTCCTTCTTCCATGACCACAGAACTAGCCAATTTCCCTCTATCAACACTCTCTTGTGCCGTGGAGCTTGTTCTCACCCTTAACAATTTCTCCTATGACTCCTCCCACTTCCTCCAAACCAAAGGCGTAGCAATGGGCACTTGCATGGGCCCCAGCTATGCCTGCTTCTTTGTAGGGTACGTTGAACAATCCCTGTTCCAAGCATGCACTGGCCCTATTTGCAAACTCCATCTCCATTACAGTGACGACTGCATCAGTGCTACCTCTTGCACGCTTGCAGAACTCATGGACTTCATTTGATCTCACCGTCTCCATCACAGGAGATAAATTATCGACTTGCGCCTATTACAAACCCACTGAGTCAGCCAACTATATTGACTACACTTCTTTCCGCACTGCTTCCTGCAAAGATTCTATCCAATTCCTCTGTCTACCTCACAACCAAGATGAGGTGTTCCGTTCGAGATGTCCACATTCTCTAGGGAACGGGAGCTCCCCTCTTCCATCATAGATGAGGCCCTTGCACGTGTCGCCTCGGTGCTCCACCCTTGCTTCCCTTCCCCCTAGTCACAACAGGGACAGAGTCCTTATCTTTCACCCCATCAGCCGTCGCATGTAATACCTAATCCTCCGACATTTTCGCCACCTCCAACGCGATCTCACCATTAGTCACATCTTCGCATCTCCACCCCTCTCCGCCTTCTACAGAGACCATGGTCAAGTCCCTGGTTAACTCATCCCTTCCCACCCAAACCAACTCCACCCCAGGTACTTTCCCCTGCAACCGTAGGAGATGCAACACGTGTCCCTATACCTCCTCCCTCGACTATGTCCGGGAACCCTGACAGTCCATTTGGGTTAGGCAGGGGTTCACTTGCACCTCCTCCAACCGCATCTACTGTATCCGTTGCTTAAGATGTGGACTCTTATCAGGTCTCTCACTTAAAGCCCTGTCGCATGGTACGTGTTCATTCCAAGAGCTCTCCCGAGTTTGCCCTGATTCGAACTCAGAGATTTATGGTAATGGCCACTCTGGGCTCTCGTGGACATTTTTCAACATAATACACACAATTTCCCTCCTGGGATTAATAATTGTATAGTATCGTGTGAGTAAGAAGGAACTCCACATGCTGGTTTAAACTGAAGATAGACACAAAAAGCTGGAGTAACTCAACAGGTCAGACAGAATCTCTGGACAAAAGGAAAATATTAAATAGAAACATAGAAAATAGGTGCAGGAGTATACCATTCGGCCCTTTGAGCCTGCACCGCCATTCAATATGATCATGGCTGATCATCCAACTCAGTATTCCGTACCTGCCTTCTCTCCATACCTACCCCCTGATCCCTTTAGCCACAAGGGCCGCATCTAACTCCCTCTTAATATAGCCAATGAACTGGCCTCAACTACCTTCTGTGGCAGAGAATTCCAGAGACTCACCACTCTCTGGCCACTATCTGTGTGAAAAATGTTTTCCTCATCTTGGACCTAAAGGAATTCCCCCTTATCCTTAAACTGTGACCCCTTGTTCTGGACCTCCCCAACATCGGGAACAATCTTCCTGCATCTAGCCTGTCCAACCCCTTAAGAATTTTGTAAGTTTCTATAAGATCCCCCCTCAGTCTTCTAAATTCTAGCAAGTACAAGCCGAGTCTATCCAGTCTTTCCTCGTATGAAAGTCCTGACATCCCAGGAATCAGCCTGGTGAACCTTCTCTGTACCCCCTCTATGGCAAGAATGTCTTTCCTCAGATTTGGAGACCAAAACTGTACGCAATACTCCAGGTGTGGTCACACCAAAACTGTACAACTGCACTAGAACCTCCCTGCTCCTATACTCAAATCCTTTCGCTTGGGTTGGGTTGGGTCTAGGTTTTGGGTTGGGTCTTTGGAATGTGGAAGGAAACAAGAGCACCTCGAGAATACCCATGCGATCAAAGTGAAAAGGAGCAAACTCCATACAGACAGCACCCATATTCAGGATCAATTCTGGGTCTCTGGCACTTTTAGACAGCTACTTTATGGCCAATGTACTGCCCCATAGTCTTGAACTTAATTAAAACATGTTCAGGTGAACCTCTGCCGCACCTGGAAAGACTGCTTGGGTCCTTGAATGGAGTCAAGGCGGGAGGTAAAGTGACAAGTGTAGCATTTCCTGTGGTTGCAAGGGAAAGTGCCAGGAGAGGGGGTGGTTTGGGTGGGAAGGGACGAATTGACCAGGGAGTTACAGAGGGAGCGGTCTCTGCGGAAAGCCAACAGGGGAGGAGATGGGAAGATGTGGCCAGTGGTGGGATCCTATTGGTAGACAAAAAAGCTGGAGAAAATCAGTGGGTAAGGCAGCATCTATGGAGCGAAGGAATAGACGACGTTTTGGGTCGAGACCCTTCTTCAGATTGATGTTGGGGGGGGGGGGGGGGAAACGAAAAAGAAAGGAAGAGCTGGGATTGGGAGGGGAAGGAGGGAGAAAGCAAGGACTACCTGAAATCAGAGAAGCCAATGTTCATACCTCTGGGGTGTAAACTACCCAAGCAAATATGAGATGCTGCTCTTCCAATATGCGGAGGGCCTCACTCTGGCCATGGAGGAGGCCCAGGACAGAAAGGTCGGATTCGGAATGGGAAGGGGAGTTGAAGTGTTGAGCCACCGGGAGATCAGGTTGGTTATTGCGAACTGAGTGGAGGTGTTGTGCGAAGAGATCGCCAAGCCTGCGCTTGGTCTCACCGAGGTTGATCATACGCTGAATAATCCAACCACATTTTTGTTTGGAAGTGAAAAGAAATAATGGAAATTGCATTCATTGCAATGTGTAAAAAGAGTTGAGATACTGTATTATAATTTTGCTGCATGTATTTTTGGTATATCATGTCTTGATTGGGAATATGTTTAGTTTGTGATATTATTTGAAGCAGAAATAATATGTGAATGCTTCATTGACCATAATTCCGACTGGTAACTACGCGCTTCGTCCGAGCACATTCTCGCACGCGTCATGCAAGCTGTCTTAGATGACCATCTAAACTGTCATTTGGCAACTTAAAAAGCTGCCAAGGTTGCCCGGCTGATAACAGAAACAAAATTAAGTGAGAGCCCTGCAAGGTGTATGCTGTTACAACGCACTGTCGTCTCTAAACAACCCTTCAGTAAATTTCCTTGTCCTCCATTTCAGAATAATAGTGTTTTAAGCCAATAACTCAACACTGGCAATAAATAAAAAGTGCAGCTTTCCAGCCCCTTATCTAATTGGCCATGCTTGGTTGCAAATCGGTGTCAATCTGGTGGACCATCTTCCTTTTGTCGTGGCAGTGGGGGATTGGGAGGGACTTACAAGTGGAACAGCTTAGGGCCACTCGTCATCTAAATCCAGCCCTGTATGGTAGTTCCCTCATTGCCACAGGTCAAATGCTGGACCTGCGTCCATTAGCAAATTGAATTGTCTGCTCTGCCATTCTGAAAGAGAGAGGTTGATCATGTGTTTCTAGATCACCTTTACATCTGAATCACATTTCTGTGATTTGCTATAGTATTAAAAAATAAAAAAATCTTGAGTACAATTGAAGTAATTAGAACAAATAATACTAGCACGGTGGGGGTTCTGTGCCGCCAAAACAATACTTGACTCGTGCTATTTGATTTTTATTCGGTAGTTTTCAGGGGACTTCTTGGGAAAAATATTGTGGAAGGCTGAGTTGTCTTGATAAAACAAAATTAAGCTTAATGATCTCAATGAATATTACCTGGGTATATTCATGATATGCACTTAACTTAAAGCAAAAGACTGGAGGTGCTTGAAATCTGAAATAAAATAGAAACATAGAAAATAGAGCAGGAGTAGGCCATTTGGCCCTTCGAGCCATTCAATATGATCATGGCTGATCATCCAAAATCAGTATCTCATTCTGGATTCCCCCCCCCCCCCATATCTCTTGATTCCCTTAGCCCTAAGAGCTAAATCTAAACCCCCTGTCACACTTACATGTCCTTGGCACGCTAATTACGCGACCTCATGGTCGTGTTGAGGCGCGACGGTCCCACGAAGGTCGCGAGCGATTTCATTCGCCTGCACAGCCGTCTGGACCACATGGCGTCATTTGAAGATGGACACAAAATGCTGGAGTAGCTCAGCGGGACCGGCAGCATTTCTGGAGAGAAGCAGTGGGTGATGTTTCGTGTGGAGACCCTTCTTCAGTCTGAAAGAAGGGTCTTGACCCGATTCTTAAACTGTGACGTGTTAAAGAAGGAACTGCAGATGCTGGAGAATCGAGGGTTACACAAAAAGCTGGAGAAACTCAGCGGGTGCAGCAGCATCTAAGGAGCGAAGGAGATAGGCGACGTTTCGGGTCGAGACCCTTCTTCAGAGAAGCAGCGGGTGATGTTTAGTGTGGAGACCCTTCTTCAGTCTGAAGAAGGGTCTCGACCCGAAACGTCGCCTATCTCCTTCGCTCCTTAGATGCTGCTGCACCCGCTGAGTTTCTCCAGCTTTTTGTGTAACCCTCTTAAACTGTGACCCCTGGTTCTCGTCTTCCCCCAACATCGGGAACATTTTTCCTGCATCTACCCTGTCCAATCCTCTAAGAATTTTATATGTTTATATGCTTAAAATGCTGCAAACACACAAAGCGCTATCAAGTCAAAACCTTTTGGCGTTGTGCTTGTTCCTCTGTGCTTCTGAACCCTCCTGTCTCGTCATGCACCATTAAAGAGCATAGTAGCCGGGCTTTGTGGTTTCCTTTGCTGTGTGAAATTTCCTTTAAAGGAAATATGCAGAGTTAATCGTCATCCAATTAAGCCTGTCTTACTTAGGTTGAAGACCTGTTGATAGTGGAAAGATTAGGCATCATATTAAGCCATTTCATGTACTAATTATATGCTCTTTTTAAGACGTGAATTTTATTAGCATCCTGTTCCATTTTTATTTAGTAGGAAGATTGAAAGTTTTTATTACAACAAAGTTTTGTTTTCTGCAGTAGCTTTCATGTGGTCATTTGAGATGCTTGGAAGATGGGAATAAAATGGCATACCCACATTCAGGGACTTGGAAAAGGCAGTGAATTGTGCCAAGGATATCGAGAGGCTGGAGATGGGAGCTGGAACTTTATTAACCTTCATCAGAGGCTGTTAGATCTATGCAGCTCTTTAACTAAATCCAAACCCAATTCCACTGAAATAGAAAAATAAACATGGAACTTTGCTTGAAACGTTGGCAATTTGTTTTTCAAGTCCCTGTGGTTACAGCGTACAATTTTATCTTAGTAAAGACATTTTAGTTTGTTATAATTTAGATCAGCAAAATATATTGTAAATTAAAAATAACGTTGTTTATTTTCATAATGTAAAAATATAATTAGGAAAGGATGAGACAAATAAGCTTGGTCTTTTACAGGAAATGGGAGTCTTGTGGTCCAGGTGTTGTATAGGGCCTGTCCCACTTATGCCAGCTGTATGAAGAAATTGTGTAAGGATTGGCTAATTTTTCCTTTGGCAAAGTCATTGCAGTGATATTAATACAAAGCAAAATAATTATTTGTAAGCTGATTTGTGCAGGGACCAGGTAGACACAAAATACTGGAAGTAACTCAGCGGGTGAGGCAGCATCTCTGGAGAAAAGGAATGGGCAACGTTTCGGGTCGAGACCCATCTTTAGGCCACATGGTAAAAGCTGTGCTGAGTTACGTCACTATTTGCAGAACTAAAACAGAAATCACTGAAAATAAGTATTTGCACTAGTTTCAAATAGAATTTTGGCAAGAAGATTGTTGTCTTGAGGCCTTTCATTTTACTGTTTATTTCAATGTTTGTAAATTTTGTAAATTGTAATTTTTTTGTCTTTATTTCCCCTGAAACTTTTTGCTCTGTGAATTAGGATTTGAATCCATATATAAATAATTTGAAAGCCTCATGGTCTTTAAATTTATGTAACTCTTGAAAATTATCCTTTTTTTAATGTAGCTTTCAAGTGCTTTGAACTATTTTACAGTTCTGTTACTCATTGATATTCTCACTTGGCACAAAGTTAAACCAATCCCAATTTAAGCTGCCTCGTGAGGTTATAGGCAATGAGGAGGGAGGGAATCAAGGCGGGAATCAATTGTGGGTATGACCCTGTAATAATATATTAGTTTGGTAAATGTGCATTGTTTCTCATTCTTCTATCAATACATTGTATAACATGTGTGTGCTGATGAATTATACCAGCACCAACTGGTATATCACTGAATTCTGTATGCACTTCATCGGCGACTTGGTTTGTTGTTATGTATCTTCTGCAGATGAGCACCTATGACACGTTTCCTGATTGTTGAATAAGTACAAGCCACAGCATTGCAATATGACAGGAAATTGGGCTTTGGTTTCCAAAGCATATTTGAAGACATAACTTGAAGTGTAACCTATTCTGATGAAACAAGAAAACTGAAGTTGCCATTTTTTGAATTAGTTCCATTATGTATTTAAAAAATATCGAGGAGACCCCAGTGAGAGCCTTATTTATAATGGAAGAGGGAAACCCCCGTTCTCTAAAGAATGAGGACATATCCGATGACCTGGTATGGAAAACCTCATCCTGGGCACAGATGCAGCATAGACGGAGGAATTGGGAGTAGGGGCTAGATTCTTTACAGGAAGCAGGGTGGGAAGATGTGTAGGAAGAAGTGGGAAGAAGATCTGTATCCCACAGTATACGTAGACAGCATTGCTCACTGTCTGCACCTTCAGTAATCTGTGTCATGTGCAAATTTATGAATTAGCCGGTCTCTTTTTACGTCCACGTAATTTATATACATCACAGACAACAGAGATCCGAGCATGGATTCCCATGGAACTCCACTGGTGACAGACCCCTCCAGCCAGGATAACGGCCTTCCACGACATTCTATGAGTAAACAAGTTCTGAATCCATAAAACCAAGTCACCATGAATCCCAATTATAGTGGGCATCTCAACATGTCAACGATTCCAAGGAATTTTTTGTGACACTAATTATTTTTAGTTTTGAGCTCGTCCAAATCTAGCCTGTCCATGTTCTGTCCACAAATCACACCTCTGCTTACGTAATCGTACAGCACGGATACAGACCCAACTTGTCCGTGCTGACCTAGAGGCCCATCTGTGAAAGTGTTATTTGCCCATCTGAAATTGACCCCTTAACCCTGACATTGTTAGCCACTCTCTATTCATACCTTTATATTACCTTAACCACAAGTGCTTATATTTTATGTTACCTTGTGTCTTCTGAAAATCCCCAGGTTATATGATAATGTGAAATGTGACCTTTTTCCTGCGCATTTTTATTTTTGCAGTTATCAAATTTCCAGATTGGTTTACTAGATGGAAAATTATTTCAGCATGCCTTTCCTAGTAGCAATCCACCATGATCTACACTGTAAAGGGCCTGTCCCATTTGTCGATTTTTTTCCGGCTATTGCCGGCATCATATCAGTGTCGCCAAAAGATTTTGAACATTTAAAAATCCAGTGGCGACAAGAAAAATGTTGCGCACTTGAAAAAACACAGCGCGTCATACGGTATCACGCCACAAATTTTTCGGCGACCTGATACGTCAGTCAATGATGCCGGCAGTTGCCAAAAAAATTGACAAGTGGGACAGGCTCGTAAGAAATTGCACTTGACATTGCTGCTGAGCATATGCAAATGCATCTCCTTTCCAATGATATTCTTATAGATTTTTTTTCATTTGCCAGTTTGTATGGATAAAACACTGTTTCTAACTCTGCAATGGTTTAATTTTACACTGAGCATGATGTTGGGGAGCTGCCCATTTCTCCAATTGCTTTTGTTCAAATTTGATTGAATTATTTCATTGCTATGTTTTTATTGCAATGTTAAACATTATGGAATTCCAGGACCTCGGGTTGTTATTTTAACATTTTTAGCGCAAGTTAAAAGCTCACAGCTTTTGGCAAACCATTTGCTCATTCTATTAGTCAATTCAAGAGTATTTTATTGTCATGTGTCCCAGAGAGAACAATGAAATTCTTGCTGCAGCACAACAGAATGTGTAAACATAGTGCACTGTAAACAATATGATAAACGAGCGAGGGAAAAAAAGTTCAGTGTGTATGTACATACCCATAAATGTGCGCGCACACACGTGTACATACATACACACTCATAAAACAAACTATAGTAGTGCAATAATAATCATAATAATAATAGTCTATTGAAGTTCAGAGCTTAATTGAGTGTGTAATACATAGAAACATACATCGAAATTAGGAGTAGGCCATTCGGCCCTTCGAGCCTGCACTGCCATTCGATATGATCATCCAACTCAGTATCCCATACCTGCCTTCTCTCCAAACCCTCTGATCCCCTTAGCCACAAGGGCGACATCTAACTCCCTCTTAAATATAGCCAATGAACTGGCCTCAACTACCCTCTGTGGCAGAGAGTTCCAGGGACCCACCACTCTCTGTGTGAAAAAAGTCCTTCTCATCTCGGTCGTAAAAGATTTCCCCCTTATCCTTAAGCTGTGACCCCTTGTCCTGGACCTCCCCAACATCGGGAACAATCTTCCTGCATCCAGCCTGTCCAATCCCTTAAGAATTTTGTAAGTTTCTATAAGATCCCCTCTCAATCTCCTAAATTCTAGGGAGTATAAACCGAGTCTATCCAGTCTTTCTTCATAAGACAGCCCTGACATCCCAGGAATCAGTCTGAAGTGGATAACCTCACATTTATCCACATTATACTGCATCTGCCAAACATTTGCCCACTCACCCAGCCTATCCAAGTCACCTTGCAGTCTCCTAGCATCCTCCTCACAGCTAACACTGCCCCCCAGCTAAGTGTCATCCGCAAACTTGGAGATATTGCCTTCAATTCCCTCATCCAGATCATTAATGTATATTGTAAATAGCTGGGGTCCCGGCACTGAGCCTTGCGGTACCCCACTAGTCACTGCTTGACATTGTGTCCCTGGATGGTTGATTCTACACCTCAGGGAGCACTCATCCAGTTACTGAAAGAAGGAAATTGAGGCAGATCAGTCAAGGCTCCTGCTAGAAGCCTCTGTAATTAGTGCAAAGGATTTATTTCCTAATTGGAATTTATTGAGCCCTGGAAAGCTAGTAGTGCTTAACCAGGTTGCTCTGTGAGCTAGAATAGACCTAAGAAATCAAAATGCCCCTCATCTCAAGAAGACAAGGAAGTAATGAGCTATTTAGAAATATTATAAATTGATGGCATAATTTTAAGTCTGACACAAAACCGAGGATGAAGATGAAGGAGACATAGACAACTGAGTGGGCAACAATGTGTAGAGTTCAAAAATGTGAGTTTGTCCAGTTCACACAAAACTCAGTGCCGGGACCCCAGCTATTTACAATATACATTAATGATCTGGATGAGGGAATTGAAGGCAATATCTCCAAGTTTGCGGATGACATTTAGCTGGGGGGCAGTGTTAGCTGTAAGGAGGATGCTAGGAGACTGCAAGGTGACTTGGATAGGCTGGGTGAGTGGGCAAATGAGTGGATGAGCATTTAAATATTAAGAGAGATTGTTGATATTCAACGGAACCCAGGTCTCCAGACATACAAGTCATTGAAAGCTAGCATATTGGATAATTAGAAAGACAACTGGTATGTACAAATGCCTTCAATGTACACAGTGCCTTGGTGCGACGTCTACTGCAATACTGAAAAACCTTTGTCAGAAAATATGTGATGCGTGGAAATTGAGTAGGGTAGCTCAACATGATGTTCAGTCTGAAGAAGGGTCTCTACCCGAAACGTCATCCATTCCTTATCTCCAGAGATGCTGCCTGTCCCATTGAGTTACTTCAGCATTTTGTGATCAATCTGAAGAAGGGTCCTGACCCAAAATGTCACCCATTCCTTGTCTCCAGAGATGCTGCCTGTCCCGCTGAGCATTTTGTGTCTATCACCAAAGATGTTGCTTGACTTTTTTTTTCTGAACCAGCATCTGCATTTCCTTGCCTATATTATTCCCTTGACAATTATTCCATATTTTGCAACTGACACAGGCCAGACTAATTATTTCTGACTGTTCTTTCATGAATTGGGTGTTACTTTTGTGGTGTTCCAATCTATTGGGTCTTCACCAGCATCTCAAGAATTTCAGATCTTGATGTAAATGATTGTTAATAGGGGGTTAATTATACCTTGGTTGCATTATACATTGCATTGAACAAAACAATAAGGTGTTGTTGAACATGTGTTTGCACTTACACACACATCCATTTTCTTCCATCTGGAGTGGGTGAAGTTTTGGGTCGAGACCCTTCCTCAGATATCTTTGGAGATGCTGTCTGAGATGCTGCCTGACCTACTGAGTTACTCCAACAATTGGTCCTTTTTTGAGGGATTAATAACAAGGCATTTAGTAAGCCATAAGGCAATCAAACAGCGTCAACATGCTTTTATATCAAAGACAGACACAAAATGCTGGAGTAACTCAGCGAGCGGGTCAGACAGCATCTCTGGAGAAAAGGAATGGATGATCTTTCGGGCCGAGACTCTTCTACACATGTTTTTATTGCAGATGACTTTATCATTGCATACACTAGAGTGCAATGAAATTCCTTGTTTACATGAAGCTCAGAGTACACAGTATACATAGTAATGATAAATACAACTGATGATGTAGTTGAAGGTAAATAAATCTTCAATAGTGCCAAAATAGTTGAGTGCAATAACAAAATGAGATAGAATTAACACCAAGAGAACATGGCAGCATCTCAGGGTAGGGGCAGTGAAAGAGGCGATTGGTTGATGAATCTACCAGCAATGGGGAATAAGCTGTTTTTAAGTCTGAATATCCAGGCTTTCAAGCACCTGGGTCTGGAGTTTACACATTCTCCCTGTGACCACGCGGATTTCTTCTGAGTGCTCTGGTTTCCTCCTACATCCCCAAAGACGTACAGGTCTGTAAGTTAATTAGCCTCTAATAAATTGCCCCAAGAGTGTACGAATAACATACAATGCCCTCCATAATGTTAGGGACAAAGACCCATCATTTATTTATTTGCCTTTGTACTCCACAATTTGAGATTTGTAATAGAACAAAATCACATGTGGTTAAAGTGCACATTGTCAGATTTTAATAAAGGCCATTTTTATGCATTTTGGTTTCACCATGTAGAAATTACAGCTGTGTTTATACGTAGTCCCCCAATATCAGGGCACCATAATGTTTGGGACACATGGCTTCATTGGAGTTTGTAATTGCTCAGTTGTGTTTAATTGCCTCCTTATTGCAAGTATAAGAGAACTCTCAGCGCCTAGTCTTTCTTCCAGTCTTTCCATCACAGTTGGAAACTTTTATTGCTGTTTATCAACATGAGGACCAAAGTGGTGCCAATGAAAGTCAAAGAAGCTTTTATGCTACAGTTTGCCGAGAGCAACCACTGTTCTGGAAAAAGGTTTAGTGGGCAGGTGAGACGAAGATGAACTTATATCAGAGTGATGGCAAGAGCAAAGTATGGGGGAGAGAAGGAATTGCCCAAGATCTAAGGATACCACCTCATCTGTGAAACACGGTGGTGGGGGTGTTATGGCCTGGGCATGTATGGCTGCTGAAGGTACTAGCTCACTTACCTTCATTGATGATACAACTGCTGATGGTAGTAGCATAATTAATTCTGAAGTGTATAGACATATCCTGCTTGCTCAAGTTCAAACAAATGCTTCAAACTCATTGGCCGGCGGTTCATTTTACAGCAAATCAATGATCCCAAACATACGGCTAAAGCATCAAAGGAGTTTTTCAAAACTAAAAAATGGTCAATTCTTCAGTGGCCAAGTCAATCACCCGATCTGAACCCAATTAAGCATGCCTTTTATTTTCTGAAGAGAAAACTGAAGGGGACTAGCCCCCAAAACAAGCATATGCTAAAGATGGCTGCAACACAGGCCTGGCAGAGCATCACCAGTGAAGACATCTAGCAACTGGTGATGTTGCTGAATTGCAACCTTCAAGCAGTCATTGCATGCAAAGGCTATGCAACAAAATACTAAACATAACTACTTTCATTTACATGACATTGCTGTGTCCCAAACATTATGGTGCCCTGAAATGGGGGGACTATATATGCTGATGGGGGGGACTGCTGTAATTTCTACATGGTGAAACCAAAATGTATAAAAATACCCTTTTGATAAAATCTAACAATGGGCACTTTAACCACATGTGATTTTTTTTTTCTATTACAAATCTCAAATTGTGGAGTACAGAGGCAAATAAATAAATGATGGGTCTTTGCTCCAAACATTATGGAGGGCACTGTAGAACTAGTGTAACATATGATCGATGGCCATTGTGGACTCTGTGGGCCTGTTTTCATGCTGTTTCTAAACTTTAAAAATGTAAAGGAAAGGGAATAGCGAGGGTGGCGGAAGTCTTTGACAATACGTCGTGAGCAAAGTACAATGTGCTGGAACAGCTTGAGAAGCCTGGCATTGTCTGTGGATATGGAAAAAAACAGATGATATTTTGGGTTGGGTGCCACCATAGGTGCTGCTTAACTACTGAATTCCTCCTGCAAAGAAACAAAATGCTGGAGCAAATCAGCACGTCTGGCAGCATCCCTGGATGCTGTTTTTGGGTAGATGGCGTTTTGGGTTGTGGCCTCTTCTTCAGTCTGAAGAAGGGTCCTGACCCGAAATGCCACCTATCCATGTTCATCAGGGATGCTGTCTGACCCGCTAAGTTACTCCAGCATATTGTGTCTTTCCTTGGTAAACCAGCATCTGCAGTTTCTTGTTTCTACAAAGCAGTACTACATTTGGTGTTAATACAATGACCTCCTTTGCATTTCAGAAAAATGAGCACTGGTTGAGTGAACAATCTGCAGGAGTCACACCAACCTTCAGGTTGCGTGCTAGTTTGTCTCACCATCCCACTCCCTCTCTGCTCTGTTTGTGGACTCCTGCACTGTTACAGTGAGTCGCAATGCTAACTCAGGACTCATCTCCCATCTGGACACTACAGCCTGCAGAACTCCTTTTGAAATCCACCAACTTTAGATAACTCGCTCTTTTCTCTCTTTGAAAATTGGCCATTTTTATTTGCCCTTTTTGTGTAGTCAGACCTAACAACATTAGCTGCGCATCATACAGACAAAGATGCTTAATCTCAATTATTGTGTTTCATTTTTTTGGAGAAATTCATTTTGTTCCATCCATTAGCCTCCTACAACTTTTGGACCATTAGAGTGATTGATGAGTCTCTCCTTCCCAATTCTGAAGAGTCAGAGTCACAGATGCTACCTGACCAGTTTTTTTTTTTTTTTAACCTGCATTATACACACTTGTTTACTCCAATGATAGAATACCATTGATGTTTCAAAATAAAACTTGAGCAAAATATATTGTATTTTACAGCCAATTTTATAACTATCCATTTGGGTGAAGATTTAGTTTTGTATATGAGAGCTAATGGAATCTTTAGAAAAATATCTATATAAACAATGTAAAAAAGGCTGAATTACTTTGAAGACGGTAACTTGACATGGCACAGCTGAGCTGAACAACAGCCTGTGTGTAGTTGGAAACGATGCTTGTAATTTGAGTTTCCTGCCTGGGATACTTCAGTTCCTTTCAACTGCCTCATTCTTTGTCAATCATGAGGGCTATTTCCCTCCCAACTGTGACGTTAGTTGTCAATCATCTGCTGGAATGTGCAGCCATATGGGAAAAGAATTACTCAAAATCTTGGAACAAACATATTTTCCCTTTCTCAGGTTCACTGAAGATTGTACCAGGCCATCTCTTGGACTAACAGTTGTGAAAGATAAACTCGTACAAAGATATGTAGGAAAAAAAATCACATGAATCATTTATTCCAAATAAATGCCCTAGACAGAGCCCTGGATTCTGTTGTAAACCAGGGAAGCTGTTTGTACAAATGTTGCATCTTTATGGCCTCCAGCTGTAACAAAGAATTCTGCATCTGTACACTATTTCTGACATCTTGTCACATTTGTAATACATGGTTACGCAACAGTGAGCCACAACGACAGCCAAGCTGATAATCTCCCATTATCCAACTCCGCTCCCAGGATGGAGCCAGAATCTGCACGTCATTTGGGATGTGGGAGGAAACTAGAGCACTCTGAGGAAATCCATGTGGTCATGGGGAATGTGTAAACTCTAGACACAGTAGCTTGGAAGACATAAGAGCTCATATGGGAAGGCCATGTGAGCCGGGAGGTGTGTTGGCATATCCGTCCCCTATATTCAAAATCCGTTATAAAGGGGTCCTTTAAAACAAAGGTTTATTGTGTTTGAACAGACAAACAAAGCTCCACCTGGGTGTTCATCTCTCGCTTGCTCTTTCTTTTGCATTCAGTGGTGGAAGTCAAATCTACTTTCATGGGGGTACTTGCTCAGAAAGTGGTTTGCCCAGCTGAAGCCCTTGGATGAGTTCTGAAATTGTGTGCCAATCAATTGGCCAGTCTTTGATATCTTCTTCAGCCTCTCACTTCGATAATCCCCATCAACTTCAAGGAAACCTGTATTATTCCAGTGCACAAACAAAATAGTGATCTGTCTCGATGACCTCTCGGTAGCTTTAACATTAACCAAAGTGCTTTGAAAAATTAGTAATAGCCCACACCTGCGCCAGTCTTGACCTCCTGCAATTTGAGTACTGGAAAAATAGGTTCACAGAAGAGGCAACCTTCTTGCACCATATTCAGCCCTTGGTCATCTTAACAATGAGAATGCTAAGTTTCCTAACAGGTGCCTGTGGGTTAGCTTTGCTCATAACAATTCCTCCACCTTGTGCCTCTCGGGTGTGCGTGCTCAGTCCCGTGTCGTATTGCGGTACACCCATGAAGCTCTGATTCTTCCATGAACAGAGATCTAATCTGTTCCCTTACAAATAATGCTCCCCTCCTTAATGAAGTTGTCCTCAAGCGTAACAACTTTTTTTCCCTGCTTGCACTTTCTTCAGGTCAAAGGTATAGCTATTGGTACTTGTATGGGTCCAGCCATGCCTATCTTTTTGTTGGTTATATTGAACACTGCTTGTTCCATGCGTACCCTGATTCTATTCCTCAACTTTCTCGGCAATATTGATGCCTCCTGCACCCATGCAGTACTTAAGATAAACACAAAATGGTGGAGTAACTCGGCACGACAGGCAGCATCTCCGGAGAGAAGGAATGAGTGACGCTTGGCCTACTCCTGCACCGAATGGCGTACTCCTGCACATATTGTCTATTGTATTGGGTTGAGACCCTTCTTCAGGTAGCCTTGCTGATTTACTCCTGCATTTTGTGCCTATTTTCGGTTTAAATCAGCATCTGCTGTTCCTTCCTATACCATGCAGAACTTGTTGATTTCAATAATTTACTTTAACTTCCACACTGCCCTCAAATTCACGGACGATCATTTACACCACTCTCCCTTTTCCAAATCTCTGTCTCCATCACGGGACAGGATATGTACTGATGTCTATAACAGACCCGTCAACTTCCACAGTTATCTTGACTACATCTCTTCCCATGCTAGCTATCCACATCCCTTGACATCAATTTTACTGTCACTGTCAAATCTGCTTCTCAGATGAGGTCTTTCACTCCAGGACATCCAAAGTGTTCTTTTTTCAGGAAACATGGTTTTCCTCCCAGCTGTTTTGGATGGAACCATCATACATGTCTGCTCTCCTGTAATTTAGCTCTTGCTCCCCCGAGATAGAATAAGGAAAGCGTTCTCCTGGTCCGAACCTTTCACTCCACTAACCTCTGCATCCCCACTAACATCTGGCACCATTCATGTGATGCCACCACCAGTCACATCTTCATGCTCCCACCACTTTACAGTTTCTGCACACTCTTTAGCTTACTCATCCCTTCCCACCTAATAACCCCCCTCACCAGCCACTGTCCCTGCAATTGCCGGAGATGTGATGCTTGTCCTAACATTTCCTCGCTGGCTTCAATCCAGTGACTCCCGCAGTCCTTCCAAGTGAGACAGATGTTCATGTGCACCTCTTCAAACCTTGGTTACTGCATTTGGTGCTCCAGATGCTACCTCCTTCAGATTGGCAATATCGAGCATAAACTAGGTAACCGCTTTGCCAGACACTTGCGCTCTGTCTGCCAAGGCCTCTAACCATTTAACTGCCCTTCCCAGTCCTCTATCAACCTTTCTGCTCATGGGCTCCATTGCCACAGTGACACATAAACTGGAGGAACAGTATAGAAACATGGAAAATAGGTGCAGGAGTACGCCATTCGACCCTTTGAGCCAGCACCGCCATTCAATATGATCATGGCTGATCATTCAAAATCAGTATCCCGTTCCTGCTTTCTCCCCATAATCCCATGATTCAGTTAGCCCTAAGAGCTATAACTAACTCTCAATTGAAAACACCCAGTGAATTGGCCTCCACTGCCTTCCATGGCAGAGAATTCCACAAATTCACAACTTTCTGGGTGAAAAGGTTTTCCTTATCTCAATCCTAAATGGCCTACCCCATATACCTAAATTGTGACCCCTGGCTCTGGTCTCCCCCAACATTGGGAACATTTTCCGGCATCTATCCTGTACAATCCCTTAAGAATTGTATATGTTTCTATAAGATCCCCTCTCATCCTTCTACATTCCAGTGAATATAAGCCCAGTCAATCCATTCTTTCATCAATATTAGCCCAGCCGATGTCAGTCCCCCCGCCATCCCGGGAATTAACCTGGTGAACCTACGCTGCACTCCTTCAACAGCAAGAATGTCCTTCCTCAAATTAGAAGACCAAAATTGCACACAATACTCCAGGTGCGGTCTCACCAAGGCCCTGTCCAACTGCAGTAGGACCTCCTTGCTCCGAAACTTAAATCGCAATGAAGGCCAACATGCTAATAGCTTTCTTCACTGCATGCTGTACCTGCATGCTTACTTTCAGTGACTGATGTACAAGCACACCCAGGTCTCGTTGCACCTCCCCTTTTCCTAAACTGACACCATTCAGATAATAATCTGCCTTCCTGTTCAATATAAGGCCAGTCGATCCATTCTTTCATCCACATAAACCCAGTCGATCCACTCTTTCATTCATATGCACTCATAGTCCGCTTGGCTAGCGTACAACCCAATTGTATAAACATTGTATTCAATTTCAAGTAATATCCCATCCTCCCCCCTTTTTCATATACGCATCCCATTCCTTTGCGCGCATGTTTCTCCCGTCGCCGCCCATTCCCCTCCTTTGTATGCTCATCTCCCATCCTCTGTCCCCAATATCTGTCTCACTGGATTATTACTTCACACCTCATCTCTCCTTATGAAACACCCTCTTGTCTCCTATTCATCTCGAGTCTTTGTAATTCCACTCATCTGCCATTAAGCAGAGCATTTCAAGTTGGGTTTTTGATGTGTGCCTGATGCTGCAAGCCTCTATCTTGGTCCAGATAAGGCGGTTTAAGTGTTACGTGCATGGTAGTTTCTCTCAAATTTGTGAATACCTTTATGGTAGGGTTCTGGTTCTTGGCATGAATAAAGTATGTTGGCAGCATTTGTGGAGCACTGTCCATTATTAAAATTTCCTCTACTGATTTTTTGATATGTTCACTAGTTAAACTAACAAATTGATCCATGTTGAATATAATTGAGACTATTCAAATGTACACTTAAATTTTCAATAATCTAATGAGAGTTGTTAGCAATTTTTGATAATTCATCACCACTTGTCATTACTTCATAGTTCAGGTCAAATTGTTGACCACACAAGAATGTAAGTCTTGTTTGGACTTTCAAGCACCGATGGCTCAATCTGGTCTGGTAATCTGTTCCAGAAATGTCTACAGCAAACCTCTGCTGGATAGACAGGGCTGTTTTGGCACCAAAAAAATTGAAAGAATTTTTGGAATGCTTCTGACAACAGTGCTGTAGCAAGGGTACTCGGTGAAACGTTCGCATCTTGCGCCTCGTATATGTGCGTTTGCCTTCAAGAAAGGGGTGGTTTTAAAGATGACTTTGGCATGTGATGTATTGTTCTTATTAGCCTTGTGTTCGCCCACTCACAAGCACCACTAGTTTTCTAATCACCACCCGGCTGCCCCTCACCTGAATATCTTGGCAGGCTTTGCCCCACCCCATTTTTTCCCCCCAGCTTTCTTGTCCACTAATCCAATCAGTCTGAAGAAAGATTCTGGCCTGAAATGTTGTCTGTCCTCTCCCTCCATAGATACTGCCTGACCCACTGAATTTCCCCAGCATTCGATATTTGGACCTTCATATTATAGTGCAGCTTCGTTTTGGGAAAACATGCATAACTGGAAAAACCACCCACAATCTCTACAGCCCTCCCTTAAACACATGCACCAACAATTCTGTAACTAATTGCATGTGGAATGCTAGATAAAGTGGTAGAGTTTGATTCAGGTGCATACATAGAAAAAATTCTGGAATATGTGCTGGCAGGTAGGATTAACTCGATTGGGTAACTTCGTTGGGTAATATTCGATTAGTCCAAAAGCAGGAAAAATCTATGCCATGTTAGGGAAGGTGCTGTGACCACTGGGACTCCAGGGAGGGGGGATTGATATTGGGATGCAGCCTTTTATGCTATTTACCAGCGATTGGCTAAAGTATATATTGGCTTATTATTGTCACGTGTACACAGATACGTAAAAAGCTTTGCTGCGTGTTATCTAATCAAATCATTACTAAAAGCTGAGTACAATCAAGCCGCACAAAAGTATAACAGATATTGCCAAGAGAGTGCAGAACGTGTTACATCATTATAGCGTTACAAAATGGAGAATAAAGGCCAAGGTCTGTCATGAGGTAGGGTGGAAGATTGGGACTACTCCATATTTTATGGGAGAACAATTCATTTGATAACAATGGAGAAGAAATTGTTCCTGAATCTGGTGTAATGTGCTGAAACTTGCAACGTTTGTACTCTGCTCGATAGGAGAGGGGAGAAGAAATTGCCGGGATTAATTATCCTTGATTATGTTTGTTGCTTTCCTGAGGCAGCAAATACAATTTCTTGCAGTTTTGGGCAGAGTTTGATGATACAGTGCTTGCTGGCAGACTGGGCTTTGAGGAGGATCCAGAGAGGTTTCAGATTCATTGCAAGAAGATAATTCGTATGGAGAAATGTGATTAAATATTGCAGGATAAATAAACTATTTTTGTATCTTTTCAAATAGAGAGAGATGGAAAAGTGTTGGTCGTAGTTATACGGTGGAAAGCAGGAACCTGGCCCACCAAATGCGCATACTTTGATTTATTTTAATTACACCACTGTTAAGCGGAATGCCTTTCAAAAATTGACGGCATAAGAGGATCAAAACTCAAAAACTTGGTAATGCATTTAAGTGAACATGAGTAACCTGTCACTAAACCTTTTTCAACTTTATTTTGCAGGTGAATCAGGATTAGGGAAGTCAACGCTCATCAACTCTTTGTTTCTGACAGACCTGTATTCATCAGAGTATCCAGGTCCTTCACATAGGATTAAAAAAACAGTTATGGTATGTCCTCAATCTGCAAACCATTTGTATGTCGGTTTTTTTTTTACACTGTTTACTTTGGTTTGAAGTACTTGCTATGAATTTGTTTTACAATGACCCATCAATGAATTTTTAAAGAAGCATTCGAAGCAATGGGGTACATATCCTTGGTTCGATCTATTGGCAAGTTCACTTTCTATAAAGATCAGTATGCCCACAATGGAAGAAGCAACCCAATATATTCAGAAGTTTGGTTTAGTTTGTCGTCATATTACAGAGGTACAGGATAAAGCTTTTGTTGCGTGCTAGCCAGTCAGCGGATTTATAACATGGAACATACAACAATACTGCATAGGATAAGCCCTTCTATGCTGAACATGATGCCAAGACCAACTCTTATCTTATTTGCCCACTCACAACAATTTCCCTCCCTTCCCGGTATGTCCATGTGCCTATCCAAAAGTCTATTAAAAGCCACTATTGGATCTATCTCTACCACCATCCTCAGCAGCACAGTCCAAGCATTCTGCGTAAAAAATAAATGTTGCCTTGAACGTCTTCTCTATACTTTGCCCCTTTCACTTTAAAACGATACCTTCTAGTATTTGATATTTCCATCCTGGGGGAAAATGTTTTGACTGCCTACTTTATCTATGCCTCTCATAAATGTATATATCTATAAAATCTCTCCTCGACCACCAGCTTTCAAGGGATACCAATCCAAGTCTGACTATAGTTAATACCCCCTAATCCAAGCATCTCCCAGTTGCTAATTATTGTATTCCCTCTTCCCATTTCCCTACTGATTTTTCTGCACTGGGCCTCCTCCATTGCTAGAATGAGGCCACATGCAAGCTGAAGGAACAGCACCTCATATTCCACTTGGGTAGCTTCCAGTGGTATAAACATTGAATTCTCCAAATTTGGGTAACCCCCCCCCCTTCTATTTTCTTCCCTTTGCCTCACCTGAACTTTATTTCTCCCTCCCCTTGCACCTCCAGCTACTCTCCAATCCTTCTGTCTCAGATCTTCTGTTTTTTAATCTCTGGCTTTTGTCCAACTATCTGCATATCAAACCCTTCCATCCAGCTTTCTCCTCACCCCCCCCCCCCCCCACCACAATCAGTCTGAAGAAGGGTCTAAACCCAAAACATCACCTATCTATGTTCTCCAGAGATGTTGTCTTACCCGCTGAGTTACTCTCGCACATTGTCTTTTTTTGTAAACTGGCATCAGCAGTTTCTCGTGTTAAAGATCATTCTGGTAAATCACCTCTGTACCCTTTCCAAAACCTCCACAACCTTCTTGTAATGTGGCGATCAGAACTGCGCTCAATACTCTAAATGCAGCCTTATCAAAGTCCTATGAAGCTGCATCATGACGTATTGATTCTTGTACTGAATGCCTTGTCCAATGGAGGCAAGCATACTGCAGGCCTTTTTGCCCATTCTTTCTAGTTGTGTTGACACTTTCAGAATGCTGTGGACTTAATCTCCAAAATTCCTCAGTATTTCAATATTATTAAAGATCTTGCCATTAATTGTATATTTTCCCTGTATATTTTGATTGCTTTCCTTACAATCCACCATTCCAGCAAGCTTACTAATCAATCCATCTACATTTATGTCCACATAATTTGTATATATCACAAACAACGGAGGTCCCAGCACAGATTGGAACTGTGGAACTCCACTGGTCACAGATCTCTAACCTGAATATTTTCCTTCCACCACTTCTATCATTGAGCTATTTCTGCATCCATACGACCAAGTCACTGTAAATCCCAAGCATCTTAATTTTCTAGATCAGCTACCAAGGGGAACTATAAAATAAAGAAAACTGGAAGAATGGAGGGGTAGGACAAAGAGTGGCTGGTAATGGGCGTACACGGGCGAAGAAGGGTTTTGATAGGCAGATGTTTGGACAAAGGCCAAAAAAATAGGCCTGAGGCAAGAGAGTTGCAAAGTGTGAAGCCAAAGGAAGAAATGTAGGTGATGGGGAAAATTACGTGCAGGTCCTCGCTCTGGCACGTGGCCTCGCTCTGGCAATGGAAGGCGCCCAGGACAGAAAGCTCAAAATAATTAAAAAACTTATTGAGTTATGATCATTATCCCCAAAAGGCTGAGGGCTGATCTTATAGAAGTATAAAATCATGTGAGGCATGGAGAGTGTAAATGCACAGTCTTTATCTCAGGGTTGGGGAATCAGGATCTAAAAGACTTGGGTTTATGGTGAGAGGGGGTGGATCTAATCAGAAACTGAGGGCCAGCTTTTTCACACAGGATGGTGGATATATACTGCCACAGGAAGTAATTGAGACGGGGACAATACATTTTAAAATTCATTTGGATAGGTACATGGACAGGAAAGGTTTTTAATAAGTATCAAACATGGGCAAATGGGGATGAATTTAGATGAGCATCTTGTGCTTCACGAACAAGTGGGGCTGAAGGGCTGAGTTCTGTGCTGTATGACTGACTATTTTGGCATTAGAAGATTTTTAAAAGTTCTGGTATGTAATAGTGCCCAGAAATTAACTGTAAAACTTCTATTTTATATGTGTTTTTATTGTGTGTTGGATTCTTTGACAAAAAAGACACTTGCCGATAAACTCAGTTCATATTATGTTACAAATGTTATCAAAATTCCTTGTGTTCAAAGGGTCTTGCAAGAGCAAAGGCACAACGAGTGCCAAGACCTGATAATATATTGAAATTCTTTGCTGCCTTAGGCTCACCTGATTTTGAAAGTCCTTTTGTGGTGTTGTCAAAATCTAAGTCACTGTAGTGATTCAAGAGGACCAGTTTTTTTCACCACATGCTTCTTTGCATCTACAAGACATTGCCCTATTATAACTCGGCTTTAGCCCAAGAAAGATTAAGTTAATTTTATTCATGTTGTATTCATTCCAATGCCAGCGTTATTACCGGATGCTTCACTATAGTTTAAAAATAAAACCAAATGTCAAATCTTTACTTTCACTTATAGACCAAACGGATGTGGAATATTTTCAAAGCCTTTCCAAATTGCATGCTTTAACCAGGATTAAATCCTGCTTGGCACATTTGTTTCTTGGCCAGATGAAGAGATGGGAGTTTTTGCTGAATAAATAACACTCTGGCAAATGGTCATCAATTTGGGACACTTTCACTCAACTATCGCATTTTTGTCTAATTTTAGAATGGCTTAGATTAAGGAATAAAAGAGCTTTAAAGTTGTTTAACAGTAGTCATTATTATGAGGAAAAAGGCCATTCGGCCAAAGTCATCTACGCTGACCAATTTTTTAAATAACTGAGCTGGTCCCATTTGCCTGCTTTGTCCCACATCCCTCGAAACTTTTCCTATCCTGTCTAAACGTTCTTTATATGTCACCATTGCACCTGGCTCTACTGCAAGAAATTGCAGAGTAGTAGATGTAGCCCAGTCCATCACATAGACCAGACTTCCCACTATTAAGTCCACACTGCCTCGGAGAAGGAACCAACATAATCAAAGACAAGACACAAAATGCTAGTGTATATCAGCGGGTCAGGCAGCATTTCAAGGGAAAAGGAATTGGCGATGTTTCGGGTCGGGTCCCTTCTTCAGACAGAGTAACCGAGAAGGAAACCAGAGGTATGAAAAGGTTCAGAGCAAACCAGAGCTGGCACCAATGACCAAGGAAAGGTAGAGTCTAAAATGGCCAATTGTCGGCTGTGGAAGAAGTGATAACAAAGGAATATATGGGTGTAAACTGTGAAACTAGAAAGATGACTTGCGTGTGGTGGGGGGGGAGAGGGAAGGTAAAGGTTACCTGAAATGAAAGAAATTAATATTCATACCGCTGGGTTGTAGGGCACATGGTATTTGGTGTAGAGTGTTGACATGGATAGCAAATTGGTTGGTAGACTGGAAGCAAAGAGTAGGGATTAACGGGTCCCTTTCAGAATGGCAGGCAGTGACTAGTGGGCTACCGCAAGGCTCGGTGCTGGGACCGCAGCTGTTTACAATATACATCAATGATTTGGATGAAGAGATTCAAAGTAACATTAGCAAATTTGCAGATGATACAAAGCTGGGTGGCAGTGACTTGGACAGGTTGGGTGAGTTGGCAGATGCAGTTTAATGTGGATAAGTGTGAGGTTATCCACTTTGGTAGCAAAAACAGGAAGACTGATTACTATCTAAATGGTGTAAAGTTGGGAAAAGGGGAAGTACAATGGGATTTGGGGGTCCTTGTTCATCAGTCTATGAAAGTAAGCGTGCAGGTACAGCAGGCAGTGAAGAAAGCGAATGGCATGTTGGCCTTTATAACAAGAGGAGTTGAGTATAGGAGCAAAGAGGTCCTTTTGCAGTTATATAGGACCCTAGTGAGACCACACCTGGAGTATTGTTGCAGTTTTGGCCCCCTAATTTGAGGAAGGACATTCTTGCTATTGAGGGAGTGCAGCATAGGTTTACAAGGTTAATACCCGGGATGGCGGGACTGTCATATGCTGAGAGAATGGAGCGGCTGGGCTTGTATACTCTGGAGTTTAGAAGGATGAGAGGAGATCTTAATGACACATATAAGATTAATAAGGGTTTGGACACGCTGGAGGCAGGAATCATGTTGCCAATGTTGGGGGAGTCCAGAACCAGGGGCCACAGTTTAAGAATAAGGGAGGGGTAAGCCATTTAGAACGGAGACGAGGAAACACTTTTTCTCACAGAGAGTTGTGAGTCTGTGGAATTCTCTGCCTCAGAGGGCGGTGGAGGCCGGTTCTCTGGATACTTTCAAGAGAGCTAGATAGGGCTCTTAAAGATAGCGGAGTCAGGGGATATGGGGAGAAGGCAGGAACGGGTTACTGATTGTGGATGATCAGCCATGATCACATTGTATGGCGGTGCTGGCTCAAAGGGCCGAATGCCCTACTCCTGCACCTATTGTCTATTGTAAGTGGCCCAAGACAAATATGAGCTGCTGTTCCTTCAAATTGGAGCCATTATGCTTTTGAGAATTTCAGTTTGTGTTACCATAAGCTTGATGTCAGAAATATAAGGTAGACAAAAATGCTGGAGAAACGCAGCGGATGAGGCAGCCCACTCCACTGTCAGAAATATGAAGTAATTCTGGAGAAAACATAGACATTTCCACACAAAAAAGAGAGAACTATGGAACATTTTGTAAAAAAACATTAGATGTTTGCTGTACCCTTTCCAGCTTAAAATACATCTGACGGTGTCAGTCTGAAGCAGGTCTCGATCCGAATCACCATCCATTCCTTTTCTCTAGCAAAGTTACTCCATCATTTTGTATCTATCTTTGGTGTACCTTCCTACACATAATCAAAGACTTGTCCAACCCTGGTCATTCCTCCTCCTCCCTGCTGCTGTCGGGTAGAAGGCACAGCAGCTTGAAAGCATGCATCATCCGACTTCTTCCGGAACAGCTTCTTCCCCTTTTGTTATCAAGTTTCCAAACGATCCTTCCATAAACTAGAGTTCTGTCTGATTCATCTCTGTCCCATTGCAGACTTTGGGTGTCCTATGGTACTGATGTGCTACAATGTTGAGGACTATATTCTGCATTCTGTATCTGCCTCTTTGCACTATCTATTATACTTGAGTTTGACTTGATTGTATTTATGTTTGGATAACATAGACCAGACTTCCCACTATTAAGTCCACACTGCCACGGAGAAGGAACCAACATAATCAAAGACAAGACACAAAATGCTAGTGTAACTCAGCGGGTCAGGCAGCATTTCAAGGGAAAAGGAATTGGTGATGTTTCTGGTTGGGTCCCTTCTTCAGACAGAGTAACCAGAGTAACCAAGGTACATGTGACTATCATAAACCTAAACCTATCACTTCCTCCATTAGTTACATATACACACACTGCTCTGCATGTAAAAAATGCAGCTTGGGTCTTTCTTTAAATCTTTTCCCTCACATCTTAAACCTTTGGCTTCAAGTTCTGGACTTGGCTGTAACCATTCACCTTGTATGTGCCTCTCATGATTTTGCATGGTTCTATCAGGTTACCCCTCAGCTTCCTATGCTCTGGGGGAATTGTCCTGGGCTATTCAACTTCTCATTATGGCTCTAGCCCTTCAGTCCTGGTAGCATTGTGACTAAATTTTGCGGTACCCTTTCCAGCTTGAAATACAACATCCCGATAGCTGGGCAACCAGAACTGCACACAATACTGTGTTCTCACCACCATTTTTTCTCGACCTATTAGCAGCAACTAATATATTACCTGTCAATCAAAGTGGCTCATAGTAAATGTACATTTCTTTAAATGGAAGACTTTAATTATCACCAAAAGGAGCAGGTTAGAAACATTTTTTTTTTTGTATGTGTCTGAGGAGTGTTCTTTAGAGCAGCATTTTTTGGAACCAGCCAGGCAGCAAACCAAACAAGATTGAGTAATGTTGTTAATCTGACAATGAGGGAAAATCTATTAAAATGAAAGATTTAACTGTTACCAAGACCAGATTTTGTTGCAGCAGAGTTTATAAAGTGAAATAGAGGTTGACAGTAGTAAATTGGGGAGAGATTTTATTGGATGGAACTACAAATAAACGTCAGTAGGTGTTCCAAAACCAATTTTATACTTTAATGTAAGACTATTGGATACTTGTAGATAGAGCTGCATTTCACAACATTAACGTAAAGTAAGTAAACTGTTACTGTAAACTTTGGGGAAGGAACAAAGAACTGAAGGGAGACAAGTGAGGAGGGCAAATGTGCAATGTGTATCCCGACTGCGGGAGAACAAGAGGAAGAAGATTGAACTTTATTGCCCTCCTTCACAGTGAAGAATGTGGAATCCATGTGATGGATGCTTATGTTAACTTTTATGTGGTTGTGTGTCTTGTTGCTTTTCACTTAGAATGGCTGTATGGTAACTCAAGTTTCACGGAGTTACCATACAGCCATTTTCACTCAAATTTTATCTTAATTGGTACATGTGACAATGAACTGACCTTGAAACCTTAAATTAGTATTTCGCAGCTGTATTAAGTTATTGTTGAGCCTTTTGGAGATCGATGCAAGTGATATTTTAAATAATGTCAGACTTCTTGCATAGTTCATCTGCACAATGGTAATGGAAGCTAATGTGTTTGATTTTCCATGGGGGCAAATAACAAATGGAATAGAATTCAAAAAATTATGTGACAGAAAAAAATCGGAAAAATTAATGACACTGGAGTGGCAAGTTGCCAGGGTCTGTTGGATCCCATCTTATGATTTAAGAAGAGCAGCAGAGGAAATGATAGATGCTCTGACTATAATCTTCCATTGTACTCATAAATTAGGAATTCTCTCGCTTAGAAAAAATTGAATATCACTTTGCCTTTTGTGGGGGACGGGAATATGGACCTGGTAATGAAATGTATAGTATTCAGTGAGTCCTTTTGGGGAAGAAAATAATGCCTGTTAGGAAGAGCCCAGATAGATTTTTAAAATCATAAATCACTTATTTAATTATTTCAAGGAACGAAGTGCAATAGTAAACAGCGAATGGTTGGGCATGAGTGATTATTGACTAAAGCCGAACCCTTTGTAATTAAAGCCAAGATAACATCCAGGCCAATGGCATATTATTGGGGTAATGGAGCCATTATGCTATTGAGAATTTCATTTTGTGTTACCATAAGGGTGATATTAGAAATATGAAGTAATTCTGGAGAAAACATAGAAATGTCTACACAAGAACTATGGAACATTTTGTAATGAAAGCATCAGATGTTGGCTTAATCTAATGTGATTTTGCTAGACAAGAGTATAGCCAAGGAAAGTTGGCTTGGCTATGATACACAGAAGATGAAGGGGTGAAACTGGTTTGAGCAAATAATGGAGTTCTTCAGTTCCTGTGTCTTTTGTGACAGGATTATCTAAGGTAGATTCTGGTTGTTTGTGTGTTGAGGCAAAATTTCAGGCAAAACATGTTTCTAAAATATAATTTTTGGTATGATATTTAGGTTGACAATTGACCATTAGATGAAAAGGATTCTCTAGGCTAGAGAATATTGGCACTGGGAGGAAATATGAAATTGCTAGTGGTTAGCATTTTGTGGAGAATAAAGGGGTAACTTGAGAAAGCATAGGGTCCTTAGGAACCAACGTCGTCCTTTATGTGTGGAACTGCAGGAGCAGGGCAAGGTCTTCAGTGAATATTTCTGGTTTTACTGCAGATAAAGAGGTCAAGACCATGGATACTTAATGGAAAGTCAATAAGACATTTTTTTAAATTACAGATGAGAAGGTGTTGGATATCATAAAACATATGAAGGAATATAAATGTCCCTGGTCTTATTAGGTATATCCAAAAACACTGCTGGAAGGTAGAGAAGAAATTGCAGGATCCCTGTCTGAGATATTTGAATCATTAAGAGACGGGTGAGGTGCCAGAAGACGTGAGAGTGGCCAATGCTGTGCCTCTTTAGGAAGGGGTGCAAAGAACTACCTGGGAACTCGATCAAAAGCCTAACATCTGTGGTCGGCAAGTTACTGGAGAGGATGTTAAGTGATACATGCAGTTTGATGCCTTTTGTCCTTTCTGCTGCTGACCAGCATCTGCAGTTCTTTCATTTCTACAACTGTGTATAGAAATTGGAACATTGTGTTATTGTTGTACACAATGTTGGTGAGGCTGAACGTTTGGAGTATTGTGTTCAGTTTGGTTATCCTGCTGTGGCAAAGATGCCATTAAGCTGGAAAGAGTGCAAAGATGATTTACGAGGCTGTTGCTAAGACTCGAAGGTCTGAGCTACAGGGAGTGGTTGGTCAGGCAGGGAATATTCCTTGGAGCTCAGGAGGCTGAGAAGTAGGGAGAGAATGATGTAAAATCATAGGGGATAGGGTAAATGCAGTATTTTTTTCTTTCCAAGGTATGGGTATCAACAGCTAGAGGGCATGGGTTTAAGGAAAGAGCAAAAATATTTTAATGAGATCTGAGGAGTAACATGTTTTACACAGAGGGTGTGGCAATGTGAATGAGTTCCCATGTGAAGCTGTTGAGACATATGCAGCAGCCAAAAGACATGAACAGTTGGATGGATAGAAAAGGTTTATAGGGATATGAGACAGGTGCACAATTATTTAGTTCCCCGCTTCTTGGACAATAATTGTCAGCCCTGCTTTTCATGCTGTTTACTATAGGTTAACTCGCGTATTGCTTTTTAGTGCTATGTGGCCAATATTAAAATTGTTCAATATCTCTTGTTCGTAAAACATCAAAATAATTAGTTGTACTGTCTTAAAATGGTCATGCTGCCTTTCTCAATCAATTATGATGATTTCAGCATTGTGATGACGATTTCAGCATTCCTCCTTGTTATCCGGTGAGCCCCATTCTATTATTTGGTGTTATTTTCAGCAAAATTAGCACATAGTTGCTCGTAGCCACAAAATGTTGAACTCAGCGGGGCAGGCAGCATCTCTGGAGAGAAGAAATGGGTGACATTTCGAGGTTGAGACCCTTCTTCAGACTGATCTTTGATTTAAACCAGCATCTGCAGTTCTTTCCTAGCACATAGTTGCTTCTGGTTTTAGGGACTTTGTTGAACACTTGGGTTGGATCATCATTTTATTGTTCTGATAACGTATTGCTTGTTAGTATGAAGCAGTATAAAGGATCTGAGGGTTTCATTTACAGAAGTGAATGATATCATTCATCTCCTCGGTATTGTTTCCACTGGGCCTGAATAGTGTTTTGTGCTAAAGTGAAATTCCACTTCAAGTGTTATAAAAAAGAATTATGCTGCCCAAATTTGGGTGAATTGTTAATTCTACTGAAATGGTCTAATGAGTGATGAAAGAAAATTCAAACTTACATGCTTTGAGACTGCTAAAGGGATAGCAGAGGAGAGTTGAGACTAAATCTTACTGTGGCTGTGTATTTCACATTTGTAATACCTAACTTTGTATTTGCATTCAAGAGCTGAGGTGTTCCAATTTGCAGTTTAGGCATCCTGTTGGGGTGTCTCATGGTGAGCATTCATTGCTGAAATGTGTGGTATAATTCAAAGTGCATTGAAAGTCAGATTTCTTTGTAAATATGATGACTGCTTTTAAGAATTTTTTTTCAAATTTCAAACAGGCTTTGTGAGCTATATTTAACAGAAATATTTTGCCATGGGTTGTTTTGGGAAGATAAACTATATTTTACATGCAGCTGTTAATCTGAAGACATCAATGAATAACGGTCCATGGATTTTATGTATACCAACCTATATTATCAGGATTTCGGATGTCAGAAATGCTTATCAGTTATGTCACGATGAAGTGAAATATTGCAATATTCCAAGAAGAAAGGGCCTCATTCTTTTGATTGTGGAACAAACAAAAGTTATCTGTCTGGAAACAATTGTTGGTTTCTGCATCACAGACTTGTTGGTGCGAGCCTGCAGTGCCTTGTACTAAATTGCTCTTGTGCTTACGATTCCCATTACGTCTCCAGAGTTTCAACTATTCAAATGAATGTAGAAGTCAACAAAACAATGCATTCTTGAAAACGTCTCTTATTGTGAGTGCCTATTTCCATGTTAGAAGACCAACAAAAATGTTGTAATAATAAATGTCAATTGAATTACATGCCAATTAACCATATTCTGTTATCCCAATTCCAATGCATGTCCCACTCATGCCCAAAAATCACCCCAGTTTGATTCACTTTAATTTCTTCCACTGTTGAAGTCTAAAGACTGGCAATGGATTGACTTATAGCTTGTGTCAAAAAGTCCTATGTGGTGAATGGTTCAAGAAAATTGGTGTCAAATTCAAAATTCATATTTGTTAATTCTCTAACACCTGCCACTACATCAGAAAAATTGAGATGTGGAGGGAAAATATTGCAGATCTATGAATGAGGATTAGGAGTAGGTTCCATTGTCTCTGCAACACATAGAAAGGAATCTTACCAGCTTGGTGTGTGGTGAGTTAGTTCAAATTGGAGTGCAATATCTTTCTGGAGTCCATGCTCAAATCAGTCATAGATCTTTCTGGTTTAAAGATGGGTAAATTTTGGTATTGACATCCTCACCAGTTGTCAGTAGGTTTGGTTTGATGTTGGTTTGGAGGAATAACAACTGGTCTGAGCTTTACTGTATGTGAGGAGTCTCTGAGAATCAGTAGAATTGCACATGTGGAAGACACAAATAATGTTGGTGCTTAATTGATGGTACATTTTGGGCAATGATCCATTAAGTTTCATATTATTAGGGAATATGATTTTTCAGGGTAGAAGAGCAACGAGATAGTTGCAATGGCACAGCTAGCAGAGTAAGTGAATAGCTCCAATCCTATTCCAACCAGGTCATTGATGTACAGATTAAAAAAGCATGACGCAACAACTGATCCAAGACAGAGGTATAAGCTGGCCAAGGGGACTCAGACATTTGCTTTGTACCAGTATTTCAACCAAGGAAATGATTCAGGCTAAATGTGTAGGAAGGAACTGCAGATGCTGGTTTAAACCAAAGATAGACACAAAATGCTGGAGTAACTCTGTGGGGCAGGCAGCATTTCTGGAGAGAAAGAATGGGTGATGTTTTGGATCGAGACCCTTCTTCAGGGAGAGGGAGTTAAAGAGATATGGAAGTAAGGTGTGAAAACGAGACAAAGGGGACCAAGATCAGTGCAAATGTTGAATAGATCATTGTTAGCTGTTTCACATGATCAAATTATTCTAAAATAGAATGAAACAATCATCCAAAATGGAGTGAAACAAATGTTGTTAGATTGAGGTATCTTTCTCTTCCTGGCTCAAATCGCATAATTATATAAATACATGGAAAGATGAGATAGGAAAAGACTGCCAAATTCTATCAGCTAAACTGTGTAGCCATTCTTCCATTTGGACTTTCTAACCAGCGAAAGTGGTATTTGCTGTGGACAAGTTTTTGAAGACACATGGGAGATGCTAAATAAATATAACTGCCAAGCGACTGGTTCCCTTGTTTAATTTTCATTACTGAACATATAAAATTCTACTCAAGCAATATTCACTGTGGCCTGATAACGGCACAAAAACGAATACTTAAATTTTGGAAACAGACAACAGTCGCTACAGTGAAGATGTGGATCACATGTCCGAGACTCTACATTTGGAAAACATTAGGCTTGTCTTGGCGGATAAACCAGATCAATTTCTCAAGACATAGACACCCTTCACCGAATTCTTACAAGAGTAGCATGGCGCAACACAAATTTAAATTTAAATCCAATGCCAGGCTAGTTGAGGGGGGAGGTGGGGGGGGGGACGACGACGAAGGGCAGGTATATGTCCACCTTTCTTTTTCTCTTTTCTTATCTCTATATTTTTTGGCCACAATACTTTGGTACTTTAGGGGTCTTTCCTTTGTTCTTTTTTGAGCTATCTTTTCACCTCACTTTTTCCCTTTCTTGTTCTCTTTTTCTTTTCTTTTTTCATTTTCAGGTTATAAGGTTAAAAATGAAGCTGTACAATAATTGTATAATCTTAGATGCCGAATGTTTTATCTTTGTATAATTGCTTCTAATAAAAATAAATAAAAAATTTAAAAAAAAGTAATATTCACTGGTTGAACCCTCAAAACCCCACTTTCCAGATCTCTTACACACAAAAGAGTAATGAATGAAGTGTACGTAATTTTAGTTTCAACATATATAATGTGCATGTTTTTAAAGGTAGACAAAAATGCTGGAGAAACTCAGCGGGTGAGGCAGCATTGATGGATCAAAGGAAATAGGCAACATTTCGGGTCTAAACCCTTCTTCAGAATTGCCTATTTCCTTCACTCCATAGATGCTGCCTTACCCACTGAGTTTCTCCAGCATTTTTTATGTCTACCTTCGATTTTCCAGCATCTGCAGTTCCTTGTTAAACCACTGCCTGTTTTTAAACCCTGATTTGCAATTTTACCTGGGTATTTTGATGGCCTCTGTACTTTGTGAAAGTAATGTGTGTGCACAAATTGCTATTTTATTTAATGTTAGGCTGCAGTACTACAATGATGCGGGAGAAGTTTATATTGGAGCGTAATGCTCCACTTGCTATTAATTTATTTCCGTTGGAAAATATTATAGCATTAGGATTTGTTGCACTAATGTGAATCAGTTCGCTGTCCCGTTTTTAAATACAAAGTTTGTCAAAGTATTGATTTAATCAACTCACTCTATGGTTTTTCATTGAAAGACCAGCAACAAGCCAGTTCAAAGTACATGTTGCTTAGCTTAGTAAAATTGGTTTACGTAATAGCATAACATTTTCTCATCAGCTGCAAGTATGCTTCATCAAAGTTGTAATAAATGGTTTTCATATCCTGGCATTTGTGCTTAAACTCTGGAGGAACAGTTGCACCAATGTATTTGTATTTTATGGTTTACTCCAACAACATTGGCCCATTCAGGAAAACGTTTGTTCATGCGTCTTGACTTTTGTCCGAGTAAAAGTAACGGATTTTTTTTCAAATTTGAGACAAATTGCAATAATACAGATTATCACCCAATAACCCCAATTCTGACAGTTAGCAACCAAGTTATTTGTAATTAATGTCTGTCTGCTTTGTAATCTAAGATCTAGGAATTAAATGTAGTGGCTATTTCAACATTCTTCCTATATATGGTGCATGATTGCACATTCAACATTAATTCTGTAACTGAACAATGGCAAATTTTGTAGAAAGCCAGAAGAGATGGTATATGCTCACTATGATTATAATACATTATTAGTAAGTCATTGATGCTAGTGGTAATTAATGTTAACATCTGACATAAAATCACATGTGGATACCTCTCCATATAATTAAAAAGCTTGTATCATTATCACAAAACATTTGAGATGTGAAACATAATGTTTTATTATGCTTAAAAGAATTTCACCATGGTTGTTTTGCTCCCTGCCCAGTGTATTGTTCTCTCAAATTTCACATTGATTGCACAGTACAAAATACATTATTCCCCAACTTGTTTGTTTTGGTGCAAATGCTTGTGAACCTTCTCGCATTCCATTTCCCTCATCTCAGCCTATAAGCAGAAGTTTCCATTCCTGTTTCTCTTGCACTATTTCCTTTTTAAAAGCATTTGAACTATCTGCCACAACCACATCCTGCGGTAATGAGTTCCACATATTAACTACAATGCAAAGGAATTTCTTCCTCTTTTCCTGTTCTTTATATGTGACTATCTTATATTTATGGTCCCTAATTTATAAAATGACCATCGGTGAAAACATCTCCAGACTTCTAAGATATGGGGGATATTTATTCCATTCGCATACTTATTGTTTAGTCTTTCCAGTAGTTGGAACAAAAGTCTGATCCGTTTCGTGTAACATTTTTCACAGGCACATGGATAAAAAATGCTTAGAGGGATATTACCTTATCTACCCTAATACCTCTGAATGTCTTCTGAGTATTATAATTCTACAGCCTCTTCTGACGGCTCATTCCATGCACCTCCACTCTTTGTGAAGATGTTGCCCCTCGGGCCCTTTTTGAAATCTTTCCCCTCTCGACTTATCTCTAGGCCGTAGTTTTATACTTGCGTACTTGAGAAACATGATTTCCCATTCACAAAGTCATACTCACTGTTCCTAATCAGTAGGTACACAAAAGTGCTGGGGGGGGGGAGGGGAGGGGAGAGGAGAGAGGAGAGAGGGAGAAGAGAAGAAAGGAAGAGGTGGAGCCAGTGTGCTGAGGGAGAGCTCAGAAGGGGAGGAGAAAAAAAAGGACTACCTGAAATTAGAGAAGTCAATATTCATACCGCTGGGGTGCAAACTGCCCAAGCAAAATATGAGGTGCTGCTCATCCAATTCGCGGTGGTCCTCACTCTAGCCATAGAGGACGCCGAGGACAGAAAGGTCAGATTCGGAATGGGAGGGGGAGTTGAAGTGCTGAGCCACTGGGAGATCAGGTTGGTTATTGCGAACCGAGCGGAGGTGTTCGGCGAAGCGATCGCCAAGCCTAAGCTTGATCTCACCGATATAGAGCAGCTGACATCTATAGCAGCGGATGCAATAGATGAGGTTGGAGGAGGTTCAGGTGAACATCTCCTGCACCCGCAAAGATTGCTTGGGTCCTTGAATGGAGTCAAGGCCAGAGATAAAGCGACAAGTGTAGCATTTCTTGCGGTTGCAAGGGAAAGTGCCCGGAGAGGGTGTGGTTCGGGTGGGAAGAGAAGAATTGACCACGGAGTTATGGAGAGAGCGGTCTCTGCAGAAAGCAGATGGGGGAGGAGAAGGGAAGGTGTGGCAAGTGGTGGGGTCACGTTGGAGGTGGCGAAAATGATGGAGGATTATCTGTTGTATGTGACGGCTGGTAGGGTGGAAGGTGAGGACAAGGGGGACTCTGCCCTTGTTACGAGTGAGGGGATGGGGAGTGAGAGTAGAGTTACGGGGTATAGAAGAGACCCTGGTGAGAGCCTCATCTATGGTAGAGGAGGGGAACCCCCGTTCCCTGAACAATGAGGACATCTCTGATGCCCTGGTGTGGAACTCCTCATCCTGGGTGCAGATGCGGCGTAGACGGAGGAATTGTGAGTAGGGAATGGAGTCCTTACAGGAAGTAGGGTGGGACGAAGTGTAGTCCAGATAACCATTGGAGTCAGTGGGTTTACAGTGGATGTCGGTCAGGAGTCTATCCCCTGCGATGGAGATAGTGAGAAATGGTAGGGAAATGTCGGAAATGGTCCAGGTGTATTTGAGTGCCGGATGGAAGTTAGTGGTGAAATAGATGAAGTCAGTGAGTTGTGTGTGGGTGCAGGAGGTAGCACCAATGTAGTCGTCGATGTAACGGAGGTAGAGTTCAGGGAAAGGACCACTGTACGTCTCGAACAAGGATTGTTCGACGTACCCTACAAAGAGGCAGGCATAGCTAGGGACCATGCGTGTGCCCATAGCTACACCTTGTATTTGGAGGAAATGGGAGGAGACAAACTAAAAGTTATTAAGGGTAAGGACCAGCTCTGCTACGCGGAGGAGAGTATCAGTAGACAGGGATTGGTTGCTTCTCCGGTCGAGGAAGAAACGGAGGGCTTTGAGACCCTCCTGGTGGGGGATGGAGGTGCAGAGTGACTGGACATCTATGGTGAAGATGAGGGAATGGGGGCCTAGAAAATGGAACTCCTGGAGTCGACGAAGAACGTGTGAGGTGTCTTGCACATAGGTAAGGATGGATTTAACCAGGTGGGATAGGATGAAATCGAGGTATGTGGAAATAAGTTTGGTAGGCCAAGAACAGGCAGAAACAATGGGTCTGCCAGGACAATCAGGTTTGTGGATTTTAGGGAGAAGGTAAAATCGGGCCGTGCGGGGCTGGGGAATGATGAGGTTGGAGGCTTGGGAGGCCCGGGAGCCAGAGTTGATGTCAGTGATGGTGCTAGAGATAGTGGCCTGGTGCTCGTCTGTGGGGTCATGGTCCAAGGATACGTAGGAGGATGTGTCTGAGAGTTGGCGCCTGGCCTCAGCCTGGTAGAGATCAGCGCGCCAGACTACCACGGCACCTCCCTTGTTGGCGGGTTCCTAATTAGTACTTGCCTTGGAAAATGCTGGTAGGTTCTTTCTTTTACAATCTCCTCCAATAACCTAACCACCATTGATGTTTGGTTCACTGGCCTGTTCCCTAGCTTATCCTTGCAGCTCTTACATTAAGGCACATTAGCCTTCCTCAAGTTTACTTGTACCTCACGAGTAGCAAAAGATGATACTAAAACCTGTCCCAGCAATTTCTTCCCCAGCTTTTCACAATTTCTCAGGATATAAATACACATTATGAAATGAAGGCACATTATTTAGGCACAAATATATACTCTCAAATCCTGCAGGGCTCTGTTGGAACAAATACTTGGTATCAATGAATAATTTGATAAAGCATGTGCTCAGTTGTTGAGCTTCTGGATTTTGTTTGATCCCACTTTGGATGCCGGTAAATCCCTGAGATGATGCAGGTCAAAAGAGGTCTGTGTTGTGTCACACAGCAGCATCAAGAATAGAACAAGAAATAGATACATTTTTCGGGAATCTGAGTGTCACTGGCAAGGTCAGCATTTATAATTCATTGTTAATTGCTCTCAAAGGTGGCATTGAGCCCATATCTTGAAACACTATAGTCCTTGTAAGGATATATGCATAATGTTGCTCGGTAAGGAGATCAAAGATTTAGACCCAGTGACTATTGCGATGGATAATTATATTTCCAGGTTGGGGTGGTGTATGATTTGAACCTATAAGTGTAAAGGGCCAGTCCCACTTTGATTTTTTTCGGTGACAGCAAACGGCAGTGACTGACGCCTGTAGTTGTAAGACATACACAATGACGTATGCTGTCCTGCGGGTGAAGCCCGGTTAGGGTTGGGGCTAGGGTGAAGGTTAGGGTTAGTGCTAGGGTTAGGGTTTCCTCGCACACTCCAAAGGCGCACAGGTTTGTATGTTGATAGGTTTGGTATAAGTATAAATTGTCCCTAGCGTGTGTGGGATAGTGTTAGTGTGCGGGGATCATTGGTCGGTGCGGACTCGGTGGGCCGAAGGGCACTGTTTCTCTGAATGTGACAGGGGCTCCAGGGGTTGGACCCGAAACCCCAAATGTTCTGCCTGATCCTCATGGGAACTATACTGTTGGCCACGAGTTGAACCAGAGGGCAGATCTCTCTTCCAATGGTCTCTCCAAACCCCCAGATGCAGCGGGCTTTTCAACTGGGTACAGGCAATGTTGTCAATGTGTCTAAATACCCACCACCCATTTTTAAGCGGGGGGGGGGGGGGGGGGGGGGGGATGGTGTTCCCAAAGTCTGCATTTATCCCATAGTCAATGTTACTAAAACAGATGATGTGGCCTTTGTGCACAACTATTCGTGGGATCTTGCTGTCACAGGCTGGGTCCACAAATGGGGGGCGTCGAGGAAAGTGGAGGGTTGGAGAATAGGAGAAGGGATGGAGAGGGGGAGAAGGGGATGTGAGGGTGGGGGGAGTGGAGAAGGGGAGAATAGAGGAAGAGGGAGCAAGGGAAGAATGGGGGGAGAAGGGTGGGGGGAGTGGAGAAGGAGAGATGGGGCAGGAAAGGGTTGGAGGGGAGTTCAGTCCACACTCACTGAATCCATCCCTGTGAAAAGTTAGAGACGGTGATTGGATCTGGAAGCAGACCAATACATCTGTAAATAAAACTGAACGACTAGGACATCTTTTCATTTGCACAATTGATTTTATTGTATTAATTTTAATATATTAATGTTTAAAATCCATGCATTGAAGGAAGAATATTTTACAGCCCAGATGTGGTCCCTAACTCTAACCGGGTGTCACCCGCAGGACAGCTTACATCAGCATTCCATTTTTGAACATTCCAAAATCCAGGGGTGACAGGGAGACACCGCGCATCACGTCACAACCCGACCACGACGCGACAACCTCTTTTCAGGATGTCGCCCAAGTGGGACAGGCCCTTAAGACAGCCGTTGCTGTCCTCAATAGCAGAAGTCATGGTCTGAGAGATGCTGCAAAAGGAACTTGTGCAAATAATTACAAAGATGTTTATAAATAGTTTGCAGAATAACTGCTGTGGGCCAGTGGCTGAGAGAATGAATGAATATTTGGGGGAGTGTGGGCAATAAATAGAATGTCATTCAAGTTGACTGGTTTTCCGTGGAGCTGTTGAATAATAAAGTTAAATAAAAATGTACAGAATACTGCATTCTGTACAATTCTGGACAACACACAAGTAAAAAATTGTTACAGAACTGGAGAGGTAAACAGGACATACAATGTGTCATTGGCAGCACCTGTGGAAGTTAACAGCTTTCTCATTGGAACTCTTTTTTCCCAGTTTCAGAAAAGGAAGTTGCCACGATAAGATTACTCCCGAAAAGTGCTGACTGGTTTACTTTGCAAGATGTATTTGCAGCACTGATGTGTGCATTAAAAGGCAACATTTTCAGATCTGCATTTAGTTTGGTTTTATCCATGTAATTTGGGCGAAGATTTGCTTTAGCTGAAATAATGTTGGAAACTGAACAGAATCCAGTAAAAAAAATCTGCTCGACTGCAGCCTTTCTGCAACCTTTCAGATTACCCAACTCGTCTATAGCTGCAGTGTGTACCCGGTAAGGATATGATCACAGTGACTTACTGAGGCTTTAATGCTCAGTACCTTGGGAGGGGAAAGGCAGCAAGGGAATGCCTTAATTCGCAAACATTCCTAACTCATTACTAACTCAAACTCCCATCTAACAACATGGAAGGCTTAGCAAAGTGGCCTACTCAACTTGGGGATGGCCAATAAATAATGTGTGAATGAGATTTACTTGAAATGTCACATTTATATTAGCTACAAAAGACCTGTTTTATTTTTGTTCATGTTCAATGCTGCAGGAAATAACTGGTAATCTTCTAAATTCTTGCTGAGTTGTGAAATCTTTTGTAATGGAAAATGCAGCAATTGTTCAAAAGCATTGCACAAGTTTCTTTTGAATAGTTTCCATAAATCATTCACAATGCATTTGGTTACACTGTTTGAATGAATGATTCCTATGCAAGTGTTCATTTTGATATGTTCCCAGTCAGCTGACATGGAATTTTTCCTCCCCTCCCACCATAATCATTCAACATTCTCAATGATATTGGATCCTGTTGTAACTATTTTAAGAACTAGCATTCATATGAACAAGACTGAGCGCAAATGGCTTTAGATTCAAGAATAGCCTTCATTTTTCAAAGCAACAATGTTTGATATTCATCCCATTGGTAGTCAAAAGAAGCCTTTGAGCTGGAGAACTTAATCCAAGGACATATGAATTTGTTTACAAAGGTAGTTGTTGAGCTTGGTTTTATCGTCCCCAGTGAGGGAGTGAAAGTAGTATGAAACAAGATGAAAAGATTTGAAGAGCTGGGGAAAATTCATTGCTTGTTTGTAGTTGCAGGTACATCACAATGATGCCAATGCTGGAAGAGATAAATATGTCTAGCAGCACGTGTGAAGGCAAAAGGACAGTCAATGTTTTGTGTCGAGACTCTGCATCAGAACTGTGTGACAACCTGCCACCAACTTCTGGCTTCCTCATATTGTTTAGGGAACTTGCAGCACAAATGCAGCACAAATGCAGCACTGAATCGCCCATGGCTCATTGAGAAGAGGCTGCCTGTGAGAAATGGTAGTACGACACACCTCCTTCGAACTTGCCGATTTTTCCACGGTAACAAGCTTACCTGAGAGAGTGAGATAGCAAATTGTGAGACATCAGTGTTTCCAAGCAGCCTGTTCATGTGTGGAAAATGCCAGCTCCACCATGAAGACATTAAATCTGTCTGAATCAGGATCAGTCTGAAGAACGGTCTCGACCCGAAACGTCACCCATTCCTTCTCTTCAGAGATGCTGCCTGTCCCACTGAGTTACTCCAGCATTTTGTGTCGATGGAGATATTAAATCTGAGCTGTACCCTGCCCAAACGTCATCCCCATGTAAACATCAGTCACAGTGGCTGATGCCTTTTTAAAAAAAATGTAGGACACGTTGATATGAATGGTCATACTGGCATTTGTCCGTCCTTAAGTGAGGTCTTGTTTTTCTCAGCTGACTGAGACAATTGCTCAGACTTAGTTTAGTTTAATTTAGAGATACAGCACGGAAACAGGCCCTTCAACCCATTGGGTCCGTGCCGACCAGCGATCCCAGCTAATTAAATTAGTCAGGATGAAACCCGGGTCTCTGGCGCTGTTGGGCAGCAAATCTACCGCTGCGCCACCATGACTGTTGGCACAGATTGGAGGCAGTGTTGAATTATCCACTTGATAAATAAGTGAATAATCCACATATTCTAGGGTGTTGTCGTCAGTTTTGATTATAGAGGGTTGATTGATAAAGCACCCTTTGTCTTCCATCTTTTAGAGAAAAGAACACCTCCTTGTTTGCGTTAGTGAAAGAGTTGGCAGTGAGTTTCAGATCAGGACCAAATGCTCATAAATATAAATGTTGTCTACTGTAAATTAATGAGAGAGGTTGGAATGATCTTTATTTGTTGAGTGAAGGTGGCAAAAATTAAACAGCATGCCTTTGTCATGTAGATTAACTCCACTCCAATTAACTCCACTCCACTCCAGCTTGCTTTAGATGAGGTGAAATATTGCAGGAGAAAGATTGAGAAGAGGTAGTTCGGTTTGACCCAGTCTTCACTGTGGTTCAGGCCAAGATGAATCCATCGATAGTGATTGCAGCTATATAGTGGATGTAGAATAGTAATGTATTTCTGAGCATAGTGAAATTTGAAATTCTTCATAATTTCTCAATGTTGCCCCTGGGTGATTTGTTATAAAATGGAGTACACCAACGACTATGTAGACTGGAAGTGATCTTAGCCCAATGTCAAGGAGGACCATGCGGATGGGGCGGCACAGTGGTGCAGCAGTAGTGTTGCTGCCTTACAATGCCAGAGACCCGGGTTTGATCCTGATTCTAGGTGCTGTCCATTCGGAGATTTTACATTCTCCCTGTGACCGCGTGGGTATTGTCAAGGTTTCCTCACACACTCAAAGACGTACAGGTTTGTTGGTTAATTGGTTTCTATAATTGTAAATTGTATATGTGTAGGATAGTGCTAGTGTCTGGGGTGATTGCTGGTCAGTGCAGACTTGGTAGACCGAAGGGCCTGTTTCCGCACTTGTATCTCAAGTCTAAAAGTAAAGATTGGCAACCATGTTTTGGCGCATGGACTTCACATGTGTGCACACGGGCTGTGTGTTCCGACTGACAACTGCTATGCACAAGTTCACCATCTTGGTTATTACTAGGCTAGTATGTTGGAATTATTTGCCTGTCTTCAGCTTTGTGGGAATATTGTCAGCAGATTACAAATACAGTTCAAAATAAATTATTGACATGTGCACATGACTAACATAATTGCTAGTCATGGAGCATGGAACCAGGTCCACAGATCAACAGTCAAGCACCCATCTCCATTTATCATATGGTATCACATTTTTATTCTGAAGGAGTTTTACTTAAATTCTTGATAATGGACAAGTAAAATTAATTAAAAAATGTTTACCATCAAGTATTTCACTACTGCACGATGCAAGGTTCTTAATTATATTTGGAAATCTCTACAATTTTTGTTTATTAACCAAGTGGTAGCAAGTTTTAACTTTTGCTGTATGCAGTGAATCAGTTACAACATTAACCATGTTTTTAGTGACTAAATTAACCAGGAACTTTCACCAATTTGATCTATGCATTAAGCTAGATTTTTACTGCTTTGTTCAGAGTGTCATTCCAAATTGCAGTACCATTATGGTTGTGTAATTTCAGTGGCAACAGAATCAAATTGTGTGTTCTGAGGCTTGATTTAAAAATGATAAGTGGTAGAAACGTTCCCAATCCTGAATCCTGCACCATGTATCTTTAACGGTTTGCTGTGTGCATTATGCAGAATTGCTGGAATAAATTCTGTAAAATGACTCTAGTAACACGTCATGAACATTTTAATCAGCACACTGTATTACTTGGCTATACAGAATGGTAAACTGCCACAGAGGAAGCAAATAAAGATGACTCTAGCTTTGGTAGTGTAACATTGAGGATAAGTGTTACTACTTAACAGCCACAAATTCCCCAGTGGAAATTCTGTAAGGATTGTTGATGTCAGCCCAACTTTTTGCAGTAGTAATTGCTTTGATTTTAAGCTTCAAGTTTCCCATACCCTTTTAGTAATGAAACACTTTGTTCCCTTGACCTAGTTGCATATCTGAGTCAATGAATCTCAACACTTAAATAAATGTAACATAATTGTGATGAATTGTTTCCTGGTTTGTGGGTTACTTTTATAACTTATTGTTCTTGACGTGTATATATTCAGTACTTCCACTGGTTACTCAGTTTTCACCTACTTTATGAAGACCTCATGCCTATCAGTTGTTTAGTTCCTAGTTGTTTTCCAGAGTTACACAAAGTGCCATCTGGAAACGCTAAGATAGTACTTTGTTTGCAATTCTCTGGCCTTGCTGGTTCAGTGACATGAATGTCAACCATTTTTCCTTTCAAAAGGGGCTCTTTCATTTCTTTCCCACAGCCTGAACCATTAACATCTTTGACCTGGGCTAAGCTATTTTCTTTTATTATTGACTGGCTAAAGATATCTGAAAAATGTAAGTGTTTGCTTTTGCAGTGGAAACATTCTGAAGGGCTGAAAATTGTAATGTCAGTTTAACAAAAGTAAAATGATAGTAGAGAGTGCTATGATTTGAACAACGTACGCTTGGAATGCGAAGAATTGGACTCTGGTTTCCAGGATTCTCATGGGAATGATGTGAAAACCAGATGATGGAATATGGTCAGGGATTGTTATGTGAATCTGTTGTTTATATAAACATTCTCTGGATTGTTTCCAGTTGTTTCTGCTTTCTGTATTTTCCCCATGTATAGTGGCCTCATTGCATGTAGGAGTTGAGAAACCTTTCGTGATAAATATAGGATTTTGTAAAATCTCCTCTGGAAATTGAGTGGGGGATTAAACATTCTTGCTAACATAAACAATATTCAGAACACTTATTTAGAAGTTGACTAATGCGGAAGGAATGAGAATTTGCAAAACTGTTTTGGAAGCTGTTAATTTTAAATCAAATTGCAATGTTGAGGGGAAATTGTTATTTTCTGATTTTAGGCCATGAATTAACCAGTGAGTCAAGGATATTGCACAGTTTAAGAAATGACTTGAAAGAAGGGCAGGGGGGATGAGGAAGAAGGAAATGTTAAATCAAGATCCATGACTCAAATCTAATGTTCAGTACAGTATACCAATCTAAGTAATAGTCTCTCCTGGTGTAAGGAGGTGTGGCATTTGTGATGCTAGACTTGCTTTGCACTCAGGATTCAAAGACTCCCTCGTGCTGCTGAACACAGCCATTGATTACTGTCCCAGAGATTTGTAGATTACACAAACACATTGGCAGCTTCTTTTCATCTTTCTGCATGCATCCAATAACAGCAGCCAGAATTCAATCAAAATGACTGTTACTCTCATATTGCAACTGATTAACATTTTGATTAATTGTTTTGCATGTGATTTGTTTCGAGCAACAATAGTAAGTCAGTTTTGAGGTTCATTGACCGGTCTAATGGTTCTGAGATGTAAGCATTGAATATTGTGTGACAGTGTAATGTGGTTCACTCATCATTTTAAATACATAATTGGTTTTATTAAAATGTTTAAATGACATAGGCACCGAAACAGAACAATTAAATTCTTACTTGCAGCAGCACACACAGTTTGTGAGTACTCAACATAAAAAACAAGCATAATAAACAAACAGGAGGACACGAACAATCTTCCTGATATAGTAGTGGCCAGAGGATCTGGGGTGACGGAGGAACTGAAGGAAGTACACATTAGGCAGGAAATGGTGTTGGGTAGACTGATGGGACTGAAAGCTGATAAATCTCCAGGGCCTGATGGTCTGCATCCCAGGGTACTTAGGGAAGTGGCTCTAGAAATCGTGGATGCATTGGTGATAATTTCCCAATGTTCTATAGACTCATGATCAGTTCCTGTGGATTGGAGGGTAGCTAGTGTTATCCTACTTTTTAAGAAAGGCGGGAGAGGGATAACGTAATTATAGACCAGTTAGCCTGACATCGGTGATGGGGACGATGCTGAAGTCAATTTATAAAAGATGAAATAGACGATAGCAGTAACAGGATCAGTCAGAGTCAGCATGGATTTACGAAGGGGAAATTGACTAATCTTCTGCAATCTTTTGAGGATGTAACTAGGAGAATGGACAAGGGAGAGCCAGTGGATGTAGTGTACCTGGACTTTCAGAAAGCATGTGATAAGGCCCTTCATAGGAGATTAGTGGGCAAAATTAGGGCACATGGTATTGGGGGTAGAGTGCGGACATGGATAGAAAATTGGTTGACAGACAGGAAACAAAGAGTAGGGATTAACAAGTCCCTTTCAGAATGACAGGCAGTGAGTGACTAGTGGGGTACCGCAAGGCTCAATGCTGGGACCGCAGCTATTTACAATATACATCAATGATTTGAATGAAGGGATTCAAAGTAACATTAGCAAATTTGCAGATAACACAAAGCTGAGTGGCAGTGTGAACTGTGAGGAGGATGCTATGAGAATGCAGGGTGACTTGGACAGGTTGGGGGAGTGGGCAGATGGATGGCAGATGAAGTTTAATGTGGATAAATGTGAAGTTATCCACTTTGGCATCAAAAACAGGAAGGGGGAATCACTATCTAAATTGCGTCAAGTTGGGAAAAGGGGAAGTACAACGGGATCTGGGGGGTCCTTGTTCATCAGTCTATGAAAGTAAGCATGCAGGTACAGCAGGCAGTGAAGAAAGCGAATGGCATGTTGGCCTTTATACCACGAGGAGTCGAGTATAGGAGCAAAGAGTTGCTCTACAGTTGTAGAGTACAGAGTTGTACAGAGCCCTAGTGAGACCACACCTGGAGTATTGTGTGCAGTTTTGGTCCCCTAATTTGAGGAAGGACATTCTTGCTATTGAGGGAGTGCAGCGTAGGTTTACAAGGGTAGTTCCCGGGATGGCGGGACTGTCATATGCTGAGAGAATGGAGCGGCTGGGCTTTGTATACTCTGGAGTTTAGAAGGATGAGAGGGGATCTTATTGAAACATATAACATTGTTAAGGGTTTGGACACACTAGAGGCAGGAAACCTGTTCCTGATGTTGGGGGAGTCCAGAACCAGGGGGCACAGTTTAAGAATAAGGAATAAGCCATTTAGAACGGAGACGAGGAAACACTTTTTCTCACAGAGGGTCAAGTCAAGTTTATTCGTCACATACACATACGGGATGTGCAGTGAAATGAAAAGTGGCAGTGCCTGCGGACTTTGTGCAAAAAAAACAAACAAACAACCAACCAACTACAAACAGAATCACATGTTCTTTTCCATATTAAATATTGTAGGCGATATTGTGGTACAGTAAGTTAGTAGAGTTAGTCCCTGGTGAGATAGGAGTTTACAGTCCGAATGGCCTCTGGGAAGAAACTCCTTCTCATCCTCTCCGTTCTCACAGCATGGCAACGGAGGCATTGCCTGACCGTAAGAGCTGGAACAGTCCGTTGCAGGGATGGAAGGGATCTCCCATTATCTTATTGGCTCTGGAGTTGCACCTCCTGATGTATAATTCCTGCAGAGGGGCGAGAGAAGTTCCCATAGTGTGTTCGGCCGAACACACTACTCTCTGCAGAGCCGCCTTGTCCTGCGCAGAGCAATTCCCAAACCAGATTGTAATGTTCCCGAACAAGATGCTTTCCACAGCCGCAGAGTAGAAGCACTGGAGGATCCTCGGAGACACTCTGAATTTCCTCAATTGCCTGAGGTGGTAAAGGCGCTGCCTTGCCTTACTCACGAGTGCTGCAGCGTGTGATGTCCATGTCATATCCTCAGAGATGTGGACTCCCAGGTATTTAAAACAGCTCACCCTATCCACAGTATCCCCATTTATCCTCAATGGTGTGTACGTCCTCGGATGATGTGCCCTCCTAAAGTCCACGATCAGCTCCTTACTTTTTTTTGATGTTCAAGAGGAGGCTGTTGTCCTGACACCAGAGTGCCAGATCAGCTACCTCCTCCCGGTAGGCCTTCTCATCGTTGTCTGAGATCAGGCCCACCACCACGGTGTCATCAGCAAACTTGATTATCGAGTTGGAGCTGAACCTAGCCACACAGTCATGTGTGTACATGGAGTACAATAGGGGGCTGAGGATGCAACCCTGGGGGGATCCTGTGCTCAGGGTGAGGGACTTTGATGTATTCCCTCACATCTTGACTACCTGGGGCCTGGCGGTGTGAAAGTCCAGGACCCACGGGAGTGTTGAGCCCTAAATCCAGTAGCTTCGCAGCCAGTCTGGTGGGTACTATCGTGTTGAAGGCTGAACTGAAGTCTATGAACAGCATCCTCACGTAGCCCCCCTTCTGGCTGTCAAGATTGGAGAGAACGGTGTGCAAAACCTGGGAGACAGCATCGTCCGGGAATCTGTTCGGACGGTATGCAAATTGTAACGGGTCCATGTTGCGAGGGAGGAAGGCGCAGATGTGTTTCTTCACCAGCCTTCACCAGAGTTGTGAGTCTGTGGAATTCTCTGCCTCAGAGGGTGGTGGAGGCAAGTTCTCTGAATGTTTTCAAGGGAGAGCTAGATAGGGCTCTTAAAATAGCGGAGTCAGGGGATATGGGGAGAAGGCAGGAACGGGGTACTGATTGGGGATGATCAGCCATGATCACATTGACTGGCTCGAAGGGCCAAATGGCCTACTCCTGCACCTATTGTCTATTGTCTAAAAATAATTTCAGTTAAAAATAGTGCAAACCAAATCAAGGTAACTAAATCTCTAACTAAATCTGTGGAAATTTGCTCATCAGCGACGTAAATTTGTTAAAGTATGATTAATGGTTAAATATTTGACTGTTTCAATGCTGTATACTTTGATTTCTACTGAATAAGCAACTTCCAGGTGTAAAATCAACATGAAATGGAAGTTGCTATGATTTGCTAACTGCTCAGCATCAACAAGACACTTTCTGATTCTTAACCTGTGACCATATCCTGCCTGATTCATTGCTTTTGCTCTTTCATCGCACAGATAAAATAATATAGGTATTATATTTGGTTCTTTCATATCATATAATGGATAGCGAGTAGTATAATCTCTCTCCCTGTTTGAGGGCAATAACTGCAGCTAATGTGTCAAAAATGAAGCTATTTGAAATCATCTGGCTAAATGGCACGGTATATGAAAAGAGTTCACTCTGGGGCTCCTCGATTTTGTGGGCTTTCTGTGGTTACCAGAGCCTTGAAGCGTTCTTCATATCTCAGATGTGTTGGCTTTTTGAATTATTTCTGGAACAAACTGATATTTAGAAAATGATTTTTTTTAACTTTGAAGTTCTTTTTATTCTCTATTTTGTTCCTGCAATGGATTGATTTTAACAGCACAGCGGTTAATCTGTCAACAAAGCTCAATCGGATTTGGTGGACTTGCTTTGAATGTTTACATGTGCCTTGTAGATCTCCATGTTTCCCATAAATTATACATTAGATGTTTACTTTTGTAATATTAATGTGCGTTGCTTCTTGGTATCTTATCCAACTGGTTATAACCTTATGCCAATAGTGTCACACATAGTGTGAGAGGATTGGCAAATGTTATTTATACTTCAGCTCTTTATTACTTCCCGCTGCGGTAACAGGAAGGCGGGTCTATAGTGAAGGAAGAATGGAATGCAGTCTGTTAAGCAAATGCAGAGCATTTAAATGGTTGAAATATCACAAAAACGATTAGATATTTAATTATAAAATGTTCCATTACAACTTTTGAGAGAACATAATTTGTTGGTTAAATTTTCATGAATTTGTGATAAATGTTACATCAGAATATTCTCTTGACAGAATTGTGCAGTAACCATATAGTTGCATTAATCATTTTCATGAATGGTTCAGTTATAAATCCTCCATAACCTGAGAAAACATGTTCCAATTCACTAAATAGTTGCAGCCTTATAAATATGATGTCTTTTGTGTGTGAGTTTTGAAGCTGCTGTCCCCAGGAAGTGAAACGTGGTTACACAAGTGCACTTGATTTGAATCTTGGTCGTATTCTGCTAACATTAAGACAGGAAATCGGCGTACAACCGTCTACAGCGTTTAAAACATAACAGTACAGAACAGGAATTGGCTTTTGAACCCACAAAGTCTGTGCCAAACATAATGCCAAGTTAAAGTAACTTCAACTGCCTGCATGTGATCCATATCTCTCCACGTCCATGCACCTATCTAAACTCCACCACCATATCTGCTTCAAATTATCCGACAGTTTATCTTTAAACAAACAGTTATTTTAAACTGGAATCTTTGAATATTATTTTGAGCAGTTGTTTGTGATCATTTGACCTCTCGAGTAATGATTGTTGCAATTGGTCATCCAATTCCATGTAATTGCATTCCGGCAGCAGTGACTGAATAAAATAGTGCAGAAATAGTAAAGAAAAATATACTGGAGAAGGAGGGAAGTCAATATCTGATTGTTCATGTCCATTTAGATTCTAGTTTAATTTGCTTGGAAAACGTATCAAATGTTCTCAACCATCTTCAGCCAGATGAGGAATGAAATTTCATGCTCTATTCCCTTTTGAACATTGCTGATGCCACTTCTCAACCAATTTGATTCACTCAGAATGTGCACGTGCACTAGACCCAGCAAAGATCATGGGCTTCTGTTAGCATTTGCCAGGTTGCACGTAGATTGATGCTCCAAGGTGAAGCTAAACTGCAGTGTAGCTACAATACTGATATGTGCCTGTTAAATGGAAGGCTGCCTGGATATAGCCTGATGAATGGTTTAAACAGACCCAACTATAGCTTCACCAAACAACACAGTAAATAGTTTTGGAGTCCAGCAGTAGTTCGCCCACATGGGTAGAATTAAACCCAACATGGGGGCAGGAAGTTCTCTTCTATTTGCTAGACTCAGCTATAGAAAAAAACAATTGCACTTGTTGGAAGCTACTCATGTCAGTGCTTGGTGAAATTCCTCAAAGCAATGTTCTCTGCTTAAAGCAGTCCAATTCAGTGTACAATGCTTTGAGCATCTGTGTTTCAAAAGTAGCATCTCAAATTTGCCGTTTGAAGACAGTCTCACAATCCTATGTCTTTCCCACTGGTTATGTTGTATCAAGACATCCATTTTAATCCCAATAGAGTTTCTGTTATCCTGTACGGTGATTCTTCTAGGCACAGAAAGGAAACCTGTCCCAAAAGGACTGTTGTTTATAAAAAAAAACAGCCGCTGCCCAGTCAGTAAGGGGAAGAGAGAAGTGAGAATGCCATTGGTGTTGATACAGGGAAAAGCTTTGTTTTGGCTGCTATCCAGACAAATCATACTATACATGAATGCATTGTGTAGTGCAAAAGGCGAAAATAAAGAGTGCAGAAGATAGTTTTGCAGTTACAGAGGAAATGCAGATAAAACAAGTGCGAGGGCTGCAAAGATGTAGATTGGAAGATTGGAAATGTATAATTACTGTATGAGGGTTATTCAAGAGTCTAATAATGGTGAGTGGGAAATTTTTCTTGAATCTTGTGGCACATACTTTTGACCTTTTGGAGCTTCTGCCCTATGGGAGAGGGTAGAGCGGGAATTACGAGAATTTAAGTGGTCCTTGATTATGTTAGCTACTTTCCCAAGGCAGTGTGAGATAGAAATGGATTTGCTTTGTGTGATGAACTGGGCTGCATTTACAATTCTTTGTAATTACTAATGCCCCTGTCCCATTTAGGAAACCTGAACGGAATCCTTTGGAAACTTTGCGCCCCACCCAAGATTTCCGTGCGGTTCCCGGAGGTTTTTGTCCTCTGGCAACCACCTTCAACTAGCATCGCAACCGGCTTTGACTAGAAAATTACTGATTTTTAAAACAGAAACCACTTTCGACCATTAGGGAGACTAACAAAAACCTCCGGGAACCGCACGGAAACCTTGGGTGGGGCGCAAAGTCTCCAGAGGTTTCCGTTCAGGTTTCCTAAGTGGGACGGGCATTACTGTCTTGAACAGAGCAGTAGACACACAAAGCTGTGATTCTTCCACATTGGATGCCTCGTATGGTACATCTGGAAAAGTGCTGAATTTCTTTAGCCATTTCAGAATTTAGATGCGCGTTCTTGGCCATAGTGTGAATGTTATTGATCCAGGAAAATTTGTGGTGATATTTACTTTGAAACTACCCTTAAATCAGTATCTGCTGATTATGTTCAGGGTTGATCTTATCCTGATTGTGGAGTAAAAAAAGCCTTACCTGTGTTGCATCCAATGCTAAGTGCACTCAATCTGAAGAAGGGTCCCAAACTGCAACACTGTCCATTCCCTCCACAGATTCTGTTTGACATGCTGATTTCCTCCAGCACTTTGTGTTCTGAGAAAGGAGATTAGTTTCCAATCTGCATCCTTGGGTTATGTGACATGGTCAAATTAGGATATGAAGAAGGGTCTCGACCTGAAATGTCACCGGTTTCTTTTCTCCAGAGATACTGTCTGACCTGCTGAGTTACTCTAGCTTTTTGGATATCAGCAATTGGTATCAATAAATGTAGTAACACTGAGTGGAAGGGATGACATAATCCTGTGTTTACTGAAGCAAATGTCAATAATTTTACTCTGAATCTCGTTAAGAGCTTCTTAAGCATTCTGCCATAGAAGCACTTATGTAGAATTTTACAATTTTCAATTTCCTTTTTTACAGGTTGAACAGTCAAAAGTATTCATTAAAGAAGGCGGTGTTCAACTACTACTCACAATAGTCGATACTCCTGGATTTGGAGATGCTGTGGACAATAGTAACTGGTACGTTTTCAAATTTTAAAAGAAAAAAATAGCTGCTGGAAATCTGAAAGTGATACCAAATGCTGGAAACAGCAGGTCAGGTAGCATCTGTGGAAAGAAAGCTAACATATTATTTCAGATGCAAGACTTCATCAGAACTGTGTGATTCCTGCATTTATCGTTTTAATTCAGAAACAAGGGTTCTGAACTTAAAGAAAGGTAACTTTCAGGGTATGAGACGTGAATTGGCCAAGACTGGCAAGTGATTCTTAAAGGGTTGACGGTGGATATGCAATGGAAGGCATTTAAAGACTGCATGGATGAACTACAACAATTGTTCATCCCAGTTTGGCAAAAGAATAAATCAGGGAAGGTAGTGCATCCGTGGATAACAAGGGAAATCAGGGATAGTATTGAAACTAAAGATGAAGCATACAAATTAGCCAGAAAAAGCTGCATACCAGAGGACTGGGAGAAATTCAGAGTCCAGCAGAGGAGGACAAAGTGCTTAGTTAGGAAAGGGAAATGCAGGAAAGATTATGAAAGAAAACTGGCGCGGAACATAAAAATGGTCTGCAAATTTTTTATAGAATTGTGAAGAGAAAAAGGTTAGTTAAAACAAATGTAGGTCCCTTGCAGTCAGAAACTGGTGAATTGATCATGGGGAACAAGGACATGGCAGACCAATTGAATAACTACTTTGGTTCTGTCTTCAGAAAGGAAGACATAAATAATCTGCCGGAAATAGCAGGGGACCGGGGGTCAAATGAGATGGAGGAACTGAGTGAAATCCAGGTTAGCCGGGAAGTGGTGTTAGGTAAATTGAATGGATTAAAGGCCGATAAATCCCCAGGGCCATATAGGCTGCATCCCAGAGTACTTAGGGAAGTAGCCCCAAAAATAGTGGATGCATTAGTGATAATTTTTCAAAACTCTTTAGATTCTGGAGTAGTTCCTGAGGATTGGAGGGTAGCTAATGTAACCCCACTTTTTAAAAAGGGAGGAAGAGAGAAAACGGGGAATTACAGACCAATTAGTCTAACATCGGTAGTGGGGAAAATGCTAGAGTCAGTTATTAAAGATGGGATAGCAGCACATTTGGAAAGCGGTGAAATCATTGGACAAAGTCAGCATGGATTTATGAAAGGTAAATCATGTCTGACGAATCTTATAGAATTTTTTGAGGATGTAACTAGTAGAGCGGATAAGGGAGAACCTGTGGATGTGTTATATCTGGATTTTCGACAAGGTCCCACATAAAAGATTAGCATACAAACTTAAAGCACTGGGGGTATTGGGGGTTCAGTATTGATGTGGATCGAGAACTGGCTGGCAGACAGGAAGCAAAGAGTAGGAGTAAACGGGTCATTTTCAGAATGGCAGGCAGTGACTAGTGGGATACCACAAGACTCAGTGGTGGGACCCCAGCTATTTACAATATAAATGATCTGGATGAGGGAATTGAATGCAACATCTCCAAGTTTGCGGATGACACGAAGCTGGGGGGCAGTGTTAGCTGTGAGGAGGATGCTAGGAGGCTGCAAGGTGACTTGGATAGGTTGGGTGAGTGGGCAAATGCATGGCAGATGCAGCATAATGTGGATAAATGTGAGGTTATCCACTTTGACAGTAAAAACAGGAGGGTAGATTATTATCTGAATGGTGGCCGATTAGGAAAAGGGGAGATGCAACGTGACCTGGGTGTCATGGTACACCAGTCATTGAAAGTAGGCATGCAGGTGCAGCAGGCTGTGAAGAAAGCGAATGGTATGTTGGCATTCATAGCAAAAGGATTTGAGTACAAGAGCAGGGAGGTTCTACTGCAGTAGTACAGGGTCTTGGTGAGGCCACACCTGGAGTATTGCGTACAGTTTTGGTCTCCTAATCTGAGGAAAGACATTCTTGCCATAGAGGGAGTACAGAGAAGGTTCACCAGACTGATTCCTGGGATGGCAGGGCTTCCACATGAAGAAAGACTGGATAGACTCGGCTTGTACTCGCTGGAATTTAGGAGATTGAGGGGGGATCTTATAGAGGCTTACAAAATTCTTAAGGGGTTGGACAGGCTAGATGCAGGAAGATTGTTCCCGATGTTGGGGAACTCCAGAACAAGGGTTCACAGTTTAAGGATAAGGGGGAAGTCTTTTAGGACCGAGATAAGATTTTTTTTCACACAGAGAGTGGTGAGTCTGTGGAATTCTCTGCCACAGAAGGTAGTTGAGGCCAGTTCATTGGCTATATTTAAGAGGGAGCAAGATGTGGCCCTTGTGGCTAAAGGGATCAGTGGGTATGGAGAGAAGGCAGGTACAGGATACTGAGTTGGATGATCAGCCATGATCATATTGAATGGCGGTGCAGGCTCGAAGGGCCGAATGGCCTACTCCTGCACCTATTTTCTATGATTCTATGATTCTATAATTGAGTATTTCACAACTAAGTAAATATTTCTGAAGGGGTATTCATGATCTGGTCAACTGTTATGACTGATTAGAGTTCGCCGCCACTCATGGTGCATGAAATTATGATCAAGGTCAAATCTTTGTCAATATTTAAAGCCTAGTATGAACATCTGTATGCTCTGTGCTGTTGTGGTGCGGAAAGGTTCATTTTTGAAGCTAAAAATTGCTTACATGAAGTAGCGAGGAAAGCAGAACTCTACCATAATATTTATATAAAGAAGATATTGGATCATTAGTAATTGCTGTACCCGCCAATTTTATTTCCAGGTAAAGTGTGTCATGCAGCCATGTAACACTGAAGGTCATTCTGTATTGTTACAACACCCCCAATTGTGCTATTTATTTTGAATCATTTTTTGCAGATGGATAATGTGCTTGTCTAATTTTAACTTGATGTGGTTTACAATGAAGAATATAACAGAAATAGAAATTTGAGGGATGAGACAAATTTTGACGATGGAAAATTTAAAATTATAGCCTTGCTTAATTTGGAACCAAAAGAGGATCAGTGAGCACAAGGTCATGGATGAGCAGGGCTGTTTAAGATTACAAATCAGAATTCCGTATCACAAGGCTTAAAGCTAAGTGTGAAAAATTGGACAAAGTTCAAATCCACCGGGTGGCGCCAGCAATGACTGCCTCGCTCAACAGTCTGTCTCGTCCCTTCCTTCTTTGGTGTTTTTTTTAGCATGTGTTAAATGAATGTTTTAGTGTTCTTTAGCTTCTTTTATGTTGGGGGGGGGGGGGGTTTTAGGGGAAACTTTGTTAAATCTCTTACCGCGACGGAGATGCAATTTTAATTTTTTCCCCGTACCATATCCCCGTCCACACTGTGGCCTAACATCGAGGAGTTGGCGGCCTTTGAGGTTGGAGCTCCGACCACGGGAGGCTGCGGACTTTAATATCGTGGAGCTGGTGATCCATGTAGTGGATCTACCTCGGAGCTCGAACTGCGGGAGCCTGCAGGACTTACCATCGCGGACTTCGCGATCTCTGTCGGGGATCGACTTTGGAGCTGCAATCGCGGGAGTCTGCGGACTTTAACATCGTGGAACTCGCGGTCCTTGGTTAGAGACCGACTTTGGGAGCTCCAAGCCGCAGGAGCTTCGACCGCCTCAACGCGGGAGCTTCGACGGCCCCGACATGGAAGCTTTGATCGCCCCAATGCGGGAGCTTCAATCTCCCAGACTACAGATGGTTTGACTGCCACGGGCGAATAAAGAGGAAGGAGATTGAACTTTATTGCCTTCCATCACTGAGGAATGTGGGGAATCCACTGTGGTGGATGTTTATGTTAACTATGTAGTTGTGTGTTTTGTTGCTTTTTTTTAGTATGGCTGTGTGGTAATTCGAATTTAACTGTACCTTAATTGGTATACGTGACAATAACCTAACCTTTGAAGAACAAACCTGAGATGAGTTTAGTACAATAATGAATTGTGGAGTCATGTTTTAAAGTAAAAAGTAACAATTAGAGTAAAGTAGATGCACAGGTAAACACTGCATTATAGATTGGGAGGCCAACGTTAGACTTTGTCGTGGATAGGAAATGATTTCGGAAATGGGTATATTAAGGAACAGGATGGAGTTCATGGATCAGTGTTCATTGGAGAACGGTGGTGTTGGCCTTTAAGGAAATAACGGGTTAAAGTAGGGTTACACAAAAAGCTGGAGAAACTCAGCGGGTGCAGCAGCATCTAAGGAGCGAAGGAGATAGGCGACGTTTCGGGTCGAGACCCTTCTTCAGACTGCAGTCTGAAGAAGGGTCTCGACCCGAAACGTCGCCTATCTCCTTCGCTCCTTAGATGCTGCTGCACCCGCTGAGTTTCTCCAGCTTTTTGTGTAACCCTCGATTCTCCAGCATCTGCAGTTCCTTCTTTAACGGGTTAAAGTACCTGTCTGCAAATGCCAACCCAATCAATGCAGTGATGTATCCAAATCCGTAAGGGCAACTTTTTGATACTTCAACTGCCATAACTTTGGATCATCTGTACAAGTTTGAAAACTTTTCTTACAGTAGATTTACAACATGCTTGTGATTTGTAGAACAATCTGCTTACGTGGTTCTGTGTTTGAGAACATAATGGACTGATCATTTTACCCATTTTTGATTTCCAGCTGGCAGCCTGTCATCGATCACATAGACAGCAAATTTGAAGATTACCTGAATTCTGAATCCCGTGTGAACCGACGCCAAATGCCAGACAGCAGAGTTCATTGTTGTTTATACTTTATTGCTCCTTCAGGCCACGGGTTGGTAAAACATTTTGTACAGTTCTAATCACTTCTAATGGCTGAATATTTAATGTTTGAGTCCATTTTATTTTGGCTGTTTTTACAGTGGTCTGATGTCTACTGATATTTATCGTTACTAACAAATCAATCAATAATAACCCTTTAAAAACATGCTGATCCTCTTAAAAATATATTGCAACCCATGTGGGCTTTATATCTGACTTTTCTGCTCTTGGGTGCATGTTAATAAAAAGCAAAGAAGTCTGCTGGCTTCAATTTACTACTTGAGAGATTAATTTGGAGAATACTTTTGAGTTCAATTGTGCAGTTAAATTATCAATAGTGGCAAATTGTAAACTTTTGGATGTGAAATAATTCATTTGTCGCCCAGATTTGTAGAGATGCAACATGGAGATTGAGTGTGCAACAACCATCAACCACCCAATGACACTAATCCTAATCTAATCGACATGTATTATTTTTTAAATGGTTGCTCAATGGACGACTTTCATTTTGAATCATCTGTTAAACATATTAAATACAACCATCAAAGATTTGAATGGACAAGCAGTTTACCAATTTTGGTGTTACATTTCTGCAGACTAAAGCCTTTGGATATTGAATTTATGAAGCGCCTACATGAGAAAGTTAACATAATTCCACTCATTGCCAAAGCCGATACCCTCACTCCAGAAGAATGCCAACAGTTCAAGAGACAGGTGAGAAGATAGGCTCATGGTTTTAAGAGCATTTCCTACTCCAGGTTTATTAGAGGGTATGGGTTTTTAATGTAAAATGATAATCTGCATTATATACGTCTCTTTGCCAAAATGGTTGCTTTGGCTACTGAGACTTGTTTTATGAGAGCGGCTGCAGAAAAACCATTTTGTACTGTTTCAATTCAGTAAATCAGAACATAAATGTGCTTCATCCTCTCCTGGAGACGATGGACTGAATGGATGCTATCACTACCTTAAATTTGAATAATAAAGATCTTCACGATATTATGGTCACATCAAATATCATAAATTTTCATCCACTAGGCCAGAGGTCGGCAACCTTGTTCTGCATAGGGGCCGGACACATGTCTGTGAGTGGATGGCAGGCCACATCTATCAAATGTACACATGGATCCCGCCCCGAATGACAGGCAACAAATCACCTGTTCACATAGATCCCACCCCTTCGAGGACGCCACCACTGGCCCTTAGTTACTAGTTATGGCAGCTCACGAACATGGCATACCTACGGACCATTGCCTTGGCTCTGTCCTGAAGGCAGTGGCTCAAATACTCACACTGGCCGATTGACAACCCCAATCCCGACAGTGAAGCTCAGACACAGAAGGTGCGCGGCTGTGCCGGGGGCTTTGCGCAGGATGCGGTACAGCCAGAGCTTGGTGCTGCTTGGCTGCTCCGCCATTGCGTTCGCCAGCGCAGGCCTCCTTGCGTTTTTGCATCACTATGCCTGGGCGCTGTGGCCTCGGGGCCCGGGAGGCACCGGAGATGACGGAAGTCTGCGGGCCGGATAAATGCGGGGGGGGGGGGAAATACGCCTGCGGGCCGAACGCTTTCGGGCCGCATTCAGCCCAGGGGCGTTGGTTGCCGACCCCTGCACGAGGTCATCTGTCAGCCTTCTAGCATCAAGTGGTTTACTCAATTTTAATGTAATTTTACCAAAATATGATTGTCCTCCCAATCAGGAAATTAAAATCAAATTAAAAGTAATAACTTTTTGATCAATGAAGATTGTAATAATATCTGTATTTTAATCCTCTGCATGAAAAGCAATTCCAGTTTGACTGAAATCTTTGGTAGGTCAATACATTGTAATGTTGAAGAGATGTCATAAAGCAAACATTCAGGGAATTAACAACTGAAATGAGTTTAATCAACTGCACAGAGTTGCTGACAAGCTGAATATGTTTTTATTCAAACGTACATTTCAGCAGAAGGCTGTTTGATCATTGCGCTTTTGCTAGCTCTTTGAATTATCCAATGAACTTGCACACTGGTGCAGACCTGAGAAATGTTCCATTAACTGCTCTGTTACAGGTGATGAAAGAAATCCAAGAACACAAAATAAAGATCTATGAATTCCCGGAAACAGATGATGAAGAAGAAAATAAGTTGGTAAAGAAGATAAAGGTGGGATATCAGTAACAGTGTGGGGTTCTTGTTGCCTATTTGTGTTGAAATGTGTAGCAGCTTCCCTAGAAAAGACAGTGGAAGCATGACTTGAAATAAATGGGGACATTTACTAGAATGCAAAACCTTGCAATATTTATAGTGGTTTTCAGGTGAGATTTTGAAAATGTTTTCAATTAGCAATCATTGACCTTTGTGGCCCTCCGTAATATTTGGGACAAAGACCCATCATTTATTTATTTGCCTCTGTACGCCACAATTTGAGATTTGTAATAGAAAATAAATCACATGTGGTTAAAGTGCACATTGTCAGATTTTAATCATGCCATTTTTATACATTTCGCTTTCACCATGTAGAAATTACAGCAGTGTTTATACATAACGACCCCGCCCCACAATTTCAGGGCACCATATAATGTTTGGGACACAGCAATGTCATGTAAATGAAAGTAGTCATGTTTAGTATTTTGTTGCATATAGAAACATAGAACATAGAAATTAGGTGCAGGAGTAGGCCATTCGGCCCTTCGAGCCTGCACCGCCATTCAGTATGATCATGGCTGATCATCCAACTCAGTATCCTGTACCTGCATTCTCTCCATACCCTCTGATCCCCTTAGCCACAAGGGCCACATCTAACTCCCTCTTAAATATAGCCAATGAACCGGCCTCAACTACCCTCTGTGGCAGAGTGTTCCAGAGACCCACCACTCTCTGTGTGAAAAAATTCCTTCTTATCTCGGTCCTAAAGGATTTCCCCCTTATCCTTAAGCTGTGACCCCTTGTCCTGGAACTCCCCAACATCAGGAACAATCTTCCTATAGAAACATAGACAGCATATAGAAAGCATCCTTTGCATGCTATGACTGCTTGAAATCTGTGATTCATGGACATCACCAATTGCTGGGTGTCTTCTCTAGTGATGCTCTGCCTGGCCTGTATTGCAACTATCTTTAGCTTCTGCTCATTTGTAGGGCTAGTCCCCTTCAATTTTCTCTTCAGCATATAATAGATATGCCTAGGTGGACAAAATTGCTGGAGAAACTCAGCGGGTGCGGCAGCATCTATGGAGCGAAGGAAATAGGCAACGTTTCGGGCCGAAACCCTTCTTCAGATTTTCCAGGATCTGCAGTTCCTTCTTGAACAATAGATATGCTCAATTGGGTTCAGATCTGGTGATTGACTTGGCCACTCAAGAATTGACCGTTTTTTAGCTTTGAAAAACTCCTTTGTTGCTTTAGCAGTATTTTTATTAATAATAATAATATCTTTTATTGCCATTGCACATATGTGCAACGAGATTTGGTATGCAGCTTCCATCCGATGTCATAACTTAAACAACTAATAAAATGTAGGTTTAGATACCCCGAGAACATGGTTTATAAACAGTAAAACAGTCAAAACAGCCTAAAGTGCAAATGTGTCTGTGCGACGTGACCATCTGAGGGAGACAGTTCATGGGGGTGGGGGGGGGGCACTCAGCAGGGCCGGTTCAGAACCGCTATAGCTCTGGGGATGAAGCTATTCCTGAGTCTGGAGGTGCGGGTGTAAAAGGCCTTGTAGCGTCTGCCGGAAGGTAGGAGTTCGAACAGCCCATTATAAGGGTGTGAGGAGTCTTTATGGATGATGACGGCCTTCCTGAGGCACCGTGGTAGATGCCCTCCAAGGCTGGTTTAGGATAATTGTTTGCTGTAGAATGAATCGCCGGTCAATGTGTTTTGAGGCATTTGTTTGAACTTGAGCAGATAGGATGTTTCTATACACTTCAGAATTTATTATGTTACTACCACGAACAGTTATATCATGAATGAAGATAAGTGAGCCAGTACCTTCCTCAGCCGTACATGCCCAGGCCATAACACCCCCACCACCGTGTTTCACAGATGAGGTGGTATGCTTTGGATCTTGGGCAGTTCCTTCTCTTCTCCATACTTTGCTCTTGCCATCACTCTGATATGTTAATCTTCGTCTCATCTGTCCGCAAGACCTTTGGTTGCTCTTCTAGGTACTTCCTGGTAAACTGTGACCCGGCCATCCTATTTCTGCGGCTAACCAGTGATTTGCAACTTGCAGTGTAGCCTCTGTATCATTGACAAATCCACACCTGACTCCTGAAGAGTGTTTCTGATCTGTCGGACAGGTTTTCTTTATTATAGCAGAATTCTTCTGTCATCCTGCCAGTCCCTTTGCAATTAGTAAGCTCACCAGTGCCCTCTTTGTTTTTAATGATGTTCCAAACAGTTGATTTTGGTAAGCCTAAGGTCTGGCTGATGGCAGTTTTATTCCTGTTTCTCTTTGATGTTCATTGGCACAACTTTGGTCCTCATGTTGATAAACAGCAATAAAAGTTTCTAAAGGTGATGGAAAGACTGGAGGAAAGACTAGGTGCTGAGAGCTCTCTTATACCTGCATTAAGGAGGCAATTAAACACACCTGAGGAATTATAAACGTCTGTGAAGCTACGTGTCTCAAACATTATGGTGCCCTGAAATGGGTGGGGTGGGGGGGAACTATGTATAAACACTGCTGCAATTTCTACATGGTGAAACCAAAATGTACAAAAAATTGCCTCTTTTTGAAATCTGACAATGTATACTTTAATCACATTTTTTTCTATTATAAATGTCAAATTGTGGAGTGCAGAGGAAAATAAATAAATTTATGGGTCTTGGTCCCGAACGTTAAGGAGGAGCAGTTTGATCACAAACCAATATTGCAACATCTTGCTAGAGGATTTTGTAAATGTCGTTGCATTTATTTGATAAAAATGATAAAAATATTTAATCTTATAATAAATACGCAATTCATTTTTCCATCTACAAGCCAGCCTTCAAACTGCGCTATATTTTTAGTTTTAAAAAGTCAGCCTAAACATAAATTCAATGGATACGTGCTAATGGTTGAGTTTGCTAAAGATTTGTATCCCAGGAGATTAGTTCCTTGGTATGCCAGATGGTGACAGGAGGGATGCCAAAGAAGCAGCTGTAACAATGACATTTTTAGTAACAAGCCAGATGGAAAATTGAAGGCTGGTAAACAGGCCTGAGCTGTAAACCAATACAAAGGAGTGAGAATTAGTTCATGCAGGCTTTGACATAGAGCCAAATAATGGTGTTTAAAACTAAAATTTGGTTTGGTTAACGTGCACTTTGTCCAAGTAAATACATTTCAATGAGAAGAAATTATTACAACGTTTGGTTTGCATTTAACATGGATTTGCGGATCATTTTCAAAATTGTTAGAAGAATCTCACTTCGCTCATTGCCAAGTTTGCTTCTGCCTTCGAAAGAGAAATCGTCCTCCACTTGTTTCCCAGTGAGAAGGATAAATCTGTACATTAGTAATCGAACATTTAAATTAAAGAGAGCCTAAAGTGTAAGTAGTAGGGTGGTGTGTCACACCACAGATCTTGGCACTGCAGAAAAGCCACGTGTTTAGAATGGAAAGAGTATCATAATCAAATGGATGGGTGGGGAATTCCTTGCCCAAGAGATTATAGTGCCAGGGCAGAGGAAGCAGGACAGTGGTGTGTTGAGCAGTCGTGTTTTGTTGAGCAGCCACTTTGGTCAGGGTGCATATTAAAAGTCTGGCCAATGGTTGTGGTTTCCTGTGTCATTTAAAATTCTTAATGGTTACTTTTGAAAGTTATAATCTAATGCAACACGTTTCTGTTGGAAAATGTTCACTTCTAACATCAATGCTTAACAGTTTAAAATAACTTTCTTTGGTAAGTTTCTCTTTTAACACATAACTGAACATTCCATCAGTATAACACTTCAAAGGGCACAATTGCCAATGACAATTGACAATGACATCGTAACTATAAACAAATTAAAAAGTACTATTGCAAGGCCAGCAATCAACAGTTCAATGAAAAAACATTATTAGCTTTTATCCTTTGGAAACTGCTGCTCATTTACATCAAATACACACATTTCTCTCATTTTATCTCCTCTCCTCCCCCCCCTCCCCCCCCACCTAAAATCTGTCTGAAGAAGGGTCCCGATCTGAAATGTTACTCATGTTCTCCAGGATACTGCCTGATCTGCTGAGTTGCTCCAACACTTAATTTTGTAAACCAGCATATGCAGTTTCCTGTTTATACAAAACTAGACTACTAAAACACTTCACGGTGCTCCGGTAAAGAGCTTGCACCCCTGTCTAAAACAAAAGGAAAATTAATCCAATTATTTCTCCTGCCTTAAATGTACGTCCACTGGTTACTGCTTGTCATTAGGAACCCTTTTTTTCCTTATCTAATAAAACTCGTTACTTAGAACACCTCGTTCAAGACACCACCACCTCTGCACTGAGGAAATTGGCTTTGTTTCTCCAGTTGTCATTTTAGTTCCCATGGCCCATTTGTACCAAATCCCTGCTCTCAAGGCCTTGATGCCTTTCACAAAGTGATGTCCAAGAGAGACCTTGCTTTTCAGCTGAGGCCCAGCAGTGGTTTATAAAAAATCAGCGATACCCTTGATTTTTTTTCCTTTCTAAGTTTTTAAATTGCACCTGGTCTTTTTATTCACAGGATGAAATTTGGTGACTTAATGGAACCCATACATTTGTTGGATGGGTTTATTTAGTTACCAATTTAAATAGCTTTTAGGTTTTGGTGAATTATTGTTAACTATTTTTGTGTTAATCTTTTTAGGATCGTTTACCTCTTGCTGTTGTGGGCAGTAATACTACCATAGAGGTAAATGGAAAACGTGTCCGGGGTCGACAGTATCCCTGGGGAGTAGCAGAGGGTAAGTCGCTTTGCCTGTTGTATTGTCAAGTTTTAATTTGATGGGAAATTTGCCTTTCTATAGTTCATTTCATGATCGAAGTTTGCCAAAAATCAGTAATGTAGTCGTGGAGGCATTGCAGCTAATTTCAATTCACCAAGCTCCCTTTAGCAGTAATATGTAAATTAAATTCTTTCTGATATTGGCTGAGACTTAACTACTACCCAGGACATGGCACGCTTTCTCGCTACTGAATTGAAATTAAATTTGCAGTGCTCCAGCCTTTGAATTGGACCCAGACATACAGTGCCCTACATAATGTTTGGGAGAAAGACCCATCATTTATTTATTTGCCTCTGTACTCCACAAGTTGCGATTTGTAATAGAAAGAATCATATGTGGTTAAAGTGCACATTGTCAGATTTTAATAAAGGCCATTTTTATACATTTTGATTTCAACATAGCAATATAATGTAAATGAAAGTAGTCATGTTTAGTTTTTGTTGCAAATCTTTTGCTTGCAATGACTGCTTAAAATCTGTGATTCATGGACATCACCAGTTGCCGGGTGTCTTCTCTGGTGATGCTATGCCAGACCTGTATTGCAGTCATCTTTAGCTTTTGCTTGTTTTGGGGGCTAGTCCCCTTCAGTTTTCTCTTCAGCATATAAAAGGCATGCTCAGTTAGGTTCAGATCGGGTGATTGAAAAGATTTTTGAGGCATTTCTTCGAACTTGAACAGATAGGATGCGTCTATACACTTTAGAATTCATTATGCTATTACCATCAGCAGTAGTATCATCAATGAAGATAAGTGAGCCAGTACCTTCAGCAACCATACATGCCCAGGCCATAACATCCCCACCACCGTGTTTCACAGATGAGGTGGTATGCTTTGGATCTTGGGCAGTTCCTTCTCTCCTCCATACTTTGCTCTTGCCATCACTCTGATATAAGTTAATCTTTGTCTCATATGTCCACAAGACCTTTTCCAGAACTGTGGTTGTTCTTTTAAGTACCTCTTGGCAAACTGTAACCTGGCCATCCTATTTTTGCAGCTAACCAGTGCTTTGTATCTTGCAGTGTAGCCTCTGTATTTCTGTTCATGAAGTCTTCTGTGGACAGTGGCCATTGAAAAATCCACACCTGACTCCTGAAGAGTGTTTCTGATCTGTTGGACAGGTGTTTGGGGATTTTTCTTTATTATAGAGAGAATTCTTCTGTCATCAGCTGTAAGGTCTTCCTTGGTCTGCCAGTCCCTTTGAGATTAGTAAGCTCACCTGTGCTCTCTTTCTTCTTAATGATGTTCCAAACAGTTGATTTTGATAAGTCTGTTTGGCTGATGTCTCTAACAGTTTCATTCTTGTTTATCAGTCTCAAAATATCTCAAAATATCTCAGTCTCAAAGTATCAGACCGGCCCTGATGCTCAGAAGCATAAGGAAAAGAAGAGGAGGGCATTAGTAATAGGGGACTCCATAGTTAGGTGGTCAGATTGGCGATTCTGTGGACGCAGTCCGGAGACCCGGATGGTAGGATTGCCTCCCTGGTGCCAGGGTCCGGGATGTGTCTGAACGGGTCCAAGATATCCTGAAAAGGGAGGGAGAGGAGCCTGAGGTCGTGGTACATATTGGTCCCAATGACATAGGTGAAAAAAGAGAAGAGGTCCTAAAAGGAGAATTTAGGGAGTTAGGAAGAGAGCTATGGAAAAGGGCCACAAAGATAACAATCTCCGGACTACTTCCTGTGCCACGCGACATTGAGATTAGGAAGGGGGCAAGCTGGAGGATAAACGCGTGGCTGAAGGACTGGTGTGGAGGGCAGGGATTCAAGTTTCTGGATCATTGGAACCTCTTTCGGGGAAGGAGTGACCTGCATAAAAAGGACGGGTTGCACTTGAACCCAAGGGGGACCAGTATCTTGGCGGGGAAATTTGCAAAGGCTACTGGGGGGACTTTAAACTAGATAGGTTGGGGGAGGGACTCAAATAGAGATAGCTAGGAGACGGTTTCTGAGGCAGGAGGCAGAGAAGGGAAGCACTCAGACCCAACATGTACGGGGGGAAGAAGAAAAAATAATAAACAGAGAATAAGAGGTGGTGGTTGTCTTAAAGGTGTGAGCAGAGAGAAAGAGGGGTATAAAATGACAATAGAAGCAAGTGGTAGCAAGTGGTGAAATTAATAGTGGCTGGCAGACAAATCCAGGAAAAAAATCAAAAGGGGCCACTTGTCGACATAATTGTATAAAGGGTAAAAGGGTTGTAAAAACAAGCTTGAAGGCTTTGTGTCTCAATGCGAGGAGCATTCGTAATAAGGTGGATGAGTTGAAGGTGCAGATAGCTATTAATGACTATGCTATAGTTGGGATCACGGAGACATGGCTCCAGGGTGACCAAGGCTGGGAGCTGAACATCCAGGGATATACAATATTCAGGAGGGATAGACGGAAAGGAAAAGGAGGTGGGGTAGCGTTGCTGGTGAGAGAGGAGATTAATGCAATAGAAAGGGAGGACATTAGCATGGAGGATGTGGAATCGATATGGGTAGAGCTGCGAAACTCTAAGGGGCAGAAAACGCTAGTGGGAGTTGTGTACAGGCCACCTAACAGTAGTATTGGAGTTGGGGATGGCATCAAACAGGAAATTAGAAATGCGTGCAACAAGGGTAACACAGTTATAATGGGTGACTTCAATCTACATATAGATTGGGTGAATCAAATTGGCAGGGGTGCCGAGGAAGACGATTTCTTGGAAAGTATGCGGGATAGTATTCTAAACCAGCATGTGCAGGAACCAATGAGAGAGCAGGCTATTCTAGACTGGTTATTGAGTAATGAGGAAGGGTTAGTTAGCAGTCTTGTTGTGCGTGGCCCCTTGGGCAAGAGTGACCATAATATGATTGAGTTCTTCATTAGGATAGAGAGTGACATAATTAAATCAAAAACAAGGGTTCTGAACTTAAACAAAGGTAACTTTGAAGGTATGAGCCGTGAATTGGCAGGTGAGTCTTAAAGGGTTGACAGTGGATGTGCAATGGAAGGTGTTTAAAGACTGCATGGAAGAAGTACAAAAATTGTTCATACCAGTTTGGCAAAAGAATAAATCAGGGAAGGTGGTGCATCCGTGGATAACGAGGGAAATCAGGGATAGTATAAAAACTAAAGATGAGGCATACAAAAAAAGCAGCCTACCAGAGGACTGGGAGAAATTCAGAATCCAGCGGAGGAGGACAAAGGGCTTAATTAGGAAAGGGAAAATAGATTACGAAAGGAAACTGCCAGGGAACATAAACTGACTGCAAAAGTTTTTATAGATATGTGAAGAGAAAGAGACTAGTTAGAACAAATGTTGGTCCCTTGCAGTCAGAAGCAGGTGAATTGATCATGGGGAACAAGGACATGGCAGACCAATTGAATAACTACTTTGGTTCTCTGTCTTCACTAAGGAAGACATAAATAATCTGCCGGAAATAGCAGTGGACCGGAGGTCAAATAAGATGGCGGAACTGAGTGAAATCCAGATTAGCCGGGAAGTGGTGTTGGGTAAATTGAACGGATTAAAGGCCGATAAATCCCCAGGGCCAGATGGTCTGCATCCCAGAGTGCTCAAGGAGGTAGCCAAGGAAATAGTGGATGCATTAGTGATAATTTTTCAAAACTCCTTAGATTCTGGAGTAGTTCCTGAGGATTGGAGGATAGCTAATGTAACCCCACTTTTTAAAAAGGGAGGGAGAGAGAAAGCGGGGAATTACAGACCAGTTAGTCTAACATCGGTAGTGGGGAAACTGCTAGAGTCAGTTATTAAAGATGGGATAGCAGCACATTTGGAAAGTGGTGAAATCATTGGACAAGGTCAGCATGGATTTATGAAAGGTAAATCATGCCTGACGAATCTTATAGAATTTTTCGTGGATGTAACTAGTAGAGTGGATAAGGGAGAACCAGTGGATGTGTGATATCTGGACTTTCAGAAGGCTTTCGACAAGGTCCCACATAAGAGATTAGTATATAAACTTAAAGCACACGGTATTGGTGGTTCAATATAGATGTGGATCGAGAACTGGCTGGCAGACAGGAAGCAAAGGGTAGGAGTAAACGGGTCTTTTTCAGAATGGCAGGCAGTGAGTAGTGGGGTACCGCAAGGCTCACTGCTGGGACCCCAGCTATTTACCATATACATTAATGATTTGGACGAGGGAATTGAATGCAACATCTCCAAGTTTGCAGATTACACCAAGCTGGGGGGTATAGTTAGGTGTGAGGAGGATGCGTGGAGGCTGCAGGGTGATTTGGATAGGCTGAGTGAATGGGCAGATGCATGGCAGATGCAGTATAATGTGAATAAATGTGAGGTTATCCACTTTGGTGGCAAAAACATGAGGGTAGACTATTATCTGAATGGTGGCAGATTAGGAAAATGGGAGATGCAACGAGACCTGGGTGTCATGGTACACCAGTCATTGAAAGTAGGCATGCAGGTGCAGCAGGCATTGAAGAAAGCAAATGGTATGTTAGCATTCATAGCGAAAGGATTTGAGTATAGGAACAGGGAGGTTCTACTGCAGTTGTACAGGGTTTTGGTGAGACCACACCTGGAGTACTGTGTACAGTTTTGGTCTCCAAATCTGAGGAAAGACATTCTTGCCATAGAGGGGGTTCAGAGAAGGTTCACCAGACTGATTCCTGGGATGTCGGGACTTTCATATGAGGAAAGACTGGATAGACTCGGCTTGTACTCACTGGAATTTAGAAGATTGAGGGGGGATCTTATAGAAACTTACAAAATTCTTAAGGGGTTGGACAAGCTAGATGCAGGAAGATTGTTTCCGATGTTGGGCGAGTCCAGAACAAGGGGTCACAGTCTAAGGCTAAGGGGGAATTCCTTTTTGACCGAGATGAGGAAAACATTCTTTACACAGAGAGTGGTTAGTCTCTGGAATTCTCTGCCACAGAAGGTCGTTGAGGCCAGTTCATTGGCTATATTCAAGAGGGAGTTGGATGTGGCTCTTGTGGCTAAAGGGATCAGGGGGTATGGAGAGAAGGCCGGTACGGGATACTGAGTTGGATGATCAGCCATGATCATATTGAATGGCGGTGCAGGCTCCAAGGGCGGAATGGCCTACTCCTGCACCTATTTTTCTATGTTTCTAAATGGCTTCTTTGGCTTTCATTGGCACAACTTTGGTCCTCATGTGGATAAACAGCAACAAAAGTTTCCAAAGGTGATGGAAAGACTGGAGGAAAGACGGTGCTGAGAGCTCTCTTATAGCTGCATTAAAGAGGCAATTAAGCACACCTGAGCAATTACAAACATCTGTGAAGCCATGTGTCCCAAACATCATAGTGCCCTGAAATGGGGGGACTATGTATAAACATTGTTGTAATTTCTACATGATTAAACCAAAATGTATAAAAAATGCCCTATAATAAAATCTGACAATGTGCACTTTAACCACAGGTGATTTTTTTTCTATTACAAATCTCAAATTGTGGAGTACAGAGGCAAATAAATAAATGATGGGTCTTTGTCTCAAACATTATGGAGGGCACTGAAGTTGTGTTATGTTGTGATAAACCACTGTGAAAGATACCACATGAGAGCAGTGAATGCAGTATTATAAATTGACACAAGTAAATTGTTTTTAGGCAGTCTGTTGGAGCCAGCATGACTTGCCTTCACTGCAGTTTGTGGATTTCTTATTTTGCTAATGCCACTGGGATCTGCAAACTCCTGCAGGTGTGGCAGGAAATGTTTTCACCATAACGATGCTTGGCAAGCCAAGGTCAGCCCTCAAAACACAGCCGTTCCACTGCGAACATAGGTGATTCATTGCTGGGTGAGCTCTTGTTTCCCAGCACTGATATGAATAATTTGGACCACCAAAAGTGTGCACAGATATTGAAGTTCCCACCATAAGTTGTTGGGATGAATGGCATAAAGGGAAGCCAGTGAAAGGTGCAAGGAAAAAAGAGGAGCAAAATGTATGATCTGTGTGACGAATGGAGTTGGACATTTTAAATACTCTGTCGGGTGTATTGCTGTCTATCATTCTCTGGTTTAGTAACAATGGAATCCTTTCTCCATGATGCTGTCTTATTCTTAATAGTTTAGTTTATAAAATCTATTTTCTAGTTTATTCTGTTTAGATCTAAGTATACTACTGTCAAATGTTTGTGATACTGTTCAAATGACATCATCTTGCATTTAATCTTCATAGCAATCTCTTACCCTCTAATTGGGTCTCTGGATTCTGCCAGAAGGCTGCAGATCTAATTTACCTGATCGGTGGTGTGCATCACTAAAGGATTTTGCACAAGTGAGAAATTGCGTTAGATCAGACTCTTGGATGGAACTAGTTTCAAATAATTTGGTTAGATTGATGCAGTGTGCTGATTTGCAGAAAATGAATTAAGCCACTACAACAGGAAATGGACGTAGCCTTTCCATTGTACTGTAGTTTTGATGAAGGCATGTGTGCTGTATTATTGGGGACTTGCATAACAATTGAGTGAGCCTTATGCTCGTTTAACCAGACTCGTTTGTGGCATTTCCTTACCGAATTGGACTTCCTGATTTGTCACTTTCCTATTTATATAACTAAATTAAATGTTTGTTCAGTGGCAACAGATTTATTTTGATTGAATGTTTGAATCACTGTTTAAATTATCATTAAGGTAAATGATTTCAAAAAGCATTTGTTAGTTGCTTTCTGTTTATTCTGCGAAAATGGAAGACTGGCAAAGAATCAGCAATCCTTTTGGCATTATATGAAGAAATTGCATTCGGCCAAAAATCTCTCTGCACGTAGGAGTTGAATGCAGTGGCTACAAAAACATTATTACCAAGCATAACTGCAGAGGAAATGCTTCCAGCCTTTGAAGTGTTGTGCTGCCAGGAAATTGACTGGCCTGGTTTTAGTGCAGAAGCAGCTGCACCACTGGGGAAATTAGATTGGAAGATTGTATCTTTATCTATAGGTTGTGGCGAAGATGTGGATCAGAGAGTGGCTGTTGCTTCATGATGTCTGCAGTGGCTTAACTGAAAGGGTAGTGACCAAGTCTTCTGATAGATGAAGATGTGATTGGACTGCCGTTAGAAGTATTATCCTGATGGAATAATTGCTTGCAGTTGATGTGTGAGCCTTTGCCCTACATATGATCATATGATTTCATATGACATCTAATAGCATTATGGATTTTTAAAAAAATGAAATTTAGTTGATTGTGGTATAAATCTGCTTTGCTTTAAAGACAATTTGCAAATCTATGGTAAAATTATTTCTCTAATTTCTGAGTGCTGATATGCAACAGATTGTTCTTAATCTGATATTTGAGTTAATTGGAAAGCAAGTTTAACCCATTGTCTGGGCTAGTTAATCTCATTCATTAGAATTAATGTGGTTGTTGAAAACCTTGGGGATAAAGTTTGACGCAAGTTTCTGCTCTCAGTAGATAGCAGTCTACAGATAAACAGCTGGGATTGGTCAGTAGACAAGGCTATTTAAAAAAAAAACAATATTCACTGCTAGCATTATAAAACAAATTGCCAACAATTTTATCAGCACAAATCTAAAGTTTTTAGGAAACAAGGGACTGCAGATGAAAAAGGAGACCAAGTGCTGGAGTAACTCAGCGGGTTAGATAGCATCTCTGATGAACATGAACAGGTAATGTTTCAGGTCGGGAGCCTTCTTCAGACCGGTTGTGGGGAGGGGGGGGGGGTGGTGCAAAAGCTGGAAGATAAGAGGAACAGGACCAAGCTTGGCAGGTAGTAGGTCTGATGAGAGGATGGTGGGGTGTAGATAAGCAGATAGCTGAGCAATGACCAGAGATGAAAAGACAAAAGTTGTGATTTTTGAAGCTTGAGGAAGGAATGTAGGCAGAAGGAATAAATAGATACTGAGTCGAGGTGGGCAGTAACCAAGGAGTTGTGGAGGGAGCAGTCTGCAGAAGGCAGAAAGGGGTGGGGATGGGAAGATGTGACTAGTAGTGGGATCATGTTGGAGGTGACATAAATGTCAGAGAAGGGTGTGTTGGATGTGGAGGCTGGTGGGGTGAAAGGTAAGGATCAAGGGAGCTCTGTCCTTGTTCTGTCTGGGGGGGAAGGAGGAGCAAAAGTAGCACCATTGGACATGGAATAGCTTAAAGCATGCGTAGCTTAAAGTGGTAGGTTAAAGCATGCGTAGCTTATAGCCACATATTCTGCTTGGGTGGCTTACATCCCAGCAGTAAGAACATTGAATTCTCCAATGTTCAGTAACGATCGACACCTCCCCGGCCACCTTGACTCCTCTTCGTTCCTCCACCTCTCTCCCTTGTGTCCCATGTGTATATGCCCCTATTTCTCCTTCCCCCCCCCCTTCCCTTCCACCTGCATTCCTTTATCTCACTTCACTATTTGTAACATCAATACTTATGTTTCAAACCCATTATCTTTTCATCACAGGCCTTTTGTTCATCCATCTGCCTGCCAAACCCCCTCTCACCTGTATCCAAGTATTACTTTCCATGCTTTGTCCCTGCCTCTCCTCTCTTCTAGTTTTTTTTTCCAGTCGAGGGAAGGTTTGGGAAGGGTGCTACAAAATTTCATTATGTTGAGGCTTGGCATCTTTAGAAACAGCGCTCTGACCATTGGAAAATCCAATAGGAAATTGTTGTGTCGAGCTTTCATTGTTATTTTAGAAAACCAAAGTATTCCTTCCAAGGTTGCGCTGGTGGATGCTGTTCTTCAGCTACATCATGACTGTTGGTGTCCAATTATATAGCATGTGGTGTTATCTGGAATAGCGAGACTACAGATTGAGCTTCAGCCTTCTGATATTTATAATCAACGCTGTTTTAACAAAAATTGCAGCTGGACGTAATAGTAATATTGGGATGCACATTGTGCGTTGAAGTTGACTACCCAACGTGAGCAGTGGATCTTAGTGCTCCACCTCGCTCCTCATCAAGATTCAGCAGGCAATATTGACAACATAGACTGGGTTTATGGGCAGTTTTGTTCCGTGGCCTGCACCCATCAAGATTGGGTTACTTCTGGCTCCAGATCTGACCTTTGTGATGAGTGGAAGTGAGACTTTCGGAAATCCTTCATCTCCATTTGAACCTAAAATGCTGCATTCTTGACAAGGGCGTATGTACTGGCCTAAGCATTTACCACCCTCCACCTTACATGACTTGCTTTTATTTTGCTTCATGCCCATTTGGCTAATCCAAACAATGTTGTGGAATTTGTGTTCCATTGATTTTCACATTATTTTTACATTGGTTCCGTTTTACAATGATAAATGTGGTTTTCTGTTATTTTGGGTTGTCTCATTTGGAGAGAAATGTTCAATCTCTGCCTGAGCAGCCTTTAACAAGCTGACCTTTAATCTCTGTGTTACCATACCCTGAATAAATTGAGAAAGTCAAAAGACTGAGCAGATAGCAGGATATGAGCTGTTTCCTGGAGGACGGGAACAATTTTCCATTTATTGATTACTGAATGATAAGTGTTTATTAACCATGTATCTATTTTGGAATTAGTTGGTGACTGACCTCGGATTTCCGCTTGTTCTTGTTCTATTTCTCTAGAAACTAAATGTTGCACAGTCTCTCTTTGTTAATTTGTATTCATCTTCTTTGAGTCATAATTGAGCCTTACAAGCTAATCACACAGGGCTCTGATAGCTTTTTACTTGCATAATATAAATGTAACTCTTGATTAAATACAGAAATTGTTGTCAGTGATTAACAGATAAGGCAGCATCAGTGGAGGGAGAGGGGGTTAATGTTTCAGGTCACTTTCATTTGCGTTATTTTGGTAAACAACTTTTTAAATTATGTGGAGTCAGAATCTGCATTACTAGTTGTAAGTGAATGTGCAGCGCTCGATTCTTTATTGTAGACGTGTTTCATGTGTTGTGCTGCTGTTGTTTACCGTGCAAGACCTTTTGTAATAGATATTAGTGCTGTTTCCAGCGGGCATGAAGGGCCAAGTGGCCATCTTTTTAGAGCTGCATCAGTACAATAAAAATGTGTTGCCTTTGGTGAGAGCTGAATCTTGAAACTTCCATCATTCCAGCTAACCTTCCATCAGTCTGAGTTAAATCCCAGCTGAGAGCTCCTTTAAGATTACAGGCAGTGTGTAATTTCACGTACATCATTTAAGAAGAACCATTCTTGTTTCTGATTAATTTTCATTGCAATATTTCTTTGCTCCTCCACTTGGAAATAGATGTATGAGGGTGATGATTGTTTTTTTAAATCTGCATTTACAAATATTTGCCAAAGTATATTTGTACTATAACAGCTTTTTTTTGATGCAGTATACCATAAATCTCACCCAAGTCTTAAAATTATTGGAGCAATTCAACTTCATAGACTGAAAACACAAACACCTGAGCATTAAAACAAGCTGCTGGAAGAGCTCAGCAGGTCAAGCAGCATCTGTAGATGGGGTGAATGGGCAGACCACATCTAAGGTTGGGATCCTTCTTCAGACTGAAGTTCCCCTTCCTTGATGCTGAGTTCTTCCGGCAGTTTGTTCTTTTGCTCAAAATTTCAATATCTGCAGTCTCTTGAACTACCATTTAATCATTACCTTGTTTGATATTTATAGTTATCATGTATACAAAGATAAAGTGAAAATCTTTGCACGGTATCCGCTTAAATCATATTAAACATGTGTACAATCAGGCCATAACTACGAGTATCACAGGTAGAGCAAAGAGAAAACAGCAGAGTGCAGAATATAGTGTTACAGTGTTACAGAGAAAGTTCAGATAAAAAAGATGCAGGGCCACAATGAGGTAGGTTGAGAGATCAGAATGCACCTTTAGTTTATGAGAGAATCATTCAGTAGTGGGGGAGAAGTTGGAAGCTGTTCAAGCTTTTGTATCGTCTGCCCAATGGGAGAAGAGAGAACATAGAAACATAGAAAATAGGCGCAGGAGGCCATTCGGCCCTTCGAGCCAGCACCGCCATTCATTGTGATCATGGCTGATCGTCTGCTATCAATAACCCGTGTCTGCCTTCTCCCCTTAATCCCTTGACTCCACTAGCCCCTAGAGCTCTATTTAACACTCTTTTAAATCCATCCAGTGATTTGGCCTCCACTACCCTCTGTGGCAGGGAATTCCATAAATTCACAACTCTCTGGGTAAAAAAGGTTTTTCTCACCTCAGTCTTAAATGACCTCCTCCTATACTGAAGTCCTCTTGTTATGAAGGCCAACATTCCATTAGCTTTCTTCACGGCCTGCTGTACCTGCACGGCAGATTTCAGTGACCGGTGTACAAGGGCAACTAGGTCTCGCAGTACCTCCCCCTTACCTAACCTAACCCCATTGAGATAATCTGCCCCTTGTTTTTGCCGCCATAGGGGATAACCTCACATTTATCTATACAATACTGCATCTGCCACGCATGTGCCCACTCACTCAACCTGTCCAGGTCCCCCTACAACCTCCTAACATCCTCTTCACAGTTCACACTGCCACCCAGCTTTGTGTCATGCGCAAACTTGTTAGTGTTGCTCCTAATTCCCTCTTCCCAATCATTAATATATATGGTAAACAGTTGCGGCCCCAACACCGAGCCTTGCGGCACTCCACTCGCCACTGCCTGCTGAAAAGGACCCGTTCACTCCTACTCTTTGCTTCCGGTCTGCCAACCAATTTTCTATCCATGTCAACACCCTACCCCCAATACCATGTGCTCTAATTTTAGTCGCCCGTGCGGGACCTGATCAAAGGCTTTCTGAAAGTCTAGATACACTACATCCACTGGTACCCCTTCATCACATCCTCAAAAAATTCCAGAAGATTAGTCAAGCATGATTTCCCTTTCATAAATCCATGTTGACTTGGACTAATCCTTTTACTGCTATCCAAATGCCCCATTATTACCTCTCTAATAATTGACTCCAGCATCTTTCCCACCACCGAAGTCAGGCTAACTGGTCTATCATTCCCCGTTTTCTCTCTTGCTCCTTAAAAAATGGGATAACATTTTTAAGTAGGGAAGTAATGTTAAAATTGTACACGGCATTGGTAAGACCAATTCTGGAGTATGGTGTATAATTTTGGTTGCCTAATTATAGGAAGGATGTCAACAAAATAGAGAGAGTACAGAGGAGATTTACTAGAATGTTGCCTGGGTTCCAGCAACTAAGTTACAGAGAAAGGTTGAACAAGTCAGGTCTTTATTCTTTGGAGCGCAGAAGGTTAAGGGGGTACTTGATTGAGGTCTTTAAAATGATGAAAGGGATAGACAGAGTTGATGTGGATAAGCTTTTCCCATTGAGGGTAGGAAAGATTCAAACAAGAGGGCATGACATGAGAATTAAGGGACAGAAGTTTAGGGGTAACATGAGGGGGAACTTCTTTACTCAGAGAGTGGTGCCTGTGTGGAATGATCTTCCTGCAGAAGTGGTGGAGGCAGGATCAATTTTAACATTTAAAAGTAAAGTGGATAGGTATATGGACGGGAAGGGAATGGAGGGGTATGGTCTGAGTGCAGGTAGATGGGACTAGGGGAAAATAAATGGTCGGCACGGACTGGAAGGGCCGAGAAGGCCTGTTTCCGTGCTGTAATTGTTATATGGTTATTAGCTATCCTCCAATCCACAGGAACTGATCCTGAATCTATTGAACATTGGAAAATGATCACCAATGTGTCCACTATTTCTAGAGCCACCTCCCTGAGGATCCTGGGATGCAGACCATCAGGCCCAGGGGATTTATCATCCTTCAGTCCCATTAGCCTACCCAATACTATTTCTCGCCTGGGAAGTGGAAATGTTCGGGTGCAAATGTTTCTTGATTACGTTGGCTACCTTTCCAAGGCAGTGTTGTGTAAATGGAGTTGATGGGGAGAGGGAGAGGCTGGTTTATGTTCTGGTAATGCAGCGGTCTGTCTTTTGGTGAAATATTAAACTCTGGATTTTCTTTGCTTTCTCAGATGGCAAAATAAATATCCTGCATCAATCCTTATGTCTCACCCAACATTTCTTAAACTGATAGAAATTAACAATAGACACTGCGAGTGTGAGCTTACTGCATGGATATTGGCTGCAATTTTTTGTAATATGATACTTCCTGAAGTATATTAGTCCACCCTAAAGCCATGGAGAGCACTGTGAAAATGCATATCTTTATTTGACTATACAGTGTAAGTCTTCTAAAACAAAGTTTTCTTTTACAGTTGAAAATAGTGAGCACTGCGACTTCACAATTCTACGAAACATGCTGATCAGGTAAGATTCAATCATAATAGCAGTGCTTATTGGCACTTGGTGCCTGCTAGTCTTTTTTTGTGCAAAATAATTGCAAAAAGAATTCCAAACGTTTCAGTGAAAATGTGCTCATTCTAATCTTTCAAAAAATCACCTGTTACGGTGCACGAGATTGTAATGGATTTTACGTCCATACTTGAATTTTTGGTCACTCTCTTCATTATTTCTGTTTGTTGTAATAACAAAACTATAAAAAGATTTTCAACTTTGGTTTTAAACCATCTGTAAAACAGATGCATTTGCAATGGCAATAATTAATTTCCCTTTGAGTACGCATAGTATTTCTATCTCCATTACCTCTATAATGAAGCATAGGAGGCTGCTCTGAAAGGATGGATCACTTGGGATCCAAGGAGAGATGGCTGAATGGATAGAAAATAGGCTTCATGGAAGGAAGCAGAAGGAAACAGTCGAAGGTTGTTTCTCAGACTGGAGGCCTGTGACTAACGGTATGTCTCGGGATTTAGTGTTGGGGCCCGTTACTGTTTGTCATCTATATTAATGATTTGGATGAGAACATATATGGCAAGATTAGCAACTTTGCAGATGACAGAAAAGTGAGTGGTTTTACAGATTACGAAGATAGTTGTGAAAATTTGCAGCAGAATCTTGATCGACTGACCAGGTGGGCTGAGGAATGGTTGATGGAATTTAATGTAGAGAAAGGTGAGGTGATGTACTTTGGGAAGTCTAACATAGGTAGGACCGATACAGTGAATGGTAAGGCTCTGGTGAGTGTTGTAGAGCATAATGATCAAGGAGTGCAGGTGCATGGTTTCTTGAAAGTGGAGGCAGGTGGTCAAAAAGGCTTTAGGTACATTGGCTTTCATCAGTCAGAATATTATAGAAGTTGGGTCATGTTGCAGTTGTATAAGAAGTTGGTAAGGCTGCATTTAGAGCATTGTGTTCAATTTGGGACACGTTGTAGGAAAGATGTTGTCAAACTGGAAAGGGTGCAAAGACGATTTACGAGGATGTTGCCAGGACTAGAGGGTCAGAGCTCTAGGGAGAGGTTGAGTAGGCTGGGACTATTCCTTGGAGAGCAGGAGGATGAGGGGTGATATTAGAGGTGTATAAAATCATGAGAGGAATAGATCGGGGAGATGCACAGAATCTCTTGCCCAGAGTAGGTGGATCGAGGGCCAGAGGACATAGGTTTATGGTGAAGGGGAAAAGATTTAATAGGAATCTGAGGGGTAACATTTTCACACAAAACGTGGTGGTATGCGGATGATACAAAGCTGGGTAGCAGTATGAACTGCGAGGAGGATGCTATGAGGCTGCAGGGTGACTGAGCAGATGCATGGCAGATGCAGTATAATGTGAGGTTATCTACTTTGGTGGCAAGAACATGAATGGTGTCAGATAATAAGCCTGCAGGTACAGCAAGCAGTGAAGAAAGCTAATGGCATGTTGGCGTTCTTTGCGAGAGGATTTGAGTTTAGAAACAAGGATGTCTTACTGCAGTTGTATAGGGCCCTGGTGAGACCGCGCCTGGAGTATTGTGTGCAATTTTGGTATCCTAATTTGAGGAAGGACATTATTGCTATTGAGGGAGTGCAGCGTAGGTTCACCGGGTTAATTCCCAGGATGGCGGGACTGACATATGATGAAAGAATGGGTCGACTGAGCTGGTATTCACTGGAATTTAGAAGGATGAGAGGGAATCTTATGGAAACATGTAAACATTCTTAATGCATTGGACACGCTAGTGGCAGGAAAAATGTTCCTGATGTTGGGGGAGTCCAGAACCAGGGGTCACAGTTAAGAATAAGGGGTCGGCCATTTAGGACTGAGATGAGGAAAACATTTTCACCCAGAGTTGTGAATCTGTGGAGTTCTCTGCCACAGAAGACAGTGGAGGCCAATTCACTGGATGTTTGCAAGAGAGAATTAGGTGTAGCTCTCAGGACTAAAGTAATCAAGGGATGTGGGGAACAGCAGGAAAGGGGTACTGATTTTAGATGATCAGACATCATCATAGTGAATGGCGGTGCTGGTTCGAATGGCCGACTCCTGCACCGATTTTTCTACATTTCTATGCATGGAAAAAGTTGCCATAGGTGATAGTTGAGGCATGGATTATCCCAATGTTTAAGAAACAGTTAGACATGTACATGGATAGGACAGGTTTGGAAGGATATGGACCCAGCGCAGGCAAGTGGGACTAGTGTAGTTGGGATATGTTGGGCAGATGGGCCTATTTCCACTCTGTATCACTCTTTGACTATATATTTGATGATAAAACTAGTCTTTCTGAATCGCTTGAACTTTGTTGATCATAAAGATGTTTTGTATTTGAAAATATTTGTTTTTTACTGGGTCAATTCCAGGAGTCAATCCTGGAAGTTCAATCCTGTGAAGTTTCATCAGAACATCCCTACTTCATTCTGCTTGTGATGAAGACAAAGTAATTAGCCATCCTATGCCTGAGATGCAACCTGAGTAGCTTGGGTATGCCTGTGCCTGAGTAGCTTGGAAATGTGTTGTTTTAGGATCTAGCTTATCAAATTATAATGATCCTGTGATTAATTTTGTTTTATTTTAAAGCATTTGATTGCCCGAGTATTTGCGGGTGGGTGTGGAAGGCAGGGTAGCTGTTGACAATGTCAGCAGGCTTTGACAATCAGAAATACGCTCAGTGGGGAATGAGCCAATGCTTTACTTCCTCTCTCTTTTGCTCCTTGCACTTGCACTAACCAAAATCTTTGTACTGCTGCAACTGCTGCTGTGGAGACGGCTGGAACAATCTCTGCACCTAGGGTTCCTTTGCTGTTGTTGGCTGTTCCAGTTTAGGTAGCAGTTTCCTCGTGTTATCGATACAGAACACTTAATGCTTGCCTTATGCCTGGAGCCCCATCCAGTCCATTGTTCTTAAGCCATCTCTTAGTTGGACCATATTTAGAATATAATTCCAGTACTTTTTCTCTCTCCCAGTTTTTGAACTTTTCATTTACTTTAAGAGTGCAGGCATTACAGGCAGAACCAGTATTTATCCTATAGCTCCAATTGCTCCCACAGAGGTGAGCCACTGCCTTGAAGTATCACAGCCATTCTGGTGAAGGTGCTTCCACAATGCTGTTGGATAGTAGATTTACACCCAGCAATATTGATATGTTTGGAACATAGAAGAGAACAGCACAGGAAGAGGTCTTTTGGTCTTAAACTAAGTCAGGATGATTTGCAACTTGTAGGGAAACCTGAACGTATTGGTGATCGCATGCCTACATCTTCCTCAGAGGTTTGGACAAGCTGATAGGATAGCCAAAGTGAGTGACTGCCTTTCATTGTGCAATAGCATAGACTGCAGTCATGGTGTGCCGGTGGTGGAGGTAATAAATATCCAAAAGTGATGACACAGGTAGCCAGAGTGGTGAAGAATTTGTATGACATGCTTGTCTTGAACGGATGGACCATTGAGATAAGTAACTGCTGAACAGGTCATTGGTGAGAACACAAGGACTGCAGATGTGAGCAACAAAGAAAGTGCTCGGTGGGTCAGGCAACATCTGTGGAGCGAAATAGACAGGCGTCATTTTGTGTCTAGACCGTTATTCTGACTCTCCCAAAATGTTATCTGTTCAAATCCCACTACAGATGCTGCCCACCCCACTGTATTCTGCCAGCACTCCCTGAATATTTAACTGTCCACTTTGTCATTTAACAATTTGATCTCCATGAATATCATTAATAGATTCTTTGAGTTAATAGTAATCAATTCCTGTCACACTGAAGCTGTTCCATTGCTGCCTTGATTTATAAATCCACTTTAATAGCTGCCTCCTTTAATAAGAAGTTAATTTGGGTGCAAACCGTGCCATTTTCTGCAATTTTAACATTATCTTTCATCCTTTTTTTCACAAGGTCATGCCTCTTGGCCCTGTTGTCATTGTGCTTTAGTGGTTTATAGTGCTGTTTGGAATAACCTCCAGTATTTTACCTCGTCATATAGCACAGAAACTGGCCACTCGGTCCAATTGGTCCATGCCAACCAAGATGCCCCAACCAAGCTAGTCCCATTTGCCCATGTTTAGCCCATATTCCTCCAAACCTTTAGTTTCCAAAGGTTTCAAAGGTCTCTTATTGTCATGTGTACCACTTAAGGTGCAGTGATATTTGTATTACCATACAGCCATACCAAAAAAAGCAGATTCCCCACATTCCACAATGTGATGGAAGGCAATAACGTCTAATCTTCTTCTCACAATCCTGCGTTCGGGGCGATTGAAGCTCCTGCAGCCAGCGGTTGAAGCTCCCGCGTTAGGGCGGTCTGGGCGGTCAAAGCCCCCGCGTCGGGGCGGCGAAGTTCTCTCGGTTTGGAGCTCCTGAAGTCGGCCTCCAACCAGAGACCGCGAGTTCCACGATGTTAAAGTCCGCAGGCTCCCGCAGTTGGAGCTCCCGAAGTCGGCCTCCAGCTCCTCGATGTTAGGCCGCAGTGTGGACGGAGATACGATACTTTAAAATATCGCATCTCTGAGGTAAAATATGTTTTAAAAAGTTACCCAACCCCACCCCCCCCCAACCCCACATAAAACAAGCTAAAGATCACGAAACACATACATTTAGCACATACTAAAGAAACAACAGAGAAGGAAGGGACAGACAGACCGTTGGCGAGGCAGCCATTGTTGGTGCCACCCGGTGGAATCCATTTGCCTGTCCAAGTGTTCTCTTAAATGCTGTTGTAGTGTCTGCCTCAACTAACTCCCCTGACATCTTGTTCCATTTATCCACCACCTCTGAGTGGTAAAGTTGCCGCTTGGGCTCGTATTATATTTTTCCCCTCATTTTAAAGTCCTCTGGTTCTTGATTTCCCTACCATGGGTAAAAGACTGTACATTCACCCTATCAATTCTCCTCATAATTGTATACACCTCGATAAGATTACTTCACAGCCTCCTGCGCTCCATGGGATAAAATCCAATCATCCCATAGCTTAGGCACTCGAGTCCTGGAAACATCCTCATAAATTTTCTCTGCACCCTTTCTAACTGGACAATATCCTTCCTATAGCAGGGTGACCAAAGGTCTAAATGCATCCTCACTAGCAACTTTAAGGATAAGGGGGAATTCCTTTAGGACTGAGATGAGGAAAACATTTTTCACACAGGGAGTGATGAGTCTCTGGAATTCACTGCCACAGAAGGTAGTTGAGGCCAGTTCATTGGCTATATTTAAGAGGGAGTTAGATGTGGCCCTTGTGGCTAAAGGGATCAGGGGGTATGGAGAGAAGGCAGGTACAGGATACTGAGTTGAATGATCAGCCATGATCATATTGAATGGCGGTGCAGGCTCGAACGGCCGAATGGCCTACTCTTGCACCTATTTTCTATGTTTTTAACTAATTATAACATAACGTCCAAACATTTATACTCTGTATAATGAAAGCCAATGTACCTAAAACCTTCTTTTACCACCCTGTTAACATGCGAGGTCACTTTCAGGGAACTATTTACCTATATCTGTAGATCCTTTTGCTCCACAACATTCTCTAGAACCCTGTGAAGGTCCTCCCCTGTTTTGACGAACTAAAATGCAAATCTGCATTTAATTCCATGAGCCATTCCTCATTCCACTTGCCTAGCTGATCAAGATCCTGCTGTAATTTTTGATCAGCATCTTCACTATCTGTGATACCACCACTTTAGTGTCACCTGCACTAAGTATTGGGCTTGGAGGCTACCATCTTTACATCAGTCCAGTTATCGTCTTTTACACGTAGGCATTGCAATATCTAATGTTCCCTTTAATCTAACAGCATCTATCCAGTTACATTGTGTCTTTTTGAGCAGATCATACGTTCTCTAATCTTAAATAAAGGCCGGGTTATTTATTTATATTTAAATATTCCTTGTTTCCTACAGTATGCTCCTGTGTGCCTGTGCGTGTGTTAGCAATCTATACAATGCTAAAACCCTTTGTCTTGTTTGTGGCTCTGTGTGTGTGTCAATCTGGTTAATGTTCCTATTTTCTTCCAAACGCTAGGCACAACCATCCCATTTTCACACATCCTACTCACATTTTTCCCGTCAAGGTGTTAAACATCTTCCTGCCGCATTCCCACCTAAATTTCCAAACCTTTTAATCGTTTAAAGTTTTAAAAACAGCCCGTAAACTCACCCATTTCGGGGAAAAAATCCCGAGTGATGTCATAATGCACTCGCAAGGCAGGACGGGACACTCCGGGAGGGAGGGCTGACTGTTGGAGTCTACAGCCAGCGCCGTGCCCAGTACACGAACCAGGCCTAGTCCCAGGCCCTGGCACTGCTCTACGGCCTGGGTATGTCCTGGGGCAGGGAATGGGAGTGAGGGGAGGAGGATGAGGGAAATGAGGAGGATGAGATGGGGTGGGGAGTGGGGTGGTAGAGGAAGATGCGAGGGGGGGGGGGGGTTGTGGAGGAGGGAGAAAGGGAGGGGTGGAGTAGGGAGACGCCCCCTCCCTATCTACCCTCACTCCCACCCTCTTTACCTTCCTCCTTCAACGCCCCCTCCATCTCTACCCCCTCCACCTCCCTCTCTGCCCCTCTCTCTCTACCCCCCCCTCTCCCTCTGTACCCCATCCCCCTCCCTCTCTACCCCATCCCTATCTACCCTCACTCCCACCCTCTCCAACCTCGCTCTACACCCCCTCCCTCTCCTACACCCCTCTCTCCCTCTCTACCCCCTCTCTCTTTGCCCCTCTCACTCTCTACTCCTCCCCCTCTTCTACCCTCCCTCTCTACTCCCCTCCCTTTCCCTCTGAACCCCCTCCCTCTCCCTCTCTACCTTCATTCCCTCCCTCTCTACCTACATCCCCTCCCTCTCTGCCCCCCTCCCTCTCTGCCCCCCTCCCTCTCTGCCCCCCTCCCTCTCTGCCCCCCTCCCTCTCTGCCCCTCTCCCTCTCTGCCCCCCTCCCTCTCTGCCCCCCTCCCTCTCTGCCCCCCTCCCTCTCTGCCCCCCTCCCTCTCTGCCCCCCCTCCCTCTCTGCCCCCCCTCCCTCTCTGGCCCCCCCTCCCTCTCTGGCCCCCCCTCCCTCTCTGGCCCCCCCTCCCTCTCTGCCCCCCCCTCCCTCTCTGCCCCCCCCTCCCTCTCTGCCCCCCCCTCCCTCTCTGCCCCCCCCTCCCTCTCTGGCCCCCCCTCCCTCTCTGGCCCCCCCTCCCTCTCTGGCCCCCCCTCCCTCTCTGGCCCCCCCTCCCTCTCTGGCCCCCCCTCCCTCTCTGGCCCCCCCTCCCTCTCTGGCCCCCCCCTCCCTCTCTGGCCCCCCCCTCCCTCTCTGGCCCCCCCCTCCCACTCTGGCCCCCCCCTCCCACTCGCCCCCCCCTCCCACTCGCCCCCCCCTCCCACTCGCCCCCCCCTCCCACTCGCCCCCCCCCCCACTCGCCCCCCCCCCCCACTCGGCCCCCCCCCCCCCACTCGGCCCCCCCCCCCCCACTCGGCCCCCCCTCCCACTCGGCCCCCCCTCCCACTCGGCCCCCCCTCCCACTCGGCCCCCCCTCCCACTCGGCCCCCCCTCCCACTCGGCCCCCCCTCCCACTCGGCCCCCCCTCCCACTCGGCCCCCCCTCCCACTCGGCCCCCCCTCCCACTCGGCCCCCCCTCCCACTCGGCCCCCCCTCCCACTCGGCCCCCCCTCCCACTCGGCCCCCCCTCCCACTCGGCCCCCCCTCCCACTCGGCCCCCCCTCCCACTCGGCCCCCCCTCCCACTCGGCCCCCCCTCCCACTCGGCCCCCCCTCCCACTCGGCCCCCCCTCCCACTCGGCCCCCCCTCCCACTCGGCCCCCCCTCCCACTCGGCCCCCCCTCCCACTCGGCCCCCCCTCCCACTCGGCCCCCCCTCCCACTCGGCCCCCCCTCCCACTCGGCCCCCCCCTCCCACTCGGCCCCCCCCTCCCACTCGGCCCCCCCTCCCACTCGGCCCCCCCCTCCCACTCGGCCCCCCCTCCCACTCGGCCCCCCCTCCCACTCGGCCCCCCCTCCCACTCGGCCCCCCCTCCCACTCGGCCCCCCCTCCCACTCGGCCCCCCCTCCCACTCGGCCCCCCCTCCCACTCGGCCCCCCCTCCCACTCGGCCCCCCCTCCCACTCGGCCCCCCCTCCCACTCGGCCCCCCCTCCCACTCGGCCCCCCCCTCCCTCTCGGCCCCCCCTCCCTCTCGGCCCCCCCTCCCTCTCGGCCCCCCCTCCCTCTCGGCCCCCCCTCCCTCTCGGCCCCCCCTCCCTCTCGGCCCCCCCTCCCACTCGGCCCCCCCTCCCACTCGGCCCCCCCTCCCACTCGGCCCCCCCTCCCACTCGGCCCCCCCTCCCACTCGGCCCCCCCTCCCACTCGGCCCCCCCTCCCACTCGGCCCCCCCTCCCACTCGGCCCCCCCTCCCACTCGGCCCCCCCTCCCACTCGGCCCCCCCTCCCACTCGGCCCCCCCTCCCACTCGGCCCCCCCCTCCCACTCGGCCCCCCCTCCCACTCGGCCCCCCCTCCCACTCGGCCCCCCCTCCCACTCGGCCCCCCCTCCCACTCGGCCCCCCCTCCCACTCGGCCCCCCCTCCCACTCGGCCCCCCCCTCCCACTCGGCCCCCCCCTCCCACTCGGCCCCCCCTCCCACTCGGCCCCCCCTCCCACTCGGCCCCCCCTCCCACTCGGCCCCCCCTCCCACTCGGCCCCCCCTCCCACTCGGCCCCCCCTCCCACTCGGCCCCCCCTCCCACTCGGCCCCCCCACCCACTCGGCCCCCCCACCCACTCGGCCCCCCCACCCACTCGGCCCCCCCACCCACTCGGCCCCCCCACCCACTCGGCCCCCCCACCCACTCGGCCCCCCCACCCACTCGGCCCCCCCACCCACTCGGCCCCCCCACCCACTCGGCCCCCCCACCCACTCGGCCCCCCCACCCACTCGGCCCCCCCACCCACTCGGCCCCCCCACCCACTCGGCCCCCCCACCCACTCGGCCCCCCCACCCACTCGGCCCCCCCACCCACTCGGCCCCCCCACCCACTCGGCCCCCCCACCCACTCGGCCCCCCCACCCACTCGGCCCCCCCACCCACTCGGCCCCCCCACCCACTCGGCCCCCCCACCCACTCGGCCCCCCCACCCACTCGGCCCCCCCACCCACTCGGCCCCCCCACCCACTCGGCCCCCCCACCCACTCGGCCCCCCCACCCACTCGGCCCCCCCACCCACTCGGCCCCCCCACCCACTCGGCCCCCCCACCCACTCGGCCCCCCCACCCACTCGGCCCCCCCACCCACTCGGCCCCCCCACCCACTCGGCCCCCCCACCCACTCGGCCCCCCCACCCACTCGGCCCCCCCACCCACTCGGCCCCCCCACCCACTCGGCCCCCCCACCCACTCGGCCCCCCCACCCACTCGGCCCCCCCACCCACTCGGCCCCCCCACCCACTCGGCCCCCCCACCCACTCGGCCCCCCCACCCACTCGGCCCCCCCACCCACTCGGCCCCCCCACCCACTCGGCCCCCCCACCCACTCGGCCCCCCCACCCACTCGGCCCCCCCACCCACTCGGCCCCCCCACCCACTCGGCCCCCCCACCCACTCGGCCCCCCCACCCACTCGGCCCCCCCACCCACTCGGCCCCCCCACCCACTCGGCCCCCCCACCCTCTCTGCCCCCCCACCCTCTCTGCCCCCCCTCCCTCTCTGCCCCCCCTCCCTCTCTGCCCCCCCCCTCCCTCTCTGCCCCCCCCTCCCTCTCCGCCCCCCCCCCTCCCTCTCCGCCCCCCCCCTCCCTCTCCGCCCCCCCCCTCCCTCTCCGCCCCCCCCCTCCCTCTCCGCCCCCCCCCTCCCTCTCCGCCCCCCCCTCCCTCTCGGCCCCCCCTCCCTCTCGGCCCCCCCTCCCTCTCGGCCCCCCCTCCCTCTCGGCCCCCCCTCCCTCTCGGCCCCCCCTCCCTCTCGGCCCCCCCTCCCACTCGGCCCCCCCTCCCACTCGGCCCCCCCTCCCACTCGGCCCCCCCTCCCACTCGGCCCCCCCTCCCACTCGGCCCCCCCTCCCACTCGGCCCCCCCTCCCACTCGGCCCCCCCTCCCACTCGGCCCCCCCTCCCACTCGGCCCCCCCTCCCACTCGGCCCCCCCTCCCACTCGGCCCCCCCTCCCACTCGGCCCCCCCCTCCCACTCGGCCCCCCCTCCCACTCGGCCCCCCCTCCCACTCGGCCCCCCCTCCCACTCGGCCCCCCCTCCCACTCGGCCCCCCCTCCCACTCGGCCCCCCCTCCCACTCGGCCCCCCCTCCCACTCGGCCCCCCCTCCCACTCGGCCCCCCCTCCCACTCGGCCCCCCCTCCCACTCGGCCCCCCCACCCACTCGGCCCCCCCACCCACTCGGCCCCCCCACCCACTCGGCCCCCCCACCCACTCGGCCCCCCCACCCACTCGGCCCCCCCACCCACTCGGCCCCCCCACCCACTCGGCCCCCCCACCCACTCGGCCCCCCCACCCACTCGGCCCCCCCACCCTCTCGGCCCCCCCTCCCTCTCGGCCCCCCCTCCCTCTCGGCCCCCCCTCCCTCTCGGCCCCCCCCCTCCCTCTCTGCCCCCCCCCTCCCTCTCTGCCCCCCCCCTCCCTCTCTGCCCCCCCCCTCCCTCTCTGCCCCCCCCCTCCCTCTCTGCCCCCCCCTCCCTCTCTGCCCCCCCCTCCCTCTCTGCCCCCCCCTCCCTCTCTGCCCCCCCCTCCCTCTCTGCCCCCCCCTCCCTCTCTGCCCCCCCCTCCCTCTCTGCCCCCCCCTCCCTCTCTGCCCCCCCCTCCCTCTCTGCCCCCCCCTCCCTCTCTGCCCCCCCCTCCCTCTCTGCCCCCCCCTCCCTCTCTGCCCCCCCCTCCCTCTCTGCCCCCCCTCCCTCTCTGCCCCCCCCTCCCTCTCTGCCCCCCCCTCCCTCTCTGCCCCCCCCTCCCTCTCTGCCCCCCCCTCCCTCTCTGCCCCCCCCTCCCTCTCTGCCCCCCCCTCCCTCTCTGCCCCCCCCTCCCTCTCTGCCCCCCCCTCCCTCTCTGCCCCCCCCTCCCTCTCTGCCCCCCCCTCCCTCTCTGCCCCCCCCCCTCCCTCTCTGCCCCCCCCTCCCTCTCTGCCCCCCCCCTCCCTCTCTGCCCCCCCCCTCCCTCTCTGCCCCCCCTCCCTCTCTGCCCCCCCCTCCCTCTCTGCCCCCCCCTCCCTCTCTGCCCCCCCTCCCTCTCTGCCCCCCCCCTCCCTCTCTGCCCCCCCCCTCCCTCTCTGCCCCCCCCCTCCCTCTCTGCCCCCCCCCTCCCTCTCTGCCCCCCCCCTCCCTCTCTGCCCCCCCCTCCCTCTCTGCCCCCCCCTCCCTCTCTGCCCCCCCCTCCCTCTCTGCCCCCCCCTCCCTCTCTGCCCCCCCCCTCCCTCTCTGCCCCCCCCCTCCCTCTCTGCCCCCCCTCCCTCTCTGCCCCCCCTCCCTCTCTGCCCCCCCCCTCCCTCTCTGCCCCCCCCCTCCCTCTCTGCCCCCCCCTCCCTCTCTGCCCCCCCCTCCCTCTCTGCCCCCCCCCTCCCTCTCTGCCCCCCCCCTCCCTCTCTGCCCCCCCCTCCCTCTCTGCCCCCCCCTCCCTCTCTGCCCCCCCCTCCCTCTCTGCCCCCCCCTCCCTCTCTGCCCCCCCCTCCCTCTCTGCCCCCCCCCTCCCTCTCTGCCCCCCCCCTCCCTCTCTGCCCCCCCCCTCCCTCTCTGCCCCCCCCCTCCCTCTCTGCCCCCCCCTCCCTCTCTGCCCCCCCCCTCCCTCTCTGCCCCCCCCCTCCCTCTCTGCCCCCCCCTCCCTCTCTGCCCCCCCCCTCCCTCTCTGCCCCCCCCCTCCCTCTCTGCCCCCCCCTCCCTCTCTGCCCCCCCCTCCCTCTCTGCCCCCCCCTCCCTCTCTGCCCCCCCCCCCTCTCTGCCCCCCCCTCCCTCTCTGCCCCCCCCTCCCTCTCTGCCCCCCCCTCCCTCTCTGCCCCCCCCTCCCTCTCTGCCCCCCCCTCCCTCTCTGCCCCCCCCTCCCTCTCTGCCCCCCCCTCCCTCTCTGCCCCCCCCATCCTCTCTGCCCCCCCCATCCTCTCTGCCCCCCCCTCCCTCTCTGCCCCCCCCCCCCTCTCTGCCCCCCCCTCCCACTCTGCCCCCCCCTCCCACTCTGCCCCCCCCTCCCACTCTGCCCCCCCTCCCTCTCTGCCCCCCCGAGTGGGAGTGCTGGGGGAATGAGGAGAAATTGCCGCGCCTACTCAGTTAGGGGCTATGCGTGTGTGGTGCAATATTGCGTTGGGGAAACGGGTGAGTGGTGGAATCTTGCGTTGGGGATCAGACCTAACAGATCTGCACTTGGTTTAATAATTAATAAAAATAAATGTTTTCACACAACCACCATTTCTGGGTTACCCAGCAGCACATTGCATCTCATTCTGATTATTCCATAACCTCGGATATTGAGTAATTGTTGATCTGAGAAAAGTAAAACATTTGTAATGAAATCCTTTTAAAAATGTTATCTACATGATGATAGATAAATGATGCAGTGTGACAGCGCAAGTTTGTCACTGAAAACGGAACTAATTTCAACTGCATTTCAAATGTCATTAGTTCCAGTTCGAGATGATTAAATCATGATCTTATCTTTCAACGTGATGCAACGTGATACAGTTACGGACCTATAACATAATTTGTGTGAAGTTTTGAACTAAGACTAGCCTGCACGAACACAGCCATTAATTGCTATGCAGCTTTTGTGGGTCAACACTTTTGCTATGTGTAACAGTGAGTTTGCTTGACATGTCTGAATGCAAGACTGGTGACATATAGCTATAGTTGAGCGATGACCACCAGAAATATGGATATGTCACGTGACATCCTGATCGCATCCTTTAGAGCCTGGAGGCAATGCACTTGAATACAGAATATCATCACAGGTTTAATTTGAAATAAATCTTTTGTGGGTCTGGTAGCATATTGTGGCATATTGCTACCTTCCATTGAACAGGCCTTGTGTAAGGGAGAGAGAATGAATGACAACATGAACATTTTCTTCTTGTCATTCAAAGTAATCATCCCTATCTTCAATATCAGGTTAAATAGCATACATTGGTGCTGGATCAGAAATATGTTTGATCTAGAAATTACATTTCACCAAGGCTGTCAGCTTTGTGTTGCAAAGTTGTATAACAAGCGCATTCCCAAACCCACATAATGCCTCTAGGAGATCATTCCAGTATTTATTTCACATTTGTACACTTGGGATAAAATTAGAATGCAAGCCCAAAGTAGCTTTATCAGTTTATAATAATTTACGATTGATGTGTTTGCCTTCTACCCAGTTTAAATTGAGACTTATTGCAATAGACAAATGTGTGCCTTTGCAAATGTGTGAAGTGGGGCAAATCTGCAATATATTTTGCTTTCTAAGTTTTCTACGTGAGCTGAGAGAATAAACAACTAATATTAACACTGCAGCTCTTCTTGTTTATTTCACTCCACTTTCTTAAGGCATTATCTCCCCAGAATAATGTGAGGAATTGGCAAAGATTAAGTCAATGCAGAATTTGAAAGCCTTTTCCTGTGCTACTCATCAAAGCAACATCATATAAAGAAAAAACAGGGTGAATTCTACATTGTGATTTGAAAACAATTTGAAATCTAGAAAATATTAAGTCTGAAATGTTAATTTACATTTATGTCATTTTCCAGAGACCTTTATTCAGGCCACTTTGATTGTACTTGGGATTCTGTTTTCAAGACTGTCAGCAATGATGGGGCTATTTTTGACATCTATTAAAGTGCAACTGATTGCTTCCACCAGCTATATCCATTTACATTCTCTCATCAATAATCCATTTTTTGTTTCAGAATTACAAAAGTTGCCAAGTATGTGACGTACGTTGATCGATAAGATATTTATGTCGTAAACTTGGATCATTTTTTGTCTATATTTGTGGCGTAAATTTTAGCTCAAAGAATATGTTTTCCACCCATACCCTACAAATAAAAACATCCTTGATATTTAATGTTTATCAGCATTCTGCAGTTATAACTGTAATTTCTGAACTATAAGGAAGTCATGCTGTATTATGACCAGGGAATTGACCTTACTCAGTGCTGTTCCCACATATTTTAAATACCTGATGTACTTTTGTTGTGCTCTATAACCTGTTTGAATGCTTTATTCTCGTCCAAAAGGTAACAGTTTGAGAAAAAAGTTAATTTCAACCAAGTAATAAAATTCTGCTTCCCCCCCAAATCAGCACCTCCGCAGGGTTGATTGGCTTTGTTAGAGCTTGATTGTGGAAATAGTTAACTGGGGGCTGATCACTCTGCAATATTGTATGTCTCTTTTTAAATGTAGCAGTCATAAAAACTTTAACTTAAGTTCTACACCCTGCCATATAGAATATTCCCAGCATTTCCTTTTGCAGTCAATGTTTAAGGCTGTAGCTATGTTCTCGTGATGTATTTATGTAGTAGGAAAAATGTATATTACGTCGAGGGGGCAGGATTGAACCAATTCAGTCTAAACATGGACTGCCATTAAATCCAATATTGGTTGGAGCTCTGCACAATGCTAAATAAGTGCTGTACAGTAAACCCTTGTTATAACGGACCATGGGGAGATGGTGGTGTTGCCGCTGCAACAGAGTAAGGTATTATCATTCTATATAGTTGAAACAAAGACCTGCAGATAATGGTTAATACTCCTCCTCTGGACCCTCTCCAACGGCAGCATATCCCTCCTCAGATAAGGTGCCAGTCACCTTCCTTCGTACCATCTGGAAACATGGTTACAAAGCCATCAATTCCATCCTCCAAATCATTAATATATCAATGCGAAAAGTAACAGAAACAACACTGACCCCTGCGGAACACAACTGGTTACTGGCAGCCATCCAGAAAAGGCCCCCTTTATTCCAACTCTTTGCTTTCTGCCAATCAGCCAATTTTCTCTGCATGCAAGTATCTTCCTTCTAATACCATGGGCTGTCATCTTCTTTAACAGCCTCATATGCGGCACCTTACCACAGGCCGTCTGAAATTCCAAATGAACAACATTCACTGACTCTCCTTTGTCTATCTTGCCATTTACTGCCTCAAAGAATTCAAACAGAATTGTCAGGCCAAATTTCCAGGCAAGTACTCGGGAACCTCATCCTTAATAATAGACGCTAGAATCTTACCAACCACCGAAGTCAGGCTTACCAGCCTATAGTTTCCCCTCTTTGAACAGTGGAGTTGTATTTGCAATTATCCATTCCTCTGGGACCACTCTTCTGATTCTAGTGATCCTCAGTTTAGTTTAATGTTCACTGTACCAGCGTACAGTGAACAGCTTTTGTTGCGTGCTAACAGGTCTTGAAAGATCACTACTAATGCTTCCACAACTTGTATAGATACCTTTTTTCAGAACTCTGAGGTGTAGTCCATCTGGTCCAGGTGACGTATCCACCCTCAGACCTTTCAGCTTCCCAGGCACTTTCTCCTTAGTAATAACAACTCCACTTACCTCCGCCCCTCTGATTCTTAAATTTCTGGCATGTTGTTGGTGTCTTCCGCTGTTAAGACTGGCGCAAAAAATGTATTCATTTTGTCCACCATTTCTTTATTCCCCATTACTGCTTCCCCAGCATCATTTACCGGCGGTCCAATATCCACTTTTGCTTTTCTTCATATACAATGCCCTCCATAATGTTTGGGACAAAGACCCAACATATATTTATTTCCCTCTGTACTTCACAATTTCAGATTTGTAATAGAAAAAAATCACATGTGGTTAAAATTGTCAGATTTTAATAAAGGCCATTTTTATACATTTTGGTTTCACCGTGTATAAATTAAAGCAGTGTTTATACATAGTCCCCCCAGTTTCAGGGCACCATAATGTTTGGGACACAGCAATGTCATGTAAATGAAAGTAATCATGTTTAGTATTTTGTTGCATATCCTTTGCATGCAATGACTGCTTGAAGTCTGCGATTCATGGATATCGGTATTTGCTGGGTGTCTTCTCTGTTGATGCTCTGCCAGGCCTGTACTGCAGCCATCTTTAGCTTATGCTTGTTTTGGGAGCTAGTCCCCTTCAGCTTTCTCTTCAACAGCATATACAATTCATGCTCAAGTGGGTTCAGATCGAGTTATTGACTTGGCCACTCAAGAATTGACCATTTTTTAGCTTTGAAAAATTCCTTTGTTTGGGATCATTGTCTTGCTGTAGAATGAATTGCCGGACAATGAGTTTTGAGGCATTTGTTTGTACTTGAGCAGATGGAATTTGTCTATACACTTTAGAATTCATTATGCTACTACCATCAGCAGTTGTATCATGAATGAAGATAAGTGAGTCAGTACCTTCAGCAGCCATACATGCCCAGGCCATAACACCCCCACCACCGTGTATCACAGATGAGGTGGCATGCTTTGAATCTTGGGTAGTTCCTTCTTTCCTCCATACTTTGCTCTTCCCATCACTCTGATATGTTAATCAACGTCTCATCTGTCCACACGACTTTTTTTTCCAGAACTGTTTTTGCTCTTTTTAATGTACTTCTTGGCAAACTGCAACCTTGTAGTGTAGCCTCTGTATTTCTGTTTATGACGTCTTCTGCGGACAGTGGTCATTGACAAATCTACACCTGACTCCTGAAGAGTGTTTCTGATCTGACGAACAGGTGTTTGGGGATTTTTCTTTATTATAGAGATAATTCTTCTGTCATCAGCTGTGGAGGTCTTCCTTTGCCTGCCAGTCCCTTTACGATTAGTTAGCTCATCAGTGTTCTCTTTCTTCTTAAGGATGATCCAAACAGTTGATTTTGGACACTCTCTAACAGTCTCTTGTTTCTCAGTCTCATAATGGCTTCTTTGACTTTCATTGGCACAACTTTGGGCCTCATGTTGATAAACTGCAATAAAAGTATCCAAAGGTGATGGAAAGACTGGAGGAAAGCTTAGGTGCTGAGAGCTCTCTTAGACCTGCATTAAGGTGGCAATTAAACACACCTGAGCAATTACAAATGCCTGTGAAGCCATGTGTCCTGAAATGGGGGGGACTATGTATAAACACAGCTGCAATTTCAACATGGTGAAACCAAAATGTATAAAAGTGGCCTTTAATAAAATCTGACAATATGCACTTTAACCACATGTGATTTTTTCCATCACAAATCTTAAATTGTGGAGTACAGCGGCAAATAAATAAATGATGGGTCTTTGTCCCAAACATTATGGAGGACACAGTATCTGAAGAAACTTGTACCTTTTTTAAATTATTGACCTGCTTACCTTCATATTTCTTCTTTTCTCCCCTTATTGCCTTGTTAGTTGCCTCCTATTGTTTTTTAAGAGCTTCCCAATCATCTAGCTTCCTGCTAATCTTTGCAATATTATATGCCTTTTCTTTTACTTTTATGCTGTCTTTAACCACCTCATTCTCTCCTTAGAATATTTCTTCCTCTCTGGGATGAAAATATTCTGTATCTTCCAAATTACTCCCAGAAATTCCCCTCATTGCTGCTCCACTGTTAATCCTGCTAGGGTCTCTTTCTAATTAACTTTAGCAGCTCCTCCCTCCTCCCTCATGCCTCTGTAGTTAACTTTACTCAACAGTAATCACTGATACATTGGATTTTGCCTTCTCCCTCTCAAACTGCAGGTACAATTTTATCACATTATGGTCACTACCTCCCAGGGTTAATTTTCCTTGAGCTCCCTAATCAATTCTGGTTTGTTACACAACACTAAATCCAGAATTTCTTTTGTATAATAGGCTCGACCAGAAGCTGCTCTCAGAAGCCATCTTGTAGGCTCTCTAGAAAATTCCTTCCCTTGGGATACCCCCGCCCTGACTTTCTAAGTCTACCTGCATATTGAAATACCCCCATGACTACAGTATGGCTCTTGCATGCCGATTATATCTCCTGGTGTAATTTATACCCTACTTCCTGGCTACTGTTTGGAGGCTTATAACACCTTCAATTCAGTATTCACTGCTAATTCACTGTATTCACTGAACCGTCTCAAATTGGTTCATTTTGCCTGACCTTAAACTCTTATTCCTTTTCAAACTCTCTGTGCCATTACTTCTGCAGACTTCTGTAACCTCTCCAGTGCTCTCCTTCCCTTTAGCTTCATCTATACACTTCCAATTTGTTGATCCCACCTCCCCCCACTATATAGTTTAAAGCCTATGTATGGCCCTGGTTATGCGGTTCGTCAGGACCCTGGTCCCGACAGAGTTCTGGTGGAGTCCGTCCCATTGGAGCAGCTCCTTCCTTCCGCAAAACTGATGCCAATGTCCCATGAATTTAAACCCACTTCTCCCACAACAATCTTTGAGCCACGCATTCAACTCTTTGACCTTCCCAACCCTATGCCAATTTGTGTTCAGGGCTCGGGTAGCAACCCAGAGATTATATTACCTTTTTGGTTCTGTGTTTTAATTTAGTCCCTTGCTGCTCAAATTCCCTCAGCAGAACCTCTTTCCTTGTTCTAATTACCTCATTTGTATCCGCATGGACCACGATGATTGGATCTTTCCCCTCCCACTCCAAATTCTTCTGCAGGTCAGACAAGATGTCCTGAACCCCGACACCTGGCAGGCAACACAGACTTTGGGATTCGCAATCCTTGCAACAGAGAATCATGTCTATTCCCCGGACTATACTATCCCCAATGACGGCTATGTATCTCTTCTCTCTCCCTCCTTGATTGGCTCCCTGATCTACAGTTCCATGGTTAGGTTGCTCATCTTTCTTACGGCCAGGCCCCACAATTGTTTGCACAGGGAGCAAGAATCTCAGATCTGCTGGACAAGCTGAAGGGCTCCTCTAAGATTGCCTCTTGGATCCATCTACTTATCTCACTTGCAATCACACCCCCCCCCCTCCTCGCCACGGACCAAATTGGAAGCAGTTAATCTAACAGGTGTGACTGCCTCCAGAAACACAGCATCGAAGTAATTAATTCCATCCCTGATGTGTTGCAGCGTTTGAAGCTCATACTTCAGGTCGTCAACTTTGAACCCAATGTTTGCTGCAGATGTGTTCACTGGGAACAACCAAGGGGTCCATCAGCTATCACATCATGCAGCTGTAACACATCACGTGATCCTGCATGTTTCCTATATTTATTTCCAACTGCTCCTATTTGACATTTCCCACGTGCTGCTGCTCTGCTTCAAGCTTGGTAGGTCAATACTTTTTCCCACAGCCCTTCTCAATGAAACCTCTCAAGTCAAAGCGTCAAGTTGCACTTTTCCTCAACACAGCTCTGGCTCAACATGGCCACTCCTAACAGTCCACTCCACCTTGCTTTCCTTTTCTTTGCTGTTCTGCCTCTTGCTCAGCCAATCTAATGATTTCCTCTATGTTCTGCCTTGTCAATTCAATACACACTAAACTTGCAAAAAAAAACTATATTCACTTTTTCTCTCTTTTATTTTAAATTAATTTTGTTCTGGCAAGATGACAGCTCTTCCACTCCATTCTGAAGGTAGAAAAATCTGATGTGATTAGGAGGGATTACAAAGGGCTTTCAGGGAGGTGACACAAAGCTGGGTGGCAGTGTGAACTGAGGATGCTATGAGAATGCAGGGTGAATTGGACAGGTTGGGTAAGTGGGCAGATGCATGGCAGATGCAGTTTAATGTGGAAAACTGAGGTTATTCACTTTGGTAGCAAAAACAGGAAGGAAGATTATTATCTAAATGGTGTCAAGTTGGGAAAAGGGGCAGTACAACGGGATCTGGGGGGGGGGTCCTTGTTCATCAGTCAATGAATGTAAGCATGCAGGTACAGAAGGCAGTGAAGAAAGTGAATGGCACGTTGGCCTTCATAACAAGAGGAGTTGAGTATTGGAGCAAAGAGGTCCTTCTGCAATTGTACAGGGCCCTAGTGAGACCAGACCTGGAGCATTGGGTGCAGTTTTGGTCTCCAAATTTGAGGAAGAACTTTCTTGCTATTGAGGGAGTGCAGCGTAGGTTTATAAGGTTAATTCCCGGGATGGAGGACTGTCATATGCTGAGAGAATGGATTGGCTGGGCATGTATACTCTGGAATTTAGAAGGATGAGAGGGAATCTTATTGAAACATATAAGATTATTAAGGGTTTGGACACGCTAGAGGCAGGAAACATGTTCCCGATGTTGGTGGAGTCCAGAACAAGGGGCCACAGTTTAAGAATAAGGGGTAAGCCATTTAGAATGGAGATGCGAAAACACTTTTTCACACAGAGAGTTGTGAGTCTGTGGAATTATCTGCCTCAGAGGGCGGTGGAGACCAGTTCTCTGGATACTTTCAAGAGAAAGCTGGATAGGGCTCTTGCAGATAGCGGAGTCAGAGGATATGGGGAGAAGGCAGGAACGGGGTACTGATTGTGGATGATCAGCCATGATCACATTGAATGGCGGTGCTGGCTGGAAGGGCCGAATGACCTACACCTGCATCTATTGTCTATTGTAACATTTTGAAGACTTGTATGTTCACTAACATTTCAGAATTGGAGTCGGAATGGTGTACGAAGGATATCGTAATAGGATGGTAACTACACAGTAACAAAAAAGTCTAATTCCTTCTGTGTTGGAGTTTTGTGATTTAAATTGTTTTGTGCTAGGAAGGAAAGAAAAGCATTTTTGTTTTGTGTATTATTTGAAAAGTTAAATTATATCTTTGCTGTCTATACTGAGCAATTATCGTTATTTTTGGGTGAATATTATTGCAGGAATAGCTCAAATGCAATATGGATAAGTTTGAATATTGATGCAATTTCCTTTGGCAGTGGGAAATTAGAAAAAAACACTTAAAAAACTGGATCAGATAAAAAGCTTGTCTCTGACCAAGCGTCTGTATTTTATTTTCTTGAGTTTTAGGTCTTTAATGGTTAAGGTGCTATTTGTACTCTGCTTCAAGCTTAAAAGCGTATAGAGAATGAACAGTTTATGGACGAACAGTGAATGTTGTGACTCATAGAAAGTGTATTGCTGGCACATGCACCCAAAGATTTTTGATTGTAGGGTAACTCGCATCCAGTTGGTACTTGAGCACTGCTTGAAATTGCTGTGAACAACTGTGTTTCACGCTGGCCTTTGTAACAGGTATTGGTGTTACTGCCAATGCTGCCCCTTTGGATTTGGTTCAGCTTGTCAGCTGCTCAGAAATATCTCCTTCAAGAATGGGTGTTGAAGAGAGGCTTGATTCATTTGGTGAGCAGTTAGAATGAAGATATTTTGAAGTAAGTGAGTCAAGTGCGTTTATTGCCATTCGTCCCAAAACGGAACAATGAAATTCTCATTTGCAGCAGCACAGAGATGTAAACATTGTATTCTAAACACCGTAATACACACAAAATGTTTTGTGTATATATAAAAACAAATAATAATGGTGCAAAAACAATGTCCCCAAGTCTATGTAGTTCGGAGCTTACTTGGAGATTGTGATTGTAATCGGTGGGCGGCGCGTCTCTGGTCGCAGCGGCCTCTGCAGTCCGTCTGTCTTTTTAAAAAAATTTTCTCGGTTGAGTGTTGTTAGTTAGTGTTTTTTTAGTTGGATATGTGTGGGGGGTGGGGGGGGGCGGGGTGGGGAAACTTTTTAAATCTTTTCCCTGTACGGAGGACCCGACCTTTTCTCTTTCGGGTCTCCGTTGCCGTTGGGGCCTAGCACCGTGGAGCAGCCTCCAACTGGACCGGGGGCTCCAGTCGAGGAGCTGCAGACTTACTTACCATCGTGGGGCTGGCCGAGTCCGGAACGGGAGGAGCTGTGGTGGCGCGCTGCTGCTGCCCGACCCCGGAGATTCGGAGGCTCCAGCTGCAGTCCGGTGGACGGGAACACCGGGAGCTCGCGGGTCTCTGGTGGGAGACCGCTTTTCGGAGCTCCCGCGGCAGCAACTTCTCCCGCCCGAGTTGCGGGGTTGAAGACGGCCTGGAGTGGGGCCTTACATCACCCGGCGCGGCTTTGATGGCCACGGGACTTGCTAGGGCCCGCCGGGGGCTCCAACATCAAGGCCCGGAGCGGGGCCTTGCATTGCCCGGCGCGGCATGAATGGCCGCGGGACATATACCATCACCCGCCGGGGGCTTTGACTCTGACCGGGAGAAGAATGGGGAGTGCAGGGGAGAGAGAAGACTTTGCCTTCCATCACAGTGAGGAGGATATTCACTGTGATGGATGTTTGTGTAAAATGTGTTATGTCTTGGTTCTTTTTTTGTATGTATGACTGCAGAAACAAAATTTCGTTTGAACCTCAATGAGGTTTCAAATGACAATAAATGGTATTGTATTGTATATTGTAATAGCCTGATGGTTGTAGGGTAAAAGCTGCTCTGAACCTGGAGATTGTTGGTTTTCGGGCTCCTATACCACCTTCCCAATGGCAGAAGTGAAATGAGAGTGTGGCCAGAGTGGTGTCGGTCACTCTCCTTGGCTGCCTTTACGAGGCAGCACCTCCTGTAGATGCCTTTGATTGTGGGGATGTCAGTACTCGTGATGGACTAATTCTAATGTATTGTTATTGGGACCTTCAATACACGGAACATTTGTTTTTATCGCCTTGGTTAAATATTGGGGGGGTGGGAGATTTCAACCTTCATGTGGTCCACCCTGTTTCGACAAATGCAATCAACCTGGCATGCATAATCAAGATCAAATAGAACAAGTTGTCCTACAACTATAGGCTGTGCACACCATACACAACAAGAAGAAGTTAAATATTGGCAGTTCACGTAGAATTTGGTTTGAAAAGATATTTAGTGGTTATTAAATACCCATCAGACATAAGTTTGTTCCCTTCTTTACACAGAACTCACATGCAGGACCTGAAGGACGTAACCAACAATGTTCATTACGAGAACTACAGGAGCAGGAAGTTGGCTGCAGTTACATACAATGGTGTCGATAACAATAAAAACAAAGGACAGTTAACCAAGTAAGACATTTTATTCTCTTTGCAGTTGTGCATTTATTTAACCTTTTAATTTACTGCTTTACAGAAATTTATTGCAGGATTTGTTCAAAGTGCTCTACATATCTAAGGGATTTTTTCCTATTCATTCACATTGTACAAAATGGTGTCTTCATTGAGCAAGCATCTGGAAACCTTATGTAACAGCTGGCTGCAAATACTTTTGTCTTTATTCCACTCCCTAAAAAAATATTTTTAACCCAGGGGTATGGCTTCCCAAAAGCTTTGGCTCCTCTCTCCATTGACTGAGATAATTATTTTCCTCCATATTATTGTTTGGTGCTTAAATTTATTGCGTATGTGTAACAAATATAACATTTCTTGTATATTGGCGCAGCCTAACATCTTCGAGGAGTGGCTTGCAATTCTATTTGTGTTTCCCATCTGCATTTAGTCAAGATATGGAATTATTTTAATCGAAACAAGGCACTCTTAATGGATGCAGTACTGCAGGATTGAAACATAGATATGGAGTCCTGAAGAGAATATTGCAATATTTGTTGGTATCACAAGCCACTGAGGTATTTAGCCCATTTCATCATCATCTCTGCAACATAATTAAGCATGAGAAATTGGTTGGACAGGCAAGTTCCTGCCCATGGGCATTGCAGACACTCTAGCCTTAGTGTACCAAGGCAGCATGGTTTGGGCTACCAACTTCACACTCGCCAGCAACCACCTGCGCTAATCCCATTTTCTATTCTCCCCAAATTCTCATCAACTGCTGCTATTTTTAGGCTTATTTCTGCCCAGTGGCTCCAACATACCACATTCTTCATCACAGTCAGAAAGATTAAAGATTAATCTTCTTTCAATCTCATATTTGTTTATAGAGCACTATTTATATCTCAATGTTGTAAAATTGCTACCCTACATAGTTGAAATTTAGTCTTGCTATGCATTTTGAATGGTGACCGTTGGTCTAGTGAACAGCATCATGATGCTTCTAATCTCTGTCGCTTGAAACGCATGCAAAATTAAAATCAACTGTTTATTTGATGCACTGTGGTTTTAAGATGGTATACATTTTGTGATGTTTAGATTTTTTAAACTCGCCCACAGTCTGAGCCATATTGTTAACGATTTTCTTTATTATGAGTGTTGTAAAGGAAATACACATTTTAAAAAACATGGAGTTTGAAGACAGTATTTCTGAATTTCCATGAACTTGTAAAATGTTAATTGATATAATAATTCAAATACACGTTAATTGGTTCAATTTGGAGGTTGCTTTGGCTTTAAAGTCTAAATTGAGTGAACGCACTCGGAAGAAATACTGTCTTTTTAAAGCTGAAATAAGGTTTTTGTTTCAAACTGATAAGCCACCAAAACTTGTAATAAAGTAACTTGGAGTGAAAAAGGTGAATGAAATAACCAAGCAGCAACCTTCTCAGAATATCCGATGTGCAAGGTAATATGCTGCAATTCAACTTCAGTGCTCTTAAAATGGGCAACTGGAAGGGTGGTACTACCTGCAGCTGTTGATGGATCCAACATTTGGGTGGGGAAATATAATGCGGAATATTTTCTGGTTGGTTGAAAATCAAGATGGGCCGCAACAAGAAGCAGAAATAGCAGATTGACCTGTCAACATCATACGGCAACATCATCTTTCTGTTAAACCTTGTGCAGCAAACAGGGCAAAAAGTGTATGGTGTGGTATTCTTCATAGATTACAATTTAAATAGGAATGTTACAGTTGACATTCAGTTAATTATCCGCTGTCAGGGCAGAATAGATCAACTTCTGAAACCTTGCACGTCACATGGGAAAATCTGAGAATGTTACAGATACAAGTTATATTCTCCATTTACCTTTTTGCACTATTGAATGAAATTGTATTAGGTCAGATTTTGAATGTTTTATTTCATCTTTACGACCTCTCCATGTAATTTAACGCATTGCTGTGTTTTCCTTATCCTAAGTGTCTGTATATCTGTTTTTCTTTTTAGATTTGACACAGTTGAAGGCATGTAAGTGGTTGTTTAAATTATTTGAAACAACGTTTTCAACATTTTTTAGCAACAACTTGAATTTCAGTTCCATTGGACAAGAACATATAAACTTTCCGACATCGGGTGGGCTCTCATTGGTGTAATCTCCTAATAAAATAGAAGCTGCTTGTTCCAAAAAATTCCTTTTCACAAAACATATCTAAATAGTAGGGAAAGTAACTGAATCATCCAAATCTAACAGCAAGCAAGAAAATCAAAAATTTGATATAGTTGTCCACTGGCAAAGTGTTGTGGAATTTTACAACAGGAATTTAAATGGCGTATTTTTGGAGCAATCAACTATACATGTTCTCTCTTCTGGTTAACTCTACTTCCAGACATCCTGTGGTAGGAAAGATGAGGAAGCTTCTACTTGACACTTAGCCCTTGAACTGCTTTTTGCTTTCCTGCTCCTTTCCACAGTTCAACAAATCCTCTTTGGGAGTGGTGGCCAAACCAGTATTCTTGCATTTGCTGTCCCGCATTACTCTCAAGATTTAATTTCCCTTTTGTTGAATGGATTAGATGATGTGTAAATTATACTGTAGTTACTGCACTTGGAATAGAATTGACCTAGCTATGATTGCATTCCTCCAGTGGGAATCCACGAGAGAGGGAGAACCACGTGAATTTAGTCAAAGGATGTAAGATGGTCGACAGTAACACTAACCTGAACAATTTATTTGTTTATCTCTGTCATTTCTGGTATTCTGTTCTTGTCGTAAAGTCCTTCCATCAGGATGTTTTTGGGACTTTGTCTTCATGATTCTGCTGACTGGTTTTGCATTCCCATTTTCCTCTGACTTTAGGTATCATTCGGGCCTTGTTGGGCATGATGTGACTTTGTTTTCCTGTTAACTTTGAGACACTGAGGAAAAAATGAAGACAGTTTTTAAGTGAACATGTACTTTGATCTTATCTTCATAAATCAGGAAGTTTTCTTTGTGCCTGGCTAACGTTATACCATATATTTCCTTCCCACTCCCATACTGACCAAATCAGAACACATACCAGTTAAGTAAAAGAAAAGTAGAAAGCTAAAAGATCTCAACAGGTCGGCCAGGATCTGTGGACGTTTGGGGTTGAGTCCTTGAAAATTGAGAGGGAACGGGAATGTGGCAGTACGTAAGAGCATGGGATAGAGGCTGGAAGGTGATGGGTGGATCCAGGCATGGAGGGGATGACGGGCAGATGGAACCAGTGGGGGGAGGGGGGGATTAGGGGTGGAGTTGGTGGGGGAGGATTGAACAATAGGGGAAGAAAACTAGGATCAGGTGAATGTAATATGCAGGAGAGTACCAGTGGTATGGGTTCATCTTTCCCAGCTGGTTTACAGCTGCTGATCATCCCCTCCCCATCTGATTCCAAATACCATCTCTAATCCCACTTCCCTTTGCATTAATATACACATGTAATATTTTAATGTTTCCTCTAATTCCTAACGCATGGCCCCATTTGCACTTATGTATGTACAGTGTATTCGGGGAGTATTCAGACCCCTTCACTTTTTCCACATTTTGTTATGTCACAGCCTTATTTTAAAATTGATTACATTCATTTTTTTTAATCTTCAATCTATACACAATCCCCAGAATGAAGAAGCGAAAACAGGTGTTTAGAAATTTTTGCAAAGTAATTAAAAATAAATAACTGAAATATCACATTTGCATAAGCATTCAGACTCTTTGCTATGGCACTCAAAATTGAGCTTAGGTTCATCCTATTTCCATTAATTATCCTTGAGATGTTTCTACAAGAATACCAAGGCGTCCACCAGTGGTAAATTAAATTGATTAGTCACGATTTGGAAGGACACACGCCTGTCTATATAAGGTCCCTCAGTTGACAGTGCATGTCAGAGCAAAAACCAAACCAGAAGACAAAGGAATTGTTCGTAGATTTCCAAGACAGGATTGTGTCGAGATCTGGGGAAAGGTATAAAACAGTTTCTGCAGCATTGCAGGTCCTGAAGAGCACAGTGGCTTTCGTCATTCTAAAATGGAAGAACTTTGGAACCACCAGAACTCTTCATAGAGCTGGCTGCCCGGCCATACTGAGCAATCAGGTAAGAAGGGCCTTGGTCAGGGAGGTGACCAAGAATCCGATGGCCACTCTGACAGAGCTCAGAGTTTCTCTGTGGAGATGGGAGAACCTTCTGGAAGGACAACTATATCTGCGGCCAGAATGCCAAGCATCACGTCTGGAGGAAACCAGGCACCGCCTATACCATACCTACGGTGAAGCATGGTGGTGGCAGCATCATGATGTGGGGATGTTTTTCAGCAGCAGGAACTGGGAGACTAGTCAGGTTTGTGGGAAAAATGAACGGAGCAAAGTACAGAGAGTTCCTTGATGAAAACCTGCTCCGGAGCGCTCTGGACCTCAAAGACTGGGGCGGAGGTTCACCTTCCAACAGGACAACGACCCTAAGCACACAGCCAAGACAACGCAGGAGTGGCTACGTGACAAGTCTGTGAATGTCCTTGAGTGGCCCAGACTTGAACCCGATTTAACATCTCTGGAGGGACTGAAAATAGCTGTGCATCGACGCTCTCCATCCAACCTGACCGAGCTTGAATGGATCTGCAGAGAAGAAAGGGAGAAATTACCCAAATACAGGTGTGCCAAGCGTATAGCGTCATACCCAAGAAGGCTTAAGGCTGTAATCGCTGCCAAAAGTGCCTCAACAAAGTATTGAGTAAAGGGTCTGAATACTTATGTAAATTAGATATTTCAGTTATTTATTTTTAATTACTTTGCAAAAATGTCTAAACATGTTTTCGCTTTTTTATAATGGGGTATTGTGTGTAAATTGATGATATAAAAAAAATGAATGTAATCTATTTTAGAATAAGGCTGTAACGTAACAAAATGTGGAAAAGGTGAAGGGGTCTGAATATTGAATGCACTGTACCTAATCATTTATTCACTGTGGAAAAATAAATGTTTTCCCACTCTTGTCATTAGATTTTCATCATTTTGGAGAGGTGTGGTTTCTTCAGAGGCATGCAGCAGCCTTTTGGTCAATTTCTTATGAGTTTGGAGTAAAATGGAAACGAGTCTGCAGGAGCTGGAATCTTGATCAAAAAAAACAAAGCGCTGGAGGAACTCTGGGCCAGATAGCATCTAAGAGGGGGAAAGGAGGGAAATGGACAGATGATGTTTTAAGTTGGAATGCCTCAGACTGATGGAGTAGTAGGGAGAAAGGTGGTAGACAGAGATGAGAAGAAAGGGTGGGAGAAGAACTGGAAAGTTAGAAGTGGATAACGTGGTAAAATGCTGGAAGAACAGTAGGAATCACAGAGGGAAGCAGTGGGAGAGGGCTCACAGAACTCTCGTCTGAAAGTGGCATCTGTTGAAGGAATGGCCATGGCACACAGAACCATTTCCTGATTTGGTTTGTTCTAAAACTATGAAATTGCATCTCACCTAAAATTTAATTTAGTTTCCATTTAACTTGAGCATCACAAAGTTAACTGATTCTGATTGCCGGTTACAGAAGTCCTTTAGCCCAGATGGAGGAAGAACGGAGAGAACATGTGGCAAAGATGAAGAAGATGGAGATGGAAATGGAACAAGTCTTCGAAATGAAAGTCAAAGAGAAGATTCAGAAACTGAAAGATTCCGAGGCAGAGGTAACTGCATTACGGAATTCAAATACTGTAGCTGCTTGGTAATGGTTTGTTATCTTCTGAGATACAGTGAAAATCTTTTTGTGTACTATCCATAAGACCATAAGTCATAGGAGCAGAATTGAGATTTTCAACCCATGGAGTTGCCATTCTGCCATTCAATCGTGGCTGATGGGGAGTGGGGGAAAGGAGACCGGTTGTATGTGATGGACTAGCCTGTGTTCACAACTTCCCAACTTTTATACTCAACGCACTGACCGATGAAGACAAGTGTGCAGCTCTGATGGTAACTGTTTAAATAGCTGTTGAATTGGCAAAGCTGCAACTTTTGTTTGGTTTTCTGTCATTGTTATGCTTGTATTAGACATATCAGTGTGGCTCATCAGGAACTGATGATGCACGGTTGGTAGCCAACACTGTTCCTCGGGTTGTTTAAAATAATATTGAAATTGTGCCAGGTTGGTAAGGGGCAAGGTGTCCTCAGTTTCCTCCAACTCTGCCCGGGGACAGAAATAATTGGGACTCGTTCTTCAATTTGGGAAATTGGGGCTGAGGTGGTGAAATGTGAACAGTCCTAGATCAAAGTAGGCGGAGCAAGGAAACACTATTTCCTCTCTTTAATGTAAGTACCTTGCCTTGTAGCTCCAGCGACGCCATGAACAAATGAAGAAGAATTTAGAAGCACAGCACAAAGAGCTAGAGGAGAAGCGCCGCCAGTTCGAAGATGAGAAGCAGCACTGGGAGGCTCAGCAGCGTATCTTGGAGCAGCAGAAGTTGGACTCCACCAGGTACTCTTCATTGATCATGCTCACAGCCCAGTTGTACTTGCTGCCTGGACGTCAGCCCCTCCTGTGCACTTATCCACCAGGCAGTTTGGGACACTGAAGGTGACCAATAAGCCTAAATAAATGGGTTGCCCAATTTTCAGTGGAGCTATGTGACCAGGATCTTTGGCCCCTGTCGTTAACTACTCTGATTCAGAACACATTGCACCTGCCTGGGTTTCTGTTGTCTCTGTCAGATCCTTCACTAATTAAGCAATGAATCAAATCCTAGATCCAGCGCAGATGGTCTCGGTGCCTGGGATCTCTCCAGTCAACAGTCGATTCCCTGTGTTATGTTAGTTAATGAAGCCGTGTCCCTGATATCGTGCTGATAGTAGTGCACAGAAACAGAAAGCAGCATCCCAGCTGTGTGTACCGTATCCCAATCATAAAACGACAATGTCTAAAGAGACATTTGTTGGAAAATGCAAACACTGTAATTATCAGATTCGCTGTTTTGGAGTTTCATTTGTAAACTCTTGGTGACTGACCATTGTCTTCAACATGGTGACAATAACTTTGATCATCATTGTCCTTGTCAAATCTCAGTAAATGTACTGGGTGAGGAAGTTAATAGTTCTGACATTGTTTGCATCTGAGAGATGCCCCAGGACAGCCTTTCTGATGATTTATGATTGCAGATTTATTCTACTTCCTACAAAGCAGGGGGTAAATATTTGCCAAAAGTTCTGTTTTGTCCAGTGTTTTGCCCCTAGTTCTAATGAACGTAGCAACTAAACGATGCCCTTTGCCTTGGTCAAGCACATTTTTAATGGCCATGAACAGAAGGGGGAAGGGTCAAGCAATGTGTTTTCATCTGTTAAATTGGGTTTAGCGTTGCAGCAGAAGCTGTCAGTTTGTGCACTGCACAAAATGCTGGGAGACTTTATCTCCCAGTGTTGCCTGAGGAAACTTCTGGTTAGGCAGTGCTAGAAACATAGAAAAATAGGTGCAGGAGTAGGCCATTCGGCCTTTTGAGCCAGCAACGCCATTCAATATGATTATAGCTGATCATCTAAAATCAGTACCCCGTTCCTGCCTTTTCCCCCCATATCCCTTGCTTCCTTTAGCCCTAAGAGCTGAATCTAACACTCTCTTGAAAACATCCAGTGAATTGGCCTCCACTGGCTTCTGTGGCAGAGAATTCCACAGATTCACAACTCTGGGTGAAAACGTTTTTCCTCATCTCAGTCCAAAATGGCCTACCCCTTATTCTTAAACTGTGACCCGTGGTTCTGGACTCCCCCAACATCGGGAACGTTTTTCCCGCATCCAGCCTGTCCAATCCTATAAGAATTTTATATGTCTCCATAAGATCCCCTCTCATCCTTCTAAATTCCAGTGAATACAAGCCCAGTCAACCCATTCTTTCATCATATGTCAGTCCTGCCATTCCAGGAATTAACCTGGTGAACCTATGCTGCACTCCCTCAATAGCAATAATGTCCTTCCTCAAATTAGGGGTCCAAAATTGCACACCCTACTCCAGGTGCGGTCCAACTACAGAAGGACCTCCTTGCTCCTAAACTCAAATCCTCTCGTAATGAAGATCAACATGCCATTAGCTTTCTTCACCGCTTGCTGTACCTGCATGCTTACTTTCAGTGACTGATATTGAAGCACACCCAGGTCGCGTTGCACCTCCCCTTTTCCTAATCTGACACCATTCAGATAATCTCTCTTCCTGCTCTTGCCAACAAAGTGTATAACCTCACATTTATCCACATTATAATGCATCTGCCATGCATCTGCCCACTCACCCAACCTATCCAAGTCACCCTGCAGCCTCATAGCATCCTCCTTGCGGCTCACACTGTCACTCAGCATTGTGTCATCTGCAAATTTGGAGTTACATTTAATTCTGTCGTCTAAATCATGAATATATATTGTTATTAACCGGGGTCCCATCACCAAGCCTTGCGGCACCCCACTAGTCACTGCCTGCCATTCTGAACAGGACCCGTTAATTCCTACTCTTTGCTTCTTGCCTGCCAACCAGTTCTCTATCCATGTCAATACCCTGCCCCCGATACCATGTGCTCTAATTTTGCACACTAATCTCTTGTGTGGGACCTTGTCAAAGACTTTTTGAAAGTCCAGATACATCACATCCACTGGCTCTCCCTTATCCATATCTACTTGTTGCATCCTTTGGGATCTTTTACATCACATGAGAGGCAGATGGGATAACTGTTTAATCTCTCACCAAAGCCATGGCACCTCTGACAGAGTAGTAGCAGCCTGTAGCTGGCATTCCCTGGAATTAGCCCTGGCAGAAGTGAAGCTACCCACAAGCCATTGAGTGAAAGTGCACTTGCTCTTTATCATGAGAGGAGGTGGCGTTTCCTGTCTCTGAGCTGAAGTGATGCATGTCCAAGTCTGTGCCAGATTAGGTACTTTAATTGAGTATTTTACTCCTAACTACCTGAGATGTCAGCAAGGCCGTCCTCCGATTAACATTAATGCTAGTATCTTTGATTACTCCACTGCATTTTGCTGATATTTGTGTTGTTTTCTTTCAAAGGACTTTGGAAAAGAACAAGAAGAAAGGGAAGATATTTTAACCATTTGAATGCCACGAATTATGTACTTGCCAATTTGCCACCCCTGGACATAATTATTATTTTTTTGAAAGGATTCAACTTTGCACCTATTATCTCTATAATGTTAATGTATTAGCATGTGAAATGGCCAACTTAATACTATGTACATTAATTTCTATTGTAGTCTCTGATATAGGAAGTTAGACAAGTCTCACGTTATCTGGGGTGTATTGTATGTAGAGACACAACATCTGAATTTTTTTTTTAAACTGATGCCTCCCTTTTTATGCAGATAAATGTATTTCCACTTATGCAATCATGTTCGTGTGGTTTGTTTACAGAATATTATCTGTTCTTCCACAGATGTGAGAACTTTGAAAAATGCCTAGAGAAACAGTGCTATAATTTGTTGTAATTTCACTCCTATGTAGAAATAACATAACTTTATGTGGATTGAGTGGAAATGGTCCAACTTGTTCTGGTATGGTCCAGCACTTGTTTCTCTTCCACCTTTCACTGTTCTGTCCCCAAAACATCCAGAAATATTTAAACTAACAGGCTCAGCCACTTATGTATTGTGTTGTCTTAGATTTTCGCTGTTTTCATTCAATAATTAATGTTCTCTCGTAAAACATTAACTTTTGTAATTGCTTCATTTATTGTAACAATTAATTTAGATAATTCATTTATTGCCCAGCAACATGCTGACTTTTTTTTAAAAAAGCATAGCTTTTGTATGTTAGGAAACGGGGAAGGAGTGAAGAACATGCATTCTCTTGCATTTTATTGTACCTGACTAAGGTGCTGCATTTTGCTGTACGCGCTGGAGCCATTAAAGCACCTTCTCCAGTCATAAGGGCAGTCCAGCTTGCATCTCCTTGCTCAGTGGATTCATGGCCTCTGGGTTTTGCAGGGAGGGAGGGCGGGAGGGGAGGGAGGGAGTCACATCTAGCTGTATACACATTACCTATCTCTGTATTTTTGTTTGTATTGTACAGAGTCACATAATAAAACGATGTTGTGATGATGCCAGTGCTTCCTGCAGCAAAGTGATGTTTTTGATGGTCACATTAACAGAAGAACAGGGTTATATTTGATCTAATGATCATGGTTTTGCATTAATTCAAAAGTCAAGATGATCCAAAGAAATAAGCTTTTCTCTGTGTGATGGAGCTTGGGATTTCCTGCGTCTAAAGGCAGACATGGCCTTGGTTTAATGCCTCATTGACAGCAACCTCTGTGGTGTGCTACTCTATCGGAATACTTCTAGGAGCATGACTGCGATTTTGTGCTCCATTTCTGAGCTGAGATTGAACCCACAACCTTCTAACTTGCTCACTGTGTTTCCCACTTCTGCTCTATTCCTACTAACATCTGATTCTGGCCACTGTGCTGGCTAGCAATCGAATGTAGGGGCTCCTGGTGTCAATTGTCGGATCCAAGCAGAAGGAGCAGGGCCACTTTAGTCCCTGGCTCGTCTGTGTGAGTGACATGTTAGCACATGGAGTCCATCAAACCGCTAAAGTGACATTAAAGCACACTTTCAACAATTGTTTAATGTTGCAATGGAATTTGACTCTGCATGAGAATTGTGTGATCACAGAGTAGTCGTTATCCCAGAACAATGACAACAGGAGGTGCAACATCCAGCATGGGATCTCTCCAATCCCATCCCCAGTTCTCCACTGCCGCCACCTCAAGATTGAGAACGACTTAATTTTGCTCTGGTTGGGAGGTGACTGATTAGACCTCTGTGGAAACAGCAGGCTTTTCCATAGAAGGGGCAGGACCTTGAGAGAGTGTTTTTTCCCCGTCTGTCTCGTAATCTCTTCCTGTTCTCTCAAAATGTGGGAAGAGAGTTTATTCTTATTCTCAGAATGTGGCCCGCCGTTTGTTCTTGGCTCATATATGATGCCCTCAACTCATTTGATGTGCCATTTATTCTGCATCAAAAATGTATGTAATTGGCCTCCCCAACAGCCTGTCCAGTTGCAACCAAAGCCTCCCTTTTTAAAACTTCAACCCCTTTGCAATAAAGGTAAAAAACCTTTTGCTACCTTAAGTACTTGTTGGAACTATCTGCTAGCTTACTGAGCGTCATGCACTAGACACCTTGAACCTCACTCCCTTGCAGTCTCCCTTGCAGATTAAATAATAATCTGCAATTTGTATCATCTTACCAAAGTGCATGACCTTGTACTTCCCCACATTAAATTCCATTTGCCAGTGTTTTCTCACTCACTCAAACTATCTACAGTGCCCTCCATAATGTTTGGGAGAAAGACCCATCATTTACTTATTTGCCTCTACTCCACAATTTGAGATTTGTAATAGGAAAAAAAAATCAAATGTGGTTAAAGTGCACATTGTTAGATTTTATCAAAAGGGTATTTTTATACATTTTGGTTTCAGCATGTAGAAATTACAGCTGTGTTTATACATAGTCACCCCCTGTTTCAGGCCAAGGAGGACCATCACAGCTGATGACAGAAGAATTCTTTCTATAATAAATTAAAAACAAACACCTGTCCGACAGATCAGAAACACTCTTCAGGAGTCAGGTGTGGATTTGTCAATGACCACTGTTTGGAGAAGACTTCACAAACAGAAATACAGAGGCAACACTGCAAGATGCCGACCACTGGTTAGCTGCAAGAATAGGATGTCCAGATTACAGTTTGCCAAGAGGCACTTAAAAGAGCAACGACAGTTCAGGGAAAAGGTCTTGTGGAAGATGAGGCAAAGTATGGAGGAAAGAAGGATCTGCCCAAGATCAAAAGCACACCATAACACCCCACCACTGTGAAACACAGTGGTGGGGTGTTATGGCCTGGGCATGTATGGCTGCTGAAGGTACTGGCTCACTTATCTTCATTGATGATACAACTGCTGATGGTAGTGGCATAATGAATTCTGATGTGTATAGACGCATCATTTCTGCTTGTTCAAACAAATGCCTCAAAACTAATTGGCCAGCGGTTCATTCTACAGCAAGACAATGATCCCAAACATACTGCTAAAGCAACAAAAGAGTTTTTCAAAGCAAAAGAATCGTCAATTCTTGAGTGGTCACCCGATCTGAAAGCAACTGAGCGTGCCTTTTACATGCTGAAGAGTAAACTGAAGGGGACTAGCCCCCAAAACGAGCATAAGCTAAAGATCACTGCAATACAGGTCTGGCAGAGCATCACCAGAAAAGACACCCAGCAACTGGTGATGTCCAGGAATCGCAGACTTTAAGCAGTCATTGCGTGCAAAGGATATGCAACAAAATACTAAACATGACTCCATTAATTTACATGATATTGCTGTGCCCTGAAATGGGGGGACTATATATAAACACTGCTGTAATTTCTACATGGTGAAACCAAAATGTTTCAAAATAACCTTTATTAAATTATGACAATATGCCCTTTAACCACATGTGATTTTTTTCCATTACAAATCTCAAATTGTGGAGTACAGCGGCGAATAAATAAATGATGGGTCTTTGACCCAAACATTATTGAGGGCACTGTATAAGAGAGCTCGCAGCACCTAGTCTTTCCTCCAGTCTTTTCATCAACTTTGGAAACTTTTATTGCTGTTTGTCGACATGAGGATCAAAGTTGTGCCAATGAAAGTCAAATAAACCATTATGAGACTGAGAAACAAGAATAAAACTGTCAGAAACATCAGCCAAACCTTTGGCTTACCAAATTCAACTGTTTGGAAACTCATTAAAAAGAAAGAGCACTGGTGAGCTTACTAATCGTAAAGGGAATGGCAGGCCAAGGAAAACCTGCAGCTTGTACTGCAGCCTACCGGAAAGAAGGCAATTCTGGATTTAGTTGTTAAATGAACCAGATTTAATAAGGGAACTCAAGGTAAAGGAACCGCTAGGAGGTAGTGACCATAATATGATAAGTTTTAATCTGCAATTTGAGAGGGATAAGGTAAAATCAGAAGTGTCAGTGTTGCAGTTAAACAAAGGGGACTATGAAGGCATAAGAGAGGAGCTGGCCAAGGTCGACTACAAAAGGATCCCAACAGGAATGATGGTGGAACAACAATGGCAGGAATTTCTGGGCATAATCCAGAAGATGCAGGATCATTTAATTCCAAAGAGGAAGAAAAATTCTAAAGGGAGTAAGAGCAACTGTAGCTGACAATGGAAGTTAGGGATGGAATAAAACTAAAAGAAAAGGTGTTTAACAGCAAAGAGTAGCAGGAAGCCAGACGTTGGGAAACTTTCAAAGGACAACAGAAGGAAACAAAAAGGCAATTACGGGGTGAAAAGATGAAGTGCGAAGGTAAGCTGGCGAAGAAGGATAGTAAAAGCTTCTTTAGGTATGTTAAGAGAAAAATATTAGTAAAGTCAACTGTGGGTCCCTTGAAGGCAGAAGCAGGTGAAATTATTATGGGGAACAAGGAAATGCAGAAGAGTTGAACAGGTACTTTGGATCTGTGTTAAAGAAGGAACTGCAGATGCTGGAGAATCGAGGGTTACACAAAAAGCTGGAGAAACTCAACGGGTGCAACAGCATCTAAGGAGCGAAGGAGATATGCGACGTTTCGGGTCGAGAAGAAGGGTCTCGACCCAAAACGTCGCCTATCTCCTTCGCTCCTTAGATGCTGCTGCACCCGCTGAGTTTCTCCAGCTTTTTGTGTAACCCTACTTTGGATCTGTCTTCACTAAGGAAGATACAAACAATCTCCCAGATGTACCAGATGACAGAGGATCTAGGGAGACAGAAGAATTGAAAGAAATTTGCATTCGGCTAGAAATAGCTTTGGGTAGACTGATGGGACTGAAGGCTGATAATCCCCAGAGCATGATGGTCTGCATCCTAGTGTACTCAAGGAGGTAGCTCTAGAAATTGTGGACGCATTGGTGATCATTTTCCAATGTTCTATAGACTCAGGATCAGTTCCTGTGGATTGGAGGGCAGCTAACGTTATTCCACTTTTCAAGAAAGGAGCGAGAGAGAAAATGAGGAATTTTTGACCAGTTTGCCTGACATCGGTGGTAGGGAAGATGCTTGAGTTCATTATTAAATAAGTAATAACATTGCATTTGGATAGCAGTAAAAGGATTAGCCCAAGTCAGCATGGATTTATGAAGGGAAAATCCTGCTTGACTAATCTCGAATTTTTTGAGGATGCAACAAGTGAAATGGATGAAGGAGAGCCAGTGGATGTAGTGTATCTGGACTTTCAGAAAGTATTTTATAAGATCCCACACAGGAGATTAGTGGGCAAAATTGGAGCACATGGTATTGGGGTAGAGTATTGACATGGATAGAGAATTGGTTGGCAGACAGGAAACAAAGAGTAGGAATAAACGGGTCCCTGTCAAAATGACAGGCAGAGGTGAGTGGAGTGACGCAAAGCTCGGTGCGGGTGCCGCAACTATTTACAACATATATTAATAATTTAGATGATGGGATTAAAAGTAACACTAGCAAATTTGCAGATGGCACAAAGCTGGGTGACAATGTGAACTGCAAAGAGGATGCTAGGAGGTTGCAGGGTGACCTGGACAGGTTGAGTGAGTGGACAGATGCATGGCAGATGCAATATAATGTAGATAAATGTGGCAGCAAGAACAAGGAGGCAGATTCTCAATTGTGTCACATTTGGAAAAAGGGAAGTGCAACAAGACCTGGGTATCCTTGTACACCAGTCACTGAAAGTAAACATGTGGATACAGAGGGCAGTGTAGAAAGCTAATGGCATGTTGGCCTTCATAACAAAAGGATTTGAATATCGGAGTAAGGAGGTCCGTTTGCAGTCATGAAACCACATCTGGAGTATTGTGTGCAGTTTTGGTTTCCTAATTTGAGGAAAGACATCCTTGCTATTGAGGCAGTGCGGCGTAGGTTCACGATTTTAATCCCCGGGATGGCAGGACTGTCATATGAGGAAAGATTAGAAAGACTGGGCTTGTATTCACTGGAATTTAGAAGGATAAGAGGGTTTCTTATAGGAAAAAAATAAAACTATAAAAGGAGTGGACAAGCTAGATGCAGGAAAAATGGTCCCAATGTTGGGGGAGTCCAGAACCAGGGGATACAGTCTAAGAATAAAGGGGTGGCCATTTAAAACTGGGATGAAGGAAAAACCTTTTCACCCAGAGTTGTGAATTTGTGAAATTCTCTGCCAATTCACTGGATGAATTTAAAAGAGAGTTGGAGAGAGTTCTTGGGGCTAGCGGAATCAAGTGATATGGGAAGAAGGCAGGCATGGGTTACTGATTGTGGATGATCAGCCATGATGACAATGAATGGCGGTGCGGTCTCGGAAGGGCCAAACAGTTTCCTCCTGCACATATTTTCTATGGTTCTCTGTTTGTATAACCTCCTCAGTTGATGTCATAAGACTTCTCTCTATAATAGACAAATCCCCAAACACCTAGCCGACAGATCAGAAACACTCTTCAGGAGTCAAGTGTGGATTTGTCAATTACTACTGTCCGCAGAAAACTTCATGAACTGAAATACAGAGGCTGCACTGCAAGATGCAAACCACTGGTTAGCTGCAAAAATAGGATGGCCAGGTTACAGTTTGCCAAGAAATACTTAAAAGAGTGACCACAGTTCTGGAAAAAGGTCTTGTGGACAGATGAGACAAAGATTAACTTATATCAGAGTGATGGCAAGAGCAAAGTATGGAGGAGAAAAGGAACTGCCCAAGATCCAAAGCTGACCACCTCATCTGTGAAACACGGTGGTGGGGTAGGTTTGGCCTGGGCATGTATGGCTGCTGAAGGTACTGGCTCACATATCTTCATTGATGACACAACTGCTGATGGTAGTAGCATAATGAATTCTGAAGTGTATAGATACATCCTATCTGCTGAAGTTCAAACAAATGCCTCAAAACGTATTGGCCGACAGTTCATTCTACAAGACCATGATCCCAAACATACTGCTAAAGCAACAAAGGAGTTTTTCAAAGGTAAAAAATAATCAATTCTTGAGTGGCCAAGTCAATCACCTGATCTGAACACAATTGAGCATGCCTTTTATATGCTGAAGCGAAAACTGAAGGGGACTTGCCCCCAAAACAAGCATAAGCTAAAGATGGCTGCAACACGTTCCTGGCAGAGCATCACCAGAGAAGACACCCAGCAACTGGTGATGTCCATGAATCGCAGACTTCAAGTAGTCATTGCATGCAAAGGATATGTAACAAAATACTAAACATGGCTACATTCATTTCCATGACATTGCTGTGTCCCAAACATTATAGTGCCCTGAAATGGGGGGACTATGTATAAACACTGTTGTAATTTCTATGTGGTGAAAACAAAATGTATAAAAATGGCTTTTATTAAAATCTGACAATGTGCATTTTAACCACATGTGATTTTTTTAAATTACAAATCTTAAATTGTGGAGTACAGAGGCAAATAAATAAATGATGGGTCTTTGTCCCAAACATTATGGAGGACACTGTAGACACAAAAAGCTGGAGAACTCAGCGGGACAGGCAGCAGCTCTGAAGGAATGGGTGACGTTTCGGGTCGAGACCCTTCTTCAGTCAGAACATCATCCATTCCTTCTCACCAGAGATGCTGCCTGTCCCGCTGATTTAGTCCAGCTTTATGTGTCTATCTTCAGTTTAAAACAGCATCTGGAGTTCCTTCTTACACATTTTATAAAGCTACAACCTGATCTTCTGTCTTATACTTGAAGAACCAACTGATGAAGGCAAGTTTCATCGGCGAACTTCAAAATTGAATTGGTGTTGTTATTGGCCACAAGTCATGGATGTACAGGTTGTAGAGAAAGAGACTGAGCATGCAACCCGAGGGACACCAGTATTAACCGTGGGAGTCGAAGCACTATTTTGACGAATTCTAACTGATTAAGGGTTGCTGATCAGGAAGCCCAGAAGCCAGTTGCCGATGGAGGCTCTGAAGCAAAAGTTCAGAAATCCGAGGGTGAGCTTATTTGTAATTATGGTGTTGACGGCAATGAATACCATCCCGACATAGATCTTATTGTCACAATCCCTTATTTTGAATATAGAGGTTACGTTTGTTATTTTCCAATCTATTCTTCCGACCCTTTCCTGAATCAAGGGAATTTTGGAAAATTAAACCCAATGCATCAAATATTTCACGAGTACTCTGTGAAGACCCTGAAGAAGTCTTTCAGAACCTGGAGACTGATCAGACGACAGCTCCAACAATTTGCTCTTTCCCACTTCTCTGGAGACAATAATTCTCCTGAATTCCTCCCAGTCTTCTAATTCCATATCTGCAGCCATTTCTGGAAACCTACATGTCCTCCACAGTGACAATTGATGCAAATTAATTGTATAATTTGCTATTTCCTGTTTTCCCTCAGCAATTCCCCAGCTTCCTTTTAATCAGACACTCACGTGTTGTCTTTTTATTTTTAAATATCTATAGTAACTCTTACTATCTGTTTAGATATGTCAAGCTACCTTTATTGTAAACTCTATTTCCTTCCATATTAATCCTTTAGACTGAAGAAGGGTCTCGACCAGAAGCGTCACCCATTCCTTCTCTTCAGAGATGCTGCCTATCCAGCTGAGTTACTCCAGCATTTTGTGTCTACCTTTAATCCTTTAGTCATTCTTTGATGTTTTATATACACTGAGCAATTCTTTAATTGCTCCAGTCTGCCACCTGTCTTTGAACAATATAATTGAACATCGAAAAACTGCAGATACTGGAAACACTCAGCAGGTAAGGCAGCCCCTGCAGATGGAAACGTACCAGGTCAGATATCTTTTCATCAGAATGCTTCACGTTTACATCCTCGACATTCAATGTAGCAAATAAATATTATCTCTTGTTTCTACACACATGACCTGACTTGCTGAGCGTTTCTACTTTCCTTTCTTATTGTTTTTTTGTTAAGTTTGATCTTTGGCTATTTTAGTTCACCATAAATAGTGAGTCCGCCCCCTGGAATTTTTATTTCTCATTGGAATGCTAATTCTCTAAGGTCCAATTAACTCTGCTACATTTTGATTGATTGATCCTTTAACCTAATTATTCAGTTTACCGTTGCTATCTCTGTTTCTATATCTTTATAGTTGCCCCTAAAAGTCTGATCTTGGACCTATCCTGTCCCTCAATCTCAAATTAATCTTATGATCATTGGCTCCTACGATGCCTTCACTGTGAGGTCAGGAACTAATTCCATCACAGTGCACAATACCAGGTCAACATATGAAATGATGTCTTCACAGTAAATTGCACAAATGAACTTAACATGAGAATGGGGCACCACCACTGGATACTGAGGAGCTGGGCCCTGTGTAACAGCCTCACAAACCCTTCATGGATGCACTGTTTAAGGTGGTTGATACATAAAGCCGGTGTAACTCAATGGGTCAGGCATCATCTCTGGAGAAAACGATTAGGTGACGTTTCGGGGCGAGACCCTTCGTCGGACTGAGAGTCAGAGGAAAGGGAAATGAGAGAAAAACAGTGAGGGATATAGAAGGAAAGATATGCAAAAAAGTAATGATGATCAAGGAAAGGTGAAGCCCACAATGCTCCACTGTGGGCTAGGTGATAACGAGTTAGAAAAGCAAGGAGATGTTTAAGGAGGTGTTGACTCATTATGAGAGAATGTATAGAATTAATAGAAACATAGAAAATAGGTGCAGGAGGAGGCCACATTCGGCCCTTCGAGCCAGCACCGCCATTCATTGTGATCATGGCTGATCATGGTGGACCGAGATGAGAAGGACTTTTTTCACACAGAGAGTGGTGGGTCTCTGGAACTCTCTGCCACAGAGGGTAGTTGAGGCCAGTTCATTGGCTATATTTAAGAGGGAGTTAGACGTGGCCCTTGTGGCTAAGGGGATCAGAGGGTATGGAGAGAAGGCAGGTACGGGATACTGAGTTGGATGATCAGCCATGATCATATTGAATGGCGGTGCAGGCTCGAAGGGCCGAATGGCCTACTCCTGCACCTAATTTCTATGTTTCTATCCGCTATCAATAACCCGTGCCTGCCTTCTTCGCATATCCCTTGACTCCATGAGCCCCAAGAGCTCTACCCAACTCTCTCTTAAATCCATTATGATATGATGAGCGCAGAGGAAGACATCCTGACTGCAGATGCTGTATATGTTAAGGCATACTGTGTAAAAATGGCCGAACATGGGCTTGAGTGTATCTTAAATTTTGTCTTAATCCTGTCAGCCTTGTTCTCAGTTGAAACCTAGTGGCAATAATGCCAGTTTGAAAAGGAAGCTGCTCAGAGTACTGGGCGCGATTGAGCATCCTGTGGTCTGTGGTATGTCTGCAAACTACATGCAGCCTCACATAACATACTTCATTACAGAACTTCTTTTGCAGGACATGGAGCACTTACTGTCCAAAAATTCAAAGGTAACACTAACAGTGAGTAGTTGGTTTGCGAAGGCTGGAACAGTCTGCACACTCAGACAGCTGGGCATGGTAATAGATGTGGCACAGCCACTCTCCAGCTTTGTAACCTCAGGGATACAGGTGCCTGTGCTCAGCGTTTGGTTTCACATCTTTCTGGGTTTGCACCTATTCGTCTACTCTCTGTTCGGCAAATTTACCATGTAGACTGGTGCTTTTCTAAAACGAGTAAACCAAAGTGAGTAGGGAGTTATGCAAATAAGGAGAAAAAGCCATTTGTCCCTTCTGTTCTTTGACAGCCTACATTATCTGCTCAGAGTGCAGTTCTGTTTTAAGATCCAGCTGAAGACCCTGCCAGTAATACTGTTCCTGCTTGACTGCCGAGTTGCACTTTATTCTGCAGTCTCTGGCATGGCGTTATAAGGTTGTACCACATGCAGTACTTTGTCTGGCTTGCACTTTTATGGCCTACTTACCAACTATAATGGATCATTTATTTTAATGATATATTATTGCATTTGATTTGTTGTGTTATTGCATTAATGTCCTGCAATGTTGCAGCAAGTAAGAATGTAATTGTTGCAGTCCCCGTGCATGTGACAATTAAGCACCATCACTCTTTCGTCAAGGGGTAAGTCAGTACCACACAACCCAGACCCAAGGACCCCATGTATGCATCAAGAGCTGAGCTGGCCTATGGATTTGCTTCTGTTTTTGACACACTCTACCATCAGGCTGACCAGCAAGAAGGTTGGTGCAGGCACCTTTGTGCAGTCTTTGTGGATCTGTGATGTGATGTGGCCAGACTGCTGGACAGGGTGTGGGGGTGGGGTTTGTGAGTGCATTGATTCCACATCCTGCGACAGCTCTTCAATCGTACACCGATTACATCCACCTGGGGGTTCAGATTATCCATTCGTGGCTGTCCCTCCGTCCTGGGTAGTGAAGTGAACAACTGATGTTCAGCATATGGAAAATGTTAAACTGATCATGTCGATACTGCATCAAAATATTTCCAAAATGTATTTATTGGAGCAGTTTCCATGACACTGAAATACTTTATATATTTCATATTACTTTAAAATTATCTTTGATTTAATAATACATAGATTTTAACACAGGAAAAGCTAAATAACATCTCTTACATAAAAAATAGGTGGAGGAGGAGGCCATTTGGCGCTTCAAGCCTGATCATGGCTGATCACCCACAATCAGTAACCCTTGCCTGCCTTCTCCCCATATCCCTTGATTCTGCTAGCCCCTAGAGCACTTGTAATAAGAGGTGAGTGGTGAGAATGTGTGGGAGCAGTGAGCTCATGGACCATCTACTGCCGATGTAACCTCAAATGAACACATTGGGCAATAAAAAGCATGATCCTGGAGCTAATTTTGGATTTGGGTTTGATGGAGACTGTGGGCAATTGGTTATGAACCAGAAATGCTCAACACATCTGACACCCAACACAGCCAATGGTAGTTTAAACCAAAAGTGCGTTACTCTCAAAAATCCTGCATTATCCTGCTTTAAAATCAGTTTGGACACAGTGGGAAAATAATGGGCTCCAACAAGCTGGATGGCCTGTGACTTCTGTCACCAAAATGGGATCCAAAGCCTTTGGGATGGAGTGCTAGGGATGTTACTTGATGTAGGGCAGAAATAAGGAAGGCAAACTCAGTGGCCAGTATCAGCCAGAATGGCAACTAATGAAGCCACATAAGGTGCCAGACGAGAGCAAGGTAAGGTTATGCCGGTGGAGGTCTACATCTTTGGTTGCAATGATTTCTGTAATTATAGACTTTCTGCACAGGCTGGGAACAAGAGACTGGGAATGTGAGAAGAGCTCAAAAGCACAAGAGTGGTTTGTGCAGAAGGTCAGTGTGTGAATTTGGTGCCACAGGCTGATGAAGAATCCATTGATGAAATGTGATCGGCGGTGCCTTCAACACCCTACAGTGTCGGGGATGGTGAGATTCGACTGGGAAGGATACTAAAGGCTGTGAAGTGTGAGTAGCAAATGGATATTACAGGGCCTGGGGGAAGGGATTAGATTGTTTGAGGAATAAGAAATGTGAACGCTAAACTATCAGGAAGCTCTCGCACGGAGCCTCTCTGCCAGACCAGCCTATGAATCAGTATTGCCTTTAAACTGGCGAATTATTGTTGCACGTTCAATGGAAATATCCCCACATTCATATCACCTTACTGTTTCAATCAAAATATAGAAGATTACTGAATGAAATACATAATCAGTGGCAGAGGAAACATTTAACAATTATTTAAGATTTTGTTTTAAAGGAAAATAATCAAAAAGTTAATCAAGCTGCATCTCATTTGCAACGTTACTCAATCCATCCAGGGATCTCTCCTGCATGGAAAACTGGCAATCTCCATTTCAGATTGTCTGTAAAAAGAGTGGTTATTTCATTAGAACAGGTTCAATCAGGTCCATTAGTATCACAGAAAATACTTCAATATAGCTACTCACACATCACATTAGTATTCCACCCCAACCTAATCCTGCTCTCCACCACTCTACTAACTGTAGGGTTGTTGAAGGCATCGCAGATCACATTTCATCAATGGATTATTCAGCCTGTGGCACACAATGCACACATGGACTCTGGTCACAGATTGGCCTGACCAAGTTCTGCAATGCCTGCTTGCCCATCTATAGTCTGTCTGAGAAGGAGGAGCATCGGTTCTGCTGGCCCCACCCAGCTCACAGGGGAAATATAATTCATTTTTGTAGGATGTTTTAGTCAGTGCTTCCATTGATCTTTGAGGAAGGGAGTTCCAAAGACTCACCGGCTTCGGAGAGTTGACGTGCGGGTTCAGCAAGCATTGAGGAAACTAAACAAGATGTCAACTTGTACTGTGATGGGCCTGGTAAGCAGGAATTGGGGGCATCATCACAGGGGTGTCAGAGGTTATGGGGAGAAGGCAGGAGAAAGGGGTTAGGAAGGAGAGATAGATCAGCCATGATTGAATGGCAGAGTAGACTTGATGGGCCAAATGGCCTAATTCTACTCCTATCACTTATGATCATGAACACCTGAGTAATGGGCTTGTCACCCTGGAAGATGGTGCAGTGGGAATTTACCAGACTGATGAGGTGGGTGGTCCTTTGGAGAGCGATGGAGGGAGCTCAGCCTGTATCCCTCAGTTCAGAAGAGTGCAAGGGAGAGAAGGGACAGTAGGTGCGGTTTAGTTTAATGATACAGTGTGGAAACAGGTCCTCTGGCCCGAATCTACGCCGAACAATGATCATTCACACACTGGTTCCATCCTACACCCTAGGGACAATTTATAGATTCCATTTAACCTACAAACCTGCACGTTTCTTTGTGGAAGGAAATTGGAGCACCCGGAGAAAATACAGGCAGTCACAGGGAGAACGTACGAACTCCACACAGACTGCACCCATAGTCAGGATCAAATCCAGGTCTCTTCAACTGTAAGGCAGCAACACTACCGCTGTGCCACCCAACTTATGGCAAAGACAACATTTACCTTTAAGTTATCTCTGCACCGGGGGAGCGTGCGGGGCTGTTCTGGCATCAGCTACAGATCCAACTCTACGCTCTGCCAATCTTCCTGTTATCGATGTGAACTTGTATCCGTGAGCTGCAGGTAAACAGATCGAGATCTGATAACACATGGAGCAAACCCAAGCCTGAGCCCAAAGCTCCCCTCAACCCCACGCACTTCCCATCCACCCAAGCCCACTCATTCACAATCCCTCTCACCCCCCACAACAATCCGAGCCCTCCCCCCCACAATCTGAGAACCCCCCAATCCCTCCCCCACACAATCCCCTCCCCCTATCCCTACCCCCCTCATTCCCCTCCCTCGCACAATGCCTCAATTTTACTCCTCCCGTTCCCTCACTCCAATCCTTCCCCGCAACAATCCACTCCTCTCCTGCCAATCCGTCTACCCACAATCCCCTTCCTCCGCACAATCCCTTCTCTCAGCCTTTTTTGTCGAGTTCCTCAAGCTGTATAGCCTTTGTACAGCTATGTTTTAGGTGAATTGTTACACTAGAACAGACAGGATATCGGGGGTTTTGAACGGACTTAAAAAAAAAAGAGAATGACACGATGGCAGCGTCCACAGGCTACATTGGAAACCTTGGCACTTTCGACACGAGTGGAGAGCCGTTCAGCTCCTATATGGAGTGAGCGAACATGTTTTTCATGGCAAACAACATAATGGAGATTAGCAGTGAAGGAGAAGTAGTGATTGAAACAAATAAGGCTGTGCGCGAACACACAAAAACGATTCTGCTCACGGAGATTGGTCCTGAAGTATACGGCACACTCGTGAATCTCCTTGCACCCATAAAGGCGAAAAACATGCCATTCAATGACATTATGAAGAAGTTCGAGGAGCACTTCAACCCAAAGCCTCTGGAAATTGCAGAAAGCTATAAATTCGGCACGAGAAACCAGAAGCAGAATGAGACAACCAATGAGTACACTGTTGTCTTGAAAAACTTAATTTTGCACTGTAACTTTGGAACCTTTCTCAGATGCGCACAAGAAACAGATTTGTTTGTGGTCTAATGGATGAACGAATTCAATCCAAACTCATGAACACTCCAGATCACACATTCGAGAAAGCATGCAAGATTGCTACCACAATGGAGATGGCATCAAAGAATGCTCGCGTGTTTCGTCCACCACAGATTGCAGTGACTGTTTACAGTCACAAGGCAATGCCTATGGCCAAACCAAGAGGCGCTAAACCAAAGCCAAAGTATGGCAGGGAGCTGAGTTCAGCCAGTTGTTATCGTTGCAACGGTAATCACTCTATAACACATGAGTTATAGAACTGTGTGGAGTTCGTAAAGTGCTATAACTGCCAGAAAAAAGGCCATATCGCCTCAGCATGTCGGGACAAGCTTAAAGCAGGAAACCAACAATCTGCTGGAAACAAGCGACAACACCAGAATGGAGTTCACAACTTGGAGATGAACCCAGATGGAAATGAACTTGGGTTGTACACCATTTATGCAACCAACATTGAAAAGCCTACAATCAGCCAAGGCAAGGACTTTCGAACTAAACTATTGATGAATAAACAGTTAATCGATATGTGTATTGACAATAGACAATACGTGCAGGAGTAGGCCATTCGGCCCTTCGAGCCAGCACCACCATTCAATGTGATCATGGCTGATCATCCCCAATCAGTACCCGTTCCTGCGTTCTCCCCATATCTCCTTATTCCGCTATTTTTAAGACCTATCTAGCTCTCTCTTGAAAGCATCCAGAGAACCTGCCTCCACTGCCCTCTGAGGTAGAGAATTCCACAGACCCACCACTCTCTGTGAGAAAAAGTGTTTCCTCGTCTCCGTTCTAAATAGATTACTCCTTATTCTTAAACTGTGGCCCCTGGTTCTGGACTCCCCCAACATCGGGAACATGTTTCCTGCCTCTAGCGTGTGGCAGCAGATTGTTCGGTCATGAGCAAACACCTGTACGAAACAAAGTCCCCACAGGCACCATTGTTTGAGAGTAAGGTCAAGCTGAGAACATACTCGGGCGAAGTTTTGGAGACATGCGGACAAATGAACTGTAAAGTTCAGCATAATGGTCAGTCAGTAACACTGCCCATCATAGTGGCCAGCTACAGAAATAAACCAACCCTCCTTGGAAAGGATTGGCTGAGTAGAGTAGAGTTAGACTAGAAGAACATTTTATTGAAAATGTCATAAGCAAACATGCACAAATTTTTGCCAACTGTTCTACGGGAATAACAGGGTACTCTGCACACATTCGACTTAAGCAAGATGCGAAACCTGTGTATTGTCGGCCAAGACGTGTACCATATGCACTGAAACAACATGTGGAGGAAGAACTCGACAGGTTAGAGCAGAATGGAGTACTCGTGAAGACAGACCAGAGTAACATAGAAACATAGAAAATAGGTGCAGGAGTGGGCCTAATGCATGAAAAATGTTTTTCTCATCTCGGCCCTAAAAGATTCCCCCTTATCCTTAAACTGTGACCCCTGGACTTCCCCAACATCGGGAACAATCTTCCTGCATCTAGCCTGTCCAACCCCTTAAGAATTTTGTAAGTTTCTATAAGATCCCCCCTCAATCTTCTAAATTCTAGCGAGTACAAGCCGAGTCTATCCAGTCTTTCTTCATATGAAAGTCCTGACATGCCAGGAATCAGTCTGGTGAACCTTCTCTGTACTCCCTCTATGACAAGAATGTCTTTTCTCAGATTTGGAGACCAAAACTGTACGCAATACTCCAGGTGTGGTCTCTCCAAGACCCTGTACAACTGCAGTAGAAACTCCCTGCTCCTATACTCAAATCCTTTTGCTATGAATGCTAACATACCATTCGCTTTCTTCACTGCCTGCTGCACCTGCATGCCTACTTTCAATGACTGGTGTACCATGACACCCAAGTCTCATTGCATCTCCCCTTTTCTTAATCGGCCACCATTCAGATAATAGTCTACTTTCCTGTTTTTGCCACCAAAGTGGATAACCTTACATTTATCCACATTATACTGCATCTGCCATGCATTTGCCCACTCACCCAGCCTATCCAAGTCACCTTGCAGCCTCCTAGCATCCTCCTCACAGCTAACACTGCCCCCCAGCTTCGTGTCATCCGCAAACTTGGAGATGTTGCATTCAATTCCCTCATCCAAATCATTAATATATATTGTAGATAGCTGGGGTCCCAGCACTGAGCCTTGCGGTACCCCACTAGTCATTGCCTGCCATTCTGAAAAGGACCCGTTCACTCCTACTCTTTGCTTCTTGTTTGCCAGCAAGTTCTCTATCTACATCACTACTGAACCTCCAATACCGTATGCTTTAAGTTTGTATACTAATCTCTTATGTGGGACCTTGTCGAAAGCCTTATGAAAGCCCAGATATAACACATCCACTGGATCACCCTTATCCACTCTACTAGTAACATCCATAAAAATGTCTATAAGATTCGTCAGACATGATTTACCTTTTGTAAATCCATGCTGACTTTGTCCAGTTATTTCACCACTTTCCAAATTTGCTGCTATCCCATCTTTATTAACTGATTCTAGCAGTTTCCCTACTACCGATGTTAGACTAACTGGTCTGTAATTCCCCGTTTTCTCTCTCCCTCCCTTTTTAAAAAGTGGGGTTACATTAGCTACCCTTGGTAACAATTAGTAACTGGGCAACGACATTGTGGCCGTATCCAAGGCCGACAAAACTGTTCGACTACATGGTGACTACAAAGTCACAATCAACCAAGCTGTTGATGACAAACAATATCCGTTACCAACCTCGCAAGATCTCTACGCAGAATTTAGCGGAGCAAGAGTCTTCACTAAACTGGATTTGTCTCACGCTTACGTCCAACTCAATGTCGACAAGGAAAGTCAGCGATACTCGACTATCAACACACAAAAGGGCTTGTATTCATATACAAAGCTGCCCTATGGTGTGAAATCCTCCCCAAAATTCTTCCAGTCTGTAATGGATAAAATGTTACTGTGTGTGCAACCAGGATGACCCACTGATATTCACAGAGGACATGGTAGAACACCTGGAAATCCTCTAGCAAGTTCTAGACGTCGCCTATCTCCTTCGCTCCTTAGATGCTGCTGCACCCGCTGAGTTTCTCCAGCTTTTTGTGTAACTCTCACACGACTGAACTGCCATAATGACAAACTGCGACAAAGTAAATGTGCATTTGCGCAGTCAGAGGTGGTCTACACTGGACTCAAAGTAGACGCCAAAGGACTTTTCCCTGTGAAGGCGAAAGTTGAAGCAATAGTGAATGCTCCAAAACCTAATAATGTGTCAAAAACAGGAAGGCAGATTACTATCTAAATGGTATCAAGTTGGGAAAAGGGGAAGTACAACAGGATCTGGGGATCTTTGTTCATCAGTCAATGAAAGTAAGCATGCAGGTACAGCAGGCAGTGAAGCAAGCGAACGGCATGTTGGCCTTTATAACAAGAGGAGTTGAGTATAGGAACAAAGAGATCCTTCTGCAGGTGTACAGGGCCCTAGTGAGACCACACCTGGAGTATTGTGTGCAGTTTTGGTCCCCTAATTTGAGGAAGGACATTCTTGCTATTGAGGGAGTGCAGCATGGGTTTACAAGGTTAATTCCCAGGTTGGCTGGACTGTCATATGCTGAGAGAATGGAGTGGCTGGGCTTGTATACTCTGGAGTTTAGAAGAATAAGAGGGGATCTTATTGAAACATATAAGATTATTAAGGGTTTGGACATGCTAGAGGCAGGAAACAGGTTCCCGATGTTGGGGGAGTCCAGAACGAGGGGCCACAGTTTAAGAATAAGGGGTAAGCCATTTAGAACGGAGATGAGGAAAGTATTTTTCTCAAAAAGAGTTGTTAGTCTATGGAATTCTCAGCCTCTGCCTCTGGTGGTGGCCGGTTCTCTGGATACTTTCAAGAGAGAGCTAGGGCTCTTAAAGATAGCAGAGTCAGGGGATATGGGGAGAAGGCAGGAACAGGGTGCTGATTGGGGATGATCAGCCATGATCACATTGAATGGCAGTGCTGGCTCGAAGGGCCGAATAGCCTACTCCTGCACCTATTGTCTATTGCATCAGAACTACGATCATTCCTTGGGATGGTGCAGTTTTATGCACGATTCCTTCCAGATTTAGCAACTAGCTAAAGCCAACGCATCATCTACTGCAAAAAGATGTGAAATGGACGTGAGAAAGGAACAGCAACGTGCATATGATATCTGCAAGGAAAACATGACAAGTGGCAAACTCCTTGTTCACTACAACACGACACGCGAGATGAAATTTGTTTGTGATACTTCAAGTTATGGTGCAGGTGCAGTGATTTGCCACGTAAGGAATGATGGACACCCTATCATTGAGTGAGTGCAATTATGCACAGATAGAAAAGGAAGCACTCAGCATCGTGTTCGGAATCAATAAATTCCATCAGTTTCTTCTCAGCAGACCATTCACCCTGGTGTCGGATCACAAGCCACTACGAGTGATACTTGGTCCCAAGCCAGCTATACCTTCCACGGTGGCATCAAGGATGCAACGCTGGACATTTCTGCTGTCCAGTATGACTACAAGGTTGAGTACAGGAGCTCCAAGTGCAAAGCAGTTGCAGATGCGTTTTCCCGGTTGCTCCATGAGAACTCTGACGTGGGAAGTGAGAACTCAATCTACATACTGTAAATTGTAGATGAAGACTTTCCAATGACAGAAATTGCACCAGAAACAGAGAAAGACACCGTGCTGAAGAGGATCTATGAACAGACATTGAACGGTTAAACTGAAATGGATAGTGGATTGAACTCAGTTCTGAAGTCTTTCCATAATCGATGCCATGAATTGTCATGCGAGCAGGGATGCATTAAGTCGGGTTACGGAGTGGTTGTACCAAATTCTTTGAGAAACAAAATTATGAATGAACTTCATGCCGAACATTCTTGCATAGTAAGCATGAAGTCAATTGTCAGAAGTTTTGTCTATTGGCCTGGTATTGACAGTGATATTGAGTCACTGGTGAGCAAATGTAGAGTCTACCACAATTGCTGGAGTAAACCACCAAAAACACCACTGCAACCCTGGTCATGGCCAAGTAGACCTTTTCAGAGAGTTCATGTAGATTTTTGTGAAAAGGGTAATGATCACTTTCTGGTGCTGGTAGATAGTCATTCCAAATGGAGTGAGGTTAAGCATATGGGGTCAAGCACTACTACTGAGTGTACCATAGATGAGTTGAGATCCATTTTTGCACGCCATGTTTTACCGGAAAAACCTGTTTCTGATAAAGGGCCTCAGTTTCGTTCAGAACGGTTCAAAGAGTTATGCAGCAGAATGGTGTAAAACACACACTTGTTCCCCCATACCACCCAACCTCCAACGGCGGAAAGGTCTGTTAGAGTTGTCAAAGATGCTCTCAAGAAACAGGTTTTGCAGGATAGTTCAAAGTTCAGCATGAAACATTGTTTGGCTAGTTTCTTGCTGAAGTACAGAACCGCACAACACTCAACACTCAACCACTCAACACTCACCTGCAGAAATGTTGATGAAGAGAAGGCTAAGAATACACCTGTCTAGTTCAACCCAATTTGGCCTTGAGAGTTGAGTAAAATCAGTTAAGTCAAAAACGCCATTTTGACTCCCACAAAAAGGAGAGGAACTTCAAGCCAGATGAGCAAGTTCATGTTCTCAGCCCTCCCAACAAGTCCAGTCGAGACAAATGGGATGTTGGGAAAAAAGTGGAAGTGTGTGGAACAAAAAGATACTTAGTAGAAGTTGGAGATAGGATCAAAAGAGTTCATGTTGATCAAATGATTCCAGCCAAAGATGAACCAAAAACTGAGCATGAGGTCCTAATCCCTGAATGTTTATCTGAAAGTGAGTTGGAAGAGACCACTGTGATTGAAACACAAAGTTCAGTTAGTACAGGCAAAGAAACAGATTCCCCTGGTCAAAGTCAGGGTACTAAAACAGAGCCAAACAAGCCTACAGTTGAGTCAACACCTAAACCTGTTACTCTTAGATGATCAGGCAGGATTCGTAAACCAGTAGTCAGGTTATGTTTGAAGGTTAAATAGCTCACTGCACAAGTAAAACAAAAATGTGTAGATATGTAAAATAAATATATTATGTTTAAGATTTCATAAATACTGGTTTAAATCAGGTATCACAACAACAAAATTGTAACAGAGTACTTACTACTTAAAAAAAGAGCAGTGTAAAAAAAAAAGAGCAGTGTAATGTATTCATACATATTCATGTGTATGTTAATGAGTTGGTGTTCAATATAAGCAGAGAATGCTGCGTAATAAATCTCTCTCCCTCTCGTGATCCAGGCAACCAGTGTGTAAGTCTAGTTTTTCATTCTGCGTCTGGAATTAACAGGCGGCACTGAGCCTGTACTCGCTGGAGTTTAGAAGATTGAGGGGGGACCTCACTGAAACGTACCAAATAGTGAAAGGCTTGGATAGAGTGGATGTGGAGAGGATGTTTCCACTAGTGGAAGAGTCATGCGGGAGGTCATGGAAGAAGAACATTCCCCCCATATACCCTCTTGCACCCACCTGCCATTTTCCAGGCTACTACAAAGATGATGACAGAGAGCAGGAGACCCCCCAAAACAGCCCCTGCGATTATACCGCTCCTGACTCTGGAGTTAGGGTCTGAGCTGGAGTTGGGTCCGGGGGCAAAGTCTTCAGTTCCTTCTTCACTGTCATACAACGAGCCCACCGAGAAAGCGTTGGAGCGGGTTTCAATCGACCTCAGCTGAAACCTCAGCCTGTAGCCGGTGCCTGCAACACAAGGAAACAGTGAAATATCGTCTGTTCCAGAACCTTTCCCATAAACACAGGCACAGTATCCAAAGCAAGGAAAGAGGCGATTAGGTCCGTCTGCTCTTTGCTGCTGGTTCATGGGGATCATGATCCCTCTTCCTCTCTGTCAGCCTCACCAGCCTTAACCTTAAGCCTAAACCCTTGCCCTCCCCAACTCTAACACTAAACATAACCGTCACTCAAACCCCAACTGTCACCAACATTATCATTAAACTTCATGCTCACTAAAATGGGAACTAAACCTAACCTCACCCTCACTATAACCCACACCTTCACCAACTGTAACCATAAACCTCTCATGGACCATCACCCTCACCTATCCTTGCTCTTTCTCATGCTCCATCAACCCAAGGAAGTGATAGCCACTGCCAACCTGAACACACAAAGCAGGGGCTCCAGCAGAACCCCGAGGCATCACCCAGAGTGTGGGGGAGAGATTAACACATCACAAGGTCAACTAGAAACAGAGAAAATAGGTGCAGGTGTAGGCCATTCGGCCTTTCGAGCTAGCACCATCATGCAATATGATCATGGCTGATCATCCAAAATCAGTACCCTGTTCCTGCTTTCAACCCATATCCCTAGATTCCGTTAGGCCTAAGAGCTATATCATAGGGCTGGAGCATTGATCTTGTCTTTTTGGACTATTATTTTTTATTTGGTGTGCATACGCATACTGAACTTCTTTCTGTTTATTATATTGTTTACAGAGATCGAGCGACTGTCCATATGGTGCCAGCACAACAACCTGGCCCTCAACACCAGCAAAACCAAGGAACTGATTGTGGACTTTGGAAAGAGTAGGATGGGGACCCACAGTCCTGTTTATATCAACGGGTCGATGGTTGAAAGGGTCAAGAGCTTCAAATTCCTGGGCGTGCACATCTGTGAAGATCTTTCCTGGTCCGAGAACACAGATGCAATTATTATCAAAACTCATCAGCGCCTCTACTTCCTGAGAAGATTGCGGCGAGTTGGTCTGTCAAGGAGGACTCTCTCTAACTTCTACAGGTGTACAGTAGAGAGCTTGCTGACCGGTTGCATCGTGGCTTGGTTCGGCAACTTGAGCGCCCTGGAGAGGAAAAGACTCCAAAAAGTAGTAAACACTGCCCAGTCCATCATTGGCTCTGACCTTCCTTCCATCGAGGGGATTTATCAAAGTCGCTCCCTCAAAAAGGCTGGCAGCATCATCAAGGACCCACACCACCCTAGCCACACACTCATCTCCCTGCTACCTTCGGGTAGAAGGTACAGAAGCCTGAAGACTGCAACAACCCGGTTTAGGAATAGCTACTTCCCCACAGCCATCAGGCTATTAAACCTGGCTCGGAACTCTGAACATTAATTGTTCTTTGCATCTGTTATTTGCGCTTTATTAATTTATTAAGTCATGGGTGTATTTATGTATAGAATTGTAGTCAATGCCTTCTATGTTCTGTTGTGCTATGCAAAGAAAGATTTTCATTGTCCTGTCAGGGACACATGACAATAAACTCTTTTGACTTTGACTTGACTTTGAGTACTCTGTTTTCATATTCTGTTCTGCAGCCGCAAGTAAGATTCTCATTGTTCTATTTGGACCATCTCCATTATACTAAAGCTTCCCTTTGTTCTCAACATTCTAAATGTCTGTGTGAGCCAGGGTTGTGTTGGCTTTCTTTTAATCTCCTTAATTTGTATCTTCTTCCAAATGTTTGGCCTTCCTTTTTTCACACATGCTACTCATATTTTCTTCCCCGACCGGATACATATCTTCCCGTCGCATTTCAACTTATATTTCTCAAGCTATTAGCCTTTTAAAAACAGCTTCAAAATATTAAAGTTTTCAACGTTCTTATTTTGAAGAAAACAATGCCGACTGACGTCACAATACATTGACACGCTCCGGGCGTGAGCGGCACACCAGCATTCCAACCCGCTCGGCCCAGCTGCGATCCCTCGCCCTCTCCATCTCTACCCTCCCTCCCCCCACACTTTACCCACCTCTCTCTAACCCCCTCCATCTCTACCCCCCTCACCTCCCTCTCTCTCTACCCCCTCCCCCTCGAGCATTCCAACACGTTCGGTCCCGCACACACAAGGACGGCTCCAAGCACTGGATTTGTGACAAGGGGCCCATTGTGGAAAGTTACCCCCCAGCTCTTTGAGAAGGACCGATTGCTCAAGCCCGACTTCACCTCCCTCGATGTGTTCACCTTCGCTGGCAGCGGCATCCCAGCCGGCAGCAATATCTCTTGCTCGGTAATGTGCTGGCAGTGGCCGAGTACACCCAGAAGGAGAAACTCACCTCTCTCGCTCTCCTCTCAGCCTCTCTCTCTCTCTCTCTGCCGCCCCTCTCTCCGCCCCTCTCTCGACCCCTGCCTCTCTCTGCCTCTTTGACTGCCTCTCTCTGTGCCCCCCTCTCTCTGCCACCCACTCTCTCTGCCGCCCCCCTCCCTGCCCTCTCTCTGTATATGCCGTCTATCTCCTCTCACTCTCTTCCCCCCTCCCCCCCCTCCCTACCACCACTCCCTCTCTAGGGAGTTGGGAGTATTGGGACCTATGGGTGAGTGGTGGAGTATTGTGTTTGGGGACCAACCCTCCCCTGTGATGCCATGCGCCCCCCAGCCCCTCACTCTCTACCCCCCTCACCTCCTCCCTCTCTAGCCACGCCTGCACAGTTGGGGGCTATGCATTAGTGGATAGGGCGGGGGATGGGGCAAAAGGCGCAAATTAATAACATTAATATAATATCAAGGGGGGGGGGTTAGTGTGTGTGTGTGGGGGGGGGATAGTTAGTGTGTGTGTGAGACGCCGCAGACCACCCCCCTTCTCCCCCCCCCCCCCATCGCGAGTTGAGGGGACGGGAACCAAGGGTCCCACTTGGTCTAGTCTGACAATAAAACACTCTGGAAAACGAAAGGTTCTAATCATCACTTGCGACCAAATAAATGGATACAAGAGCAAAGTGCTGGAGGAACTCAAGTGGTCAGGCAGCATTGACCATCTCGTGTCTCCAAGGATATCAGAACCTGGAGTTTCCATTGAGCTGGGCTTTGGTAGAAATTGGCTCTAGGAAATCTCAGCACTTTGAGCTCCATTTGCAACAGTGTAGCTCAGAATCAGAATCGTTTATTGTCATTTGGTCATAAGTGGAAACGAAATTACATTTCTGCAATCATCACACAAACAAAAAAACTAAAAGACAAAAATACACAATTCCACACAAACATCCATCACAGTGAATCCCCAAACACCTCCTCACTGTGATGGAAGGCAAAAGTCTTATCTCTCCCCCGTGCTCTGTGCCTATTCCTCTCCCGCAGTCAAGCAGCCAAACTGCTGCATCGTGCCGATCGAGGCTCCTGATGTTAGATGTTAGAGCACCCTCGGCGGGCGATGGTAAGTCCCGCAGCCGTTTAAGCCGCGCCGGGCGATGTAAGGCCCCGATCCGGGTCGATGTAAACCCCTCGATTCGGGCGGGCGGGCGAAGTCTGCCGTTGCGGGAGCTCCGAAAACCGGTCTCCCACCAGGCACCCGTGAGCTCCCGATGTTACCATCCACAGGGCCTGCAGCCGGAGCTTCCGAGCTCCGAAGTCGGGTCGCAGCTGCGCGCCACCACAGCGTTCCGCACACCAAAGTCGGCCAGCTCCGCAATGGTGAGTCCGCAGGCTCCACGACTAGAGTCCCAGGTCGATTCCGGTTGGAGGCCGCCGGCTCCACGATTTTAGGCCCAACGACAACGGAGACTCGACAAGGGAAAAGTCGGGTCCCCGTACAGGGAAGAGATTTAAAAGTCCCCCCCCCCCCCCCACATATACACAGCTAAAAATAATATTAAACTAAAACCACGACATCCACTTAACAGGACAAAAAGAAAAAAAACAGATGGACTGCAGAGGCGGCTGCTGACAGGTGCCGCCATCTTGTCCAGTTTGTACAGTCTTCTGCACTGGTTTGAAAGGGAATGGTACTGTGACAGGTTCGGCCATGAACCAATTGAGCCCCATCATGGATAATTACCATGGTAACTGTCCCAATGGCTCACAGGCACTCAGTTTGACCAGTCAACTCTGTCCAACCTCTTCCTAATGTAATATTCCCATTGCACAGGAGTTGTGCTGACCTCTGATTACAAACATCCACACTTTCTGATTCACTCACTTCCAGACAACCCCTCCTCGGTCAGGCAATGTTTTACATGACAAGTTGTCAATCTCAGCCTGGTCTGGAATGCTGCAGGCAGGCAATTGGAGATAGACAGAGGAGTCTGAGCAGAAATTAAGAGCAGAAATTTTTTTTGAAAAGCTGTGTCACTTTACGTGCAGAAATACACCGATGGCTTGACCTCTGCCCCTTGTAAATTTGAAAACTTATGAGGAATGCAGTTGGAGAAGTGAGAGATAAAGAAATATTTTGTGACATTACAACACAGGACCCAAGGTGTGTGAACAAAACATGAGAGCAGAGCTGCCCATCACTGCACTCTCTCTGGAAGAGATGGCAGACATTCCACAGAGCTGACTAATTGTTTGATGCTATGTGCTGGAAGATCTCTATCTTCAGTGTTCTTTGTCTCAGTGCAGTTCCAGTCTCCAGAGTGACTCATGGTAAGCAGATTCTGAGACATTGTCTCCCTGATGTTTATCAAATAATCCACTCCAGTTACACAAATGATAAAGCTATCAGCTGCTCGCCCAGTGACCCAATCTCCAGAGCACAAGCCTCAAACTCCTTGCAAGTGGAAGAATTTTTCATCTTTGTTAATCATAGGCGAGGTACCAGAAGACTGGAGGATAGCTAATGTTGTTCCTTTATTTAAGAAGAGCAGCAGAATAAGTGATGTTCATGCAGGCTGGTGAGCCTTCGGTCAGTGGTAGGCAAATTCTTGGACAATATTCTATTCATGTACCTTTGGAAAGTCAGGAACTCTTAGTCTTAGTCTTCGAGATACAGCATGAAAAAAGGCTCTTCGGCCTACCGAGTCCACGCAGACTGTCGATCACCCGTGCACAGTCTGAAGAAGGGTCTCGACCCGAAACGTCACCAATTCCTTAGCTCCATAGATGCTGCCACACCCGCTGAGCTTCTCCAGCATTTTTATCTACCCATTCACACCAGTTCTCTTTTAACACTTCCACCCCCTACACACTGGGGAGGGGAGGGGGGGCAATTTACAGAGGCCAAATAACCTACGCGTTTGAGGCACAGAACATAAAGTTGGGTCTATATGCTACAACTTAAGAAAAGTCTGGTGAGACCACACTTGGAGTATTTTGTGATCTTCTGGTCACCACACTATAGTCTGGAGGATGATAGATATAAGGAGAAAGTGAATAGACTGGGCTTGTTTTCCCAGCAGGAAAGTAGGCTGAGGAATGATCTGAGAGAAGTGTATAAAAATTATGTGGCATTAGAGAGTCAGAATATTTTTCCCATGAAAGGGATATCAAAAATAAGAGGGCACACATCGATGGTGAGAGAAATGAGTTTTAACAGGGATCCGAGATAATTTCTTGTCACTCATCGAATGGTTGATATTCGGAACCCACAACCAGAGGAGGAGGTGGAATCTAGATACAATCACTACATTTAAGGCACACTTAAATAGGCAATGCATTCAAATTTACGGACCTAATGCGTTCAAATGGGATTAGTGTGCATGAGCAAAGAAGTCAGCATGGGTGAGGTGAGCCAACGATGTGGTCTAGCTATCCTTCTATTATTTGGGGAAACAAATCAAAAGGACCCCAGTATTTCTTGGTGCTCCACAGCTCTGGTCATTGTTGCGGTGGAGAAATGACAGCCCCCGTTTGTCTAGACCCACACCAGGTAAGGTGACAACACCTTCCTTTGGCATCGTGCTTGTTCTCAGGATTTCACAGTTACTCAGTCAATGGGGACAGTTTCACAGTACCAGCAATTCCCAGGTGAGGGGATGGAGCATTTCCCTCGAGAAAAGTGATGATGCTCAAAGTTGTGACTCTGTGGGTTGGGTCCCACTCTGGAGACGCGAGCACACATAGCTACGTGGTCAGAAATATAGTCTCTGTCAGTGGGGACCTGATAACTTTCCGGCCCCCTGGAGCGGCGATGAGGGAACGCGCCGTGCCATCAACCACTCACCATTGGTGCTTATGGAGAGATCGGTAAAATTGGCCCAACAACCCGTGAACAAGATCCTCGTCGTTCCGTTGAGTCCGGTGACAATCTCGTCTTCGAAATTCACCAGCACCACATCCAGTTCCCATAGGGCAACTCCCACTGACACACAGTTGTCCTGGATCACAAAACACAGCAATTAGGAAACTGGAGCAGGGGAATGCCCTGTGCCCAAAGTCAAATGAAAATTAGCCACCCACACTTCACAGCACCATGCTTGTACTCACTGCCACAGGACACATCACTGTCTTTAGGCTTTAGAGATACAGTGCAGAGACAGGCCCTTCGGCCCACCGAGTCCACACTGACCGATGATCACCCAATATACCGATACTATACTACACACTAGGGACAATTTACAATTTTACCAAAGCCAATGAACCCTACAAACCTGCACGTCTTTGGAGTGTGGGAGGAAACTTAAGCACCCGGAGAACACCCATGCGGGCACAGGGAGAATGTGGAAACACCATACAGACAGCACCAATAGCAAGGATCGAACCTGGGCCTCTGGCACTGTAAGGCGGTAACTCTATCGCTGTGCCACTGTGTCGCCCTAAACAGGCACTACACAGTTATCGGGGGAATGGGTGAATTATCGGATCCATTACAGGTTCATGGGAAAATGGATCAATGCATCAAAGAGCTAGCACAGAATTAATGGGCCAAATGGCCTCCTGCGTACTATTCCAGCAGGATACTGGTCCTATCCAGATTTCTTCAAGCCATAAATGTTGTTTTACCACCCCCCAGAAATAACAAATAAAAACATGTAAAGTTGGCAAATTATTTGTTTTCGCAGCTTCATCCTCTTGCCGACTTACGTCAGTGTCCACCGCCATGATGCAGGGTTGCTGCCTGAGCAGCAGTCCGGGCTCTCCAGCGATTGGCTCAATCACCACGACAAGAGCTGCCACAGTCGCTACATGGGCCCTACTCACTGATTCCCGTTGCACCAGTTCTGAGGCCACCTACAACAACACAACAACAACTTGGGTTTATGGAGAACAACAGTGCAAAAGTCCATCATGGTCAGAATAGGGTAGGGATGGAGAATTAAAGTGTCAGGCAACAGGTAGATCAGGAAGAGGGTCCCAGAGTTGAAAGGACGATGAGTAATTGGGGACAAACACTGTAGCGAAAGGATGGAGATGAGGAAACACTTTTTCACACAGAGAGTTGTGAGTCTGTGGAATTCTCTGCCTCCGAGGCCAGTTCTCTGGATACTTTCAAGAGAGAACTAGATAGGGCTCTTAAAGATAGCGGAGTCAGGAGATATGGGGAGAAGGTAGGAACGGGGTACTGATTGTGGATAATCAGCTATGATCATATTGAATGGCAGTGCAGGCTCGAAGGGCCAAATGGCCTACTCCTGCACCTACTATCTATATTTCTATGCATCTGGAATGAGCTGCCAGAGGAAACAAGAGAAACAAATACAATTATGACTTGTAAACTCTGGGACATGGGTAGGAAATGTTTAGAGGATTGTGGGCCAATTACAGGCAAATGGAACAAGCCTGGTATGCTAACTCGGTTGTCAAAAACAAGGACCTGTTTTGTGCTTTCTGTGACCAGTGGGAGGAGGCAACAGGCACATTAGAAGCAGAGAAGGGTGAGGCTGTTGGGGGACCTGAAAACCAGGGCGTGAATATTATCACGTGCCGTCCTTCCAGGATTCATGCCTGGTGTGCGAGTACAGGGAAGATGGGAGAATGAGATGATATGAATCAGGATGCCTATCGCACAGATTTGCTTCAACTTTACAGAGACAGAAGATGGAAAGCCAGCCAAGCATGATTCAGACATGAAGGCTACAAAATGCTGGAGTAACTCAGCGGGAGAGAAGGAATGGGTGACGTTTCGGGTCGAGACCCATCTTCAGACTGGTGGAAATGTGCAAGAACAGTCTACAAGAGGTGGACGAAGTTTGCTGAAGCAAATCAGGCGAGGCAGAAGCATTAAAGATCCCCAAGAAAACCCCAACACTGATGGTGGTGCATTCTCTGTGACATGGGTTTGTCCATCTGACATGTATGGAGCAAGTCCTCCATCAGACACGGCCATGAAAACTGATGAATGGCACTGAGAATCAAGGCCAATTTCCTGCAAGAAATGGTCATCATACTGTTGGTGGCTTAAAAGGCAGGTGGGTAAATGGAGATTCTGGAGCTACTTCATGTTTAAGATCACCTGACCATCTATCAGTCTCTGAAAGAGACAGGGTGATAGAAGCCTTATCAAATGAGGGAGGAGATAGAAAGAGTGGCTGAATAGAGGGAATGTACAAACGAGGGGTCCATGGATTAACAAGAAACATTTATATTGCCAGCTGTGTGCTTTATTTGCATAGAGCTGAATTGCAGGAAGGTATTACCTGGTTCCATTCTGGATCATCTGGAGATGGCACTGGGCTGGAGATACCCAGGTCAGAGATTACAACGCCCAACGAGGCACTCAGGTTTCCAGTCAACATGGCCTCACTGAGACTGCTGGCAATTTTCTTCAGATCAGAGAACATCAAAGTGCCTGCATAATGTGAAGTGATCAAATGGTCAGTTCAGAGACACAAGTCTGAATATTTCACCCACTGCTGTGTGGCTTCATCTGCTGAGTGAAATGGGCAATAAGCATAGGTAACACATGATCTACAGCCAGGCACATCCCCTGCAGATGTGACAAATTATTACATAGTAAGGGAGAGGGTGGGGCAGGACAAGACACTGCAATTAAGTTTTCCTAAAATACCCTCATAGCAAATTTAGTTCAAGTGGTAGCCCCTGCAAACACTGCCACCTGCAGGCTCTCACACACATTGCCGTTCGCTATCACAGGTCTACATCCCAACACTGGGAGCATCTTCACAAGGGGGACTGCTGCGGTCCAAATCTGTGCACATCCTCATCCCTGCCCTCCTGTTCTCAAGGGAATTAGGGATAATAAATGCTGACATTATCACTCACGTCCATTACTTGAAAACTAATTTATAAAATTGGTGGTGGATTCTGGAAATGGTTCCAGAATTGGAACTGGCAACTAATTCAACAAAGGTTTACGCAAGGTTCACATGGGAATAGACAATAGACAATAGGTGCAGGAGTAGGCCATTCGGCCATTCAAACCAGCACTGCCATTCACTGTGATCATCCACATTGAGTACCCTGTTCCTCCCTTCTCACCATATCCCGACTCCGCTGTCTTTAAGAGCTCTATCTTTCTCTTGAAAGCATCCAGAGAATTGGACTCCACTGCCTTTGAGGCAGAGAATTCCACAGATTCACAACTCTTTGGGTGAAAATATTTTTCCTCAACTCCGTTCTAAATGGCCTACCCCTTATTCTTAAACTGTGGCCTCTGGTTCTGGACTCCCCCCAACATCGGGAACGTTTCCTGCCTCTAGCCTGTCCAACCAGGTGGGATATTAAACATGTTAATAATCTTACATGTTTCAATAAGATCCCCTCTCATCCTTCTAAATTCCAGAGTATACAAGCCCAGCTGCTCCATTCTATCCACATATGACAGTCCCGCCATCCCAGGAATTAACGTCGTTAAATGGGGAAAAGGTGGGTAAACAGCTAAGACAATATCCAACAGGTAGAATGTTTGAAGAAGATGCATGACCTCCCCTTGTCCTGACATTCTGGGCAAAGTCAGGGATATGCCAGCCCCAAGCCCTGCCAATTCATGGCATAGCTCCAAATCACTTGTTTACGCTCGCTTTTGGCATCCACAATCTGAATTTACACACCAATCCGTTAACTTCGCCCACACAGTTAAAAGTGCAGCCTTTCAAAATGCAAGGAGTACCATTTGACTTTGTAATAACACAGTATCAAATGTACGGTCCTTATTTGAGATTGGTGTAATGTGATAGTAAAGATTTGTCTGCTTTGATATTTTTTTTGATGGCACAGTGAAGTAGCTGCAACAGTCGCTGCCTCAGCTCCAGAGACATGTGTTCAATCCAGACCACTGATGCTGTCTGTGTGGAGTTTGCAATGTTCTTTTTGTGACCGTGTGAGGGTGAATATAGCACATAGGTGATATGATTGAACATAGAATAAGAACAGGCCCTTTTGCCCATCATGTCTGCATCGACCATAATGCAGATTTTATTTGATTTGAGATGTACAGGTTGGTAGGTTAGTTGGCAGCAATGATTTCCCCTAGGGTGCACATGTGCGCGCACGTGTGCGTGCGTGTGTGTGTGTGCATCAGTGAATGAGGAGAATAGGTTGTGACTAAATTAGTGCGGGAACAAGATTGTTTTGTGAGTCGGCATGGAGTGGATGGTTTGAATGTCCTCAATGGGCCTAAGTAAATAAATCTGAGCTGCTCTACACAAACGGATGAGTGCCAAGTGCCAGTTTTAACAAACTGGCCATTGCGCTATAGACCCTGCATGGTGCCAGGCACTATGGGAATACAGGTCTCACCTTTCACCCTTTTAGTGGGGCTTTGGGGAGAGGGAATTTCTATGAATGAATAGACGAATAATCTGACACATTTGTGAAAAAAGATTCAAGCTTTAGAAAACTTTCCTCAGATGGGATTGTGAACAAAGAGGCAGGACCAAAAATCGGAGCCGCCGATCAGGTTAAAGCTGGGAAGATTTTTCCCATATGGGGCAGCAGGAATGTGAAGTCTCCGCCACGAAGCGTGGCTGCTGAGGTTTTAATACGAAGATGGCTAGGATGTTACTGACATGACATTATCCTGTCATCAGACACAATGCTGTGCAGATGAATTGGATGATCTGGGGACTCAGCATGGGCTCATGGTGAAGTGACAGGAAGCAAAAGTGGGCTAGTCATTGGTGTGGGGATCACTTCATATTCTTCTACATAGGTCTCTCCTACAACATCTGCTTGTGTGACAAATCTATCATTGCAGTGGCAAAAAACAATCTTCAGGTGGAATTCAGCAGGCACGTGTGGTGTAAATGAAATGGTCGACATTAATAAAGGTTGTGACAGCAATATCAACCATTCCTTTCCATCCAGAGATGCTGCCTGTCCCGCTGAGTTCTGCAGCTGATCACTGGTTGCTCCAGATTCCAGCATCTGCAGTCTCGTGTCCCAGGAACTAGTCTGGTGAATCTTTAATGAACTCCCATTAAGGCAAGTATGTCATACCTTAAGGAGACAAAAATTATACACAACATGCCAGGTGTTGTCTAGCCAGGCCCCTGTCTAATCACAGTAAGGGATCTATATTCTCACTCAAATCCTCCCGCAATAAAGCCCAACATACAAGAACCTGCATGTCAGCTTTCGGTGTCTGCTGTACAAGGACATTTCCCAGTCTTGTACCTTTAAAACAATACTCAGCATTTGTGTTTTGACTTCACTTTCACACTTGATGCTCCACCTGCTATGGTCTTGCTCTGTTTGTCCATACCCTCTGAAGCCTCTTTGCAACCTCATCATTCACTCCAGACTAGGGACCATACGATCCCTTCAGCCACATCATCGACACAGTTTATGAAGAACTGGGGATCGAACGCCAATCCTTGCAGAACCCACTAGTCACGGTCTCCCAACTGGACACAGACCTGTTCATTCCCACTTTGTTTTCCAACCGTAACCAGCTTGCAATCCACACAATTTAACCCAATTCCTGTCTGAAGAAGGGTTCTGACCCGAAACGTCACCTGTTCTTTTTCTCCAGAGATGCTGCCTGACCTGCTGAGTTACTCCAGCATTTTGTGTCTGTCTATGCTCTCTCATCCTCTTCATCAACCTTCTGTGTGGGACTTTATTAAAGGCATTCTGAAAATCCAGATGCACGCCATTTGCTGGTTCTGCTCCCAGAAACACGCTCAGTGAACTCCAATACCTTTGTCAAACGTGAGTTTCCTTTTATAAATACTTATAGCTTCTGATCTGTTGTGTTACCATTTTCTCAGTGTCCTTCCTCAATGATGCTCTCCAGTCCAGAAACAGCCTGAGGTCCCCTGCTCCCTGCCTCCTCGTCCGTTATGTTTGGAGTTAATGGGTGATCTCCTCGGTGCACCTTTTTTGACAAATTATCACAATTATTAACTCCAGTTTCCCAACTACTGCTGGTGGGATCCAAGCTCAGATGTTAACTAATTCCATTGCACAAGCTGCATTCTCCAGCCCAGTACAAAGTTCTACCTCGGTGAGGTGCGAAGGTTACCTCCGTTACCTGCAGGGCTGCTTGTGTTAGTGGAGTTACTGCTGGTTGATGCCAGTTTCTCCGATGGAGGTTCTCCAATCTCCACTTCCACGGTGATCCCTGTGGCCCGCCTTTTGCGACGCCCCGTTTCTCGGATGATCTTTGTGATGCGGATTTTATTCACTGGCACGCCTAGGAATAGGGCAAGGTTGTTTGCCAAGTCAGGGCCGTAAAATTCATCCACTGTCATTGCGGGTAAATTAAAGGATATAAACAGCGTTGGGGCTGTGTGGACCTCTACGGGAATCGAGCCTCTCACCAACACATTCAGCATCTGGTATTTTCTGTCAAAAAAGTTGGCACCAGAGACAGGAGAATCCAACCTCGGAACAAATTCTCCTGTGAAGACACAATCAAGACCATCATGTTAAACTCGTTCAATGTGTGCAAGCCACGTTAGATTACATTTTCGCACACTTCTGGTCTCCATATCCTTGGTTAGACCATACTGGAAGCACCACGCACAGTTCTGGTCTCCCTATCCCTGGTTAGACCACTTTGGGAGCAGTGTACACATTCCAGTCTCCATATCCTTGGGTCAAACCACACTGGGAGGACCACAAACTGTTCCAGGTTCCATCCATCTTGGTCACTCCATGGTGGGAGCACCATGTACAATACCGATCTCCATGTCCCAGGTTTAGACACTGCGAGGACCTTTAGTCTGCATATCCCCAGGTCAGACTACACGGGGTGTACTGTACACAGTTCTGGTCTCCATATCCCTGGGTCAAACCACCCTGTACAGATCTGCTTTCTTTATTAAGGAATATATATCGTGGCATTGGAGCAGGGGGTAAAATATATCCTGAACACTCCAAGATGTGAGAGGTTATTCCCTCAGGAAGGGCTAAACTGACTGGGGATACATTTTCTTGTTACGTATTCTGGGGGTGATCTGAGGGGAGGAGGGGGTGGGTGCAGACAATTGATATAAAATGGGAACTGGAAATCAGCAGGTTCTGGAGAAGAAACCCCTTCCCCTCAGAGAGTGGAGGTTGTGTGGGGCTCATTCTCACAGGAGAATTCCTCCCCCCAGAGAATGGGAAGGGGGGGGAGGGGGGGGGGGGAGACATGTTGGACTTGTCCCACGTGAATATCCCTCCTCTCAGAGAATGATTGTTTGGCTGTTGAGCAGTGCTGCAACTGCTGGTTTACCTGTGTAGGTGGGTGCCTTCAGGGTGTAGTCTGTGTGATCGCTGTTCCACTCTGCGTTGGTTGGAGGGATCAGTGTTCCGTTCATGTACACATCCAGACGTTGTGGCGATGAGTAATAGACCGACAAACGAACAGCCTTTATCGGAAAGTTAAAGAATTTTAGTTGCGGAGATTGGCTCTTAGCTCGTTCGTGCCTTTGAAGCCTGGAACCAAATCAACTAAAATATTAATGTAGTGAAAGTCCCAGGATACCTGACAGGATGGTTCCCAAACACCAAGCCAGGTGAGGAAATCTTGGTTTGGGTAAAGCTGGTCAAAGGCAAGGCAACATTTCAGGGAGCAGGGAAAGCCGGGCAGGAATGAATCCCAAAGCTTGGAACCATGTGGGGAGGAAGGACAGCATGTGCGTCCCTCCTCCTGAGGGTTTCAATGCAAGGGAAATCCCAAGGATGGGATTTGTGGACAGCACAGTGGAGCAGCGGTAGAGTTGCTGCCTTACAGCGCCAGAGACCTGGGTTCAATCCTGACTATGGGTGTTGTCTGCATGGAGTTTATACATTCTCCCTGTGACTGTGTGGATTTTCTTCGGGTGCTCTGGTTGTCCCCCACACTCCAAAGACGTATAAGGTTGTATGCTAATTGGCTTCAGTGTAGGTCAGTGAGGTGGTAGTGAGGCGTGAACTGGACGGGCACTTGCGTTTGAACTTAGGCAGCACGGTGGCAAAGCAGGTAGAGTGACTGCCTCACAAAGACAGAGACCCGGATTCGACCCTGACCTTGGTTGCTGTCTGTGTGGAGTGTACACGTTCTTCCTGTATGGGTTTCCTCCTGGTGCTCTGGTTTCCTCCCACATGCAGATTTGTAGGTTAATTTGCACCTATAAATTGCCCCAAGTGTGTAGCGAAAGGATGCGAAAGCGAAATAAAATAGAACTACTGTGAACGGGTGATCAACAGTTGGCATGGACTCAGTGGGCCGAAGGGCCTGTTTCCATGCTGCGTCTTTCAATCAAACACACCACACCCTTCTTATCTCACTATCCAGCCTGACAGACTCTTACGCAGGATCGCGAAATGCTGGAGGGCATGAGTGAAGCATAATCTCATCGCAGTCAAAAAGATGTAGAAACTGGAGACCCCTTTCCAGAACTGGAAAAAGACTAATGTCCAATCTCTTCACTGAACTGCAGAACATAGCCCTGAGGTTAACCTAGTTTCCTGCAGCCACCCAACAAGCTGCTTCAGTGTGATTGACATAGCTGCATGTCCTCATCCATGATTGGTGATGCCTTTGGCACTTATGAGGAAATGTCTCACACCTGCTTTTAAATCTCTGGCCTTTGTCCAGCCATCTGCCAATCAGCAAAGCCTCTGTGCCTGTATCAACCTATTACCTGTTAAGGGCACTAATACTGTTAAGGTAATAGGTTCTAGCTTCCTCCTCTCCCCCTCCCCCTCCCCCTTCCCCTTCCCCTTCCCCTTCCCCTTCCCCCTTCCCCCTTCCCCCCTCCCCCCTCCCCCCTCCCCCCTCTCCCCCCACATTCAGTCTGAAGAAGGATCCAAACCTGAAACATCACCTATCCGTGTCTCCAGAGATGCTGCCTGATCCACTGAGTTACTCTTGCAGTGTGTGTCTTTGTGTTTAGTTTAGAAATACTCTGTGCAAACGTGCCCTTTGGCCCACCGAGTAAACGCCGACCAACAATTCTCGCATACTAATACTATCCTACACTCGCTAGGGCCAATTTACAATTATACCAAGCCAATCAACCTACAAACCTGTACGTTTTCGGTGTGTGGAGGGAAACCTCTGCAAGTCACGGGGATTACGTACAAACTCCGTACAGAGAGCGCCCGTGGTCAGGATTGTACCCGGATCTCTGGTGCTGTAAGGCAGCAACTCTACCGCTGTGCCACCGTACCACCCTCTGCCAATCCATGATACATGTCCTGCAAGACAAACTCCGAGGCTGTTGGACCACTCACTCGAGGTGCTTTCCTCACACACTGCACCTTGTGGACAGGTCCAAAACTGGCCCCGCACCACCTTACCACTTACACAATTTCCCCCACATTAACCTTGTTCACTGGACACTTCACAAAATAACAAAAACAAATTAAAAATGCAGTATGTATATACTCCCCAACACGATCACAAATTTACCATGCCGATATATCTGTAAAATACCATGATCAATTTAAGCCTTGCTTGTTCTCTTCAGAACAGAGGTGAACCTCCACACCGACTGCTTGAGATGAATGTAAACTGGGATTGCTATTTTAAGTTTAGCAGTCAGAGACCTTGGTATCTGACAGCTTTGTGCTCCTGAAACCCATCCCTGGCTAACGTAATTCAGGAGTGAGAGCGAAAGTGAGGATAGGAGGCCCGGAGCGCGGATAGAGGGCCTGCAGTGAGGATAGGAGGCCCACAGCAGGGTTAGAGAGCCCGCAGCGGGGATAGAGGGTCCACAGCAGGGATAGAGGGCCCACAGCAGGGATAGAGGGCCCACAGCGGGGATAGAGGGCCCACAGCGGGGATAGAGGGCCCACAGCAGGGATAGAGAGCCCGCAGCGGGGAGGATTAGCATAGACAGTTCCTTACTCTGTTGGCATCAGCAGCAGGCAGCAGCAGACGCAGAGTCTGAGGGCTGGTGCTGGTGAAATACACATCGCATGACTTGTTGGTGGCCACAATCCCAAAGAAAAGCGAGATCCTCTTCTTACAGGTATATCCAGAGCACCAGCCATGGTCCTGTGGGCCTGCCACAGCAACACACAAGGTAAGCAATGCATAGTCGAAAAACACATACCGAGCGAGTCCCCGAGAGGCGCTACCCACACTGACACTTCACCACCTCCCTGGTAGAAGCAGCTTGAGCACTCGGTTACAAACATCACCAGAATGGGTCAGGATCCTGGAGTAGTGCCGCCACTTTGGGCTGGGGGCAATGTGCAAGGCATCCCACCTCCCTTACCAGCCGGCTCTTCTCTGAATCCAAAGGAGGTTTTCACCCTAGATGGCAGACACTGGGAGATAGTCTCCCTGGCTGGGGAGCATTGAACAACGGGACATTCCGGATAATGTTGAGGGACATGGTATGGGGCAAGGAGGAGGAGCTGAGGTGCAGGAGCACCACTGGAAGAGACTCAAGGGCAAAGGAAGCATTGCTTGTAGTGAGACTATTTAGATTCTGACTCGCAATTAATTGGTCAGTGTGGCTCCCGTGGAACACCAAGTTTGTCATAACACAAATTAACTGAAAGTGGGCAGGCAGCCAAACATCTCAACACGATTCAATGCAGGAAATTTTGGATGTAGAACGCAAAGGGAAAATGTGGCACCTGGAGCATTAGGTACTATTAGGTACAGTTCAAGAAGGAACTGCAGATGCTGGAAAATCAAAGGTAGACAAAAGTGATGGAAAAACTCAGCGGGTGCGGCAGCATCTATGGAGTGATGGAAATAGGCAACGTTTCGGGCCGAAACCCGACTACAGGTGCATGTTGACCGGGGAAATATGAAAATGTGGCTTGAAAGTTTGATGTGAAATGTGTCATTCACAAGTGGACACACGTGCTGTGGCAAGTGGTTTCAAGCACCCTGGCATTTATCAGTCAGGGCATTGAGTATAGAAGTTGTTGTGTTGTATTGAGCTGTACATGACATTGACAAGGCCACACTTGGTGTATTGTGTTGTGTTCTTGGTCACCCTGCTATACGAAAGATAAGGGGAGAGGTTGAGCAGGCTAGAACATATTCTTTGGAGTGCAGAAGATAAAATCATGAGGGGAATAGATAGGGTGAAAGCACAGTCACTTTCCCAGGATTGGGGATCTCAAACTAGAAGGTGAGAGCGGAAAGATTTAATGAGAACCGGACGGACAACCATTTCCACATGTATGGTACATACATGGAACAAGTTGCCAGAGGAAGCGGTTGAGGCATGTAGAATAACAACCATTCAAAGACATTTGAATAGGTGCATGGAGAGGAAGCTTGAGTGGAATATAAATCAAATGAACTAGCATCTTGGTTGGAATGAATGAATTGGGCCGAAGGGTCTGTTTCCATGCTGTATGATTCCATATTTATATAATCCATGCTCTGCAGGCTGATCAGTGCAAACTGCAGAAAGAAAGTTGTAACAGTTGTGAGACTGTCACTAACTGGAAGATAAAGATAAGCAGTGCTCCAACATACAAGGGGGGCACAGTAGTGCGGCTGGAAGAGCTGCTGCCTCACAGTGCCAGAGACTCGGGTTCGATCCTGACTTCGGGTGTTGTCTGCGTGGAGTTTGGACGTTATCACTGTGACCATCAGTGTTTCCTCCGGGTGGGGAGGAATGAGACAGTGGGATAATATGGAACAAGTGTGAACAGGTGATCGATGGTTGGTGGGCTGAACAGCCTGTTTCCACACTGTATCTCTAAACTAAACATCTTCTTTCTGCCTTGAAATTCCTGCAGCTCCTTTAATCCCATTGGGAGGTAATGGTGAATGTGCATGGGCAAGGCACAGAGGACTTACAACACCAGGAAAAATCCTGCAGCTAGTTTAGTTTAAATTACACACAGAAAATGCAGCAAATACTTTGCAGTTCAGGTGATGTATGTGGAGGGAAAACCAGTGAATATTTCAGACACTGGAAGCTGAAGTATAGAACTGGGCAGCAAAGTGGTGCAACAGTTGAGTTCTGCCTTACAGTGGCAGAGACCCGGGTTCGATCCTGACTATGTGCGCAGTTTGTAAGGAGATTGTATGTTCTCCCTATGACTGCGTGGGTTTTCTACAGGCGCTCCAGTTTTCTATCACACTCCAAAGGTGTGCAGGTTTGTTGTTTAATTGGTTTCTGGAAATGGTTACATTTCCCTAGCATGTAGGATAGTGCTAATGTACGGGGTGATTGCTGATCAGTGCGGAATCAGGAGACTGAAGGGCCTGTTTCCACGGTGTATCTCTAAAGTCTAAAAAGTGAAGTCTAAAGAAGCAGAAAGAATGTGGCCGTGGCAAGGAAGAGGAAGGGCCTGTGACTGAAAGGCACTGATTTCGTGCCCACTATTGATGGCAGTAAGTAGTCTGTACCGTTGATGAGGTCGAGATAGCCCTCACACAGGACGGCCACTGGTGACAATCTCCTGTGTTCAGTATCAGAGTCCAGGCTCTCAATAACCAGCAGCTCATAGTTCAACCCAAAGCACTTGTAGCTTTGCCAGTCGGACATGTAGGTACACGAGGAATCGCGGATAATCCCTGTGGGAGCAAAATAAAAGAAGATGTAAAAACATTAAAGGGAATTATTCACAGGGAACACCACAATCAGAACACTCACGCATCATTCCATCTTCAAATGTAAGATGCCAAGCATTGCACAGGGATTATACAGCATAGCTGGAGTCCATTCAGCCCAGCAGAGTCGTGATAGCTCTCCAAATGTTCCCCTCCCAGACTCCCTCCCTCCAGCTCTGCTGGTCACAACACTTTCCAGTCATTCCCTGGTCGTCTGAAATCTCCTGTTGACTGTTCTCACTGTCTGTTCAGATAGCAGATCCCAGATCACGGCATCTTATTGCCCCAAAAGATTCAGAGCTCCTCTGGGTAAGTTTGTGAAATATTTCAGATGTGTTCTCCGGTTACCAACTCTCCATTCACTGGAAATAATTTCTCCCTCTAAGCCATTTTTCCTGCACTTCTGCACAGAGAACCTCCCTGGATTTAGCCAACCCTTCTTCTTCAGTACGAGTGATCTGGCATCTGCCACAGAGGCTGTGCACTAGACCTGAGTCCAGCTGACGGGGGGGTGGGGGGTGGGCGGGACGAGGAAATATCTTGGCCCCAACTGGCTCTAGTGGTTGATATCTGGAACTCACTGTCAGAGAAGATGACGGAATCAGATGCAATCACTATGTTGGACAATTGCAATCAGTACTTTGAATAGATGCAATCACTATGTTGGCTAGGTACTTGAATAGGAAAGCTAAAGAGGAATATGGACCCAATGCAAGCAGGTGACATTAGTGTAGGTTGGTAAAAAAGATCAGTAATTACGTGTTGGGCCGAAGGGCCTGTTTATGTGCTGTGACTACAACTTTCCATCAGGCAGAAAATGGGGCTACCTTGTCCCGGGAATCAGAGCATCTATCCGCTGCTGACCATCTCTTCCCTGCACCATTTACTTTTAACCTCACTGCCCTGAACTCTCCAGTCACTCACACCAAATCCCATTGCTGTTGGAAACACTCAGCAGGTCGTGGAGAGAAGCAGAACCGATGTTTCAGGTTGCTGACCCTTCACCGGAATGGTTCAGGCCTGGATCATTTTCCTAGCACCATCCAACTCTTCTCAGAACCCCAGCCAACCCAGCCTTGACACACGTGCTTCTGACCTTTATGTGGTGCCACCTGGGACACAGGAATGCGGCTTCCGTTTAGAGAAGTCAGCAAGACCTTTGGGATCCGGTAATCGCCAAGCCCACGGCGCTTGTCGCCATTCCATTCATACTCCGACTGCGGGATGACTGCTCCCACTCTTCCCAGGAATGAGCCGTCCAGATCTTTCAGCATGGTCTTCTTCTTGCCATCGCAGTCCATGTCCACGCAGTCGCTAGGGTTGACTTTGCTGAGAAACAAACAAAGATGATGGGCTGACCTTCCCAGCAAAGGCACAGCGATAGTTGAGCCCAGGAACCCAAAGCCTCTTCAACCCAAACATGAACCCAAAGCCTCTTCAACCCAAACATGGACCCAAAGCCTCTTCAACCTTTCTCTTTCCTGATGCTAAATGATTGTTGAGATTTTCCAGCATTTTTATTTTGTGTTTCCAGCATCTGAGGTTCTCCTGATTGTAATTTTGCTGGAAACCCAAGCCCTGGCCAGTCAATGTTCAGACTGTTGGGGTCTTTGGGGATTCCAGACCCAAATGACAGCACAGGCATTGCATAGACTGGAATGGGACCATTGGAATAGTGGTGTGGAGGAGGAGGAGGGAGTATTTTAGAAACGCACATCGTTCTGCTTGTGTGCACAATTGCCAACACAACGGATCCACAGGCACCCAGATAGGTAACAGCCCCACACACGAGAGCCCGCTGGAGAGGTTGAGGCAGGGCCAACACCGCCTGTTAGTTGTTGAGGGTGTTGGTTTAGTGGCCAAGGTTTTGACATGGTGTGAGGAGTTTTCTGTGAGAGGAATCACAAAGATCAAAAGATCAAAAACAGCTAACAGCCTCAGGTTTAGCAAGGAGATCTGGCAGCAAAAGCCCACAAGCAGAAATTTGAAAGAAACCTTGGAAACGCAGGACAAGCAGTAATAATGAGGAGGAAATAGAGTCAATGTTTCAGGTTGACAGAATAAATGACAATGAACCAAAAGGGTTCTCTTCCCCACTCCCAACCATGACCCCTATCACACGAAAGGCGAGACCATGGCCACAGCGGTGATGCCCTCCTTCTCCCCCTCCCCCCAACTGTGTTCCCCTCTCAACCCCATCCGACCCCTGCCCCAACTGTAATCCTCACCACCACCTCCTCGGCAAGTGTGATCTCCCCTCTCCCCCAACCGTGACGGCCCCCACCCCAACTATGACACCCCTCTCTCACCACCCGCCTCGACCCCCCCATCCCCAACCATAATGACCCCACCCCTCCCCAACCATGACCCCTCTCACCAACTGCCTCAACCCCCCCTATCCCCAAGCATGATGAGTCCCAGCCCTCCCCAACAGTGACCCCATCTTTCTCATCAACCACGACCGACTCTCCCTCTCCAACCGTGACCCTCCACTACCAGTAACCGTGACTGCCCCTTTCCCCCATTGCGGCGACTCCCCTCTCCCCAACCGTCACACCCCTCTCCTTGCCAGAGACTATCAATGGCTCCCACCAACAGTCAGTCTGTGGGCTCTGAGGTTTAAAACCTCCATGTAACAGCCCCTGACTCACTTGACATCTGGCCTGTGTATGAAGACCTTTCCCCGCTCCTCACTCTGGGCGACAGTGATCCCCTTCAGCAGGATTGGGTGCTGCAGGTCCTCATTGTTTGGGTTGCTGATAAACATGACGTTCAACTTCTGGGAACATACGCCCCGAAAACCCACAAATGTCGTATCTTTGGGGAAAGAAATGGCAGTAACGTTGACGCATTGACAAGCGGTGAACAGAACAAAGATGGCACTAGGCTGTGGGCCGAGGTGCTTTTTTGTTTAAGTTCGTGACCAAAATCACGTAACTGCATATATTTTTAACATATTGTGTACAAATATTATAGAAATCATACCTGAAACTCGTCAAGACCAAAACCTGCACATATATTTAAAATATGAGAAAAACCTCAAATTTTCCGAGTAGTAATTGTCCAATCAATGCACGTTTGACATTGCGTCAGACACCAATTGACAAATCACGCGCTTTGTTTCATGGTAGCTAGGCAGGGAGCGCTCTGGGATCATGGCTGCCATCAAAACAATAGCAAGATTTCGAAGGAATAAAGGTAATGCTAACCTTGCTAATAATTTTGTTTTACAATTGATTTATTTTTGTAGTTATGATGTGAACCTTTAAATAAAAATAGTAAGATTAAACGAGAACTTACCAGTTTGAAGTTTGATCTTTATTTTATGAGTTGCGATGAGGGATTTCGTGAAGAACCCGCCAGCACGCATGCGCGACATTCTTCAAAGCAGCGGTGTGGAATCACAGAACCAACAAACAAAGAAATGACTTGTTATAGTAAGATTGAAGAGACTCTAATTACCAGTTGACTTTATGATCAAGGGTTGGGAGCGGAGGGCACGAAATCCCTCATCGCAACTCCTCATAAAATAAAGATCAAACTTCAAACTGGTAAGTTCTCGTTTAATCTTACTATTCCATTTCGGAGTCACGTGAGCGACTTCGTGAAAACTTCAAAGCTCTGTGATTTCATGCCCTGGACAACGTCCATGCTGTCACACACACCACTGTAAGGATGGATAGGAGTAACCAAATTTTCAGACTGCTTGTACTGAAAAATAATAATATTTATTAATAACAACAAAGAAAAAACCCTCACTGGGGAGTATCTGTATGCTCTCAACCCGCATTCAGCACGGCCTCTGCGAACAATACAGGAGCGGTAACAGGTTTATTATAAAACCGTTGAAAGGTGGCTTCTCTGGCCCAACCCGCTGTGGCAAGAATATGGTCCATGCGCACCTCCATGACCTTTGCCACCGACGTCGATGCAGCCCTGGTGGAATGGGATTTAAAGACATTAGTGTCAATACCTGCTTCGTTCAAGACGATTCTGAGCCATCTGGAGATCGTCTGTACCGTCACTCTATGGTGAGGTTTTTTGTGGCTGATTAGCAGGTATTTTTCCATTCCCCTTAATTTCCGCGTCACTCTTATATAGTGGCGGATATGGGTGGCTAAACATAGCCTTGCATCAGCGGGGTATGCTGGAAACTTCAGCTGAAGCCCTGTGTATCCAGGTCTATGCTGCTTAAGTAATTCATCAACAAAGAAGATTACTTTTTCTGGGGTAGAGATCATTCTGTCAATCTTGACCTTGTGAAGTGTCTGTACCCTTTGCGCTGAAGTAAGTGCCAATAACATCACCAGCTTCAGGGTGAGTTTGTCCAATTCAAGCCCTTCCATGGGCGACCACGTCCTGAGCAGGGTTAGTACTTTCCCAATATCCCAAGTGACGTTGTAACAAGGTCTTGGCGGATTGGAATTAAATATTCCCCGCATAAGTTTGGACACCAGCTTATTGGATCCTACCTCAATATTGAGATAGAATGATAGCGCACTCCTGGCGCTGTTGATGGCACTGTAGCTGAGGTGTTCGTCATGATGCAACCCCGCAAGGAATTCCAGCACATCTGTGATAGTAACGGAGTCATATGCAATGTTGGAGCGGCCGCAGTAGGTTTCCCATTTCCTGATATGCGTTAGATATTGCCGTCTTGTGGACTCCCTGCATGATGCTCCAATTGTATCCATTGTCCTTGATGATAGACCATACTGCAGTAGTGGTCTGTTCAGAACCTGCAAGCCAATAATTTTAAGTGACTATGGCAGGGATGTTGTTCCCCTGAAACAGGGTTCGTCACCAATTGTGGGCAACCCTCTAAGAGGACCCATGGTTGACTGATCATGTCAAGGACCACTGGATACCATGGCTGAGTAGGCCAGTCGGGTATGATAAGAATGCCTTTAGCAGCATCTGACTGGATTTTCCGCAATACCCGACTGATGAGGCAAAATGGAGGAAATGCATAGAAAACCCATTTCCCCCAGTCTAGCGAGAAAGCGTCCATCGCCATTGCCCCAGGATCTGGCTCCCATGATACGTATGTTGGTACCTGATGGTTCAACCGTGACGCAAAAAGGTCAATATCCGGTTTACCAAATTTGGCTGTAATTTTTGCGAATATTTGGGGATTTAACATCCACTCGATGTTGTCATGAAATTTCCGTGACCTGGTGTCTGCCACTGTATTGAGCTTACCTGGTAAATAGGTAGCTGAAATCCAAATATTCTGTTGTATGCACCAGAGCCAAATTGTATTTGCCAATTCATCACATGAAATTGACCTGGTACCACCCATATGATTTAGCTATGCCACCGCAGTGGTATTATCTATTTGGAGACGGACATGAGTGTCAGTAAAGTTTGAACAATAAGCTCTAAGTCCGTGGAATGCTCCTAGCATCTCCAAATAATTTATCCCTTGTGATAACAACAGGGTAGATTCAAGGGTGTCCCATCTGCCTCCACAACTAGTGTAGTTGTCCGTAGCTCCCCAGCCATGGGAGCTTGCGTCTGTTTGTAAGTATACCACCGGACGAGGCACAATGATGGGTTTAAATGAGTTATGGATATTATCAATCCACCATTGTAACTCAATTTTTGCCTTAAGAGGCAGCTGCATAGGTCTATCGAAATGTCCAGCATTCAATTTTAACGCTGAAATCTTGGATCTTTGCTAATTTTGATAATGCAAAGGTCCGAATTGAGCAGCTGGAAAAACTGCTACGATTTTCCCAATTACCTTAGCAGTTTGTCTAATTGATGGTATACTGGCGCAGACCAGATTCTTACATGCTTGAATGATATCCCCAACTTTGTTAGCTGGTATGGTGGCCATCATGCGATTGGAATCCACCGTGAATCCCAGATAATCCATGATCTGTGAAGGACAGAACTTTGATTTATCTGGATGGATAATATATCCCATTTTTTGACATATTTCCACAGTGGCTGAGACTGCCAATTTTGCTGATTCCAGTGTATTTCCAATAATTAGGATATCATCCAGATAAGCCATAACCATGTGATTTTGTCTCCTCAGTGTTGCCAGCACTGGCTTGAGTAATTTAGTAAACAATCTGGGGGCTGTGGTAAGCCCATTAGGCAAAGCTTTGTATTGCCAAAGCTGATCCATCCAGGTAAACTCCAAGAACTTCCTGTGATGTTTCCGAATGGATACTGAATAGTATGCATCTTTTAAATCAATGCATGCCATAAAGCAGCCCTCAGAAATCAAAGATTTGGCTGTTTCGAACGTGTCCATTTTGAAATGGGTATATTTCACAAAGGTATTCAAATGGGTTAGATCTATAATGACCCGACATCCACCATCTTTTTTGGTTTTTGTAAATATGTTAGATACAAATTCAATTGGTTCATGTGTAGTTCTTTCTATCACGCCTTTCTCTTGTAGTCTCAAGATTTCAGCATAGCTTACTGCTGTTTCCTTCCTGGAAAGTGCAAATTTGTGATTCGGCATATGCTGAGGTGGAGGAATTTGGCCATTTATGAACTCAATCTCATAGCCCTGAATACTTTGTAAGATAAACTCATCTGAGGTGATGGTTTCCCATGCCTCCTTAAACCCCCGTAGTCTACCCCCAACATGTGAGGTTAGACATGCAAGTGCATGGAATCCAGGCCGCCTTACCTTCATGGTTATAGGTGGTCCCTGACGTGTTTGGTGGGACGTGGAGGTGCTGGGTTGCGCTGGTAATGTGGAAACCGCATTTTCCATGCTGGCCGTTGAGGGCCTAGCCCTAAACAAAAGGCCTGGGCTGTTGAGGCTGTTGGTATAGAGGAGGTGCCGAAACGTAGGTCCTTGCTGGCCTTTCGGTTTGACCTCGTGGCCTGAAAAAAAGGTGTTTTCTTGGCCGTTTGTCTGGTCAAGGTGTGTGACCTCATAAGACCCACTGTCTTGGCATGGTCATCTAAATCTTTGACCTGCTTCGGGAGGTCTTCTCCGAATAGCTGTCTGGGTGGTGGTGTTGGAGGTGCTCTGCATAGCCCCGCAAATTTGGGGTTTAATGTAGGCTTGATGATGCTTTTCCTAAAAGCATTGATCTCATATTGCGTGTTGCAAAGTAGTGCCAGAGCATCCTCCTGTTCGGTGTTCAAGTCCACTCCATCCACCAACCTCGCAAACGCGGTAATCCCAGATGTGAGTAATTTCAGGATTCTTTGCAATTTTACTTCCTGAGCTCTAATGCCCGGGCTGATATTGCCCCAAATTGGCATGTTCACAATAGGCACATTGAGCGCGTTGCAATTATCCGGTGCCTTGTGTCTGTCCATGGCCTTCGCAAGGACCTCCTCCTGTAGCTGATGGTTGGTGAGGAAATCTATGGTAGCAGCCAGCTTGGTATTGAGGGGTTGTCCCGATGATACGGGTAATCCAAACTTGGCTGCCACGTCCAGGAGCTCTTCCTGGGGAACCTCAGGTGCTACTGGAGCATGTACCAAGATCTCCTCTTCTTCTGGCCTCATGCTATCCATGGATGATGGGGATATGTCCATGAGTCCCCTAGAACTGTGTGTTTCCCGCCTTTGATTTAGCAGGACTTGTTCCAAAATCCTCTCCATCCGATCTATGCGCCCTTCATCGTGCGTGAATGGGCGGTCAGAGTCCTCATGCCCGAAGGAACTTCTGAGGCTCCTATCATCGGCCCGTACCTCGTCGAGGTAATATCGGTGCCGTGACGATAAGTCGCTACCAGCCGCCTCAGCGAAACTGAACGACCCCCGCGCGGATCTGCTCATACGCCTTCTTTTGGCTGAGCTAAATCCGGCTGCCTCTGAGGGCATATGCGGTGAGAAGTCGGCACCCAACGCCGCAGCGTGGTGACCCGACATCCGTGCGGGCTTGCCGACTGTCCTTTTTCTGGACCCAGATGGCGTACGGTCCCGTCCCGCCCCCAGCGGGGGAAGCGGTGACCGTGGCGAGACTCCACCTGTGTGACTCCTCCTGGTCCAACTAGGTGGTGAGTCTCCACTGGCCCTTCCTGGTCTGCCAGTGGACTCGGGTCTCACTGATTCACCAGCCGCAATCTTGCGGCTCCTGGTAAAACCTCTGCCCGAAAAGGGCTAGGTTGTCGAGCTCTATCCCTGGCTCCTCCAAGAGGGCTCAGGGAGAAGGGCCGTGCAGCAGCACGTGAACCCTGTTTGCTCACCTCTGCCAACGATCCTGTTGGAGATAATGAAATGGAGTCAGGGTCTACCTGCTCCGGCGCTGTACCGACTTCTTGCTCTGCGGGAACCCCGCTAGTGCTCAGCTGTGTCGGTGATTCGGGTCCTGTGACTACAGGGCTCCCCGATTTACGCGCCTTTTTCCCGGCCCGTCCAGCGGGTGCTGTAAAAGGGAGCTCCGGGATAGGTGGCCGGCAATTCCTTCCCGATGTCCTGCGGCCCGTACTCCTCTTGTCCATGTCCCTGTTGGAGAGAAAAAATACTCAAAACAGGAACAACCAACTCAAGGTTGTCTGTACTTACCTGAGTGGCCCCTGTGAAGGGCTGGTGGTGAGCCGCGCTCCACCTCCAGCCGTCGACGATATATGTCGCGCATGCGTGCTGGCGGGTTCTTCACGAAGTCACTCACGTGACTCCGAAATGAAATGATAAATAAAAATGTAGAGCTACGATTAGGATTATGGTCAGTCGGTTGGTCGGTCGGCCGGCCGGTGGATGCTGTGAAGGGTCGGTCGGGCTGTCGTTGGTGGGTGGACTGATGGAGCCGGTGCTACGGGGGTACTGTAGGCAGCAGCTCCCCACCATCATCACCATGATGATCCAGAAGGGCATGCTGGCCAAGGTGGAAGCGCTGAGCGGCCATACGTACGAAGCCCACAGCCAGTCCCAAAACGGCTCCAGCTCCAGCCGTGGGCAGCTAGTTACGGTTACGCATTTTCCTCTCAGTGGAAGATGCCTTAGCCTTCACCCAGCCTGGCACTGCCCCAGTCCCACTACTGCCATGACCCCCACTCTGCACACTGGCAATCAGTTGGGTTCAGTAAACGGGGGAACCCCTCACCGATTAATTAGGCTGGTTCAGGACCCGGACTTTTGCGGCAGTCTCTTATATAAGTAAATATAATTATATATAATTACAGTCATATTCACGTTTTATATATATATATATATATGATAAAATAATATATGGTTTAAATAGAGGGGAGTGGGCAGGTGCTATCGACCTGCACGGGAAGGTAGACACTCCCGCCCCCACGAGTCTCCGGCAGATGGGGCCCATCAACCATGAAGGCAGTCCATCTAGGAGAGGGAAAACTCTGATTTAAAACCTCCACTGCCTTGTGGCCATGTCCAGTCATGGAAAAGGCCCCAGGAGTAAACCTCAAGAAAATCCGGAGTCGGAGCCCCAAAGGCAGTTTGTCGTTATCTACAACCTCGCTCTGGCAGCTCCTGCGACGGTGCTGGTGCCAAACTGTAACGGCCCTGCTGTTCCTTTGGATCGATCAGTGACGTGGAGAGGGGGGAGATGTGCTGCACGGGCAACAGCCTGTCCTCCATATGACATCGCCCAGGCTTGCATCCGACAGACAGGAGGGAAGACTCAACACCTTCTACCTTAGAAGCATCTGCCATATCTTAGGCATATCCTGGCAAGACAGAATGTCCAACGCCGAGATCCTGTCTCGTGCTGGCCTTCCCAGTATGTACACTCTACTCAGGCAACGCAGACTGCGTTGGATGGGCCATGTCCACCACATGGAGGATGTCCGTATTCCAAAAGGCATCCTCTATGGAGAGCTGACATCTGGGAGGAGAACCATCAGCCGCCCCCAGCTATGTTACAAGGATGTCTGCAAGAGAGATATGAAGGCGCTCGACATCGATGTGGAGTCCTGGGAGAGCCCTGCAGCTGACCGCACGAGGTGGAGAGGTACCCTGAACCAACATCTCAAAACGGGGAAGAGAAACTGTTGAACGCAGCAGCACACAAGCGGGCACGCAGAAAGGAGCGCAGCAACTTCAACAAACCAGAGACCACACACAAATGTGACCTTTGTGACAGAGACTGTCACTCCCACATTGGTATCTTCAGCCACAAGCAACGCCGCTCTAGCCGAGGTTTGGAGCAAGCAGCCGACAACTAGGATGCATCACCCATGGTCAGTCATGACCGAGGGGGGGGGGGGGCTACTACTACTAAATAGACAGCAGCACGGAATTAGGCTCCCATGGAGTAATATGAGCATTGAACACTAGTTGGCACTTACTTTTTCGATCTCATTTTCTAATTAGCTTAATTAATTAATGTGCAACTTTTGGCACTGACGAGTTATGACTTCCTTCTCAATTATATTTTATCTAAGTCTGTGCAAAATTTCAAGTAGTTCCCAGACATGGGTCATGAATGGTAAATTCTAGACACATTTTCGATGCTCGGCCCACAGCCTACTCAGACCATCTGGCCTGTCAACCTCCACTGACCAAAAGCACAACCACGTCCATCACGCTACTCCCCGCTACCCCCCAATCTCTCTCAACCAGGCACATTTCCTCTTGCCACCCACCCCAGGGTACACAGGTGTTTACGCTGGAGCAATTGAAGTTCCACTGCAGGTCAGGACTGGAGTTCCATGCTCAGAAGCAATCTATCAGATTACCCTCAGTCAGCACACAATCAGGCCTTTTGGCCCACTGAGTCTCTGTTAATCATCAACAACCATTAACGTTAAACCTTAAAACCATTAAAATCTCATTTTATTCTCCCAACGTTTTCCTACATAGTAGACATTTGGACAGGTGTGAGGGAATGAACGGTTTAGAGGATATGGGCTAAATGTAGGCAGTTAGGACTAGTATCGATGGGTTATCTTGTTTGGCATTGGCAAGTTGGGCCGAGGGCCTGTATCCTTGCTGTATGACTGTATGACTATATCCATCACAACCCCCTACCCTCCACCTCCAAGTTCAGTCTATTAATCAATCAACCCTAGATAGACTGGAGTAATTCTGTGGGTCAGGTATCATCTCTACCAGCATCTGCAGTTCCTTTCTTCACAACCTATCAACCTACATGTCAAAACCAGAGCAACAGGGGAAACCCTTGGGGTTACAAGGAGAATTTGCAAACTCCACACAGGCATCCCAGAGTGATGATCACTGGAGCTGTGAGCAAGCAGTTCTACCTGCTGCACCACAGTGTTGCCCTCATCACTGCATATCACCGGTCGTTGACAGCTGCGGCCTTTGCAACCATGTCTTTACTTACTCTGCACCATCATCAGTCCATTTATGGCAGGGTAGCTCGTCAGCACCGTGTCGAGAGGTGGATGGTTGCTCGCTGAAGCAAACGTTGGCCAGCAGATTCCACTCCTTCCTGTAGCAGGGAAACGGGACCACAGATTAATCTCCAGCCTCCCGTCAAGCCCACTTTCAATCATCCTTTGAAAAGACTGTCCTTACCCCAGCTGCTCCCTGCATTGCTTGAAGCAGAGTTATCAAGCTGAACATCCGAGCAATTGAAGCCAGGACTAACTCCGACCACCAAAGCATTCTACAGGAAAACAAATATCAACATGGGATTTAGCAGGATTTTATTGGGATTATTTGTACATTATGAAACCATTGGATCAACCTTTTATTTTTACACAGAATACCCCTAGATGGTTTCCCTGTTAGTTGGGGAAAGATCAAAGTCCATCCAACGCCATAGTCAAAGGGGGCTTATTGGTTACTGAAAGGCATCAGTGTCCCCAACAGACCCGGTTGGTAAAACAGGGGACCAGAACTCCATGGATCCCTTTCCTCGCCACATAGCTTGGCTTTTCTAACACTGCGTCTCAATTTATTACCCAAATGAATTCCCTCTCATTTACACTTGAATGAACCAATGTTACCTGCTCCCACCACCATCCTGTGGAACTACTTTGTCCCTTTCACCGAGATACTCCCTCCGTGCATTCAATAAGAGTTCCCCTCCTCATTTATTGTAAAGCAATTTATGTAGTGTATAAAACCATGCGCAGGGAATTTATAAACTCTCAGCAGGAATCAGACACCTCCTTCAGCACACAGTAGATTGAGCAAGAATGAGCAGGTTTCATTTGGCAACCTTTCACAAGTCTTCTTGCACTCCAATGGATATGTTTTTAAAATGTGTTTTGTTCCAATGTCTTGCTTTTTTGCAGTCTTTTCTTTTCACTGTCATGTAGAATTTATGAATAATCTGCACATGATTAATGCATAATTTATGTTTTCATCTTTTTATGTCTGGGTCTATGTGTCTGTCATGCTGCTGCAAGCAAGATTTCCATTGTACCAATACCTCACTGTACTTGTGCATTTGATAATAAATTCAACTTGACTAGACAGCTTAATGCAGCAGAATAAGATGACTTACTGTAATGTAAATGGTTTTATTGGATATCCGATGAGAGAGCGCTGGAGGTCCGTAAATCATTGGAAAAATACCCAATCCATTGTCCACCAGAGTCACATTGGAGACTTGCACAGAATATTCTGCCTGTAATAAGGACAGGTTAGTTTTCATGCTTGATGAAAATTCTGCAACCCGCAACTTTCCCCTGCAGTGACAGTATTTCTGTGGCTGGTCCATTTGAGTTTATGGTGCCCCGTGGATGATGCTGATGGTCGGTATTAGATTCTCTCTTATTGGAACTGGACATTTAATCGATTAGATAGACACAAAATGCTGGAGTAATTCAGCGGGTCAGGCAGCATCTCTGGAGAAAAGGGTTCCAAACCGAAACATCACCTATTCCTTTTCTCTAGATATGCTGCTTGACCTTCCAGCATTTAGTGCCTATCTTCGATATAAACCAGCAGTTCCATCCGTAACATTATTTTCACTTATGTGGCCTGACTTGCCTACTTGCCCAACTGTTGTCTACATTTAGCAGTGTGCAAGCAAGGGCTGCTTCATTTTATGAGGAATTGTGGATTAAATGGAACTGTGCAATCTTCAGAAAACATCTGCACCTTTGATGTTACGATGGGAGGAAGATGGGGTGGCACAACGGCGCTGTGGTGGGATTGCTGCCTTATAGTGCAAGAGACCTGGGTTAAATCCTGACTATGGGTGGTGTCTATATGGAGTTTGTACGTTCTCCCTGACTGTGTGGGTTTTCGCCCGGGTGCTCTGGTTCCCTCTCACATTCCAAAGACGTGTAGGTTTGTAGGTTAATTTGGCTTTCGTAAAAATTGTAAATTGTCCCTTGTTTGTAGGATAGTTCTATCGTACGAGAGATTGCTGGTCATCGCAGACTCAGTGGGCTGAAGGGCCTGTTTCTGCGCTGTACTTCTAAAGTCTAAAGTAAAGTCTAAAGTCTAAACATCGGTGGAGCAATGGGAAAAGATTGAGCCCTGCACACTGACTAATCTTTGCCGCTGTAGGACTAAGTGCTCTCCGTATTTCCATAAATCACCAGTCTCAGCTTTATTTGATATCTGAGCATCCTCTGAGGTAGAGAATTTCAGTGGATTTACAACCCATCCTGAGAATGTGTCCCATGGTCCAAGACTCCAGCTTTGGCAGAGCTTTGGAAGAGATGGCTGCTCTCCTGTCCATCCAATTGAGAACCTTGTTTCAATGACATAACTTCTCATTCATCTGAACTCCAATCTCTCTAAATCTGGCTGAACAGGAGCTCCTCATCCCAGGACCGTCCAGTGGCACAGTGGTAGAGATACTGCATTAGAGCGCTAGAGACCCAGGTTTGATCCTGGCTACGGGGGCTGAGTTTGCACGTTCTCTCTGTGACCGCATAGGCTTTCTCCGAGTGCTCCGGTTTCACCCACATTCCAAAGATGTGCAGGTCTGCCGGTTACTTGGTTTCTATAAATTGACCCTAGAGTGTAGGACATAGAACTAATGTATGGATGATCGCTGGTCAGCGCAGAATCGGTAGGCTGATGCGGTATTACTAAACTAAAATTCTCATTGGCTAAAGGGCCTGTCCCACTTGGGAGCGACCTCATCCACAAGTCCAGAAGAGTGCCTTTGACCTTCAAGCTTGAGGACACTCACCTGGAAAGCCTTGAGCTGGATTGACCGGCCTATTTGAAACCGCGAGCTGGATCGACCGAACCGCGAGCTGCATCTACCAATCGCACACACACACACACACACACAAGGTGGAGGCCAGGGACAGTGGAGGAGTGCTGTCTGCATGATGAAGGGGAAGGTAAACGGTTGCCACAGAGTACTGTAAGTCCTTTAAAGAAGGGGGGGGAAGAGAAGGGGGGGAGAAAGGGGGGGGAGAAAGGGGGGAAGAAGAGAAAGGGGGGAGAGAAAGGGGGGAGAAGGGGATGGAGAGAAAGGGGGGAAGAAAGGGGGGGAAGAAAGGGGGGGAAGAAAGGGGGGGAAGAAAGGGGGGAGAGAAGGGGGGGAGAGAAGGGGGGGAGAGAAGGGGGGAGAGAAGGGGGGGGGGAGAAGTGGTGGAGACACTTTTAAGAAGTACTAGACCAAGTGGGGGGGGGGGGGGGGGTGTGCTGCAGCTTCACAGGAACACTGACCATCACACACACACACACAGGGGGTGATGAGAGGGGGGTAGGGGGAAACGGGGTCGGGTGCTGCGGCTTCGCACGCACACCCTATCAACCCCCACACACACACGGGGGGGGAGAAGGGGGACGAGGGGGGTAGGGGAAGACGAGGTGGGGAGAGGGGAGAGGCGGAGAGCAGGGGGAGAGGGAGTGGAAGGGGAGACCGCTGGGTCCCGTCCCCTCAACGTGCGGTTGCGGGTGGGGGGGGTGGCCTGCGACTTCATACGCACTCTAACCACCTCCCACACTCATATGGGGGGGTGGGGGAGGGGGATGGCAGGGGGAGAGGGAGTGGAGGGGGGAGGGGGGAGAGAGAGGAGGGGGAGAGAGAGAGAGACAGGCCAGTCAGCAAAGGAGATTGCCAATGGATGCCCTTGACTGCCTGTAAGTAAATAGCAACCCCACTCCTCTGCACTACGAGTGAAAAAGAGCAATGCTGGCCAAATTTTACTGGTGAACATTTTTTCAATATGCTGAAAATCTTTCCGCGACCTAGCTGAGGCTGCGAGTAGGCATGAAGGAGAGTTCCAGCCACCTCATACGACCTCCTAAGACCTTGTGTTGACCATGCTGCGAGTTTGAGTCCAGGACAAAATCTTCTAAACTTGCAGCATCGGTAGCCCAAATGGGACAGCCCCTTAAGTCTCATCCTTATGGTGTGGAATTATTTAATCCTTCCCAGGTTCTCATTTGCATTGTCCACCCCTTACAAATATATAATTATCATTTAAGTAAAAGTCAAGTGTAAATGATCAGATGCTACCTGGACTATCACTCGAATGACCCAAACCTACTGCAAGGTCCTGTCGGTGTCAGGCAGCGCTTACTGAATCATGAACATGGTACAAACGTTTCCCTTTAAATCTACTGAGCACGAAGCTCCCAAGATGAATTCTTACCTGGAAGTAGATGCCATAGTCCTGGCATTGCCACACTGTGAATCCTTGGATAAGCGAGCAGTTGGGAAGGCCACCTTTGTTCATGTAAACACCAATCCGGCCTCCACGGACCTCGTTATCAGTCCAAGGCTCAACGGGATTCGGTTGTCCTGCAGAACGGCAGTAGTTAAATCCTTCCAGTGGTGCATGCATTCCCTGGCCTGCACAGGCTACCCTGCATCAAACCCCAAACCCACACAGTCTGAACTGTGCGCGGAGCCCGCAGCCTGCACAGGCCAGTGCCTGCCCAACACAAAACCCCCCAGCCCACACAGACTGCCTGCCGCCATTGCCCTGTTCAGCAGCCACCTTGTTTGAGAGCTCTTACCCAATACTTCTTGCAGGCCTGAAAGTGCTCCTTGCTTGTGTTGCTTCGCCCCACACCACACTCTCTCCCAACTCACCACTCTGCCTTCCGCTCAACAGCTCCTTACACCCTAGTCTCGCTACCCCAAATTGAGATCATTCGGGCCTCGAACCTGACCCGGGTTCTGGGGAGAGGATGACTGATATGTTCCCATTCCAGTGGCTGTCTCTCCTCCTTGCCCCTTGTGGGCATGGCCAAGGAGAGTCCATGCCTTCAGATACCAGGAACACAGGAGGTGCCCAGTCTGGTGCCAAGCACCAACCCTGCACCAAAATAGATGGGTTAGAAACCTATTCGTCCTTCATTGCCATCTCCCTCAACTAAGCACCAATATCCCTGTTAGTTTAGTTTATTGTAACATGTGATTGCAGATCCACTTCTGGGACCAGTGTACAGGGAGTCGCTTGACCTGGGCGCCTTCTTGCAATCGTTCATTTGTTCACTCCCCGAGTTGGTTTCCTGGTGGGACCAATGGTCCTGTCCCGGAAACTCCCAGGATTTCTGCAACGTCCCATCACAGTTCAACCCCTGAAGCCACGAGGAGGGTTTATGAATTTGACACTGGAACCCACCCCTATCCAAGCCTCATGGTCAGATAGCAGAGGCTCCTCAGTTCCCCCTTCCGTATCCTGTGCGCCTGCTTCCCGACGGCCAGAGGGATATCGGCAACTTGTGTTCACCAGAGGCAGTGACATTGAGACTCACCGCGGCAAGGTTCTCCATTAATGCGGTAACCCAACTGCTCAGAGCCCACAACTATGTTCTCCTGAAGCACAGTGTCAGAGCCTTTGTCCACCTGGAAAGCAAGAAACATTGACATAGAAACACAAGGGGTAAGGTGTGAGGCAGAATGTGTGGAGCACAGCCCATTGTGCTCTGGATACCCAGGACTTGTCACTAACTGCAGACTTGAGACATCATCGACCACAGGTCCAGACTGCTCTCTGGCCATGGTGGGTGGGGGCAGGGGCAGAGGCGGGGCTGGGGACTACTGTCGGTCAGGGCAAGAGCTGCTGAACTGGGCAAAGAGTTTGCATAAACATAGGGAGGGTTTGGAAGGAGAGAGGGAAAGAAGGGGGAGTTGCTGCCATCCTTTGGCACCAGAATACCTGAGCTGGGACTGTTCTGGGAGGTGATCACTGTGCTGGTCTTTGCGGGGTGCTGGGTTCCTTCGACCAGGACAGCACAAGGAGTGGGGTCCTTGTGTGCGAGTGTCCCTGGGTCTGGGGCTGTGCGAGAGATCCCTGGGTTAAGGGATTACTCAGGTTGGAGCAGTGCCCAGGAACCTGGGTATTCCTGCGTATCATGAGAAAGGGAAGCTTGAGGAGATGCTGAATCCCTCTCAACCCCCCCCCCCCCCCACCCACTCCCCCATCCCCCCACTCCCCACACAGCTGGCAAACCTCGACTGCTGCTGTCCAGGAGTAGTGAAACACTGCCGACTTGCTGAGAACCACAAGGTTCCTCCTCACGCGGTTCCTGCTCCCCCACACCTTGATACCTGGAAAAGTGAGGGAATGCATTGAACTCATTGGAAGTTTGTGAGTCATTGTTATGAAGGGCATCGCCAGAGACAACATGAAAAACCGCACTGAGCGTCCTATCGTGAGAGTTGCACCTCAGACCAAACCATGACTCTCTGAGATGATCTCTCTGATTTTCATCAGTCTTCAGCCCTTCAACTGCCATTCAGTCAAGCCGTGGCTGATCTAATTTATCCCCACTAGCTCCATATCCCCAATTTCAACCAGATTCTGCCTTCAGTGAGGTGACTGAGCTTCTGCAGTGTGTGCAGGAGAGTCTCCAGTGTCACCTCCCTTTTGGTTGAATAAATTTCTCCTCATCCATGGCCTGAATAATAGCTTCTTACTTGAGATTGACCTCTGAATCTAGACAACCCAGGATGTCCCATCCAACATCCTCCCATGAAAGAACTCAAAGTTTCAATGAGACCTCTCATTCTTCTAAAGTGTTGGTTTCATCTCTCCACATGGAGGCAATCCCTGGGATAGATCTAGTGGACACTCGCTTTATTCCCTCCATTGCAGGTCTACCTGTCTGTGGGTAGACAAATCCTGCACGGTTATCCAGATGTGGCCCGACAAGATGCCAATATAATTGCAGCAGGATGACTATATATTACTCCAATCCTATTGTCAATGCACCATTCCCCTTCTTTACTACTGCATTTAAAACCCTGAAGAAGGGTCTCAACCCGAAACGTCACCCATTCCTTCTATCCACAGATGCCGCCTGACCCACTGAGTTACTCCAGCATTTTGTGTCTACCTTGCATTTAAAACCCTGTTGACTTCAGACAGGAATGTTGAACTGGTCACCATCTCTCTTCTAGTTTCCTCACTGTCCCCCGCAAGCTGATCATCAGCCCCCAAGCCACAGTCCGAGACAGAACTCTACATACCTTCCCCCAGGGTGTTATAAATGATGTTGTCATCGATGTTAAGGCCGTCTGTTCCAAATACCCCAATGGCAGGAGAAAATCCACTGTGTATAGCACAGCCCTGAATGTAGGATTCATTACTTTCGACCTGGGAGAGAACATTCCAGTTAATGCCAGGAATAAATTCCTAATGTCATGAAACAAAATGCACCAATTTCTATCCAGGAGGGTGTTTTCTCACGCTCTCCACGTCCACTGTGTGATCAGCCCTGCCATTTTGAATGGATCCCTCTGCCCACTCTCTCAAGGGATGATCTGGGGTTCACACCCACGGGTGGGCAGAATCGCGCAGCCCGCACCCCCGACAGTAGGAGCAGAGCTCAAAGACCGGTGGGCAGGGCATCAGTCCCAGCCCGGGATGGGAGCTTGCCGTCCGGTGGACGGTTGTGTCGGAGCGGTGAATGCCTCTAAAATCCTTCCCAAAGAAGATCAAGAAACAAAACACTCCCAGTGTTGGAAATCGGAGATAAAAGAAAGATATGTTGGGGTTACACGGCTGGTTAGCAGCATCTGAGATGAGATGTGTCCTCTGGTCTCTGTATTTCATTGGTTGATACCACTCTTGCTGGGACTGGGGTGAAAGTGATTGTGCCCAGGGGAGGTGTCTATGCTCAGAACCCGCAGGCTGCTGGCCCCTGCACCCGCTCACCCAATCGCTGAAGGAAGACCACACGGTATGAGCATATAACATGGGAACTGTCACCCTGCCATACTCAGCACACCTATACATCTCAACACCCCTCACACCGACCTCCTCAACACCCCTCACACCGACCACCTCATGAGAAGCAGCTGGGGCCAAAGCATCAGGCAGGGGTAAAGTGTGTTGAGTGATTGACTGTGTAAGGGTATTTGATGCAAGCACCCTGGACAACATGCAGGGGAATCCTCTGCAAATAATCTGGGCTTCATGCAGGGAATCTGGTGGAAGAATTCTGGACTGCGATGGATGCTTTGTCCAAATTCCCAACTTTCACATTTAGGAAAGCTTTTCATTAGGGAGCGTGACCAGAAAAAACGGAAAAGTGTCAAGATTCCTTGCACAAACCTGGCCAAGGTTGAGAAAGGCCACAGAGTACCGCGGGTCGAAGTAATCGATGTAACCCATCTGGCCACTGTGGTAGAATTCAACATCCTTTATTCTGGCGTAACCTAGGCAACAAACACAAAATGCAAACCTTAATGATATCACTAAAACTTGGTTCCTTCCGTCAATGTGCAAATTTATTCCAATAGGGTGTTCCTTGGGCTGGGATGAAAAAGGAAGGTGACAATTTAAGGGCCTGTCCCACTTGGGCGTCATTTGCATGTCATGCAGGTGACACGCGAGGATTTTGAGAATCACAAAATCCTGGGGCGCTGCGCGTTACCGAGGGTCACTGCCTCTGCCACCACGTCTCATCACGTGCCATGCGCGCGTCATGACGCGTAAATTATGCTGTGTAAATGACACGCAAATAACGCCCAAGTGGGGCAGGCCCTTAACTGATTAGGAGGAAGGATCTTAATCTACATCAGGTCAGGGCACCAGCCACACCTTAGTGCAGAGGGAGCGCCGACACGGGTGAGGGGCAGCACCGGGGGGGGGGCAGCAAACCGGGCGAAGGGCGATACCAAGGGAGGGGCACCCTGCTGGGCCAGGGGCGCCAGCATAGGCAGGGTGGCATTCTTGCTGTGTGGTTTTCTTTTCCTTCAAACCACTGTGTTTGCGCAGTTCAACCTGCTTGCCTTGTGATGTTGTCTGGAACATTAATCCCAGGTATGTTTTAACAGGCAGGAACTGCAGCATGAATCCCACTACTCTCCAAGGCCCAGGACCACCTTCCTCCCCTCTTAGCCCACAGGACCATCCCAAACTGCAGCACCCTCCTTTCCCAGGGGATTGGAGACCAGCGGTGTGTTGCCCTATACCTCACCCCCAACGCTACTCAGTCTCGTGACAGGACAACATCTACCGACAACAGCTACCCCACCGTCAACCTCCCTCCATATAACCCCTGTCACGGTGAGTGTCTGTGCAGCTTTCCATGGAAGGAAGGAACAAGAGCAGGGATACCTTTGACCTCAAAGTCATTGTAGAAGAAGGAACTGATCAACACACGGGCCCCGAACTTCTGCTCCTGCCAGTTGTCATGATCGTGTCCCACAATCCTGATGTTTCGACTCAGGAGGCCAACATCTGCTGCCAGGCTGTAGCGCCGGGCTCCTCCGTTCACTTCATGCGTCTCCACTGGAATAAGAACAAACTCCAGTCACTGGCGCCCGGACTCAATACAGCTGCGGATGCAGCCCACACACAGGCTTTGGGCACGGGTCACGGCTTGGAGGTGTGGGGGGTCCCGGCTGCGGGGACCACCGTTCCGGTATACGGGGCCCGCGCCCATGGCCGGGTCTGTGCCCGCAGGTAGGTTAGGGGGTTTGCGCCCACAGCCGGAAGGTAATATGTGGTTCATCTAAGCCCCTCCCATTTGCCTGCCCATCTTGCCCATATGCTTCTAAACCTTTCCGATCAATACACTGGACCAAATGTCTTAAACGTTGTAATTGTGCCCACCTTCACCACTTTCTCGGCCAGCCAGTTCAACATACTCACTGTGTAGAAAGTTTGCTCCCCAGGTCCCCTTTACAGCTTTCTCCCCACCTCTAACCTGTGGTCTTTAGAGGTTTCTGATGAAATGGGTAGGGCAGCCCTAAGGAGGAGAAGAAATCTCTTGGAAGCCCAAGGTTTCCAGGCGATTTTATCACCAGGAAAGTCAGTGAGGAGTTCAGGAGGAAATTCCTTCCTGAGGGGGGGGGGATCTGGGATTCGCTCTCACAGTCAGGAATCAAGAGAAGAGGGGATTCAGGAAAAGGAGGGAATGAGGAGAGTAGTGGAATGGGGATGGGAGGAGGGACAGGAGATGCTGATTGAGCTGAATGGACTGCCCTATTGCCCTATATAGTACATAATTCTGTGTATGTCCCAGCAATCCCTCGCAATGCTCTCAGCCACGAGCAGTGCCTGGCATGGAGGTAGGTGTCGTGTGACCAGTGCACTCACCCAAGTGTGTGTAGGAGAGAGGCTGATTCAGCAGCAGAGTTCTACCGTCCAGCGAGACGGAGCGGATGGTCCGAGACTCCGACTGCTTGGCATCGCGGCTGGTGCTCGTCAGCAGGATCCGATCGCCCTCCTGCAAGAGAGAACAGATGTTCACTGCATCAGCACAAGTGCACAGCCCCAGGTAACCCAGAAACCAGGATGGAGCAGAGATGTAGGGACCTCTGACCCCTGATCACCAGCTCAGCCCGAAGGTTGTGGATCACAGGTCTTCCCTCCACTGTGGAGGAGGGGGGGGGGGGGGGGGGGGGAAGAGAGAAGGGTAGAGTAGATCTGGGCCCTGGGAGCAAAGAAGGGAGGAGGGAGAGTGGGCCTGAGTCTGGGGATGGAGGAGGAAGGGGAGAGGTTTTAGAGGAGATTTGGACCCTAGGAGTGGAGAGGGAAAGTGGTGGAGTGGGCTAGTATTTACGGAAGGGGATTGAGGAGGGTGGGGAGTGAAGAGGGGGAAGTCAAGTAGATCTGGGTCCGGGGAGTAAAGGAGAGAGAAGTAAGAGTGGGTCTGAGTCCGGGGATAGCGAGGAAGGGGTGTAGGGAGTAGAGTAGATTTGAGCCCTGGGAGTGGAGGGAGGAGGGGGAGTGGGATCTTGGGAACCGATGGACAGTGTACTTGCTCTGATGACGATTGACGTGGTGACCATGACGCAGAGCAAGATTCCACAACAATTCATAGTGACCAGGTGAAGTGGGAACCCTGGTGAAAGGCCCTGCTCTTCCTCCGTGTCACCTGTGAGAGTTCATGGTGCTCCCACTTGCCATCGATCAGACAGATGGTGCCTTTGACGGTACTGCACTACCTTCCCCCAGTCTCTGCCTGGAGTCCACTGGCCTTCTCTACACCCCCCCTACGCATTCCCCCTCCATACCCAGATACTGTACCTCTCCCCCCCCAACCCTCCTCCTCCTCCTCCTCTTCCTCCCTCTCTACCGGCCCAATGCTCAGACCCACTGTCCCCTCTGCATTTCCCTTCCATACCCAGACACAGGCACTCTCCCCCGCCCCCCCTCCTCCAGCTCAGGCCAGACTCTCCACTCCACCTTCGTGCCCAGGCCCACACTCCTGCCCACCTCCCCCAGGGCTCAGCCCTGTTCTACCATCCCGGAGACGAGTCCCATTCCCCTCGTCAGGTGCTCCGGGCTGAGGAAATTCCCAGTGGCCCGAGTCGATCTCCCAGTTCTCCCTGACTGTACCTGCCAATCGACGGGGGCTGCCAGCGTCAGGTTGAGGGAGCCCACTGGTGCTGTGACACCCAGCTTGGTCCTGTAGAGCCGGTGGGGAATCCCGTGAAGCTCCAGTCCTCCAAACACGCCTGCAGAACCGGAGAGAAGCAACGACAGTGAGCTCAGGCTCCAGAGCTTCGGAACAAGCGGCTCCCGTGTTCAACACGAGGCCCCGATGCGAATGGGACGGGAAGCGAAAGCCAGAAACCTTCAACACAGGAGACGGTCTGGAGCCCTCTCCCCAAAGGCACCAGACCATGGAGTGGATGGGAGACAACTGCCTGAGTTGGGTCACAGGACAGAAAAGGGGCTGCAGCCACACCAGAGCTCAGTAATCGTGTGTGCAGCTCCTCCCAGGCTCTGCGTTACCCAGAGGATCAAAGGAGCTTTGCTGCGATTCCATAGATCACCAGTATGCTCACAGCTAGAGACTGGTGGGCCAACTTTCTTCACCCAGCAGAGAGGTATTTAGTTTAGAGATACAGCACGGAAACAGGCCCTTTGGCCCACCGGGTCCGCGATGACCAGCGATCCCCGCACATTAACACTATCCTACACCCACTGGGGACAATTTTTATATTTACCAAACCAATTAACCTACAAACCTGTACGTCTTTGGAGTGTGGGAAGATCTCGGAGAAAACCCACGCAGATCACGGGGAGAACGCACAAACTCTGTACAGACAGCACCCCTAGTCAGGATCGAACTGCGGTCTCCGGCGCTGCATTCGCTGTAAGGCGCTGCGCCACTGTGAACGCCATTCTTAGAATGGACTGTCCCGGAGGTTTGTGGAGGCTGTCATCATTCATTCAGGATAATAAGGGAACTATGGAGGGATATGGAGCAAAGTTAGGAATATGGAGATCGTTCGACCACAGGGCGGGGAAACTTCGAGAGGCTAATTGGACCTGTGCTCCTGTTTCTATGCTCACAGAACGTAGCTGGACGACGCAAATAAAATGGGAGGGCAGCTGAAGGAGGAGCGTTGGTGGGACTTGTTTCGATATGTTGCTGAATTGACTCACCCAGCACCTTCGAACCCTGATTGGGCCCGTTTGGTAAAGGCCAATCCGGGGTCTTGTGGTCTCCTCGCAAAACGATCAGCAGCTCTCCTCGGAAGGGTTCCTCCAGCGTGCCGGCGATGAACCTGCCCCCCTGTCAGAAACACCAAGAACACACTTTAGACTTAGTCCAGACTGACCAGTGATCACCAGGTACATTAACACCATCCTACACACTAGGGACAATTTACAATTAACCTGCAAACCTGTATGTTTTTGGAATGTGGGTGGAAACCGGAGCACCCGGAGAAAACCCACACAGCTACAGGATACAAACTCCGTACAGACAGCACCCATAATAGGATCAGCCCAGGTCTCTGGCACTGTAAGGCAGCAACCCTACCGCTGCAGCCACTGTGCCGTCCCCTAACATCTCATACGTCTCACGCACTACTCCAGCACGAGACTGGAAGCAGCAGCATTCACAGGCTATAGTCTAGCCCCACTAACAACTCACTCCTTCTCTCTCGCATCCCCCCCCCCCCCCCCCCCCTCGTCCAATCCCACTATCTCTCAGATCCTGTACACATCAATGGCCCACCTCATCCAAACCCACTCTCAGATGATGGACGCGTCAATGTCTCACCATCTAAACCTGCTCTCCCTCAGACCATGTACACAGGAATATCCCACTCCATCCAATCCCACTCTCAGATAGTGCACACCTGTTCCATCCATCTAATCCCACTCTCCCCTCACAGTTCCACCATCCCACACTTTACCAACCACACATTCAGTTTCTCAGAATATCTTGGGTTCCTGGACTCAGAACAAGGAGCTGCTCTTTTGTTATTCCACCTCTGCCTTTGCTCTCTGCTCTCTGCTCTCTGCCCTCTGCTCTCTGCCCTCTGTGCCCCACTCCCCCCACCACCACCACCCCCCACCCTGAGCGCCTGACATCCACTGGGCTGTGGTAAGTAGCCAGCTCCTTCATTGTTACGTGTGTGTTACCTGGATGGAGATGTAGGTAGCATTGAGGACAATGTTCATGTAAGACGACGAGTTGGAGCCTGACGTTTCATTCAGGTCCTTAATTTCCAAGGTGCCATATATGGTGAGTTTGTAAAGTGATGGGATCATTATGTCAATCAGAAGCCAGACCCCTGCATTACAGATGTATTGAAAAATTAACCATCAACTTCCAATTAATCACGGCCATAAAAACATCACAAAACTTAAATTTATCAAAACATCATTATTTAGATAGAACCTGCATCTGACCAACTGTCTTCAAACTGCCCCTTATGTTAATTAATCCTAAAACCCAGGAACTTAAACCATGAGGTTCCTGACATTAGGAGGCCTTTACTAAGTTCATAAGTTATAGGAGCAGAATTTGGCCATTCGACCCACCAATTCTACTTCGCCATTCAATCACAGCTGATCTATCTTTCCCTCTCAAGCCCATTCTCCTGCCTTCTCCCCTGAAACCTGTACTAATCAAGTATCTATCAATCTCCGCCTCAAAAAACACATTGACTTGGCCTCCACAGCCTTCTGAACTGAACTTCTGACTAGTGACCTCTTGTGGTGAGATTATTTGGACCAGCTCCTACCTTTGGCTATAACCACGCTGTCACCTTCTGTGGGAACCATGAAGTTGTTTTCCGGAGAGGATTCCCAGAAGGAAGAGTTTGACCACAAACTAGAAAAGAAGACATTTCAGAGTGAGAGGAGCCTGTGCTTTACACGACAGGTAACCAACAGCACAGGTTAAATGCTGAGACTTTGAACATAGGTGTGAGGGTCGTGAGGGTCAGAGGGAGTAGAATTTACCAAATTCCACAAAGAGCCAAAGAGGCAGAGGTAATTCTTTCCGCAGAATGATCGGTGGACAACAATGCTGCAGTAAAACAGTTTATTTTATTTATCACCTTACTGCGGCCAGTGATGGCAGGCTTGCATAGACTGAGAGACTAGGACTGTGCTTAGAGCTCAGGGTATTTTGGCAGGGCTCGAAAGCTGGATTTAGGGAGGATGTTTGTCCTGGCTGAGGAGTCAAGGACTCTGGCTTATGGAACGTGACTGAAATTTTAAAAGAGATTTCCGAGGAACATATCTTATACAGAGCATGGTAGATGCCTGGAATAGACTACCAGAGCAGGTGGTGGCAGCAGATACGACAGTGACACTTAAGAGGTGTTTAGGCACATAAACAGGCAGGGAATAGAGGAATACAGACTTTGTGCAGGCAGGTGGGATTAGTTTTACTTGGCCTCATGATTGGTGTAAACTTTGTGTGCCAAAGGCCCTGTCCTGTGCCGTACTGTTCTATATTCTAGTTAGGATTAAGATAATTTTATTTTACCCAGTGCGTGTAGAACTTTTGAAATTTTGTGGTTAAGTAGTTGAATTTAGAGGTTGATAGATTTCTAGATGGAGAAAAACAAGGTTAGGGCAGGAAAATGGAGCTGTGGGAGAAAATCCGGAATTATCCCAATAAAGGGGCTACAGGCTTGAAGGGCCAAATGGCTGGACACTGCTCCTGGTTCAACAATTATTGAGAGGGTGGGTGACACAGTGTCACTGTTGGTATAGTCGCTGGCTCATAGCTCTGGAGACCCAGGTTCAATCCTGACCTTGTCTATCTGTGTGGAGTTTGTACTTCTCCCGGAGATCACTTGGGCTTCCCCTGGGCGTTCCAGTTTCGTCCTGCATTCCAAAGACATGGAGGCTAGTGGGTTAACTTTCTGTTGTAAATTGTCCCTTGGTGTGCAAGTGAATGGGGGGATCTGAGGGGGAGTTAATGGGAATGTGGGGATAACAGGTTACAGGGAAATCAGTGGGGATGGATGGGCTTGATGGCAGGCAGCATGGAGTAAATCTGCTGAAAGGCTTCCTATATTGTAATACATATGAAGCTCAATGCTTGAGGTTCAAGGTGGTGATCTACATCCCACAGCCGGAGGTGAAGCATGCGTTACCTGTATTGGGAGGTTGAGTGCATGAATGTTTCTGGCGGAGGCGACCCACACTTCTGATAAAAGCAGCGGAATACACGAAGGTGAATGTTTACATTGACCATTGTTGGGTCCAGACTCGGCCAACGAGGGGAGCCCTTTCCTGAAACTGGAACATTGCGTATTTTAGCTTCACAACAAACGACGGGAATATAAAGAATACTGAAGTGAAACCAATACATTTTTTGAGATTGTAAATGCATTCTTCTTTACCATTAAATAACTTCTACTCGTGTACAGTGGAGAGAGAGCACACTGACTGATTGCATTGCAGCTCGGTTCAGTAAAGTGAACACCCAACAATGAAGGAGGCTGCAGAAAGAGCCAGACATTATAGGTATGTTACATAACTTACCTTGAGCAGCGCTGCAGTTCTCAGTTCCCTGTGTGCGTGACTTTGGCGCCTTTCAGAGGGGGGCGGGCTTAAAGTGCCATTTTTCTTCGGACTGGGAAAATCGATCCATGTCGGGCGATTTCGTTGCGGAAGAAAAATCGCTCCGACATTTCATTCATGAAGGTATTTTTAAATTATGCTAGATTATTTATTAACTAGAGTAATTTAAAAATCACCTTCAAAAGCCGTGAGAGCCGACAACGGGAAGGATTTTGCGTCGGGGAGAAAAAAAGGTACACAGTTTATTTTTATATTAAAAGTTGGTTTTTATGGAGGCTTTAATCATATTTTCATGTTGCAAAAAGGGGTCCACAAAAAATGTATGAACCAACAGTATTTTTCCTCCCGACTTCACAGCAAACCACAACGTTCCAATCCACCGCATTCCACTAAAACCCACTCGCTAGTTGATTTAAATGGCCATTAATTTACAGGCATTAAACACTAAATTCCTTCCATTTGGCCTATAAATTCGTGAAAATTAGATTAAAAAATTATGTTATATTGTGGATTATTGTGTGAATGTTATTTGGACACTTAGGCAATTTAAAAAAAGTTTATCTTTTCTTAAAAAATGGATAGATGTTTAGATCTACTCATTGAATTTTGTAATTAGCTACAATTAGATAACTAACTAATTATATGCTTTGGGGGTTACACAAAAAGCTGGATAAACTCAGCGGGTGCAGCAGCATCTAAGGAGCGAAGGAGATAGGCAACGTTTCGGGTCGAGACCCTTCTTCAGACTGGTCAGGGATCAGGGAAACGAGAGATATCGACAGTGATGTGGCATTATATGCTTTAATTTCAGGTCATCCAAGTAAGATTGTTTCATATTTGTTTCAGAATGCTTCAATCTAGAATAACTGAAAATTTCATTGAGTTCTCTTAATTTTTAAGAAAGATATGGGCTTTTTTTTTTGTAATATTTTTTTATTAAAGATAATCAATTACGATACCTTAAACAAGTTTACAGATATCAGATAATTCATTTTATCATCCATGTAAAACATTAATAATACTTATCTATTATTTTTTTAGAAATAAAGATAAAGAAAAAGTAGCTTATAAATCAATGAGGGTATAGTTAACTAATAATTTGATAATTGTAAAAAAGAAAAGAAGAGAAAAGAACTAAAAAAAAAAAAAAATAAAAAAAAAAATATATATATATTTTTTAACCTCTGCCTATATTATATATATAAATAAAAGATCACAATATGTATTATTAATAACTCTACTACAAATGATGGTATCAGTAAAGACATGTTACTTCCATTTTAAAAATACATTATTCTCATCAGATCCCGCGGGGGGCACGTCGAGCCATGTTGCCAAGAACAGCTACTTATCTAGATACAATATATATGGAGACCACATCTGTTCAAAAGATATGGGCTTTTAACTGTTCTAGATCACAGCTTTTGAGTTAAGTTAATTGAAAGGCAATGGGGAACAAGATGCTAATTTCGGAGTATGAAAATGGTCATAACTTTTTTAATACTGAAGATATGAAAGTGAATTGGGTGTCAAATTAAACTTCTTTTTATGCTTTATCTGACGGGATAAATTGCAGACTTGATTTTTTAAATCTCAAAATTTTGTAACATTGCTAGACATTGCCCAGCCCATTATTAATATTGACCTCCATCATTGAAGGGATGTACATCTCTCAAGGAAGCTAATATCTCAAAGACCCACACCACTGGCCATGCTCTTTTTTCACTTTTTTTCTGTTATCATGGAAAAGAGCCTCAGAACCGTTACCTCTAGGTTCAAGAGCAGCCTTTTCCCATCAACTGTTTTTTCCCATCAACTACATACTCTGGCTTGCATTATCATAGTCTGGTTTACCCAGTGTAACTGATAATTTATGATGGATTTATTTGTTGTGGTGCTGCATTTAGTGTACCTGTAAAGCTGCAGAAAGAATAAATGTCAGTGCTTCAGTCCTGGGTGCTTATGACAATCAAACACTCTTGACTAGAGATAGACACAAGATGCTGGAGTAACTCAGTGGGACAGGCAGCATCACTGGAGAGAAGGAATGGGTGACGTTTCAGGTCAAGACCCTTCTTCAAACTGATCACAAAATGCTGGGGTTATTGAGCGGGACAGGTAGCACCTCTGCAGAGAAGAAATGGGTGACATTTTGGGTCGAGAACCTTCTTCAGACTGATGAATTCCTTCTCGCCAGAGAAGCTGCCTGTCCCACTGGATTACTCCAGCATCGGTGTGTCTACCTTTGGTGTAAACCAGCATCTGCAGTTCCTTCCTACACTCTTGACTTGATTCTTGAAATAATGGCTGACCTCTCTCTAAATGGAATCAGTTTTTGGCAGCGGCATTACCACTGACGATCCCTAGGTGTCACCTGTGAGCCACTGTACAAGGTGGATCATGAGCAAGAAGTTGGCTCTCCAAACTTCCAGCCGCGGATACAATTCCACTAAAAAGGAGCAGGCATGTGGCTGGCTCCCAGTTCTCCCTTTTTAACACAAAAATAAAACAGGATGAGAGCTCAACTGGGAGATTAGGAATAGTGTTAGATCCAAGAGGGAGATATATCAATTGTCTCAATAAACAAAAACATTGAACTGGGGATAATTTAGAACTCAGCCGAGGACTAAAGGGCCTGTTCCACTTTACGATTTTTTCGATGACTGCGAGCGTCAGTGACTGACACCCATAGTCACCCTAAAAACCGTCAAGTTGTACGACATACACGCTGACGTATGCTGTCCTGCGGGTGACGCCCAGTTAGGGTTAGCCCTAACCCTAACCGGGCATACCTGCAGGACAGTACACGTCAGTGTGTGACAGGGCACATGCCATGATAAGACACCCAGATGTCGCCTGAAGATTTTGAACATTCCAAAATCCAGAGGCGGCGGGGAGACACCGCGCGTCACTACTTGCGTCACGCCCCAACCACCTCTTCTCAGGCTGTCGCCGAAAATGTCACCCAAGTGGTACAGGCCATTAAGGATTCAGTGAGGAGAAATAGAGATTAGAGTAAACTTGCAGAGAACATAAAAGCTGGCAGTTAAAACTATGGGTATGTGAAGAAATCAGATTAGTGAAGGCAAATTTACCTTCAAAACCAGGAGAATAAAAAATGGCCGAGGAAAGGAATGCAGACTAATTGAATAAATAGTTTGGGTCAGTCTACAGAAAGAAGGACATTATAAATCCCAGGAATGTTGGAGTAAGTTAAGATCTAGTGAGAGGAAAGAACTGAATGAAATGATTATTAGTTTGGAACTAGTGTTCAGGAAATTGACGGGATTAATTCCAGTCTTAACTCTATGGTCTAAGGAAGGGTTGCCACACTAAAACGCCACCCATCCTTTTTCTCCAGAGATGCTGCTTGACCCACTGTTACTCCAGCTCTTTGTGTCTACATGGAGGTCAGTGACAGGTTCGGACAAAGTATGGAAATCAAACCCTCATGCTTGAATTGGGTCACCCACGGGTTGCTGGGTTACCCCCAATTCCCAGGCATAACCCCTCCACCCTGGCGACTCCCCCGTATGATCAGCTCTGTCCCACTGGCTCTGCAGCCTCCTCCTGTGCCCAGCCCACCAGGCCAGGCGGCACCTGGGACACTCCTGCGTTACTCTGCTGACCAACACCGCTCCCGATCTTACCCAGGTAGTACAAGGTCATGTTGTCTGTGTCGAAGTACCAGTCACCATTCTGGTTGTGGGCCCCATCCAGGGGCTGTAGGGAGGCATTCCGGTGCAGATCTGTGACCTGGACATGGTCAGGGTGCTGAGTGAAGTTGTGGGACACAACAACATGGTCGCCCTCCTGCAAAACAACACGGGAGCATTACAGACCTCACCGTGACGCGGGCATGAGCTACCCACTCACTCCCGACATCAAATGCAAGCTGCGCTCATCCCACCCGCCACCTCAAACGGACACACGAGCTGCTCTCTCGCCCGCAACTTCACATGTAAGCTGGCCTCTCACCACTCCCCCCCCCAAATGGACATGCGAGTTCCCCTCTTGCCCAAAAACCTCACATGACTTGCCCTCTCACTCCCCTCCACACACGTGACATGCCCACTGCTCCATCAACCTCACATGTGACTTGCCCTCTCATCTCCTGACATCACCTCACCCTTAATCTCACACATCTCAAGCCCTTTCAGCCCCATCCGCACCCCAAGGCTGGGAACTAGGAAAAAGATTTTATTTTTTAGATCAACAGTCCTTGGAGACCCCTGCCCCAGGGTGAGAGTTACCTCTCAGGGACTGATTGGTAAGGAGAATGTTCCTTTGGCACAGGGTCAGCCAGGGTCAGCCAAGCTCTTAACAAATGAAAACAACTATATTACCCCTTCCCTCCCTTTGGCCCACCAAGTTCATGCCAAACCCCAATTACCCAGATACACTGATTCTATTTTCTTCTCGTAACATTCCCATCAATTTTCCTTTGATTGTGCCACTCACCAACACACTAGGGGCAATTTACAGCAGCCAATTATCCCACCCATCCACACTTCTTTGGGTTGTGGGAGGAAACTGAGCACCTAGAGGAAATCTGCACGGATACATGGGGGAATGTATAAACTGCACACACTTGCAGGGTGATAACTGAGTGAAATAACTGCAGCTGTTGCTCAGTGTTACTGAATGGAACTGAAATTAGATGTCTTGAAGCTACCCCTGCGTCTCCTCTAGTAACTAACAAACAAATGGCCCCCTCCCAATGAATGAATTGAAACACTGAGCAGCAGGAAGACATTTCCATGCCTGCCACGGCCCGTCTCTGCTAGCTAGCTGCCCGGCATCCCTCCCATCCCAGCTTGGTACAGCATTCCCTCAGCTCAACACTGGAGGGTTAGCATCAGCTTTATGTTCTGGTCTTTAGAGTGCGACGAGAAGCCCTGTCCTTGAGGTCCTTCTTGTTGACTGGGTTGAACCGCAAAATCTCCCTGTACCACCCACCCTACCCTACCCTGGGCGACCCACTCAATCTTCTCTAAATGGTGTGCTAATACTGAGCTCTCTAACAAAGTCTTGCCCAGTACCGTGAAGTGATAGAAGGTGGCTCTATAGGAGATCTCGGTGATGTGATCAACCCGCTTGAAATGCCAATTAATGGTTTGATTGTTGGGTACAAGAGCCATCCAGCCTGAGTCATAGAATGAGAGAGCACTGAATCCTGCATCAAAACATAAGCAAATCCTGGATCAGCATTTCATGTTGATTAATAAACCATGCAATACATTCCACCAGTCACCCTCGCTCAACTGTTAGGTTGCATCACAGTTTAGTTTGGGAACAGTTCTGACCAAGACAGTAAACAAATGTAGAATCCATCACACGGACCAGACTCCCCAGCCCTGATTCTCTCTGCATTGCACCAGATCAGCAGCCAACATAATCAAGGAGTTTTCATATCCTGATCATTGTCTTTTCTTCTTTCTCCCATCAAGCAGAATGTCTAGAAGCTTGAAAGCTCATTCCACCAGACTCAGGAATTGCTTCTTTCTATCTGTCCTATCTCTGGATCTTTCAAACTACCTCATTGCAGATATTGGACTATTCGCCGGAACTGTTACACTACAATGCTCACAACTGTATTACACACTCTGGCATTTCGCACTGCCCATGCTTGGCTTGATTGTATTCATGTATTGTATAATCTGGTTTGATTGGAAAGGACACAATGAAAAGCATTTCACTGTATCTCAGTACATGTGACAATAATCCTAATCTCAGACTACAGCTGAACCCATTAGCTTGGAAAGGTTGGCTGAGAGTTCCAGCAGCTACTGTGCAGAGAATCTGCATAATATCCTTCATAAAGCTGAGTGGGAGAATGGCATTTCCCTGTGATGGACAGCTCTGTATTGGCACAGTTTTTCTTATCCTTTTGTTCGTCCAGCTTGCTGGGCATGTCGTATCATTAACAGCTCATTGCACAAACTAAGCAGCTTGACATGCTGAGCGAAAAAGCAAACTGTTGAGGAATTTAGTGGGTTAGGCAGCATCTATGCAGGGAAATGGATGGACAAGGTTTCGGGTCAGGACCCTTCCTCAGACCTATATCGTGCTGGCAACTTTTGCAATGAGGCCATTTTGACTATCCTATCACAGACATTCTGTTTGTTCTACAGTTCTTTCCATAACTGACCTCTGACTGTACACTACCTTGCACCCCTCCATCTTTGTGCGCGCTCTCTCTCTCACTCTCACATAATCGACAGGCCTCAATCTGTACGGATTTGGCAGCAAAACTTTGTCCTCACTGACTACCACCTCAAGGCTGTGTGTTCAGTCCCCTGATCTACTCTCACTATACCCATGACAGTATTGCCAGATGAGGTCCAACACCATATTTACCACTGCTGTGACAAACAACGTCAGATTACAGGAGGGAGGTCAATAATTTAATTGAATGGTGTACACACATATCATCTACAAATCGTAGCAGAAAAACAATCATACTTTCAATATTAGCAAGACCAAGGAGCCAATGGCTGATTTCAAGAAGGGAAAACCAAGGATTCTTGAACCTGTCTTCATTCACAGAATAGCAGTGCAGAGAGTCACAGTTTGAATTTTCTGGGCATGCATACTTCTGAAGATCTGTCCTTAGCCTAGCAGACTGGTGCAATCACAAATAAACCTCTCCAATTCCTCTACCATCGTAGAAGTTTAAGGAGCTAAATATTCTATCGAATGATAGAAAGCATAGTGACTGCATCACATCCTAGTTCAGTAACTGGAATGCCCCAGAATGAAGGAGGCTGCAGAAAGTGGTGGACATTACCTGGTCCATCATGGGTATTGATCTCCCCATCATCGAAAGGATGATCAGGAAGCGCTGCCTCAAAAAGACAGCTAATATCCAAGATCCAACCACCCTGGCCAAACTCTTACCTCGCTGCTACTATCTGAAAGAGGGTACAAGAGCCCGAGTACCATGACACCCAGGTTCAAGAACAACTTCTTCCCAGCAACCATCAGAATTTTGAACCACGTGGCACAACCCTACCTCAGCAATGATCCTCTATGGACGTCGTATCGGTTGCATCACCTTCTTTGGCTTGTACTATTATGGTTTGATGACCTAGTGTGATGATTAATTTAATGCATGACCAATCATTGTACATTAATTTATTGTGTTGTTGCAGTAAGTAATAATTACATTGACACTCTTGATCCTCTGGGCTCCTTTCAAACGTTGAGAAGCCAGATCCTTGCCTGATGTGAGCAGCAGTGGCCTGGGGAACAGCTGCAGTGGGATGGGAAGGTTAAGGTGGCAAGAAGCAGAGCAGACGCACCGTGAGTGTTAGATAGGATGAGCTGCTGCCACCAGAGAGCGTAAGGCGAGGCGTCTTGCACAGTCATGCGATGAAAGGTGACAGTGGAGTCACACACTACACCAGGGTAACCACTGCTCCAGTTCGCTGACTGCAGGCAGTGTGCAGGGTCCAAGATCCGACTGTAAGGGAGCACCTTGTAACCAGCACCACCTACAAAAAATAGCAGTGTTTGTCAGCTAGACAGTCCACACCAACCCTCCCACAGTGCAGCACTCCCTCAGTACTGCCCCTCACATAACGCAACGCTCCTTCAGTTCTGCCCCTGCCACAGTGTGGCACTCCACAGATTTGTTGCCCTATGTTTCAAACAGGGAGACCCTTCCCCAGTTAGCAATTGGGATTTACTCCTCAAAGGGAGGGGTGAGGGATGGGGTTAAGGGGAAACTGAATGGACAGGAAGGGCGGGTATTTGGGGTGGGTGGAGTGGGGCAGAAACATGAGCTTGATAGTCCCTGGTCTCCACTCAATTAGCTCTCCTTCCAACATCAGCAACACAGGGACAGATAGTCATACAGTCAAACAGGCCCTTCTGCCCAATTACCCATGCTGACCAAGTTGCCCCATCTACAATAGTCCCACCTGCCTGTATTTGGTCCATAACCCTCTAACCTTTCCGATTCATGTACCTGTCCAAATATCTTTTACATGTTATAGTACAGTACCTGCCGCAAATATCTTCTCTGGCAGCTCATTCCATGAAGACACCCATTAACTGTCTCATGTACCCTAGGCTTCATGCCTTTCCCCACGGTAAAAACATAGGAGAATTCGGGACCTTTCCCATCTCCTGTGTCACCACATAGATGACTGCTTTGGTTTCTGAAGAGCCCTATTCTCTCTCTAGTTTCTCTTTCACAATTTAATTTATTCTCTTTTCTTTAATGTACATAAAAGTTCTTTGGATTTCCCTTAATATTATTTGCCTGAGCTATCCTGTTGTCCTCCTGATTTCCTTCTTAAGTATGGTCCTCAGTTTCTGAAACTCTTCCACGATATCGCACATGTACATGAGGGACGTGCTCTCCGAAATGGGCTTTGGGGAGGGAATCAGAAATTGGATCCAACTGCTCTACACCGACATCTGTAGTGCCGTCCACATCAATGGGTGGGAATCAGACAGCGTCCCCGCCAGGTCTGGAGTCAGGCAGGGTTGCCCTCTCTCCTGTCTTGTTCGTCTGTTGTATTGAACCTTTTGCCGAGTCCATCAGGAAGGACGCGAGCATAAGAGGAGTGACATTGCCAGGCAGTGGGTGCACTCAGGTCAAAACCTCCCTGTACATGGACGATGTCGCCGTCTTCTGCTCGGATCCAGGGTCGGTTCGCAGATTGATTAGCGTCTGCTACCAGTTTGAGTCGACCACGGGAGCCAGGGTGAACCGCAGGAAGAGCGAGGCCATGCTCTTTGGCAACTTGCCCAACCGATCTTCTGTCCCCTTCACCATCAAGCCTGACTTCTTGAAGCTGCTGGGGATCTGGTTTGTGGGGAGCAGAGGCGTGTGACAAGAATTGTCAGGAGCGGATAGCCAAGGTGGGTAGAAACTGGAGCTGTGGAAGCAACGCTCACTCTCCATAACTGGGAAAATTTGGTCATCAGGTGTTGAGGTGCTCTCGGGGCTGCGGTACTTGCCGCAAGTGTGGCCTGTCCCTCCCTCCTACGCCACAGGGATCACCCGGGCCATCTTCCAGTTCATCTGGGGGTCGAGGATGGACTGGGTGCAACGGGCCACAATGCACGTCAACAGATAACGGGGTTAAAAGGGTGCCCAACGTCGCCCTCACCCTGATGGCCACCTTCATGTGTGGCTGCATCAGACGTAGCGTAGAGCCAAGGCACATGGGCACCAAGTGTCACTATCTGCTGAGGTTCTACCTGTCCCTGGTGTTGCGAAGGATGGGACTGGCGCAGATGCCATGCAATGTGCCAGTCAGCTGGACATTGCCGCACCATTTGTAGTTTGTGGAAAGATTCTTCCGGACCAACACCTTTGACCACAAGTCCATCGGGCAGTGGTCAGCACGGAATGTCCTGCAGGGACTGCAGGGAAATTACTCAATGGATCTTGTGGCGTGGTTCCCAGAGCAGACTGCCCAGCTTGTCTGGAAAAATGTATCATCGCCAGAACTCACCAACAAGCACCAAGACCTGGCTTGGCTGGCGGTGAGGGGAGCCCTCCCAGTCTGATCCTTCCTGCATCGTCGGAACTTCACTACCAGCGCACGCTGCCCTCGGGATGGCTGCTATGGAGAGGAGATGGTTGCCCACCTCTTTGCAGAGTGTGGATTCGCAAATAGAGTATGGAGAGGTCTGCAAGGGCCCCTGTCACGGTTTATTCCGTCACAGAGGACTGTGATTTATTGACTGCGCCCAGGGACGTGTTCAGAGACTAACATCAAGTGCTGCTGGAAGGTCATCAACGCGGTGAAAGATGCTCTTTCCCGAACATTGTTGACCCCCCCCAGCGGAGTGAGATGTCCGTCAGGGAATGTTGCCAACTAGCTTGCTGCAGACTGCAGGAGTACGTGTTGAGGGACGCACTGAAGCTTGGTGCAGCCAATGGCAATGCCAAGGCTCTGTGGGGGAGGACCACAGTCTAGGTTCCTTCCACTGCTGGACATTGGGGGCTGGACAATAAGGGAAGGGATTCCACGCCAGTGGGCCACATGAGTGGCAAGGTTGTGGGGTAAAATTGTGATTTGGGGAAACTGTATTGAATGTATGTGTAGCCTCCGAGAATGTCGAATGGAGTTTTGTATGGATCATGTATTGTATATATTTATTTCTCGAATAAAGTATATTTTGAAATGAAAAAATAAAAATGTTGTGTGCCCTGCTGTCTCCCACTCCTCCTTCAACTCATGTGCCCTGGTCTCCTGCCTTCTACTTCACTCGATACCCAGTTCTCCCTTCCACGCCCAGTGCTTGCTTACCTGCCAGGGATCCGTCCATGTCCTCCAGTATCACCTGATGTTCCCAGCCGAAATGGACCTTGTTGGACGTGTTGTAGTAGCGGACTCGACTGAACCGCACGCTCCAACCTCCTTCAAAATGGCCGGCCAGCCCTAGAGCCGCGCAGCCAGGCCGATCAAAGTTGACCAGCCGGAGCCCCTGCACGGTCAGCCCCTGGTCCAGTGGCAGGACCAGGCCCCGCTGGGTGCAGGAGCCCGGGGGCAGACCCAGGCCGTCAGCGTGACCCACCACCGTCAGGTTCCTGATCAGCGCGCCCCTGGCCTCGCCCCACCCGGACACAGCTCCCCGCTGGATGCGCTGGGCCTCTGCCCCGGATTTCTCGTTGCCGACCAGCAGAAAGTCGTGGAACTGGATGGCCCCTCCGTTCGTCCACTCGGCCCCCTTGCCGCAGCTCCAGGCGGTGAGCGAGCGGAAGACGGCGGGCTCGGGTCGCCAGCCGTTCTCCTCCCTGGGATGATAGTCTGGGAATATCCAGAGGCCGTACCAGCCCAGGGAGTGGGCAGAGTTGTCGTGGAAGAGGCCGAGGGGCAGTCTGCGTGGGCTGAAGGCCTGGGTGTGCGAGGCCCCCTCGGGCCACTGCAGGAGCCGGTACCAGAAGCCGAAGTGGGTGCCGCCCGCGGCCGCGTTGTGCCGCAGGATGTTGCCGGGATGGGTCACCCAGAAGGCGGCCGGCCGGAGGTCGTCGTTGAGTAGACTGGTGCTCCGGCGCACCCGCACGGCCAGGTTGTGTTGCAGGACGTTGTTTCGCTCCGCGCCGTCCTCCAGGAAGAAGGCTCCCCCCATGATATTGAAGGCCACGTTCCCCTCCACCAGCAGCCGGTGCGTGCCGTGGATGGTGACGGCCCGGTTGAAGGTCCGGTGGATGGAGCACCCCCGCACGTACGATTGGAAGGACAGGTCACCCAGCAGATGCCAATGCAGTGGGTAGCGGCCCAGTCTGAAGGCTTGTCCTGCATGATAGATCTGGGGAGGAGAGATTGGGAAGGGGTGGACATGGGCAAGGGGAGATAGAGGTGGCGGGGGGACATGGGGAGAGGAGATCGAAAGGCCGGGAGTGGTGGAGATGGGATAGAGGGCGCGATATAGAGGGCTGGAGGAGTCGAGATGGGGAAATAGAAGGGGCAAGGGAGAAGATACTTGGAGGGGAGAGAAAGAGATTGGGTGGGTGAGGGGAGAGACTGTGAGAGGGAGGAGAGAGAGCGAAGAATGGACCGACGAATGGAGCGAAGAAGAGAGCGAGAAGGACTTTTTTCACACAGAGTGGTGGGTCTCTGGTACTCTCTGCCACAGAGGGTAGCTGAGGCCAGTTCATTGGCTATATTTAAGAGGGAGTTAGATGTGGCCCCTGCGGCTAAGGGGATCAGAGGGTATGGGGAGAAGGCAGGTACGGGATACTGAATTGGATGATCAGCCATGATCATATTGAATGGTGGTGCAGGCTCGAAGGGCCGAATGGCCTACTCCTGCACTTAATTTCTATGTTTCTATGAATGATAAAGCCCGTTGAATGCATGAAAAAGTGTCCTGGACTTCATTCCTCTTGCAACGACGTGCTTTACTCTCATATCAGCATTAAAAATGAAAGCAACACTGATCTAGTGATGGACACATAGTGGTGGAGTAACTCAACGGGACAGGCAGCATCTCTGGAGAGAAGGAATGGGTGACGTTTCGGGTCAAGGCCTTTCTTCAGACTGAAACGTTACCCATTCCTATTCTCCAGAGATGCTGCCTGTCCCGATGAGTTACTCCAGCTTTTTGTGTCTATCTTCGGTTTAAACCAGCATCTGCAGTTCCTTCTCACACTGATCTAGTGAGATGGATTTAGTGGTCAGTGTGCGGCCAGCTCTAGGGCAGAGGAACAAAATGAAAATTAGACGAGTAGTGAATGGCCCTTAGCTGAGTCCCATTTATCTGTTCCTTTAACTCCTCATCTCAGGCAACGACGATCGAAACCCTAACGTTGATTCAAGCGACAGTTCCTCACTTTCTGCCTGGGCAAATTAACCTTGGGCTTCATCACTGCACTGCTACGCAGCTTAGGATGGATTGGATGGGTCGATGGTTGTGTGGGGCAAGGTTAGTACTAAGTGGGCCGGGGTAGGGCATTGGCATGAGGTTGGTGGTGGGTCGGGATGGCGGTTGAGGCGTGTTGGTGGTTAGGTGGGTGGGCGGTAGATTGGCGCTTGTGGTTGGTGGTAGGGTTGCCTGAGCGATGGGTTGCGGCATGTGGGATCGATGAAGGATTGGGGCATGTAGTGGCGTGTCAAGAGTTTGGGCATGTGGTGGGTTGGCAGGAGGAAGGTGGAGTGTGGGGAGGTTAGGCGCATGTGGTGGGTGGGACATGAGAAAGGTTGAGGTGTGTGGTTGGTGGTGGATGGGTCGAGAGAAGAGATGGGACGTGTGGTGTGTGGAGGGAGGGAGGGAGGGAGGCAGATGGAAGTTGGCGCGGGGGTAGTGGGGACTTACCTCAACGTATTCAATTCTGCCCACCACCATCCCGCGGTCGGGTCTCGGAGAGTGGAACATGATGCAGCCTCCATACTCGTCACTTCCCATCTCCTCGCCCAGCCGTCCCTGGAAGCAGGTCTGGGTGGCAAACTCGCCTGCGGGGACAGGAGTTGCTGGCTAAGGAAGCGAAGCATCACTGGGAGCCCCCTCGGTTTCACACACGACCCTCTCTCCCGTCTGTGGACGTTCCTGGCACGGCCAACGATGGTCGTCCATCCCCTGGGCGCCATTGGGGTTATGTGCTGCCACCTTGATGTGACCTTTGTGGTGGGAGTGCTGCACGCCTGCTGTAGAAGAAGGTCTGGGATCTAGACCCAAGGACAATGGGTGTTGGGCCAGACAGTCCCAAGCCCTGAATGAGGAGGTGGGCTTGGAGTTGGTAAGCCGGTCAGGGCGGGAAGGTCCGCTTGGGAACGGTCCACGAGAGGGATGTTGGGCGGAGGGACCGGATGAGGCAGCTAATCTTCAGACGCACAGTTGCCTGATGGTGCCCCGGGAGTGGCCACAGTGGGTGCGGGAGCGGACGTGAGTCGTGCCCAACCTGCCCAACCTAAGCCGTACCCGTGTCGAACTCTTCCGGGCAGCGTTCGATGATGTCGCTCCACTCTTCGTTAATGGAGCCTCGGACCACCACATTGCGAGTCAGCAGCCCCACCTCCGCCCGGGCTTGCAGCGTTGCCCCGGACAGCGAGAGCACGGTGCCCAGGTGACGATACCGCAGCGGTTCCATCAGGTTGAGCATCCTCCCGTCAGATGACACGCCCTCGATCGTCCTCTGCTCACTCTCCCTCTGGCTGTGTCTACCCGTGGGAGGAAGGGATTACAAGTAGTAAACAGGCACGGGGTTAACCCAGGTACCACAGTCCCACCTGAGCAACGTCGATGGGAGCCAGTATATTCCTTGTACAGATATACGAGAACAACGCGTGGTCGAAAGGCCTGGACTTAAAACCAATGTTTTTGTTTTTGTTTCATGTTTTTCCAGTGGCCGAAAGGTCAACAAAGGGTAGGGAGAGAGGGTAGTTGTATCCAAGTTCCACAGCACAAGACAAGGGCCATTGCTCCCGAGGGGAAGTACAGCGGCTACATTGCAAAGAGTATCACAGCAAGCAGCCAGACACTACAGAAATTAGGGCGATGGGCAAAGATGTCCAGCACGCCCTGAGCACGTTCCCGTGCAATTTTGATTGCAGGTGCCTAACGATCGCCGAGAGGGTCCACAGTGTCCTCGTTTTATCGTTGCATGTCTGTTAGCACTTCGACGGTACTGCGCTTCCCAGGCCGCGGCACACCCACACCGTCCTCCCCACGCCGCGGCGCTCCCTGGCTGCCCTTCCCTTTGCGCGGCGCTACCCAGTCTGTCGAGATCTTGAGATGAAGTGGCTGCAGTGGGACGGAATCGCAAGACTGGAGACGGTGATGCACCCCGGCCGCCCGTGAACGTGGCGCGGGTTAACGCAGCCAGCCAGCCGTGAAGGCATGACGTGCCTGGACCTACCTGCCTCCCGTTGATGCAATGACAATCTCGTCCCCTGCCCTCCAGGTCACCGCTTTCTGCAATCTGATGGTGGAAGAACCTTCCTCCGCTGTCTCAGCCAGGTGAGTCCAGGTTACAGGAATGGGCAGACCTGAGTGATGAGATTGATAATCACAGCCCCTGTCAAAGCAAATCTAAAATCTACGCGTGCAAATAAACATTACTTCAGAGGGAGAAATGGCAAATGTGTGGACTAGCTCAGATGGGGCATTTTGGTCGGCATGGACGAGATGAATCGAAGGGCATGTTTCTGTGCTGTATGACTCTGTGACCGGCATTGATGCTCTTCGAGGAATAGACATGTGTTCTTCACGCCTGCATAAATATGCAGGCAGTTCCAGTTGGAGTAGTGTGTTGGGGTTCTGCACCTATGATTTATAAGCTTGTGGAGCAGATAATGGGTGCAATTTATTTCCATTTTCAGTGAGCCTTTGATAACATTTCACTCAACAACCAACATCGCAATGTTGGGCTCAAACTATCTCGTGTTTGTCTTGGATTGTATCATTAATTTACAAGATTCAACTGCTTCAACTTCAGCGACTTTGCTAGAGGCACTGTGCTCTAATGTTTCTGCGCTGGTTCCCAGCTTCATGAGTCTACAGTACTTTGCGATGAATAACTGAGGTGGTTAAGTTAAAACCTGATGCACTCAAACATGGCAAAGCTACCACATCTACACTGAGGGTGCATTCAGCTGATTCCTGTCAAGATCACCGGCCAGCTTCAGGGTTATTGACTGCAGGAGAACAGAACGGCAGCAATTCACACCTGCAGACACACGTCGAGAGATTCCAGGAGCTGCATCCATGTTCATACGAAAGGAGCACAATTAGGCCATTCGGTCTATCATGTCTACACTGTCATTTAATCATGGCTGATCTACCTTTTCCTCTCAAGCCTATTCTCTTGCCTTCTCCCAACAACCCTTGACACCCTTACTAATCAATAATCTGTTCATCTCCGCCTTAAAAGCACCCAATATCTTGGCCTCCACTGCTGTCTGTAGGGATTTATTGGCTCTCGGGCTTTAACATGGAACAATGTTCCTCTCTGTTCACTGGGTGCGATGCTGAGATGGAGGCGTGAAACGTGTTTGGAGATGAATCTCTGCGTTTGCCACTTGATCGCCTCCTGCTTCCGTGAGTCACGCTCACTCAATGTGATGATCCCCATGTGAAAGGCCTCTCAATGTGTCATGAGGGTTAAGGTGCAATTTGAGTGCAGGCTGATGCTATTTGATAGTTGGTGTACGTTGGAAACCGCTGTGGACATTAAGCAATTGGAGGCTTACCATGGAGGTCCAACGTTCCCTCTCGAACTGCCAGCGTCTTGGCTCCATACAGGGGCAGCTCCTTGGAGCGTAGGTGGCCGTGAAGGGTGATGATGGCCTTGTGGCTGAACGGAGTGGAGTTGGTTCCCACCTAGCCAAGGAGAATTGTAACAGTTAAAGTACAAGATCCACTCACAGCATCACAGCCCCTCTGCACCCATGACACAGAGACTGGGAACCTTCTGCGGCAGATTCCCAGTATCCGTGGAAATTCGAATGGTATGCTGGCCCTCGGAAGCCTCTTGAGTTTTCTGGGAGCTGTCGCCCTCCATCTCTCAGTAAATCTAGGACCCCAACGCTCCTCTGAAGCAGAGCAGAGTGCATCGGAAAGGCAACGTTACCACAGCCCCGTCCGAGGTGGTCTATAGTCTGCTTCCACAGTCAACAAAGCCTTTCATAATCATTCAATTTAAATCTTGCTGCTCGTATTATCTGTCTAACGGATGGCCGGACAAAGTGCGAACTTCTTAGCATCCTGATTGGAAGAAATTATGCCCCCTCGGAGGAATTTGGAGCCACAATGGGACTCTTGGAGTTTTCCTTCCCAGAGATAGGGGCTTTCTTGGAATATCCCCACCTGAAACGATGCCTAGCCATGTCCTCACCAGATGCTGCCTGACTCGCTGAGCTATTCCAGCATTTTGTGTGTTGCTTAAGATTCCTGTGTCTGCAGTTGCTTGTCCCTGTTCCCTGCATGCAGAAACCTGAGGACCAGAGTATCCCAGCCCCTGCCCCCGTTACCTGGAGTAGCCCGCCATCTGTGATGAGAATATTTTCAGCCTGGAGTTCAATATCTGCCTCATCGAAGACGAGTGCTCCACCTGTACACACAAAAGATTCGGGGAGGTAGGTGATTTTTGTTCTGCTCCAGAGTCCCGCCATTCTGCCCGGTCACTGCCCGGCGGGTGAGGCGCCATGGGCGATGCAGGCAATGTTTAAAAAATGGACAGCGGCAGAGAATACCTCGAAGGGCTGGGCTTTCTTCCAGCAGAGATCAGGTGAGAAGAGAGCTGATAACCTGCATGTCCCCCTCTTGAGGAAGCTCCCATAAAGGTGATCATCAATCAAGTCAACAGGAAACTGGAAAACTGACCTAGTGCACAGGCCATCATGGACACGCTCTCACGGGGTTTAAATTGGGTTAAAGATAAAGTTGGATTATTACGACGGGTGAAGGATGGAGCCAAATGCTGGTGGAACAGAGGGTCACATAACCTGCTCCTTTCCTTGGGTAATCTCGAGCCGTGTGAGTCTATGGAATTGATGCGCTACAATGCTGAGAATTATATTCTGCACTCGGTACCTTGGTCTATGTATTGTACTTGGATGTATTTATGTATAATATTATCTGATCTGATTGGATAACATGCTAAACAAAGTGTTTCACTGTGCAGTACCTCGGTACATAAAACAATAAGAATTAATCTAAGCCATACTGCATCGACGCACATACACGGAAGACTCAGTACAGTGGCGCAGCGGTAGAGTTGCTGCCTTACAGCGCCTGAGACCCGGGTTCGATCCTGACTACGGGTGCCATCTCTACAGAGTTTGTACATTCTCCCTATGACCGCGTGGGTTTTCTCCGAGCGATCTGGTTTCCTCCCAAGCTCCAAAGATCAATGGGTTTGTAGGTTAATTGTCTTCAGTAAAATTTGTAAATTGTCCCCAGTGAGTAGGATAGTGTTAGCATTCCGGGGTAATCGCTGATCGGCGCGGATTCGGTGCCGCGCGGACTTCCGCGCAGCATCTCCTCGGTCTAAGGTAAAGTCTAGTCTTCGGGTGAAATGCGTGTGATCGAGGGGGCTTGTTTTGGGAATGCTCGTTAATAAGCAGCACAGGAGCTCGCCCAGCTTCAATTAGGTGATTTTCTGTGGAGCTGTGTTTAGAGGCTCCCTGAATCCACAGAGCTCTGTCTGCCTTCGGTCCCAGTCCACTCTCCCCGCCTCCCTGAACCCCGTTGCAATTCACCCTGTGGCAGTGACACTGCTGGGGTCAGCCAGGCGGTAATCACCTTGAATGAGGAGCATCTTCAACACAGGGGTGCTTTGGTCCAGCAGTATGGTCTGTCCCTTGGTGATGACGACCAGTGAGCCTCTCTCAGGGGGAGACAGTCCTCCCCACGTGAACCATGATGACCACACATCCACGTAGTGGAAATCTGCAAAGTCCTGCCGAAAGTGATGAACAATGGATGGTATACGGAAACGAGAACAGGACCAGGCCATTCAAGTCAAGATTATTATGCAAAGGTAAACGCGCAATGAAAAATCTCCTCGCCTGTTCTGCGATTTATTAAGATATTAGCTGATCTTCTACCTGAACAGCATTTCTCTTGATATTACCCACAGACGTCACTTCTTCCTCTTCAAAATCCGATGAGCTTTTATTTTATACTACTGACTCCCAAAAAGACAAAATACCCATCTTCCTGATGTCCAAAATTTCAATCAACGATGTACATTAGGGTCTAACCCCACCCCTTTATACCTAACCAATCCTCATCCCTCTGCATCCCCCCCCCCCCCCCCACCCGCCCTTGCTTAAGCTCAGACTCTCAGACTGTCGGTGTCTTTCAATGAACATGTGTTCCCTTACCAGTTTGGCGATGCCATTTCCCCCTACGTTAACCTTGACTTTGGTCTTCTGTGAAAGGGACTGTGCCCCAGTGATGCACACAATGTAGGTGTCGTTCACAAACTGGATCTCGCAGGCAGCTTCAGCTATAGTAACAGAAGTCTCATTTACGCTGAAAGCACAAATGTAAGCATTAGTTTGGAGGGTTAGATGCTACAGCTGAGCAAGGCCGCTTCAGCCTAGGGTAGTAGTAATGGGACCATGTACTTTATTTTCATCTATTCATTTCTTGAGACCAGGATATGACTGGCAAGGCCAGCATTTATTGCCCATCCCAAATTACCCTTGAGAATTGGTGATAACTGCTCCCTGGTGCTTTAGATGAAGGTCGCCCTGCATGCAGTGGGAGAGGGAGGTCAGCAGCGATGAAGAAAATGGATACATTTCCAATCCAGGACAGTGTCTTTCAAGAGGGGGAGCCGTGGGTGGTGGTGCTCATGTGTATGCGTTGCCCTTGTTCTTCTTAGCGTTGAGGTCATGAGTTTGAGGGTTCTGTGACAGTACCCTGGGCGAATGCATTTGTACTGCAGTGCATTTGTGGACGGTACACAGTGCAGATATTGTATTCCAGTGGTGGAAGGAGGAGATCTTCATGGTGATGGATGGAGTACTGAACAAGTAGCCTGATTGTTGGCCTCAGGCTGGCACGGTGGCGCAGCGGTAGAGCTGCTGCCTCAAAGGGCCTGAGATCCGGGTTCAATTCTGACCACGGGTGCTGTCTGTACGGAGTATGCACGTTCTCCCCGTGACCTGCGTGGGTTTTCTAACGGGCGCTCCGGTTTCCTCCCACACTCTAAAGACGTGCGGTTTTGTAGATTAATTGGCTTCGGTAAAGATTGTAAATGGTTCCCTAGTGTGTGTGCGTGTGTGTAGGATAGTACTCTTGTGCGGGGATCGCTGGTTGGCGCGGATTCGGTGGCCGAAGGGCCTGTTTCCGTGCTGTGTCTGTGTCTCTAAACTGATTGAACTGGTTGCTGACGAGCTTCTTGACTGCTGGAGGCTGCATTCAATAGACGTGGAGAGTTCTCCTTCACACGTCAGTTATGCCTTGTTGATGGTGGAGAGGCTTTGGGTGTCACTCGCTGGAAGATACCTGTCACTGGGCTGTTCTTGTGGCCACAATGTTGCATGGCTGATTTTCTTCAGAATAGGACCCCCCCCTCATGTCTCTTTACTGCAGAGGATTCAACAGCCAGAGGTCCTGTAATCCCCTTCTCCTTCATACAGCTCAATCTCCACATGGCATCACCAAGGTACTCATGGGCCGGGTGTAGAAATCCCTTCTAAACTTTTCACAACACTGAAATGTAAACTGAGATGATTGGACTGCCCACATACATTATTTGGAGAGTGATATAGAGCTGGTGGCATAACTGATCTTGCTTGTCTCACGCCACTACAAGCTGGGATGCTGAGCGAGAACGTGTGATGGATGTGTGGTTGGTTTGACCGACTGAGACCACTCATGCTGAGGCACCAGGCATTAAAGTGGAAGTGTATGGTAGCAAGAAGCCAACTAATGGGAACAGGCTCAAACCCGAGGCTCCTTCAACAAAATCCAGTGTGTAAGGTTTGGTGTGTTTAGGATTAAAATTTACTTTAAAAAAAATTGTTGCACTTGAACATGTTTAATGTAAAGCAACATATTTCCTGAATACAACAAACAAAATTGGAGCATAAAATTATTTGCCGGATTGAGATTATTGCGAATGCCATCCAATTGGATTGGGTTCTTAACTCACCTGAAGCCAGTTCCCTTGATGGTAAGTTTGGTGCCTCCTGCTGTGCCACCTCGTCTGGGCTTGATGCCGGTCACCACAGGGGTCAAGGCTGATGCGTAGGTGAAAGCACTGGGCAGTTGGCTTAAAGTTTCATTGTTCACGACAGTCACATTGCACTCCTGCTGAGGTCCAGTCCCTAGACAGACAGGTGTCACAGGGTTAGTCTGCGTCAGCGATCTAACTCAAATAATCATCTCTCATCGCCAACTAAAAGTATCTTGTGACAGAAACAGTAAGATGAGGGCATTTGGGACCAAAAGTGGGAACTACCCACTACCTGCTCCTGCTCTATGAAACATGGGAGAATACAGAATAAAATATCAACCGCTCAGAGGTTGATGCGGATCGAGGGACTGAGCAGCACTGATGTGTTCTCGCCAGCTGTGCAACTGAGCAAGCACAGAGCGGCGACACCAACAAACAGCAATGCATATTCCTGCTGCACCCTCCACCTCAAATGCCTCGATGCACACTGTGCATTACAGTTCCGATGTAGGAAATAGATAATATTGGCCTTGGTGGTGGGATAAAATGTTCAATCAGTCAATCTCACTCTCTCTCCAATGCAAATCGGAAGGTTTTGAACAAGTGTAAACCCAGAACTTTAAACACAATACTTGGACTAGCATTCTGGTTTGGTGCTTTGTGCCACACTATGGGAGAGCAGTATTGGGGGAGCTTTGCACTGTGAGAAGGGCGATGATGAGGAAATGTTGGACCGTAGGAGAAGCTTGACTCAGGACGTGCCCCACTATGAGAGGCAGGGTACTGAGGGTGCGCCACACTGTGTTAGGTGCGGTTCTAAGGGAGTGTCACACCGTGGGAAGGGCAGTACCAAAGGAAAGCAGGATTGTGGTGAGACTGAAGAAGGATTAAGACCGGAAACATCACCTATACCTTTTCTACAGAGATGCTGCCGGACCCGTTGAGTTAGGGGCCTGTCCCACTTGGGCAACATTTTAGGCGACAGCCTGAACAGAGGTTGTCACGTCGTGGTTGGGTTGTGACGAGTCGTAACGTGTGGTGACGCATGTAGTGACGCCCGGTGTCCCCTCCCGCCCCAGGATTTTGGAATGTTCAAAATCCTCGCGCGACATATGCTTGTGTTATCTTGTCGTGCGCCCTTTCACACAATGACGTAGGGGTGATGCACGGTCATCGCCTATGCTAATTTATTGTGCATCATCGTGCGTCACCATGCGGCAACGATGCATCATGATGCTTCGCGATGTTGCCCCAGATGATGCAAACCTGTCGTGGACGTACATTGACGTCGCTTGACGGCTGTGACATCACAGGTGCTGTTCTATGCTGTGGGATGCCAACCTACGGCTACACATGGTGACGCATGCCTGTCCTATGGTGACGCATGGCGATGCGTGGAAATTGGTGATGCATGGTGACGTGGAGTGTCGTATCTTGACGCGGCTGTATTCCTTTGACGGTTTTCAGGCCACATCGGGCGTCAGTGGTGAGGGGGGAGGGGGTCGTAATGAGGGAGCAACGCACATCTGAATGGACAGTTCCCGGGACACTATTCTGAACAGCAGGGCTGTCCTGATATCTGAGCCGATGCTCATCCCTCAATCAACATAACCAGAACAAAACTGAACTGTTTGGCAACACCGCTCCACTGTCAAGGCATGAGTCGGCTACGAATATATTTATTGATGCGTTTCCTACACACACAGTGACAACTCTTTCAAAACGTTTCCTTTGATGCGAGGTCTTTTAGCCGTCATTGAAAAGAGCGGCAAGAGTATGCGCGGCTTCAGCTATGCAGTTGCGTTATTGAGACTGGCAGAGGGTAGTGAAGTCCAATGGTGACGGTACAGGACACATGATCATGGTGCAAACGGAACCCTTCTGTTTATGCCAACCCTTTCTCCCACAACAAGGATCGCGGGCAATGCGGGTTCCCGGCTGTTTGGTGGCGAACGGTTGTTGGCCAGCAATGAGATGGAGCTAGTTGAAATGGGGAGATTGAGTATTCCCCATTGGCCACGTACGGTAAAGTGCAACATGGATAGGTGAGTTTGACAGCCAATGACCGAATGTGGGGCAGGTTGGGCAGGTGCATGTCCAAAGAGAATTGAGAATAAAACCACAGATTGATTAAGGGCTGAAAGCAGGGAGACCACCCCCCCCCATCCCATCAGTAGCCGGAGTGCAGTCTGTGGTGGACTCCCCAGTCTAGTGAAAACTGGGCCCAGAGTATCGGTAACGTGGCGCTGCGCGTCCTCACCGTTATTCAGCGGCAGGTAGCAGCGGAGGCTGCTGGAGTTGGAGGTGGACGGTTCCACCTTGCATTCACCGTCGCATACGAACACCCGCGACCTCTCTCCATCAAATCCATTGCCCCACACCGTCAGGAGCAGGCCACCGCCGAAGCTGCCTAAGAACCAAGAGTAGACGCATGGTTAAAATTAGGCTTCCCTGTCCAATCCGATACTCGATGCAGCAACTGAGAGGCAGGGCGGCCTAGTGACGCAGCGGGAGAGTTGCTGCCAACAGCGCCAGAGACTGGGTGCTGTCTGTACGAAGTTTGTACGTCCTCCCCGTGACCACGTGGAGTTACTCCAGGTACTGTGGTTTCCGCCAATATCCCAAACACATGCCGTATCTCTAAACGAAACTAAACAAAACGAAACTATGACAGACCCAAGTATACGTGAGCATAAGCATTTCCAGGTGACAGGGCAAGTTCTAGGACCTATGGAAGAATGCTTGGCTTTATAAATCGGGATCATTCGCGTTAACCTCCTGTTCGGGTTAATGTGCAAGGATAACCTGGATAAAACCTGCTTTAGGTGCACACAAAATACTGGAGTAATTCGGCGGTTCGGCCAGCATCTCGATCTCTATCTACCAGCCTGACCCGCTGAATTACTCCCGCTTTTTGTGTCTATCTTCGATTTAAACCAGCATCTGCAGCTCCTTCCTACATTGCTTTAGTTGTAGTTTAGAGGACAGGAGCACAACACCAGGAAAACGACGTCCCGGTGGGGTGTGAAAATAATTCCCCCGAATGGCTCAGGAATGGAGGACACTGCTGGGTTTTTGCATCCGCGACAGGGGGTTAATCCTGGCCCAGGGCGTTGTCACCTCCAGTGAGTTTAAACATTCTCACGCGGAATATATGGTTTGCATTGACAAATTAGACAGGCCGTGATTGTATCTGATGGTGTTGAAAATAGATAGTTGCACATTGATTAAAACATTGCAGAGCTTGTGGGGCGTTGACCGGGTGGATTTAGACTGGTGGTTTCATCTTGTGAGAGACTTTGGATCTCCATCAAAAGGTAGTGGAAGCAGTGTGTTTGGCTATTTGCAAGACAACAGCAGATAGATGTAGGATAAACAAGGGGTAAAAGGTTACTGGTTAGACACGACTATGGAGGTGAGGTTAAAAACAGAGCCGCAGTGTTCCCATGAAATGACGCATTGGTTCAAGGGGCGAGTGGCTTACTCTTGCTCCTAATTCACAAGTTCAATAACATTTCAAGGATTTGTTCTCTATACATGCCTTTAGTCGGAAAGACAGAGATTATGTTGAGTTGGTATTGAAATAAGAATGCAGATACTGCATATCCCCTGGTAGCATGTTTCAGCACAATTGGGTAGGTGCCCCCAGCGTGATGTCCCACGGTACACTCCACACAGCTCTCGTTAGCCATGGTCACACTGCACAAGATACCATCTATCGAAACTGAGACCTCGGAGGCAAACGATCCCAGACTTTGTCCAACGATGACGAGTCTCGTTCCGCTCGCACCTAAAACCGGAGAGAATTGTTAAAACGCCTCTTGGATTCAATGTTTCAGAGTGTACTTTGGAAACTGGCAATACCAAGATGTGGCGATGGTGTGAATGAAAGGAGGGAGGCAGGAGCGCACGTGGAGCACAGGCAACACCACCAGCCATTGGGCCACCGATTTAACTCTCTGTGCATGTCCTTGTAATACTAACCTACCGGTCCATAATTTAGGACATCTGCCTTCTGCAATTCACGCCTCCGGCAGCCCCTGGGAGGTGTGATTGTCCAGAGTGAGGGGACACTGGCAGGAATTAAAGCAACGGTCCAATGTAATCTTCCAGGGCAATGGTAGGTGGATGTTAGGGAATGGCAGGGGAGGTGTGGAAGGTTAGGATGGGTAGGGTGGGAGCTGGGGAAGGGCGGGATAAGTTGTGATTACGTAGAGGGTTTGGGGGTGATGGTGTGCGTTGGCAATGGGTGACGTAGGTTAGAGATGGGGTCTGGAGTGATGGAATGGGTCAGGTGGTTTCGGTGCTAGTTCTGTGTGAGGGAGGATGAGGTGGTTGGGGATGGGTGGAGGTTGGGTGGGATGTGTTTAAGGGTGAGAGAATGGAACATGTTGCTGTCCGGTGACGAATGGGGATGGTGCGGGTCAAGGGTTTGGTGTCGGCTCTGAGTGAGTGAGGGAGGATAGGATGGTTATGGAAAGGTGGGAATTGGGATAGGGTGGGTCAGGTGGGCTGTGTGTTGACTCTGGGTGAGGGAGATATAGTTGGGGAAGGATGTGGGTGGAGTGGGATGGATGGAGAAGGGAGTGTTGGGGCTGGGTGAGGGAGAATTTGATAGGTGGAGAGTGCTGGATTGGTCGTGAAATTACTCCCCAGTGCAAGGGTTCATATTAGACTGGAGATACATGCTGGAGGTTGAAGTTCTAACAAGCACTCACCGGTGGTTGGAGAGATAGCGAGGATGGTGGGAGTCTCCGTCTGGTTACAGGTGAACTTGAGGAGCGGGTACACCGTGGAATGAACTGTAATCTTCACGTTGGCGATGCCTGGATCACAGGGTGGGGTGACACACTGGACTTCACCCGGGGTGGTGGCGAGAATACTACAAGGGGAACCATCGACCAGGACGGTGGTTGCCCCCTGGACAAAGCCGTTGCCCGTGATGGACAAGGTGGTGCCTCCGTTTACGCCTCCTGAAGCTGGTAACAGGGAAGCGGATGCAGCAGTGGTGACCCAAAGCGTTTCGCGGGAAACACCCTTGTCCGATATCAAAACCTTCAGGGAGTGTGCGCCCACGGGTAGCGGTCCCACCGTAGTGTTCAGTCTGCTGTCCGAAACAACACTAGGTTTAAAGCTGGTGTCGCCCACAAGAATAAAGACCAGCTCGGCACTGTTGCCGAATCCGCGGCCACTTATGGTGATCTCGGTGTAGACAGTGAGCAGGATTAGCGGGGACACAGTCTGCAAGATAGGAGCGACGCTCGTGTTGTAGGTGAAGCCACATGAGCCGCGACAGACAGCCGGGTGTCCTCGCACCCAAACGCTCACCGGCCCACTGGTCTCCATAGAGGGCGAGGAATCACAGAAGACGTGCGTGTAGTTCACCGACACCACGGTGCAAGACACGGCCGCAAGCTGCACCTGCACGGCGCTGGGGTCATGTCCGAAGCCGGAGCCGGCGAGGGTGATCCTGGTGCGGCCTGTGGTGGAGCCCAGGCTGGGGCTCACCCCATCAACGTGAGGGAGCAGGACGAAGCGCCGGCTGAATTCATCCGATGGGGTGGAGATGGCAGAGCCGTGGTTGTGGACTTTCACCGACACCAGGGCTGCCACGCCGATTTCCATCGTTCCCTCCGCACCCACCCGGCACAAGAGCTCGCTCTCTGTACTGTTTTCAACGACGCACGGGCGGTCTCCGACTCGTACCTGGAACAGGCCAGCGTAACTGCATGAGCAACGGGCCACACTGTCCCAGTCTACGCTGTCAAAGTGAACCCCACGGCTACGCCCTTTATTCTATTATAGCCCAAACCAGAAAAGAGTAAAAAGTAGCTGGGAGAAAGAGGGAGAGGGACATCGTGAGAGAGAAAGAGGGGGAAATGTAGAGAGGGAAATGACAGAAAGACTGAGGAAGCGAGAGAGAGAGAGAGAAGAGAAAGAGACGAGGTGTGTGTGTAGGGGACAAGGAGGGGGAATACAGTGAAATAGAAGTAATGAGATGGACTGGACAGAGATATAGATAGAAAGAGAGGGAGATGTAGAAAGAGGGAGAGCTACCTCACTGGGCCTAGAGAGATCTGCATTTTTTAATCTTGTATTGTATTTTTTTTCAATACGATATAATTACAGAGGTAAACACAGATAGTTACATAAGTATGTAGGGGCTAAATTAAACGTGTTGTGATTGAACGATGAAACACAACGCCACCTCTTGGTCTGAACCATAACCATCACCGCGGCAGCAACTTTGCCTGAAGGCCAGGGCAGTTCAATAAGCTGCTCACACTCACTCTCCAGGCCAGCAATGCCAAGAGGAATAAAGGTGAAAACCATGTCGAATTACCTCATTTGCACAGGTGACGTTGCTGAATCCAGTGCCCACAATGGTTAGTCTGTCGAACAGGGTCCCGTTGGAAGGTGTGATGCTGCTGATGGTGGGCGTGTAGCAAGGAGACAGGAGGAATGTGAAGCGTTCGTTGTATGAAGTGCTGTTCAATGTCTGGGTGCAGTTGGGGATGGCTGCTGCACAGTTATCACTGTGCTCCTGCTGTGACTGCACCGTCTCCGTGTATCCTAGCGATAAAAAAAACATGCTGTCGTCAGCAGGGTACAAATAAAGCAACCCATCGAAGACCAGTCCCTGGTGTAGTCGTCCATGTTCCTCGGCCTGTTTGTGCCTTCTCCATCTGCACCTAGTCTGGCGAATCCTTCCTTACTTGCAAAATTCCTCATTACAATCAGTCTGAATTCCCAACGTCTTCTATCCATTCCTTCCACAGATGTTGCCTGACCAACCTAGTTACTCTAGGTTACTTGGCTTCTGTGTTTTTTCAAGTTTCCAGCATATTTAGTTCCCGTGTTTCCATTTCACTACTTCGCTGCAAAATTTACCATTTTATAATTCTCATCTTGTTTCCTACTCCCTTCATGGCCCTCACCCTTCCCTTTCTGTGTTGACACAGAACAATAGGAGCACCATAAGGCCATTCAGTTATTTGAGTCCTGCTGCACCATTCAATATGATAATGCCTTCCCTCTGTCCCACACCTCAAGCTTCAAATATGAAAATCTATGTACTTCCTGATATATATTCAGCAGTAGCCTCCACGACAAACCGTGGAGTTAGTTTCAACAGATGCACCTTAGTGAGCATCTTATCAGAATGCATCACAGCTTGATTTGGCAACTACTCTGCCAATGACTGCAAGAAATTACAGAGAATGGTGGACATGGCCAGGTCCATTGCACAAACCAATTTCCCTCCCTTCGACTGCATCTATATCTCACGCTGCCTTGGCAATGCACCTAACATAATCAAGCACCATTCTTACCCCAGTTAGTCTTTCTTCTCCCATCAGGAGGAAGATATAAATGCTTGGAAGCATATACCACCAGATTTAAGCACAGTTTATCCCTCACCGTTATCAGATTCTTAAATGCACCTCTCATATGATCTTCCAATCTACCTTGTTACAGTCCTTTCACTTTTTGTTTTACATGCTTGACCTTTGTACCTATAACATTAAGTTCCTTACTCTTTTTTTTCTCTTGCAGGACGTGTTGTATTGTGTATGGTATGACTTTTGTAGATGGCACACAAAACTATATATTTTTATTGTATCTTAGTATAAACGACAATAACAATGCAGTACAATTATAGACCGGTTATCTCAACATCAGTGGTAGGAAAAATAACGAATTCCAGATGAAGGAAAGTACTGACGAACATTTGGAGATTAAAAATATAAGAATCAACAGATGCCAAGGCACATTTTACTTGATCTACAATATTACATTTTTTGAAATGCGGCCTCACTGACATCTTATACAAATGTCACATGACCTCCCAACTATGCTCAATACTCAGGCTGATGAAGGCCAATGCTCCAAAAGCCTTTTTGACCACCCGATCTAGCTGAGGCTCCACCTTCAGGGAACTATGCACCTGCACCTCTAGATCCCTCTGCTCTATAACACTACCCAGAGCCCTACCATTCATTGTGTAGGTCTAGACCATGTTAGACTTCCTAAAATGCAACACCTCACATTTTTCTGCATTAAATTCCATGAACCATTCCTCAACCCATTTGGTTAATTGATCAAGATCCTGCTGCAATTTTTTCACAACCATCTTTAGTATCTACCTTTGTCTCCTCTGCAAAATTGCTCATGTTACTGTGTATGTTCTCATCCAAATCATTGATAAAGATGACATAGAGTAACGGGCCCAGTACTGTACCCTGGTGCACACCACTGGTCACAGGCCTCCAGTCCGAGAAGCAACCTTACACCATCATTCCTTCCATTAAGCCAATTTTCTATCCAGTCAGCTATCTCTCCTTAGGTCCCCATCCGAGTTCCACAGGGATCGGTGCTGGATCTGTCATCTGTGATGTATATCAAAGACGTGGACATAGACAGGTTGGTTAGTAAGTTTTTAGATGACACCAAATTTGCGGGAGTGAGGAAGGCTGTCAAAGAATACAGACAAACTACAGAAGCGGGCAGAGAAATGGTAGATGAAGTTTAATCCGACCAAATGTGATGTGCAGCACCGTGGGAGGTCGAATGTAAGAGGAATGTACATGGTTGAATGGCAAGACCCTTATCAGCACTGACATGTGAGGATGTTGAGGTCCAGGTCCATGGTTTCCCGAAAGTGGCAACATAAGTAGATAGAGTGGTAAAGAAGGCTAATGGTATTCTTGGCTTCTTTGATGGGGGCATTGAGCGTAAGAGTCAGGAACCTGTGTTGCAGCTTTGTAGGTTAGGCTGTATTTGTAGTATAATGTGCAGTTCTGGCCACCCCATTACAGAAAGGATGTGGAGGCTTTGGAAAAGGTACAGAGGAGGTTTACCAGAAGTATACTTGGATTAGGGGGGGGGGGGGGGGTTGCTACAGGGAGGGGTTTGCTACATGTTGGAAAACTTGGGACATTTTTTATAGAACATCAGAGGTTTAGAGAAGAACTGATAGAAGTATATAACATTTTTGAGTGGCATAGATAGAATAGACAGTCAGAACCTGTTTTCCTAGGATGGAAATGTAAAAGGATTAAAGTAAGAAAAGCAAAGTTTAAAGGAGATGGGTAGGGCAATTTTTTTGCAAAGGTTGGTGGCTGCCTGGAATGTGCTGCCAGGGCTGGTGGGGGACACTGGAGGTCAGTATGTGAAGTAGCTACGTGACCAACTGTGTCACTGTGACACCCAGCTCAATGTTATCTGAGACTCTGTAGATACCTAAACAAATATGGTTGCATGCTCAAATCTCACTCCAGATGTTGCATTCTTTGTGATCATCTAGGAAAAAAAATGACTGGCAGATCATCAGGTCACAAAGTCATAAGTGATAGGAGCAGAATTATGTCTTCTCCGCCATTCAATCATGGCTGATCTATCTCTCCCTCCTAACCCCATTCTCCTGTCTTCTCCCCATAACCCCTGACACCTGTTCTAATCAAGAATCTATCTATCTCTGCTTTAAAAATATCTATTGACTTGGCCTTCACAACATTCTGTGGCAAATAATTCCACAGATTCACCACCCTAACGACGAAGTACTGTTGTCACTGTCCCTTCAGTTTTTCACTGTACACATCACAATAATGAACCAATAAACCTAGATCCATACATTCTTGATTATTGACTTTGAGATTCCATTCTGCTTTTAATGGTAGAATATGTGGTGCACGATGTACCTTTCAATAATTGTCAGACTTTTCCGTCGTTACTGAAGAACTGTGATGTACTACAGGAAATGTCCATGACTGGAGAGCATTGGTCTACCTATCTACAATGTATATGCTACTGAAATTAGAACACAAAGCCAAAGTAGATTTATTTTTGCCTCAAAAACAATTCTCATTGGACAATACCAGTGTCACCGACGCCTCATGCAATGGGTGGCCTGTTTAATTGCAAAAAATGTGGACCGAGACAAATACCATAATCGCAGTGGCCTTAAGGGCCTGTCCCACTTGGCCGTTATTTGCGCCTCATTTACGTGTCATATGTAAAATAGGTTGACGCGTTCTGACGGACGGGTAGCGTGTGGGTAGCGCGGGACGGGCACATGGGGAGGCGTGGAGGAGTGTGCAGTTGCGCGCGGCATCGCGCGGCGCTCCAGGATTTCGCCCTGTACAAAATCCTCGCGCGCCATTTGCGTGACGTATTGCGTATGCACGCTGACGCATTGGCGTTGCAAGCTGCGTCCTGACGTCTCACATGTATCGTGTGATAATGCATGGTTACGTCGCCGTGCGTAACCATGCTTTGCCGCATACCACAGTGTATTCTAATGACATCACGCGCACCAGACGGCATGATGACGCATGATTTGCGTGCGACGTCGCACATCATGACGTGTCGACCTATTCTACATATGACATGTAAATGAGGCGCAAATGACAGCCAAGTGGGACAGGCCCTTTACTGTACAGGCATCTGGCAACAATACAATAAGCTTGAAAGTTACAGACTGAAACTGGATGAGCTCACCAGGTGCATATTCTGCTTCAAAACCAATCACGAAAACCCCCAACTTTAAGGGGCTTTCTTCCATTGCCCTCACATGCACCACGCCTTGCAGGTAGATCGTGCGCCTCTGGTCAATGAGACCACTGCTGTAGAAAAACATGCCTGGGGAGGTGAAGTGGTAGGAGAACGAACCTATACGGAGAAGGGAGATTGCTCAGTCAGCTCAAGTAGTGCAAAAAAGAAATCTTCACATTTATGTATCACCCCCATTTACTGATCTCAGGATCTCTCCAAGCGCTTTTTGGCCAATGAAATACTTTTGGAAATAGTCATTGTGGTAATGCAGGAAACTGGGTAGAGAGGTTTAAGAGATCCTTAAGATTATAGGAGTTGATGGAAATATGGGGAGAATAAAAGAAAATTAGTGAAGACGATTGCAGATGTGTACTTGAGGAGGAGCAGAGGAGTTCTTCCTTTAGACTTCATCCAACATCACTTAAATTGGTCATTAGTTCATTATCACATTACTGTTTGCAAAATGCTATATGTGCAAATTATCCACCTTGTTTCCAATATACTAGATTTCAATAGGACCAGATTATCTGGAAATGCTTCAGTATGTTCTGAGGTTATGATAAATACTAGGGAAAAGCAAGTCGCAATTAAAACATTTCCCTGTGTCTGAGGTCTATCTGTGTAAAGTTTATGGATGAAATTATTGGCTAATTCATAACACACAGCAGAAATGATTTTAAATCTAAAAACTATCAAAGATAAACTTTAGCACTGTAAACATCAGTTGGATTTTACACCTTGCTATCTTCCAGTCAAATGAAATGCAAGTATGGAGTACTCACCTGCTGGAGTGCCGATATCTCCACTTATAAACCCCTTGCCTTTGTAATTCACATCACTGGGTTTAGAGACACTGAAGACTCGGTACCTCAAGCCTTGGAGGAGAGGTGGCGACTCCCATATCCAATGCACTGTGTCCCCAACAAGGACCTCAAGGCTTGACGAATTCCAACTGTACCCAACTCCCAGTGCTGTTCGATTAAAAAAAATAATCAGCAAAGCAACTCAAGAAATACGTCAGTTGCAATACTGAGATTTATAAATCGGAATTTACATAATTGTAACTGCAATCTCTGACATGTTCCAATAACGGAGAAAATATTGTAGCTATCAATGCATGAACTCACTCTCTTAACTCAGACATCACATTAAACAGATTACATGTCCAATTTTGACACTTGTCACCAAGTTGGTTATGGAGTCAAACATATAGGGGTGGCCTTCAAATTAGATTTTCTCTCACAGAAAAGAGCACAAAGCGGAAATCCCACTATTAATAGAAGAGAGAACACAGGGAACTACAAACAAGCTGATTGAAATCTGCAGAAGTACGTGGTTGCAGGGCACTTTAACAAGGTTATTAGATTTGTGTACATTTGTTATTGTAGAACCAATGAAGGTCATGGAGTTAATGAGGCAGCTCAGCAGTGCTAACAGGGATGTTACTAGAGGCAGTGGAGTTCACAGGGCAAGTAAGTGGAGTTATTAAGGTGAGTTAAGATTCACATCAGCACAACCAAACTGAATTAGAGAACAAGAGGGGACGGAATGATCTCCAGTTACAATGCTCCCATTTAGGACATGGAAAAGGAAGGGGGTGCTCCATCATGGCTGGACAGAAACTCTCAAGAAGTTGCACCTACTTGGATGGCTGCCATTGTTGCTGATGAAGAAAGTTCTTCCCGTTGGACCAAGAACACACTCCAGCACGTTGTGTGAGGCAAAGGCGATGGGACATCGAACAGAGCCTGTGAATATCGGACATCACAGTGATTCAGAATGGAACAAAACTTTCTCAATCAGATAATGTTTAGTTAGGAAAGGTTCAAGGTGAATGTTAAGTTTCTCTCATTGTGTGCAAACAAAGTAATGGCTTAAATTTAGTGTAAAACCAGTTAAAGGTATAAGGCTGCTGAAGCCTCTGGAGAAAGCTTATCATAGACTCACCGAGTTCGACAGCATTATCCTCTAGAATTGGACTGAAACCAGCCCCAGAGATAGTGATTGTTGTGCCCCCATTCAGCGAACCCATTGTGGGGCTCATTCCTGTTACACGCAAGACATATTCAATGGAAGCATTCATAAAACAGCTGCAGACAAAGATAAAAAACAAAGGGGTAGAAACCTGCCTGTATGTGTGCTTAAGTACAATGATTAATGTAGACATGCAAAATTGGCTTCCATTGACTTTGCTGCACTGCGTTTGCTATTGCATCACATATTCAGATCAGGCTTTGATGGTGTGACCAAAGAGATTGATGAAGGCAGAGCTGTAGACGTTTTATATATATAAAACGTCTACAGCTCTGCCTTGTTGAATGCCTTGCTGAAATATATATATATATATATATATATATATATATATATATTTCACCAAGGCATTCAACAAGGTTCCACATGATAGGCTGCTCTGGAAGGTTAGATCCAAGGAGAGATAGCTGAATGGATAGAAAATTGGCTTCTGGAAGGAAACAGAGGGTGATGGTGGAAGGTTGTTTTTTGGACTGGAGGCCTGTGACCAGTGGCGTGCCTCATTGGCATGATTAGCAAGGTTGCAGTGGTATGGTAGAAGTGGAGATAGTTGTCAAACATTGCAGCATGATTTGATCAGTTGGGCAGTTGGGGTGAGAAATGGTTGATGGCATTTAATAAAGTATTAGACCTGACCGAGTCAGAGACAAACAGACCAAATCAGATCAAAAGCATTACCACCTAATCATGCATCAGGATTAAAACATCAGAGCTGCTAACTCTGCATGAGACTAATGCATTCCGCCCAATTCTCACGCTGATCACAGATTTTCTCACGCTCTGTAACTGCAGGAAAAATGTTCCCGATGTTGGGGGAGTTCATAACCAGGGGTCGCAAAGTTTAAGAATAAGGGGTAGGCCATTTAGGATTGAGATGAGGACAAACGTTCGTCACCCAGAGAGTTGTGAATCTGTGGAATTCTCTGCCACAAAAGGCAGTGGAGGCCAATTCATTGGATGTTTTCAGGAGAGTTACATTTAGCTCTTACGGTTAGCAATGTCAAGGGATATGGGGAAAAAAACAGGAAAGAGGTACTGATTTTAGATGAACAGCCATGATCATATTGAATGAATGAATGAATAGCCTTTATTGTCATTCAGACCTTTCGGTCTGAACGAAATTTCGTGCCTGCAGTCATACATATATAAAAATAACAAAACCACACAATAAACACAAAATTAACATCCACCACAGTGAGTTCACCAAACACCTCCTCACTGTGGTGGAAGGCAAAAGTCATTAGAGTCTCTGTCTTCTTCCCTCCTTATTCGCCCTCTGCGCTGAGGAGATCCAGGCCTCCGATGCTGCCGCCCACCAGGCCTGCGGCCGAGCCTCCGAAACTGGGCCGCCGCCACCGCCGTCGCCGGAACACCACCACAGGGCCTGCTGCCGGAACGTCGCTGGAGCACCGCATCCCCGAAGCCAGGTCGCCGCTGGAGCACCACAGCCCCGAAAGCCAGGTCGCCGCCGGAACGTCGCTGGAGCACCGCAGCCCCGAAAGCCAGGTCGCCGCTGGAGCACCGCAGCCCTGAAAGCCAGGCAGCCGCCGGAGCGGCAGTGCTGGCTCAAAGGGCCGAATGGCCTATTCCTGCACCTATTTTCTATGTTTCTAAGCTTGAGTATATGGCAATAAAACTCGACCACTTGATTTTGAAGTATTCATGCATGGTGGAGGTATAATGTAGTCATAGAGTGATACAGTGTGAAAACAGGCCTTTTGGCCCAACTTGCCTACACCCGCGAACATTTCCCAGCAACACTATCTGCTTTTGGTCCATATCCCTCCAAACCTGTCCTATCCATGTATCAGTCTAACTGTTTCTTAAATGTTAGGATAGTCCCTGCTTCAACTACCTCCTCTGGCAGCTTGTTCCATACACTTTGTGTGGAAACAGTTACCCCGTAAAAACTTACCTCTTAAAAATACTTCAAACAAAAAACATTAAAATTATAGAAACATAGAAACATAGAACATTTTAATACATCAAATTTCAAAAAGTCACTACCGTGGGAGGGGGGCACCCCCCTCCCACACCCTTCCCCCACTTGGTCACTCCACTCTCTCGTCGGGTACCCCCAAAGCCAGTGATCAGTGATCGCTCAGCCCCCCCACTTTGAAAAATGCTCCACATTCCTTGGAACTTCAGGCAGAGAGCACTGCCAGATGTGAGCGGGGAGCTGAGGCCAGTTGTCTGTGATGTATGGATCCCAATTCTCAGCGCTTTGTGTTTCGGAGTTGGCTAATGTTATTGATTTGTAATTAGTTGACAAAACTTTAATTTATGAATCCAGAATATCCAGGGGGATGGGATAAGTGCATTATTAAAATGACATGCAAGGTGTCAGGCTGTCTTGTCACAACATACAGCCCTGATAACCCATTATTTCCTTCAGTTAAATATTGGGAAGGTAGCACTATTGTCATTTGCCACTCAACTATTATGTTTGTTTACCTCACTGACTATTTATAAACCCCCTGCCCCTCAAAATTCCTTTGACAGGTTGATTAGAAATGTCCCCAATCTCGTTGTTTTATTAATTGAACACGTAGATGAACATCCTCAAGGAGTGTCATCAGATGGAAACTGATTCAGATGCAACGTTTAAGAGCTTGTTCAAAGCAGGGGCATATTTTAAAGGAGTGACATAGATACTTGCAGGGGAATGTGAGGAGGTTATTATTTGTCTTTAGTTTTAGCTTGAAGCAGGACATCTGAAGATTAATATAGTAATTGTGCTGATACTGACTCCACCAACCACGTAATGAATATCATCCATTCCGGAGGTTTTATTTTTCTGATGCCATTTAAACTTCACTTGGATTTCAATCACTTCAATGTAAAAGTAATTGGGAATGGGGAGCATTGGACAAAAATTTGCCCTCGGTACATATTAACTGTAATGTAATAATGTGTGCATGTTGGTAGGTGCAATCAAAACAAAGATCTTTTTTTCATTGTTGTGTTATGAATACCACAGAAAATATTATGTTCTCTCAAGATCACACTTAATAGAATATTATTGCTTAAATATATAGTTATTGGACTTTGCATTTCGGAAAGGTCCCAGCTGGAGGAAGACAGCAAAAATACTGAAAATATTGTGAGTGAAGATGACTTCAGGACAGTTTGTTTGGAAAATGAAGGAAACAGTAACAGAATACATACAGTTGAGTGAGTATAATTTTATGGATGAGAAATTGTGTTCAACCAATTGATGACTTCTTTGACAAAGTAACTAGCATGTTAGATAACAAGGAAGCCAATGGATGTAGCAAATTTTGATATACAAAATTTAGTCTGTGAAGTGCCCCATAAAAGATTACCGCATTTGATAAGCACCTGTGAACTTGAACATTATAGGTTAAGTCCAGGGGGTCAGATATGGGGCTTTATGTGTGGGCCAGATATATTGTCAGTGCAGAGGGGCTAGGAGCAAGGCCAAGTGTGCAACCAGAGTCAATGTCTGGAATAATACTAGGTGTGCAGTCAAAGCTGGGACAATGGGAGTGTTCAGCACTGGGAACCTAAGCCGATAAGCAGTTATGGTCAGTGTAGAATAGGGGGCCAGGTGTAAGGCTGGACTCAGGGTCAGGAATGAGAGACGGTATGCAACTGGAGTCAGTGTTAGGAGTAGTACCAGGTGTGCAATGAGACCCAGGTTGGTCAACATGGGCTAAGTGCTTGATTATAATCTGATTTCCATACATGAATACACTAAGATCCTTCGCGTGCTGCACCTGTTGATGAGAGCCTGGCTCTATTGTGGAATGTAATTAGGAATGTAATTTAGCCTAACCTTATTCATAGCTAATCCAATTTAAAGCATAAATATTGCATTCAAGTGCAAGTTAAAAGACTTGCTACAGTATGCACCAGATTGCACAATTTCAAGATGAAAAATGCAAAAGTTCCATATCAATGGGAGGGGAAACTGGGGTATAATGGCCGGTTCAGGATGTTTTAAAGCATTCTTCTTCACTTCCTTTCAGCCCAAAACATAAAATACCAGATGCTGTGGTGAATTCTATAGTTAAGACGGGGGGTGGGGGGTGGGCGGGTCCAAGCAGTGCGCCGAGGCAGGTTTGGGTGGGAATGGACAGGGAAGGCAAGGGTGAGGAGGGGAAAGGGGAAAGGTGGGGGAGAGTGGTGGGGAGGGGTAGGGTAGAGAGGAGAGAGAGGGAAGAAGAAGGATGGGGGAGAGAAGAAGGTGACAGGAAGGGATGGGGAGATATCACACATTATCCCCATGGAGGGATGGGGATAATGGGGACTATGGCTATTCTGGGTGTAATTTGCACCTGATTTTTTTCCCAAATTGTACAGAGTACCCTGAGATCTGATCTACCTGGTAGGGGCGTGTGTCCATACAGTGTACTCCCCAGGGGGGAGGCTGGGCAGCTGACAGGTGATGTTGTTAATCCACCATTCTTGGATCGGACACTCAAAGTTCCCAATAAACACATGGCTGTCTCCAGACCTGCTGCCAAAGTCTGACCCGTGAATGGTGAGGATAGCGCCACCTACAAAAGAAAATTTCATAGCAGTTAAGCTGATCCACCTGATGTCAAAGGTGATCATCCATCAGGGGCATTTCAGATCACTCACCTGAGCATGCTGCCTGTTGATCTTTTTCCCTGGCCTCCTGCTCTCTCCGCGTCCCCCCACTCATCCGCTCCACCCTCCAAGGCAGCAAACCCCATTCCCATCTCCCACTCCGACCCCTGGCATGACCTCATCCTCTTCAGCCATCCTGAACTGAACTGGACTCCGCCCTCCCGATCTCACCCTGCCAGCATCCCAGACAGCAGCCCCACCCTAGCCTCTGGTCTCTTTCCCCTTTCTAAGTGGGCCTGTCCCACTCAGGCGACTGTTTAGGCGAGTGCAGGAGACTCTGTACTCGCCACATGGTTTCTGATGGTCTCTGGTGAGTCTCCTTCATGGTCACAAGGAGTTCCCGCATTCTTGGAACTAATCACGGCCTCAGTATGGTCGCCGCAAAAGTTTCAACATGTTGAAAAATTTTCGGCGACCAGAAATTGGTTGCCATGGAGAAAATCGATAATCATGTAGTCGTAGGTGCAGTTGTAGTGGGATCGCCATGTAATTATGGATAGTCGAGGTAGTCATAGGTAATTTTAGTTAATCGCCTTTGCTGACCGGCCATTTAAAAAAAAACGTAAGCAGGAGTTTTCAGAGCCAAGGATAACCGACCGGTAATGTTAAATGCCCGCCGAACTTCACAGCTGCGTATCTCCGGCTTATTAATAGTTGTCTGGCTTCTTCAAAGTTGTCTACACCGCTTCCCCCCACCGTTCTCCCCCCCTCTCCCATCTTCTTTAATTAATACAGCTAGCGCAAACCTTCCTGTTCATCGTGGTGTGTGTCTGTATCACCTTGGGTTTGGTACCGTGTGATTTTCAGACAGCGCTACCCCGCTTGCCCTGGCCCCTGCTTTTGCTGTGTGTGTGTGTGTGTGTGTGTGTGTGTGTGTGTGTGTGTGTGTGTGTGTGTGTGTGTGTGTGTGTGTGTGTGTGTGTGTGTGTGTGTGTGTGTGTGTGTGTGTGTGTGTGTGTGTGTGAGAGTGTGTGTGTGCGCGCGCATGCTCCACTCTGACAGTCGCCGTTCCCGTTCCCAGTTTTTCAGGCGACCGCCGGCAACTTGACAGTCGCCGGCAGTCCACTGAAAAATCGCCTAAGTGGGACAGGCCCATAAGACTAAGCAAATTCACTGGAGATCAGGCAGAGATTAACAGCAAACATGAGCAGGTTAGAGTCATATGCTCATGGAGTTGTATCCCGTTGACACAGGCCCCTTGGCCCATTACCTCCATGCCAAACCTTTTGCCCATTTATGCTAATCCCATTTGCCCACATTAGGACTGTACCCATCTGTGCATTGCCTCTTTAAGTGTCTGTCCAGATGTCTCCCAAAAGTAGTGATTGTATCCGATTCCACCACCTCTTTTTAGCAGCATGTTCCGAACATCAACTAATTTCTGTGTAAAAAAAACACTTTCCTATTAGACCCTATCTAAAATGCCTTCCCCTCATCTTAAACTTATGCTGTCTTGTTTATGATATCCCTACCATGGGAAAACGATTCTGACTATCTACCATATCCTCTCCTTTGTAACCTTTGCAGAACCTTTCTGGAACATTTAAGGCCATCCACTAAGCAGCCCCTGGAACCTGCACGGTGACTGACATACCTGGCAGATTGCTTTCAGTGGGTGATATTTGAAAGATTACCGGCATCTTAATTTCATTGTAAGTGAAAATGAAAGGCAATGTCTTAAGTGTTTCATTAGTGAACACAGAAATATTGGCCACTCCAGCGGTTGCCTGCAGGGTGAAAGGAACGGAATTAAATGATCTTTCAAGTCATTTTACTGAGCAGTTGAAATGTAACCGAATGGAAAGTTAAGTAAGCTCCAATAAAATATAACTTCACCGTCACGCTGAGGAATGTTGCATTATAATTAACATGCAGCTCCTACCAGTAAACGTGATCCCAGTAAACCAGAATGTGTGCAGGCATCAAATTCATACCCAGCACTGCCTGCATCAGACAGCCTACCTGGTAATTATTTTCATGCATCTTACACAAGGTTAGTGGAGTTCTAGCAGAACCTGCAATTCACTCTAATAAATATTTATATCGGTTTCAAGCATGCTATATATTTCATGGATTACGTGTTCGGGTGAAGTTAAGGACCAGCGAATGGCTTGAGACTATAATTTATGGCATCCAACTGAATTAATTCCCCTTGCAGTTCCCATTTCAACCAACATTTATGATGCCTTGACATCATTATTATATTTTAGGGCACTTTGTGACAGGGCTGATGGATGGATACAGGAAACGGTTGTTACAGAGAATCATTCTGTGATGGTGGGAGTCTATGTTCAGAAGTAACCCCTCAGGTCCCACACAGTACATCAAGTGCACGTCAAAGCCTAAACATCGTCACACTCTCCCCGTTACAGGATGGAGTGTCCTTCCAAAACAAATGGGTTAATTTCATTGCTAAAATCCCAATTATTTTATACAGATTTATTTAAACTACATGCATACTGTAGTTTAGTTTATCTTTAGTTAGAGATACAGTGCAGAAACAGGCCCATCGACCCTACAAATCTGCACTGACCACAATCCCGTATACGAACACTATCCTACACATGAGGGACAATTTCCAACCTTTAGCCAAGCCTAATAATCTACAAGCCTGCACGTCTTTGTAGTGTGGGAGGAAACTGAATTACCCTGGGAAAACCCAAGCGGGGAGAACGAACAAACTCTGTATGAACAGCACCCCTAGTCAGGATTGAGCACGGGTCTTTGGTGACATAATGCAGCAAATCTATCGCTGCGCTGTTCCAGACTGTGTAGCAGCAGGACATAGTCAAAACTTGTGGATTAGATATTCACATTCAGTTCGGTGTGCGGATTATAAAATTCTAGGAATTTCGTATTCATAGTTCCAAAGTATGCTCCCAGTGGGATTGTGAGCTAGCTGTACTAGTGTGAAGGGGGAGGCGGGAAGCCGGGACAACTGTCCAGTGAAAGTGACTGTTTGGCCCTGGATGAACAACACACTAGCCTAAGAATAATACTCATTAGTCTGTAAAAGGAGAGGGAGAGGGGGTGGAGGGGAAGGCGGAAGAGAGACAGGCTCGCTCAGGTCAGAAACAATAAATCCCTCCACTCCATCCCCTCGACCCCATCTCCTTTATCCCACCCTCTTCTCTCCACACGCAACTCCACTACCCACACATCATCTGCACTAATACGCTTTGACTCCTCCCAGTCACCCTGACCCACACACCCGTTCTGCCCATTCTCACCTACACCCACCACCTTTCTCCGCCCCACATTTCTTCATCCCAACTCCTCCACTCCACATACTGTCTCCACTCCACATGCCCACCTCCATTCCACAGACTAACCCCAGAACCCACATCCCTTCCAATCCACTCCACATCTCAACACACTCCCTCAACCTCAATGCACCCTCTCTATCCCACTCACTATACCTTACACTGCCCTAAAACCCAATTCACCCCTCCACCCCACTCACCCCTCCATTCCAACACACTCTTTCCACCACACACACACCTCCACCCAAGCGCCCTTCAACCACACACCACCCACTCACCCCAACACCCCCTCAACCTCTCCACCCATGCACACTTCCTCCACCCAACACACCATCTCCACCCCACCCCCTCAAACCACCTCTGCTACCATACCCACACTTCCCAACCACCCTACCACCAAGTCACCCATGCCGGCATCACCCTCTCCACCCCAACACACCCTCTCCAACCCACTCACCCCTCTTTCCCATCCCATTGATCCACTCTCCCTTCAACCCAAAGTACACCTGCCAACACACAACCCCTTCACCCCACCCAGCCTCCGTCCCTGGCTTGCAGCATGCCCTCACTACAAGGACGACCACCCACTCACAGGTGGAGTTCTGCAGGTTATCTCGAACAGGAGTTGTGTGAGGAGTGTGCAGTTTTTCTCTCCGATCAACACTGCCGTGTCAGGAGTGAAACTGGAGCCGGATATTGTCAGGATGGTTCCACCTGAAACAGAAGAGCAGAAACAGTGCTCTGAATGTAAGGACAGTGGATGTGATGCTAAGTGGGCTGCAATTTCCAGTATTGCCTCTCACTGACTATCCAGCTATTCTACCATTTACCCACCTCTCCCGCCTGTTCTCATCTCCACACCTGATACCAATTCACCAGCCCTAACATCTAGTCTTACATTGCATTGACCCCAGTCCTCACTACCTGCTCAATCCTGTTCCAGTGTCCATTGCCTCTGGGAGAAAATATCTTCTCTGGCACCAGTCTGCAAGATCTGGCTCCAACCCCAGATGTACTTCACAGAACAGGCTGCCCATTTCAAAGCACCAGAATCCTAGTTTTCTCCATTCAGTGAGCTTATATTGTACTGCTGCCTGCAGTGATTCACTGGAGTCCAGGACACCAGGAAAGGCACTGTAATGTGCAAGTCTGTAATCCTTAGCCATGGTGGGTAAAAATATATTTTAAAATCATTTGTTTAAGATACTCAAATTCACTAGGACCATTTCCGACATCTCCCTACCGTTTCTGGACCTCACTATCTCCATCGCAGTTAACAGACTACTGACCGACATCTACTGCAAACCCACTGACTCCCATGGCTATCTGGACTAAACTTCTTCCCACCCTGGTTCCTGTAAACCCTCTATCCCCTACTCTAATTCCTCCATCTCTGCCGCATCTCACCAGGATAAGGTGTTCCAAACCAGGGCATCGGAGATGTCCTCATTCTTTAGCGAAGGGGGGTTCCACTCTTCGACTATAGATGAGGCTCTGACCAGGGTCTCCTCGATATCCCGTAGCTCCGCTCGCACGTCCCATCCCCCCACTCGTAACAAGGACTGAGTCACCGTTGTCCTCACCTTTCACCTTATCAGCCGTCACATACAACAGATAATCCTCTGACATTTTTGCCACCCCCAACGGGATCCCACGACTGGCCACATCTTCCCATCTCCTCCCCTTTCGGCTTTCCGCAGAGACCACTCCCTCCATAACTCCCTGGTCAATTTGTCCCTTCCCACCCAAACCACCCTCTTTCCTGGTGCACCTGTCGATTTACCTCCCCCCCTCGACTCCATCCAAGGACCCAAGCATTCTTTCCAGGTGCGGCAGAGGTTCACCTGCACCTCCTCATCGATTGAATTTGCTGTTCTCAGTGTCAATTGCTCTACATCGGTGAGACCAAGCACAGGCTTGGCGATCGCTTCGCCTAACACCTCCGCTTAGTTTGCATTAACCAACCTGATCTCCCGGTGGCTCAGCACTTCAACTCCCCCCTCCCATTCCGTATCCGACCTTTCTGCCCTGGGCATCCTCCATGGCCAGAATGAGTCCCGCCTTAAATTGGAGGTGCAGCACCCCATATTTTGCTTGGGTGGTTTACACTCCAGTGGTATGAACATTGACTTCTCCAATTTCAAGTAGTCCTTGCTTTCTCGTTCCTACCCCTCCCCTTCTCAGCTCTCCCACAGCCTACTGTCTCCTTTCTTCCCACTCCCCCGACCCCCACATCAGTCTGAAGAAGGGTCTCGACCCGAAAAGTCACCTATTCCTTCGCTCCATAGATGCTGCCTCACCCGCTGAGTTTCTCCAGCATTTTTGTCTACTTTTAAAACCGTTTGCATTTTGTAGGGTCTGGGCATTATTAGCAAGGACAACAGTTACTGCCAATCCCCTGTTGCCCTCGGATAAGTGGCTTGCATTTCATGGCAGCTAACCACAGCGCTGACATCTGACCTCATGTTCAGGCCAGACAGCACAGACTATCTGCAATCAGAGAGATGCCAGACAGGTACAGGCATATCTGCTATTGTCAAAGCTCGAGTAGCAATTCCAAGTACATTCTCATTAATTCTCCACAGTCAGGACTCACAATAGTTCTGGGTGACCAATGTTTCCAAGCAAAGCATCCTACTCAAATTGGAGGAAACTTTGGCAACATCTTCCATGATTCAAACAAACAGTGAAGGTTGTCTGATCTTCCAGATAGCAGACGACTGGTGTTAGCACCTCCCGACGGGGAAAGGAGAGGTGAGGGAGGGATTGGGGAAGGGGAGGAGAAGGGAAAGATCCTGGGGAGGTGAGGAGGGAGAGTTGGGGCATTGGGGGAGAGGAGGGGGTAGGGAGGGAGATTGGGGGATAGTGGGGGAGGTGAGGAGGGAAAGAGGGGGGAGAGGAGGGGGGAGTGGGGGTGGTAGGAAATTGGGAATAGAGGGAGAGGGGTGCAGTGGGGGGGGGGGTGTGAGGAGGGATAGTGGGGGGGATAGGGGAGGTGAGGAGTGGGGGAGGTGGGGGATAGAGGGATTGGAAGGGAGTAGGGAAGGGAGAGGAGTTGTGGTGGGGTGAGGGAGTGACTGAGGGTAGGGGAAAGGAGAGGGATGGAGAGGTGAGGGATTGGGGAGGGGAGGAGGAGATGGGAAAGAAGAGGGAGGGTGAATAGGAAGGGAAGGGAGTGCCGGGGGAATTAGGGGCAATGAGCTGCGCTTGCGCAGTTGGGGGCTATACGCAAGTGGTGGAATATTGCATTGGGGGAAGGGGTTGCGTTGGGGGAATGGGTGAGTGGTGGAATATTGCATTGGGGGAGCAGACCAACGGGTCTGCACTTAGTCCAGTTTTACACTAGTGCCAGATACTGATTGTACTTTCAATGGATCTATTGAATAGAGCTGAAATCCACACAAAATTTGGTTCAATTAAAACTTTAAACTTGACATTCATGATCTTTGGTTCATTTAAGTACCTGTCCACTGCTGAGGTTTTAAATATTATTGAACGGGGCAGTTTATTACTTTCACGATGAATGAAATGGCTAGCAACCTATTTTGTAATCGTTACCTTCCGTACTGCCCTCAGAAGGAAAAATGCCGGTAACCTCCAGCTCATAGGTAAAAGTAAACACCAGGTTTCCTGAGTGTTTTGCAAAGCCAAGCTCCGCGATGTAGACTGTGAGCGGGGACACTGTGGTGTAGCCTGGGCCAACCAGACAGGTAATTTCAGTATCTAATGATAAAATGAAAGCAAAATCACATCATTAAAATCAATTAATCAACAACAAAAGTATTATGCTGCTTGTAAAATAACTCTCCAGAGTAAAATAAAATACTTCAGTATTTGACCTGCTTCATTCTGGGCTCCTCTATTTGTCCCCACTACTGCTCCCTTTCCCCTTGCACTATTATCTTGTGCTCTATCCTGCCCTCTAGGCTATCATTGACCTTCCTTTGTGTTCTCAACCAACCCCTCCTTGCCCAAATGTTAAATGTATTAATCTCTGAATTATTCCAGTTCTGTTGAACAATTATTAACCTGAAACACTAATTTTGGGTCTCTCCAGAAATCTGCTAGCACTTCCAACATTTTCTTTTTTTATATCAGATTTTTAGAAAATGCAGCACTTGGTTTTTTTTTAACAAGCCTTATATCGCTGTTGAGATCTCAAGTGTACTTTGGAGTCATGTTATGAATGGTTATATTCGCTCAGTCACATTGCAATGCTTTGCTTGGTTAAAAGCCCTCGTTAAGGATCTTGTCTTTGATTGCACCATTTCCCATTACGTTCAACCACCTAATGTATAGCACATCGCATTTGCTTGGATTAAACTCAATCTGCTATTTCTCTGCGCATTTTTGTGGTCGGTCAATATCCCGCTGTTTACTTTGACAGCCTTCCCTGCAGCCCATGATCCCAGCCATCTTGGTGTCATCTGCAAATGTACTGATCAACCTATCTACGTTTATGTCCAAATCATTTATATATATCACAAGCAAATGTCGTCCCAGAACCCTGCAGAACTCCTGTCACAGTTTTGATCTGTGCAGTATTTTGTAAATGATTATGCAATAAAAGCTCTTTGTTAAGGAAACAAAAACACCAGTGATCCACTCCTTCAATTCTGTGCTCCTCAGTTGATAAGGAGGGGTAGTGGGAGCAATGTTTGGGAATGGAATGGTCTGCCTCAGAGAGTGGCAGGGACCACCACATCCTCTAAGGAGAACTGTGGAAATATTTGGAGCTAAGTGAAGCATGTGCATAGCACGAGGAAGCAGAATCGACACCCAGTGTTGGAGCTATGACTTCCGCCCTTGCTTCTGAAGCAACTGAGAGTAAAACACTAAGTGCTGAAGGAGCTCAGCGGGACAGGAAACTTTGTGGACGAAATGAACAGATGATGTTTCCGGTCGGGACCCTTCAGCAGTTCCTTTCTCAGCTGCTGGAGACTGTACTGTCGAATGGCTGCACCTAATGCACAAGAAGTAGCCCTCAGCTCTGCCTCCTGTATGCGTGGCAAGCCAGTAGTCCTGTGATTCGCCCCCATGCACCCCAAAGACTCCTTTTGTTTTCAGCATCAGCTCACCAGTTACTCCCGTGATCGGACAATTGACTTCTCCAATCTCAACCCAGGTAGTGTCTGCCTTTGAACTGTTGGCGAACCGGTAGCCCGAGATGGTCAGGACCGTGCCTGAAAGAGCCGAACCTGCAGAAGCAAATGGTAGAGTTAGACGGTGGTCACAGTCACTGCGGCCTGCCCTGGGTTGGACATTACAGGGTGTGAATTAGCACTGTGCTTTGGGCTTGACGTTCTACTGTGAACGTCACAGTCACCCTGTTCTGGGCTGGATGTAAGATGGTGGGCATGATCATAGTCACTCTGCCCTGGGTTGGACGTTATATGGAGGACACATTTACTCGACCCTGGACCAGACTTAACATAGTGGACGTGGTCGCTCTGTGCTGGTCTGTACATTACACAATGGACACGGTCACTAAGCCTGCTCTGGGTAAGGGGTTACAGGGTGGGCATGGTCACTCTGCTCTGGGCTGGACATTACACAGCATGCATGGTTACTATGGACTTCCCTGGGCATGGGCAGTGGACATGGGCATACTATGCTGGTCTGGACATTACACAGTGGATGTGGGCACACTGTGCTGGCCTGGATATTACACAAATGGGCATGGTCACTGGGCTGGACATTACACATTGGACACGGTCAACATGACTTGCTATGGGTTAGATGGTACAGTATGGCCCCGTCTCTTTGCACCTGACTGGGTGTTACACTGTGGGAAGGGCACTCTTGTGCTGGTCTGGATTTAAGATGGTGGATTCAGCCATGGTCACTCTGCTCGGTTGGAGATAACATGTGAAGGAGATACAGGCTGCAGCCTGAGGGATGTGCCCAGCAGTTGCTGAAGGCAGGTGGAAGGAGGTGACCGTGGATTTAGAACATGAGAGGAAACAGAGGAGGTGGAGGCCACCCGGCCCTTCGAATCTTCTCCACCATTTAATCCCAGTCTTGCCCCAACACCTCTCCCTATCCCCCTCTACTGTACTCTGTCAAACACCGAATTCAGTATATTTACTGGCTCTGCCTCCACAGCAGAGAAAATGAACATTCACAAACTTTTGAGAGAAGAAATTTCTCCTCACCTCCGTCTGAAATGAGGCAGCCCAGACATGCTGGCCTCTTGTGCAACGTACCCCCCTGAGCGTAAACATCCCCCCCTGGTTTGAGCACATACCTCTGCTTGGGCGGATGCCTGTAATGACTGGGGTTTTCGCAGAATTCCACAAATATCCACAGTTTCCAGAGCAGTTGCTGGGAATGCCATTGATGAAAACATGCACCTGTTGGGTAAGAAATGTCATGACGGTTGAGTAGTTCTGATCATCACCGTGCCACAGGTTGTATTCACACTGTAAACCCCACGAGCGCCAGCATTAATGGAGGGCTGTAATACTTGGCTGTCATTGCCAGGCAGCAACACTAACTACAGTTCCACACAGCGGCTTTTGGGAGTCACTGCCTTGCAGCTCCGGTGACCTGGGTTCCATCCCAACCTCCAGTGCTGTCTGGATGGTGTTTGCACTTTCTACATTTCCCCAGTTTCCTCCCAAAGGTTAAATGGCCAATGTAAGTTGCCCCTGGTGTCCCAGTGGGTGGTAGAATCTCGGGGAATTGATAGGAATGGCAATAAACCAGTTAATAGGGAAAATTAATTGGGGAATCCAATTGGCATGAGTTGGCTTAGAGATGGGCCAAATATTGTTGGCCAAATCGAGGTCATAAGGAAATGCAAAGTATTCTTCATGAGACTGATATTGAGAGCAGAAGGTGGATTAGTCCCGGATGAGGTTGAGGGAACCAAGAAACAGAGCCAGCTAAAACAGATGAATTTTCCTGCAGAGTCTCTGCTACTGATGTTCTTATCTAACACAGACCTTGACAGCTTGGGCTGGGGGTGCCTGTTCAAGAGTTAAAACTGCTAACGACCAGATTGATTAGAAATGTAATACCAAAGCTAAACTCTGTGATGTGGCAATCTGGGGAACAGAATGGAGAATACTGGAAATATAGTGGTTCAGGTAGCGTCTGTGGAGAGAAAAGTAGAGTTTAATCGTCCAGGTGCTCTGAAGTCTTTTTCTTTCTATGCAACGAGAAAGACCTCATCGGATTTAAATAATAAACGTTGTTTCTCCCTCCTCAGATGCCTGTCTGACATATGTTTCCAATATTTCTGGTTGATGTTTGAGACAACAGATTGTGTACACCCATCAGCTCGATGATCTTCGCCCCTGACCCAAGATCATTTTTAGTCACCAAATTCTCCTCTCTCTCTCTCTCAGGGTATACAGGCCTAGTCATTGGTGATATAACCCACATTTCTTGCACTTGTTGTGAAACTGAAGCAGCAAAGGGAAGGAAAACATTCTGCTCACAATCCCTCCAGATGTGATGTATGAACAGATGGGTGGAGGCCTAACTTGCAAAAGGATGAAGGGATTTGATTGCTGGTGAGGTTGGGGTGCAGTGGTGGTGGGGGAAGGGGGGGGGGGGGGGAGGACGAGGATGTGTGGAGAAGGACCAGAAATTAGTCAAACTGCAAATCTTAGGAAGGAGATCTTCTCACTGGGAATAGCCCCCATCTGGGAAATCTCTGGATCTAAGGGTTTAAGTAAAGATTTCATGATCAAAACCAGTAGATTGTTACTGATTTAGGATTCTGGGGAATGTGGGACAAGAATGAGTTAATTGGATTGGGCTAGGGTAGGTTTCCAAATCAAGTCAGAATACAGGTGTAGTATAAATGGGGTTCAGTATGGGTTAGCCTTGGTCTAATTAACTGTGGGGGTTGGAGTGTGGATTCAACCAGCCATTTCACAGCAGGAGGGTGTGAATAGTCTACTGAACATACCTGAGGCAGGGGGTGCAGGGTACGGAACAGGTCTCCAATCAGTCGCTGCCTAAACAGCCCTCCACGCTTCCTCGGGTGAACACTGACTCTCGCATTGACTCCTTGAACATTTGAACCATTAACCTGTTCAACACAGGATCAACAGACATTTAATGCCACAATCAAATGTTGGTAATTTGATCAGCTCAACACATTTCACCAGGAAATCCTGGCTGTAGCTCCATTTATTCCTATAAAGAGGATCCAGGCAGCTTGGCAAAGCCAGCATTTTATTGCCCATCCTTAGTAGAGTCATAACATCACACAGCACAGAAACAGGCTATTTGACCCATGCCAATCCAGATGCCACATCCAATCTTGAAACAGTCACCTACAGTTGGCCCATGTTACTCTGAACCTTTCTTATCCATCTACCTGTCTAAATGTTTTTTAAATGTTCTGATTATACCTACCTCAACTATTTCCTCTGGGAACTCATTCCATCTACCCACTACCCCCAGTGTGAAAACGCTGCCCCTCAAATGCTTATAACATCTCTCCCCTCTCATCATAACCTATGTCCTATAGTTTTTGATTTTCCTATGCTGGTAAAATGACTGTGCATTCACCCTGTCTATTTGTCTCATGATTTTATGCACTTGTATAAGATCACCCCTCAGTCTACAGCGCTCCATGGAATAAAATCCAAACTCTCCCTATGAATGAATGAATGAATAAGTTTATTGGCCAAGTATTCACATACAAAGAATTTGCCTTGGTGCTCCACCCACAAGTGACAACATGACATACAGTTACAGTTAAGAATGATACATAAAACATTAAACATTAATAATACAACATTATTGATTAAACATGTGAATTAAATAAAATGCCAGAACAAAAGGAGGCTACAGGTTTTTGGTTATTGAATAGAGCAATGATTCGTGGAAAAAAAGTTGTTTTTATGTCTGGCTGTAGCAGCTTTGACAGTCCGGAGTCGCCTTCTAGTGGGAAGTGATTCAAAGAGTTTGTGGCCAGGGAGAGTGGGGTCAGAGAAGATCTTACCTACTCGCTTCCTGACCCTATTGTTCAGGCCCTAATGACTGGCAACATAGGCATAAATCTTTTCCACACTCTTTCAATCTTAATGTCATCTTTCTTACAGCAGGGTGATCAAAACTAAACGCAATGCTCCATGTGCAGCCTCAACAATGTCTTGCACAACTGTAACATAACATTTCAACTTCTAAGTTCCTTACTGATGAAGGTCTACATGTCAAAAGCCTTCTCCATCACCATATCCACCTTGATGCCTTTTTTAAGGAACTATGTACCTTTATTCCTCGATATCTCTGTTTTCCAGCATTCTTTAGGGTCCCACCATTCACTTTCCTGGCCCTATACAATAGTCTCATAGAGTTATATGGTACAGAAACAGCTTTTTGGCCAAACTTGCTGACCAAGATGCCCCATCTGCACAAGTCCCACCTGCCTGCTTATGTCCCATATCCCTCTAAACCTTTCTTATCCATGTGATTGTCCAAATGTCTTTTAAATGTAGTTATAATGCCCTTGCGAAGATGAAGGTGAGCTGTCTTCTTGAACCAATGCAGCCCTTCTGATGAAGGTAATCCCACAGTGCTGAGGATAGGGAGCTCCAGGACTTACACCTAGTGATAAGTGGCCACCATGCAAGCTAACTTGGAGGAAATGATTCATGTGAGCAGTCATTGCCTATCTCTGCAGGTGGTATGTATATACAAGATGATTTAAATGGACTCACTGATAATAAGCAAGGGGCGGAATGAGACCCTGATGATCATGGCCTAGCCATCTGCCCCCACCTCTTTCCTCCATCTCGTCCAATGCGTCTGATCATTACAACAGTAACGTTGAACAGGGTTGAGGTTGATGAATACAACAGGCATATAGGTAGCAGGGGCAAAGGCCATTTGGTCCCTTGAATCTGATCTATCACCTGGTCCCAGCCTGGTCTGTCCAGAGATTGGACCAATACGTTTTTTTGGGGTCAGCCCCTCACCTGTAGGATGGGCTGTTTTCCGGCCTTCAACCACTTCACATACCAGTAGGAAGCTGAGCAGCTGCCCGACCTCTTCACGGACACGCTCCCGATCTCAGGAATGCTTTGTAAAGTGTACCGCATTTCCAAGTCTGAGGCACTGACTGGCAATCCTTCAAAACAAAAAAACAAAGAGCAAGATGGTGCAAAGCACCTGGAGTGTGGATCAGTGCAGAATCTCTCATCCCCTCTCCTCCTCCCTCTTCCCCCCCCAATGCCCACCATTTGCTTGTCCAGTATCTCTCCAGCTCCCAATGATCTCTCCCAGTGACCAGCTCCCAGTGACTGAATCCCATTGACCCAGTTCCTAGCGACCCAGTTCCTAGTGAACATATTCCCATAACCGGGTCTCAGTGACCCAATGACCCCGTGACTAGCTCCCAGTGACCCAATGACCGACTTCCAGTGACATCTCGCAATTTCAGGCATCTCAGACCTGATCACAGCAACTGACTGCAGGAAGCACTGACCAGATCTGACTGCCGATGGGGGCTGGAATTAGCTGTGTTCTCTTCACATCCAGAGCTTCTGCCAGTGCCCCTCACTCTGTGCCCTATGCTCACTACCTCCAGGAAATCTATATCTACTTCCCCTAACACCCTTGTGTTTTTCAGCGGCCAACCTACAATTCCCGCACAAATACCTGACACTGGTTTCTCTCATCTATTCGTTTTCCCACCCTCAGTCAGAGAATCTAGTTTCTCACAGGATTCCCTCTGATTCCTGCTATAATTCTGCTAGGTCAGGGTGGCGCATGGCAGCATCTGGGGGGCATTTTCACAAACCATGAAAATGTAGATGTAAAAGTAACCCTATCAATTTCCTTTAGTATAATGAAGGACCAGAAGATTTGGGGACAATCTCAGCATCGTGCTGGTATCAGTGCTGACTGCGTTGGCTCCAACAGGATGTGGTTGGACCATCCTGCAAGCACTGACTAGATTACAACCTGCCTGGGCTCCAACCACAGGCTTCAGGAGTAGGACCTGAACCCACAATGTGCAGGAGGTGAAGGAGAAGACCGAGAGTGCAAACCCCAAATCCAAATGGGTGACAAAGAAACAGGTGAGGCATTCCCGAGACAGAAGATTAACCTGAAGTCAATCTCTCTAAGGTTTAAATGGGAATAAGGCAGATAGTTTGCTGTCCCTTTGAAAACTAATAAATGAAATTAGGCTCAGCCCACATACCTCTCAGGCTGGGTGTGACAGGACACATCCCCCAGTGGACTAGAGCACTGGGTAATGAACACGTCAGATATCCTACAAATCGTAAACCTTCCCGTGGCATTAAACTTCATACAGAGCGGCACTTCCAGCAGGCAAGCACATTGAAAGCTGGTCTCCAAAAATCCCCACCCCTCAATACTCACCTTTCAACTGTCGGCCGAAGATTTCGATGTCCAGAGTGCCGGTGATGGGGGGAGATGCTACCTGTGTTCTCCGCACTCTTATCAAGGACCCCTTGGGCCAAGTGATCCCCTGGAAGGTGGCCTCATTCTTTGTGACGTTGGATTCAAGCTGAAAAATATTCACGGCATTGGTCAGACTTCCTGATGGGGAATCCTAGTCTTCCATGGGGCTTCTTCTGGTCTACTGTTGAACACAGGCAGGAAAGCCCAAGAGAAGGTCAGGCTGTATGGCCAGTTACATCGATGCTGCTAAGACCCACTAAGATGTAGTGGGATATTGGGGAAAATCCCATGAATTCTCCTTCGGAGCGAAGGGTTCAAAACACTGGGATCAATATTGGAACTAACCTCCCTTAACCACATGTGGAGCACCCCTAACCAACCAGGAGCGGAGTCCACATGTGGGACACCCTTGACCAACTAGTGAGACACTTCCAGTGTCACGACTATACATGATTTCAATTGAGCCGTCCACAATGTACAGATACATGATAAAGGGAATAACTATAGTGCAAGATAAAGTCCAGTGAAGTCCAATTAAAGATAGCATCTGAAACCAATGAGCGACATGTGTGAAGCACCCCTAACCATGGAGCAACGCACTCCACATGCTGAGCATCTCAAACTAACAAGCGGCACATTCCATGAATGGAGCACCCCAAACACGGCAGATTCCGTGCATGGGGAGGAGGTCATTCCACAACCTTGTCGCTAGCACATTTTAGAATGAATCCCATTTTCCAAGCTGCTGGCTCACATTGGCATTACTCTCCTCTTCCTCGGCCAAAAGTATTCAGAGCTCCTAGGTGGGCTGTGGCTGGAGGTGGTGTCCAAAAATAATTGGAGCTGTACTGGGGTTCCGGTGCTCGTTCAGTGTCTCCTCATTACAGGAATTAACAGGGGGAAAACAGCATCATCAAAGGGAGCCAAGATCATACAAAAAGTGGAGAGTCTGCAAGATTTCTGGATCATGCCTGCGCTACCTCCAATGCAGAGTGGGATAGCTGAGTAACTGTGGTGCATTGCATAGAAGGATGTGCTGCAGCAAATGAGCAGCAGGGTGGAGGGAGTGCACGTTTAGGGTGGTAAAGTGGGTGTCAATAAAGTGCAACCATCAACGTTTCTGAGTGTTGTTTAAGCTACACTCAGAAGTAGGTTGGAAGTATCCCTGCACTATCCTGACCTGTGCTTTATAGATCCGATAGTGTCCATGTCATACTGACCTGAGCAAAACCAATCTCTAGCAAAGGAATGTTGAAGCTACAGTTGAAGGGAACCATGATTATCTCATACTCATTGGTTGAGTTGTCATTCAAGGCTTCATTTCGTGTTACGATGAACTGCTTAATAAGAATCCCTCTGGCAATCAATGGTGGGAGAGATCTCACTGGAGGACCTGTGGGTTAAAAATTACACTCACTGGACAGGGCAGTACCACAAAACCATATAATGTCGACACAAGAACTGCAGTTGCTGGTTAACCACACGATCCTGGTACAGCATGACTGGAAGCACATAGTGGCACAGTCAGTAGAGCCACTGCCTCTCACGGGCGGTCACGGTGGCGCAGCAGTAGAGTTTCTGCCTTACAGCGAATGCAGCGCCGGAGACTATGAGTGCTGTCTGTATGGAGCTTGTACGTTCTCCCCGTGACCTACGTGGGTTTTCTCTGAGATCTTCGGTTTCATCCCACACTCCAAAGACGTACAGGTTTGTAGGTTAATTGGCTTGGTAAATGTTTTTTAAAAAATTGTCCCTAGTGGGTGTAGGCTAGTGTTAATGTGCGGGGATCGCTGGTCGTCACAGACCTGGTGGGCCGAAGGACCTGTTTCAGTGCTGTATCTCTAAACTAAACTAAACTCACACTGCCTGAGACTTAGGTTCAATCCTGGCCTCCATGCAATCTGTGTGGAATTTGCACGTTCTCTCTGTCTGGTTTCCCCATGGTGCTCTGGTTTCACAAGAACATGTGGGTCAGGATGTTAATTGGACACTGTGAATTGTCTTGTGTGTAGGTCATAGAGTCATAGAGTCATACAACATGGAATCAGGCCCTTCGGCCCAACTTATACATGCTGACCAATTTGTATAACCAAGCTAGTTCCACTTGCCTGCACTTGGCCAATATCCTGTCTAATACTTCCTATGTATATAACTATCCAAGTGTCTTTTAGGTGTCACTAAATGTGCGTTTGCGGGGGGGGGGGTGCTGCGGCTTCACTAACCACCCCCCCACACACACACAGGGGGGAGGAGGTAGAGTGGGCTGAGGGGGGGAGTGGAAGGGAGGAGGTGGGGGGGGAGAGAGGAGGGGGAAAGAGACAGAAGGGGGAGAGAGTGGGGAGGGGGAGAGGAGGAAAGGGAAGAGGAGAGGGGGAGGGGAGAGAGGGAGGGAGGGGAGAGGGGAAGAAAGGGGAGAGGGGGATAGAGGGGAGAGGGAGGGAGGAGAGGGGGAGGTAGGAGATGGGGAGGGGGAGAGAGGTGAGGGGGAGAGAGGGGTGGGGGACAGGGGGGAGGGGGACAAAGGGGAGGGGGACAAAGGGGAGGGGGACAGAGGGGAGGGGGACAGAGGGGAGGGGGACAGAGGGGAGGGGGACAGAGGGGAGGGGGACAGAGGGGAGGGGGAGAGAGGAGGGTGGAGTGGGGGGAAGAGAGGAGAGAGGGGGGTTGGAGGAGGGGAGAGGGGGGTTGGAGGTGGGGTTGGAGATGGGGAGAGGGGGGTTGGAGGAGGGGAGAGGGGGTTGGAGGAGGGGATAGGGGGGTTGGAGGAGGGGAGAGTGGGTGGAGAGGCAGGGAGAGGGGGGTGAGAGGGGAAGATGGAGAGGGGGAAATGGAAAGGGTGAGGATGGACAGGAGGGAGGAGAGAGGCAAGAGGGGAGAGGGGAATGGGACACGCACACACTAACCACTACACCCAAACACACACACACACACACACACTAACCACCCCACCCCCCAAAACACACACACACTAACCACCCACCCCCATCCCCCCAAACACACACCACTAAACACCATGAGGGGAGAGGGGGGGGGGGGGGAAGATGAGGGGAGAGAGTAGGGTTGGAGGGAGTGGGGGGTAGATGGGATGGAAGGGGAGAGGCAGGGAGAGGAGGGTGGAGAGAGGAGGAAGTGGAGAGGGGGAGGTGGAGAGTGACAGGGGGGAGGAGGGGAGAGGGGGATGGGGAGAGAGTGGAGGGGGGCGATGGGGGAGAGAGCGGGGAGGGGAAGGGGGAGGGAGAAGGGGAGGGGGAGGTGGGAAGGGGAGGGAGAGAGGGGGGAGGGAGAAAGGGGGGATGGGGAGGTGGAGGATGGTAGAGGGAGGATGGTAGAGAGGGAGGATGGTAGAGATGGAGTATGGTAGAGTGGAAGCGGTAGAGGGGGAGGGGCGTAGGACAACTTGCTCTATTTGATCTTATTTGATGGTGCACGCCAGACCACATGAAGATTCCAATCTCCCACCCCTGTCCCATTGTGATGTCATATCATATGTAAATGAGATCCATTGTGATTGTTCATCTGTGAGATGGCACTGTGATTCATGCAGCAGTTTGATTTAAAAAATGTTTGATGTTTTTTACAAAAAAAGAGCGGAAATTAATAACCACATTTTCTAATTTTCAAAACAAAATGTGGAGGAGGGAAAACTACAGGAATATGTAAAAAAAAAATTCTGTTATGGCAAAGAGTGGAGGAGTAAATCCACAAACTCCTTAAACAAATATTCAATATTCACAAAATAGAATCCGTTACAAACCAACAAACCAACGAGTGTTTTAATAGTTACTGGACCAAGTGCAGACCTGTTGGGTCTGTTCCCCCAATGAGCGGGGGGAAGGGGGGCTGGGGGGGGGGGCGGCATGCGGCGTCACACACACTAACTACCCCCCTGCACACACGCTAACTATCCCCCTTGATATTATATTAATATTATGAATTTGCTCCTTTTACTCCATAACCGCCCTATCCACTGAGCCCCCAACTTGCAGGTGCGTCTAGGGGGGGGGGGGGGTGGGTATAGAGAGTGAGGGCAGAGAGAGAATGGGAAGAGACAGAGAGAAAGGGGCAGAGGCAGAAGGTCAAGAGACAGAGGGAGAGGGTGGTGGAGGGGAGGAGGAGAGGGAGGGTGGGTGACAGGGATGGTGGGGGAAGAGGGGTGAGAGAGATTGGGCTAGACAGAGAGGGGAGAAGAGACAGGGGGGGAGAGAGAGGGAGAGAGGAGGGCTGAGAAGGGGGGAAGGGAAGGGGAAGGGGGAAGGGAGGGGAAGAGGTGGGGGGAACGGAGGGAGAGGAGGGAATGAGGGTGGGGAGGGGATGGGGTGGAGGGAAGGGGTAGGGGAGGGGTGGAGGGGAGGGGGGGAAGGGGGGTTAGGGGAGGGAGGGAGAGAGAGGGGGAGAGAGAGGGGGGAGAGAGAGAGAGGGGGAGAGAGAGAGAGGGGGGGAGAGAGAGAGAGGGAGGGGAGAGAGAGAGAGAGATGGGGGAGCGATAGATGGGGGAGAGAGAGAGAGAGGGGGCAGAGACAGAGAGAGCGAAATGCAACCTTGTGCGTCACGTGTCCAGAATGTTCTGGAAATGAAGAATGCGCGTCTCATGCACGAAAGCTGTCGGCAGCTCTATGGAATTCAGGGGAGGAGCCTGCCGCGACACACACACACACACACACACACACACACACACACACACACACACACACACACGTACGTCCAATCTAAGCTGTCAATGAAGACAGCAAATTTATTTTCTTTAAACTGTCTTTGAAATTAAGTTAATGTTAAGGGGCCAGGAGGAAGGTGGGCCAGGAGCAAAGGCATTGTGAGGTCAGCAGCTAGGCAACTGTTATATTTTTTTTAAATTTCAATTTGGTGATAAATTTTAGTAAATACTAGACCAACGTGTGGTTGTGGGGGGGGGGGGGGGGAGGCATGTGGCGTTACATACACTAACTACCACCCCGCACACACGCTAACTATCCCCCTTGATATTATATTAATTTTATTAATTTGCTCCTTTTACCCCATAACCGCCCTATCCACTGATGCATAGCCCCCCCAACTCGCAGGCACATCTAGAGAGGGGGGGGGGGGTAGAGAGTGACGGCAGAGAGAGAATGTGGAGAGACAGCGAGAGAGGGGCAGAGACAGAAGGGCAAAAGACAGAGGGAGAGGGGGGTGGAGGGGAGGAGGAGAGGGTGGGTGGGTGAGGGGGGGAGGGTGGGGGAGAAGGGGAGAGGGAGATGGGGAGAGGAGAGGGGGAGGGGAGAGGAGTAGAGAGAGTGGAGGGGGAGAGAGAGGAGGGGGAGAGAGGAGGAGGAGAGAGGAGGGGAGAGAGAGAGGAAGAGGGAGTGGGGGAAAGGCACAGGGGTGGAAGGGAGGGAGGGGGAGAGCTATCCCACCCCTGTCCCATTGTGATGTCATATCATATGTAAATGAGACCCATTGTGATTGGACACCTGTGAGGTGGCACTGTGACTCATGCAGCAGTTTGATTTTAATTTTCTTTTGATGTTCTGTGAACAATTATTCAAGATCTGGGGAAATAATTGACCAAATCTAGAGAATAGTGGATTTCTGAAATCATAAGTTAAATCCCTACCGAAATATGTAAAAATCTCCACGTTTTTGCGTCTGGTTTTCGAGGAGATAGGTCTCAAAGGCAAAATGCCATACACACACATACACACACAGTTTTAAAAGTATATAGATCTCTGGAAATAATTGACCAAATTGGTAGAGGATTGGATTTTTGAAATTTAAGGAAAATCTCTACAAGAAGATGTAAAAAAATCACTGTTATTGTAATGTCAGCAGCTGGGCAGCGGTCAGATTTTTAGAAAAGGTCTGATTGGTCAACAATTTTAATAAAAAGTCTGGCAAATAATTTACCAAATGTACAGAGGAGTTGATTTCTAAAATCACAATGACAATCTCTACTCAAATATGTAAAAAAATCCCTGCTTCGGTGTCTGGTTTTCGAAGAGATATGTTTCAAAGGCAAAATCTCACACACACACACACACACACACACACACACACACACACACACACACACACACACACACACACACACAGAGTTTTAAAAGTACATAGATAAGATGATTGTACCAACCTCTACCACTTTCTCTGGCAGTTTGTTCCATATGCAGGTTCTCACTGCCTATTGTGTGAAAAAGTTATGTGTGTGGTAGAATATTGGGGAATGTCAGTGGGATGTTGGGTTAATGTATGGTTAATGTAAATGGGTGGTTGATAGACAGCACTGACTCATTGGGCCAAAGGGCCTGAGTCAGTGCTGTTTGCTTCAGTAGTATTATATTGATATTTTGCCTCAGCAGTCGTACTTTGAATTAGGCACTTCACTCATGTCTTCCAAGGTAATTTGGAAAGTCTGGTAACTTGTGTACAAATGTGGATCAATGGCAACTCGGTACAGCAGGCTCAGATGACCTGTGACAGACAGGAGTCACAATCCACAAACCATGTGACAACAGCTGTAGAAAAATAACAGACCCTTCAAGCCTGCCCCACCTTTCCATCAGATCATGCCTGCTATTCCATGTACCCACCTTCAGTGTGCATCTCTGGATACCCTGACCTAATAAAACTGATCCAATCCCTCAACCTCCAGGATGCTTAGAAGAACATTTGGTACATGGGAGCTGTGCTTTTGCTGAAGAGCTATGCACATCACAGAGAACAGCAGGACTCCATGGATTTAATGTTCCTTTTCTAGGTTTGTAAGGTCAGCGTTGGTTTCGCCAATATTGACACAGACATTCCTGAATATAATCTTTTAGAATCTACATTCCTTGGCTGCTTTACCCAGCATTAGTTTGAAACTCAGGTTTTTAACACCAAATACCTTTTTGACTGCTGGTTGTAGCGTGCTGCCCAATATACACGCTATCCACAAAGTAATCCTGGTTTGATATCTTCAACAGTACGATTGATTTTAGCATGAAGTTGGTCCCTGTGGAATATGCAGCCTGTACGGAGCTGAGCAAATTGATGCAAGTGTAGGACCACCTGTAAGCAGGAGCACATGATTATGGCATTATAGTTCTGCATAGTTTTCCCAGTCAGCCTCAAAATCCAACTACTCACCAGTACTAGAACCACAAGTATAAAGGGAGAAGCTTCCAGCTGGTTGAGAGGGTGTGAAGCAATAATAATGACAATTAAAAACAGCAGTATCCTGAATATGAAAACTGATGACCCATCTAATTTCAAATGAATATTGAGGAGAATGATCTCCTCTTGGGAGAAATGTGGGGTTATTTGAAAGCAGATGTATGACAGTGCCATGCTGAAAAAAGCATCCATGGATTGTGGATTCCAGTGGATTATAGTCATGGGTATCTGGGCCAGCAATGACAATAGAAACATAGGGAAGGAGCATCAAATCCCATGGAGATCTACTGCTCTGTGATGTGCATGGCTCTTCAACAAAAACACAGCTCTGACATCTCCAATGCCCCTCTGTGCATCTTGGAGGGATTGGGTCAGTTTTGTTGGGTCAGGGTATCCAGGGATTATATTCTAAAGGGTATCCCAGTGCACTTTACAGCTGATGGGGAAAGTTCTCAACTGTTGCAGCACAGTAGTCCATGTATACACAGCAGCTCCCTACCATGATACACAACCGGTTTGTTGACAAATTCCTTTTCTAATCTGTTTTGGTCCCCGGCCAGTATTTATTGTCCATCCCCAAGTCTCAGGAAGGTGGGGGCAGGTGCAGTTTTGAAACTCCCAGCTCTTCTGGTGAAGGTATTCTCTCAATGTTGTTGGGAAGGGAGTTCCAGGAGTTAGAGCCAGTGAATATGCAGTTCCCAGGTATTATTTCCAAGTCAGAATGTGGTGATTTACTTGGCTGAGGGGTAAATGGTGGCTGGGAATCCAAAAGAACAGGCTTGTTTTTCAATGTTCAGGGGCATGGGAGCAACATTGCACTTCAATTCAATGTCGCATCTGGAAGATAGCTCCTCAGAATTTGTGATACATCTTTGGTACTGCACTGCTTTTCCACTCCAAGTTATAGACTCTGATGGGAACTGTAACCCTTGCTGTTTGGGTGTTTTGGGATATTCTGATGGTTTGAAAAGCAAGCCCCCATTTTATTTGTTACTGGACTTGGGACCAGGACCTTCCTCCTTTACCTTTCTTTCGAACTTTCGAACATACTTTGCCAGATGACCCAAAAGAAAAAAACTAAACATGAAAGATCCTTATTATTGAAATTTGGATTTATTTAGAAAGGATTGCAGATAGTGATTGGAGCATACTGTTTATCAAGTGTATAAATTAACACCAAATTACCAAATATGATAAATACTTACTGATTCTCTTGAGCAAATCTGTATTCCAGCCAAAAATATTGGGTAATTGTTTGGCTTTTAACATTGTAACTCAGCAACAGCTGAATATTATCTCTCAAAATTCCTTTATATGCAAAACAAAGCTGAAAGCATGGTTAAAGTCACTTAGCTATATTTTTTAAAATCAGTATTTCCTATCTAAGAATCTGTTATTTAATATTCTGCGCCCATCTAACAGCTGGAAATTAAGCCTCGAGCAGAATAAAGAATCAGGAAGTCCATGACCCAGTTAAATCAAATCATGTTTAAAAATTATGTAAATGAAACATGCAAGCATTTAACGGGAGTCTTGGAAATTTCCCCCCAAAATGCATCTCCATTGATCCCAGTTCATCAGAATTATACCTGAATGCCCGTTTAATTTCTTTTGAGTATATTCAGAATTTGGAGAAAGTGCCTAAAACATGAGTTCAATTTACTGAAGCAATAATTTTGGTTCAGATTTACCCTCCATTCCTCCCCAACTCTCTTCACTCTTCTCCACTCCTGCTCTTTCCCACTGCACTTACAATTTCCACATGTAGAGGGCCAGACACCAAATGCCTATGGGGTTGTCATAGATGATCGCATTCCCTCGGCAACCATTGGATAGCCAATGATTGAGTGAAGGATCAGCCAGGGGTGGAAGCGGGGAAGTCCCTGTAAATCACTGCACAACAGTAGAGTGCACAGAATGATTTGTTCCATATGCAATGTAGGAAACATAATAGGTGGGGTTTAGAATAAGACCTGGTTTCACACATGCATTAACTTCTCAGAGGGGTCCCTCCTACGCCCATCCCCCTCACCCACCTGGCGAATGTGGAGAAATTTCTTCATGTATAGGGTAGCAAATCAATGGAATTCCTACTCCAGACAGCTGTGTGTCTTAGTGGTTAAGTTTATTTGGGGCTTGGCTAGATGCATTTTTGGATGAATCGAGGGTTATACAGACTGGGTGAACAGAGTTGATGTAGGAGATCAACCATGATGTTATCAAATGACAGACCAAACTGAAGGGCAGAGTGGCCTCTCCTAGTCTAGTCTCTACTTTTACACATGTTGAGGACCAAAGATCATTGAGCATTGCACATTAAAATGAAAGTAAACAAAGTAACCGTGGGCTCACCTGTTTGTAGATGTTTAACAAGACTGGCTCGTGCGATTGTCCATAGCCAAACAGATAGTAGGGGTTTTTGGCTGAGTATCGTCCACAGAAAGCATCTGTCTCCATTGTCACCTGGCCACTGTGGTAGGTGGAGCTCTGCAAAGCCCAGAGGGGAAAAGCAAATTACATTCTATTGATGGATTAGAATGAGAATCCAGGAAATGGAACTCAACTCTAGTGGTGGGCTGAGGTCTGGGGGATGGGTTCAAGTCAGAAGGTTGTGTTCAGATCTGAGGGATGCACGTAGATCAAGGAACTGGTTTCAGGTCGGAGGGGTGGGATTAGGTCGAGGGGATGGGTGCATCTGGGGGGTGGGTTTAGGCCAGGAGGGGGTTCTGGTCTGAGGAGTGGTTTCAAGTTGGTGTGGGTGGATTCAGATTGGTGGGCAGGCTCAAGTTGGGTGGGCGGTGGGGGTTTTTAGGGTTCAGGTCTGATGGATGTGTTCTGGTTGAGAAAGAGATCATAGGTCAAAGTGGATGAGCACAGACTTGAGGAGATGGGGTCCCCTCTAACAGGACAAGCTCAGACCTTTTGTTGGTCAGATTTTGATTGATTGAAAGACACTACAGGCCCTATGGCCCACCGTCCATAGATCACCCATTCACACTATGTGTCGGAAGGAACAACAGATGTTGGTTTATATCAAAGACAGACACTAAATTCTGGAGAAACTTAGCAGGTCAGATAGTATCTCTGGAAAAAAGGAAGAGGTGATGTTTGGTAATCTAAATAAGAGTTCCGACCCAAAACATGATCTATTTCTTTTCTCAAGAGATGCTGCCTGACCTACTGATTTGCTCCAGCATTTTGTGTCTACACATTCACAGTCGTTCTTTTAATCCACTTTCACATTCGCACCCTACACACGGAACAATTTACAGAGGCCAATTAACCTACAAACCTGCTAGTCCTTGAGATCTGGGAGGAAACTGGAGCACCCAGAGGAGAACCATGCTATAGCATGGTGTACATGCAAACTCAATACAGATAACATCCGAGGATCCAACACAGGTCTCCAGCCATGTGAGGCAATAGTTCTATCAGTTGTGCCACTAAGCAGGATAGCAAGAGCTCAGACCTGAATGGCCAGTACACCCACAGATGTTGCTTGATCAACTGAGTACCTCTGGCATTTTGTTTTTTCCTCAGGATGCCAGCATCCACAGTATGTTCTGTCTCCAGGGGGGCTCACCTACTCGTCACACCGTTGCACATTCACCTCCCTACATCTCGCAGACCGTCCTTCAGACCGAGGCATAGACAAACTCACCACCCTGAGACAGACTACTATTCAGCTTCTAAACTACAGGAAATTTGTGTTGGGGACTCGGTGAAACTGATTGAAAGTGTGATTCGATTGATTGATGAATTCCTATTTAGGATACATACCAATTCTTCATAATCATTGAAATACTTGACTGCATAACCATTCTTGTAGCCAGCTATGTGTTCAGGACACTTCACTCCCATCAGTTCATCCAAAGCAACTTCGACCTATGGAGAGAGATTTCAGTGGATAGATTATTGACGACCCTTCCTTGACCTATAGCCAGGCAGCCTCAGGCCCTTGGCTTCTTGTTGGAGTATCGTTACCAGGAGACAATAATCAATGTCTTATCCCCTTACAATTCCATGCAAGCTATTTCCAAGAAACGCTTGAATCGGTTTCTCAAAGAGCAAACTCCAGTGGCCAAACTCAAAGGCAACCTCATTGTGCTGGTAGTTACTGCTGTGTACATTGTCCAGTAATGAGAAGAGAGGCTGGGATCCCTCCTTAGTGACTTCCAAATTGCCACTAGTTACAGCATGGGTTACATCGGCTGCGTTAACCTCCCATGAAACTCTACACAGAGTCAGAGCATCCAGTGGCTCATCACTCCAAGCCTATGCTCCACCATGCCAACCCAACAGATCACTCCCATCCACTGCACCAACTCTAAAACGCATTGTACAGTGGTGTAATATATTGCAAACAAATACAAGTGCACTGAGCGAGCTGTGACGCACCTCATCAACAGTTGCTGCCCATGGAAGGGGTCTGGAATTGATCCCCTCCAGCCTCAATGTGAATGTATCCATACTGGGTCTTCCTTGGACTTGTTCCACCACTTCAATGCTGATGTTACTTCCTCCCATTACCTCGTGCTGGAGTAAATCGAAATCCCCTTCACAAAATCAGAAAACAGTGTTAAAGATGCAAGGGGTTCCACATACCTGTATATTCATTAGAAGTGTGTGAGGGAGCATGTTGGAATATGTGTGTGAAGTGTGAGTGAAGGAAGAATAGATATGTGTAGGGACACTTGGGACAGAGATTGTGTGTGTGTGTGTGTGTGTGTGTGTGTGTGTGTGTGTGTGTGTGTGTGTGTGTGTGTGTGTGTGTGTGTGTGTGTGTGTGTGTGTGTGTGTGTGTGATATCTGTTTATGTGTGTCAATGTGGTACACGTGTGTGGCATATGGATTAAAGGGTATGCATGCGTGGTGCATGTGTGGTGTGTGTGTGGTGTGTGCATGTGTGTGGTGTGTGAGATCAGATAGGAGTCATGTTGGGGGGAGGTGGGCAGGAGTGAGAAGGGATGATTGCACGACAAGGTCACAAGATTGAGGACACCTGTTGTTGACAACAGACTGCTGTGAGACTCAGCTGTGAACAAGGAGTGGAAGAGACGATTGTCAGACAGAGTGGGTCAGTATGCTTACTGGTAGAAAGAGACATTGAGAACAGGTGTACAAGCAGAGGCACCATTTACCTCTTGTGGATATGAAGGTCACCCTGTGGGCAAAACCTTGGCTGATTGCCGTGCTTGTCACTTTCACGTTATCGGGTCTAATTGACCACAGATCGTTCAAAGCCTGTTCAATCTGTTTGCCTGAAGCATCTGCTGGAAGAAATTCTAGGGAGAGGGAAAAAGCCGAGTGTCAACAACTCAGAATAAGGAAATGTCCTCAAAGCAACTAGAAATGTTGTTTTCGTGGCTGCCTCAACTACCTCCTCTGGCAGCTTGTTCCATATACCACCATCTGTGTGTAAAAGATGCCCCTCAGATTCCTATTAGATCTTTCCCCTCTCACCCTAAACCTATATCATCTGGTTCTTTATTCTCCTGATCTGGTTAAAAGACTGTGCATCCACCCTATCTATTCTCTTCATGTTTTTATACATCTCTATAAGATCAACCCTAAACCTCCTGCCTTATGAGAAATAATGTCCTGGTCTCCCAACCTCTTCCTGTAGCTCACGTCCTCATGTACTGCAACATCCTCGTAAATCTTCTTTGCACTCTTTCCGGCTTAACAATTTGAAGCTTTTTCCAGCTTCCAATAGCAAGGTGGTCAAAATTCAACACAATACTTCAAATGCGACCTCGCAAACATGCTGCACAATTGTAACATAACACCCCAACTTCTACTAAATGCTCTGAATGATAAAGGTCAATGCACTGAAAGCTTTCTTGACAACCCTATTTACTTGTCACTTGTCATCAGGGAACAATGTACCTGCATTCCTAAATCAATCCCAAAGACCTGCCATTCACTGTGAAGATCCTGCTCTGGTGTGACTTCCCGAAATGAAGCACTTTCACATATACATTAAACTCCATTAGCCATTCCTCAGCTCACTTGACCAGCTGATCAAGTGCCCGCTGAAATTTTTAATAATCATCTTCACTGTCCACTATACGACCCACTTTAGTGTCGTCTGCAAAGTTATAATCATTGTACATTCTCATGCAAATTGTTGAAATAAACCATAACAAAGGGCTGAATGGCCTCCACCTCATGATGGACATGATTCAATTAATTAAATTTCCCCATTTATTCTTTTTCCACCAATTCTCCAGTTCCAACTTGAAAGCTCCTATTGAATCCTCTCCCATTGGGTTTTCAGATCCTAACACCTCACGGCTTAAGAACATTCACCTAATTTTCTCTCTTGCTCTTTCGCCAATCTCATTAGGTCCAGTTACTGGAGTTTGTATGGTCTTCCTGCGACCATGTGGGCTTTCTCCAGGAGCTCCAAATTTCTCCCGAATTCCAAAGATGTGCAGGTTTGTAGGTTAATTGGCTTTGGTAAGTTGTAAACTTGTTCCTATTGTGTATGATAGTGCTGGTGTAAGGGGTGATCGCTGGCTGGTGTGGATTCGGTGGGGCATAGGGCCTGTTTCTGCGCTGTATCTCTGAGGTCGAAAGTCTAAAGTAAAGTCTATTGATCCTCTTGCATCTGGAAAGAGTATCTCCTAATTTACTGGAACAAATACCCAAATTGCTAGACCAATCATCATATTATTGTGACTGTAGCACTAATAAATGGTTGGATAGGCATTCAGTGTGCCCTTGCCTGACCCTGGACACCAATATGTTGTGCATTCTTTAAAGTAGCAAGCTCATCGTTAGCATCAGCCCTGCACGAAGCCTGGCACCAAAGAGGATCAACACTAACATTCTGAACCCAAGAGGGCTAGGAGAATGTTACATTCTTCCTGCTCACATTGTTTAAAGCCTTCACTGATGGAACCAGCAGGAGACAGCAAAATCCTACACATAAGCTTGGAGAAAACTGCCAGCCCACATAATTTATATTGAGCTTTTAATCATGTGAAGCACCTCAAGGTGCTTTATAAAGTTTTATCAAAGACATTTAGACAGCTTCATAATGAAGATCTAACACAATTTTAAATGAACTCTTGGCGTTTCGGGAGGGAATTCTAGAGCTTGGGACCAGGCATCTTAAGACATAGTTACCATGCTGAGAGATTAGATTTGAGGATGATCAAGAGGCCAGGTTTGGAAGAGTGCATAGATTGTGGGTGCCTAGAGAAGATACTGTAAAACCCCTGTCTCACGGTGCGAGTTGGCCCACGAGTGACCCCGAGTTTTCACTCGTGGTGATCACGTACAGCCAACGTAGTGGGAACGTCGGAACTCGCGCGATCAACTTGTCCACTCGTGGCGCTAACGGCAGGTACCTGTGAAACTTGTGAACTCGTGAAAAAAGTCAAACATGTTTGACTTTTTCCACGAGTCAAATTTCGTGGTCAAGTTTAAAATTGAAACATTTAAACTTAGAGTTATATCGTAGTGGCCCGTGCGTTAAGTTTAGTGATTCGTGCGTCTACCGTGGGAACTCTTTAATAGACACAAAATGCTGGAGTAACTCAGCGAACCAGGCAGCATCTCTGGAGAGAAGGAATGGAGTCGAGACCCTTCTTCAGACTTACCCAAAACGCCACCCATTCCCTTCTCTCCAGATATGCGGCCTGTCCCGCCGAGTTACTCAAGCATTTTGTGTGTATCTATACTTTAGTTTCGGATATGATCAAGTGTGAGAAACGCAAACCAGACTACCTTCACATCAGAGAATCCTAATGTTCCTAATTTGGCCGAGGCACTTCACTGTCCGTGTGTAGGAAGGAACTGCAGATGCTGGTTTACACCGACGATAGACACAAACATGCTGGAGTAACTCAGCGGGACAGGCATCGCATCTGGAGAGAAGGAATGGATGATGTTTCGGGTCGGGACCCTTCTTCAGACTCCCCGCTCATTCTTCCCTCGTCGATGTGAACTTGTGGGGGTGCGAGGAATCGGGCGTCGCTGGGTAAGGGGAAGAGAGGTTTTACTGCTGAATTATGCGCAACAGAAGCATGAAGTGGGGGTAAGGTCCGTTTAAACTATCTTGTCGTTCCCCCCCCCCCCCCCCCCCCCCCCCCCCCACAATGTTGGGAGAGAGAGGGAAGAGAGTTGTGCAAACAAACCACGGGAGACTGCATCTTTGGAGGGAAATCATAAAATGTGTAGGGATGTTTCGGGCCGGGACCCTAAAGGTTGACTACCCGTTTCGCAGATGCCGTTCCTAGCCCCCCCTCTCACTCCTCCCCACCCATAGTCTTTGCCTTCTCCCAATTCCACCATCCCTCGCCCCCCCCCCCCCCCCCCCCCCCAACCTGTCCTCGCCTGAACTGCTGAAGATAACCAAGTGCTTTAAATGCGAATCCCGGACTGCAGCAACAACACACGCCCTGAGCGGGAGAGGAACTTGGTAACTCAAGAGAAAACGGGAGGGGAACTTGGTAACTCTGGAGACCAACTCGGAACATCGCAGATTACCATACCCGTGGGAACTCGCCTCAAACACTTGCACATCAACTTGGAATATCGTACACAACCACGAGTCTGTCACTCTGGGTCACTCGTGTGTCAACTCGCACCGTGAGACAGGGCCTTAAATCTGCAGTGAGCTGAGTTAATTGAGGCTATATTTCTTGACTGTTGCATTCAGCACTGGTATGTATACCTGTGTGTTCCTCATTGTAGCTGAGCCTGTACCAGTGGAATGAGCAGGAACCAGAGTCCCCGCATGGACTGGTGATGGTGACCTGTTGAACTTCATTGATCGCATTTCCAATTGTCCAGTTCTCCAGGGTTACAACCTAAAATTGTAAAAAAAAAGGAATGGTACATCAGATCCAGTCATATAAAACATACACAACACTTCAACTAAACAAATGCTGATTACAATATAGAAACATAGAAACATAGAAAAATAGGTGCAGGAGTAGGCCATTCAGCCCTTCGACCCAGCACCGCCATTCAATTTGATCATGGCTGATCTTCTAAAGTCAGTACCCCGTTCCTGCTCTTTGCCCATATCCCTTGATTCCTTTAGCCTGAAGAACTAAATCTATCTCTTGAAAACATCCAGTGAAATGGCCTCCACTGCCTTCTGTGGCAGAGAATTCCACAGATTCACAACTCTCTGGATGAAGGAGTTTTTCCTTATCTCAGTCATAAATGTGACCTCTGGTTCTGGACTCTCCCAACACCGGGAATATTTTTGCTGCATCTAGCCTGTCCAATCCCTTAAGAATTTTATACGTTTCTATAAGATCCCCTCTCATCTTTCTAAATTCCAGTGAATACTAGCCCAGTTGACCCATTCTTTTATCAGATGTCAGTCCTGCCATCCTGGGAATTAATCTGGTGAATTTACGCTGTTCTCCCTCAATAGCAATAATGTCCTTCCACATTATACTGGTCTCACATTATACTGCATCTGCCATGCATCTGCCCACTCACCCAACCTATCCGTCACCCTACAGCCTAATAGCATCCTCATCGCAGCTCACACTGCCACCCAGCTTTTTGTCATCCGCAAAGTTGGAGATGTCACATTTAATTCCCTCGTCTAAATCATTAATATATATATTGTAAATAACTGGGGTCCCTGCACCGAGCCATGTGGCACCCCACTAGTCACTGCCTGTCATTCTGAAAAAGACCCATTAATTCCTACTCTTTGTTTCCTGTCTGCCAACCAGTTGTCTATCCATATCAATATCCTACCCCCAATACCATGTGCTCTAATTTTGCACACTAATCTCTAGTGTGGGACCTTGTCAAAGGCTTTTTGAAAGTCCAGACACACCACATCCATTGGCTCTCCCTTATCTATTCTACTTGTTACATGCTCAAAAAATTCCAGACGTTTAGTCAAGCATGATTTCTCCTTCATAAATCCATGCTGACTTTGACCGATCCTGTCACTGCTTTCCAAATACGCTGCTATAACATCTTTAACAATTGACTCAAGCATCTTCCCCACTACCGATGTAATGCTAGCTGATCTATAATTCCCCATTTTCTCTCTCCCTCCATTCTTAAAAAGTGGGGTTACATTGGCTACCCCCCAGTCAACAGGAACTGATTCAGAGTCGAGAGAACATTGGAAAATGATCACCAATGCATCCCCAATCTCTAGGGCTACCTCCTTGAGTACTCTGGGATGCAGACCATCAGGCCCTGGGAATTTACCTGCCTTCATTCCCAACAGTTTATCTAACACCATTTCCTGACTAATGTGGATTCCCTTCAGTTCCTCCCTCCCACTAGATCCTTGGTCCCCTAGTAGTTCTAGGAGATTGTTTGTGTCTTCCTTAGTGAACCAAAGCATTTGTTTCTCTGTTCTGCCATTTCTTTGTTTTCCATTATAAATTCACTTATCTCTGATTGTAAGGGGCCTACACTTGTCTTCACTAATCCTTTCCTTTTTACATATCTTAAGAAGCTTTTAGAGTCAGTTTTTATATGCCACGCAAGCTTTCTTTTCCCCCACTTAATTAACCCTTTTGTCCTCCTTTGTTGAGTTCTAAATTTCCTCCAGTCCTCCAAATAGCTGCTTCCTTTGACCAATTTATATGCCTTTTCTTTCACTATCCTTGATTTCCTTAGATTTAACACTATCCTTCCCCGTTTTATTATCTCGCCAGACAGGGATGAACAATTTTTGGAGTTCATCCATGTGGTCTTTTCTTTGACCGGTGAGGCCCGGGGAGCCGTTGGAGAGAGAGGGTGGAGCTACCTGCACTGTGAGTATAAATCTAGCGCGGGGCTTGCTTTTCACAGAGGCCCGGGGAGCCGTTGGAGAGAGAGGGTGGAGCTACCTGCACTGTGAGTATAAATCTAGCGCGGGGCTTGCTTTTCACAGAGGCCCGGGGAGCCGTTGGAGAGAGAGGGTGGAGCTACCTGCACTGTGAGTATAAATCTAGCGCGGGGCTTGCTTTTCACAGAGGCCCGGGGAGCCGTTGGAGACAGAGGGTGGAGCTACCTGCGCTGTGAGTATAAATCTAGCGCGGGGCTTGCTTTTCTCAGAGGCCCGGGGAGCCGTTGGAGACAGAGGGTGGAGCTACCTGCGCTGTGAGACCGAAATCTGCAACGTTCCATCTTCCAGTGAGGGAATCTGTTGGAGCCTCTGATTGGTTGAAGAGGACCAGAGGAAGCAGCTGATTGGCTGCAACCCAGGGTTTACATTTCTACATTTCTGCCTACAGGTTTAAGGATTCTGGGAGCTAAGGATTCTGGGTGTTAGGGATTCAGTATTTATTAGTATTTATTCGTAAAGTTTAAAGAATAAAGTTTTGTGTTTAATAAAAAATAAATTAAAAAATATATATATATATTTAATAGAGTAATTTGGGAGTAAGATGTCAGTGGAGATTGGCCCCATGGTTTGCTCAGCCTGCAACATGTGGGAGATCAGGGATATTGTCGGTGTCCCTGGTGACTACATTTGCAGGAAGTGTGTCCAGCTGCAGCTCCTGGCAGACCGCATTGAACGATTGGAGCTGCGGCTGGATTCATACTGGAGCATCCACAATGCAGAGAAAGTCGTGGATAACAAATACAGCGAGTTGGTCACACCACAGGTAAAAGGTAAGAGGACAGAAAGGGAGCGGGTGGCCAATAGCCAGCAAAGCAGTAGGCAGATAGTGCAGGAGTCCCCTGCGGTCATCTCCCTACTAAACAGGTTTACCATTTTGGATATTGTTGAGGGAGATGGCTCATCAGGGGAATGCAGCAGCAGCCAAGTTCATGACACCATGGGTGGCTCTGCAGCACATGATGGGGGAAAAAAGAGGGGAAGGGCTATTGTAATAGGGGATTCAATTGTCAGGGGAATAGATAGGCGTTTCTGCGGCCGCAAAAGAGATGGTATGGTATGTTGCCTCCCTGGTGCAAAGGTCAGGGATGTCACTGAACGGCTGCAGAACATTCTGGAGGGGGAGGGGGAGGGTGAACAGCCAGTTGTCATGGTGCATATTGGCACCAACGATATAGGTAAAAAAAGGGATGAAGTCCTACAAGGTGAATTTAGGGAGCTAGGAGATAAACTTAAAAGTAGGACCTCAAAGGTAATAATCTCTGGATTATTACCAGCACCACCATTGCCAGTCAGAGTAGAAATAGGAGGATATTGCAGATGAATACGTGGCTTGAAAAATGGTGCAAGGGGGAGGGATTCCAATTTTTAGGGCTCTGGAACCATTTCTGGGGGAGGTGGGACCAGTACAAACAGGACGGTCTGCACCTGGGCTGGAATGGAACCAATGTCCTTGGGGGAGTGTTTGCTAATGCTGTCGGGGAGGATTTAAACTAATGTAGCAGGGAGATGGGTACAAGAGCAGAGAGGCAGGTGGGTGTAAAACGAGGGTGGAAGCAATAGGGAGCAAGGTGAAAAGTAAAAGTGGCAGGTAGACAAAACCAGGGCAAAAATCAAAAAAGGGCCACTTCTCAACAAAATATACAAGGGGTAAGAGCGTTGTAAAAACAAGCCTGAAGGCTTTGTGTCTCAATGCAAGGAGTATTCGTAATAAGGTGGATGAGTTGAACGTGCAGATAGCTATTAATGAGTATGATATAGTTGGGATCACGGAGACATGGCTCCAGGGTGACCAAGGCTGGGAGCTGAACATCCAGGGATATTCAATATTCAGGAGGTATAGAGAGAAAGGAAAAGGAGGTGGGGTAGCGTTTCTGGTTAGAGAGGAGATTAACGCAATGGAAAGGAAGGACATTAGCTTGGAGCATGTGGAATCGGTATGGGTAGAGCTGCGAAACACTAAGGGGCAGAAAACGCTAGTGGGAGTTGTGTTCAGGCCACCTAACAGTAGTAGTGAAGTTGGGGATGGTATCAAACAGGAAATTAGAAATGCGTGCGACAAAGGCAAAACAGTTATAATGGGTGACTTCAATCTACATATAGATTGTATGTCACTCATTATAGGTGAGGGGCGCTGAGGAAGAGGATTTTTTGGAAAGTATGCGGGATAGTTATCTAAATCAACATATAGAGGAACCAACGAGAGAGCAGGCTATTTTAGACTGGGTATTGAGTAATGAGGAAGGGTTAGTTAGCAGTCTTATTGTGCGTGCCCCCTTGGGCAAGAGTGACAATAATATGGTCGAGTTCTTCATTAGGATGGAGAGTGACAATGTTAATTCAGAAACAATGGTTCTGAACTTAAGGAAAGGTAACTTTGAGGGTATGAGACGTGAATTGGCCAAGATTGACTGGCAATCAATTCTAAAAGGGTTGATGGTGGATACGCAATGGAAGACATTTAAAGACTGCATGGATGAACTACAAAAATTGTTCATCCCAATGTGGCAAAAGAATAGATCAGGGAAGGTAGTGCATCCGTGGATAACAAGGGAAATCAGGGATAGTATCAAAGCAAAGGATGATGCGTACAAAGTAGCCAGAAAAAGCAGCATACCAGAGGACTGGGAGAAATTCAGAGACCAGCAGAGAAGGACAAAGGGCTTGATTAGGAAAGGAAAAATAGATTATGAAAGAAAACTGGCAGGGAACATAACAACTGACTGCAAAAGTTTTTATAGATATGTGAAGAGAAAGAGATTAGTTAAAACAAATGTAGGTCCCTTGCAGTCAGAAACAGGTGAGTTGATCATGGGGAACAAGGATATGGCGGACCAATTGAATAACTACTTTGGTTCCGTCTTCACTAAGGAAGACATAAATAATCTGCCGGAAATAGCAGGGGACCCAATTTGGCAAAAGAATAGATCAGGGAAGGTAGTGCATCCGTGGATAACAAGGGAAATCAGGGATAGTATCAAAGCAAAGGATGATGCGTACAAAGTAGCCAGAAAAAGCAGCATACCAGAGGACTGGGAGAAATTCAGAGACCAGCAGAGAAGGACAAAGGGCTTGATTAGGAAAGGAAAAATAGATTATGAAAGAAAACTGGCAGGGAACATAAAAACTGACTGCAAAAGTTTTTATAGATATGTGAAGAGAAAGAGATTAGTTAAAACAAATGTAGGTCCCTTGCAGTCAGAAACAGGTGAGTTGATCATGGGGAACAAGGATATGGCGGACCAATTGAATAACTACTTTGGTTCCGTCTTCACTAAGGAAGACATAAATAATCTGCCGGAAATAGCAGGGGACCGCGGGTCAAAGGAGGACTTGAGTGAAATCCAGGTTAGTCGGGAAGTGGTGTTGGGTAAATTGAATGGATTAAAGGCCGATAAATCCCCAGGGCCAGATAGGCTGCATCCCAGAGTACTTAAGGAAGTAGCTCCGGAAATAGTGGATGCATTAGTGATAATCTTTCAAAACTCTTTAGATTCTGGAGTAGTTCCTGAGGATTGGCGGTAGCAAACATAACCCCTCTTTTTAAGAAGGGGGGGAGAGAAAAAACGGGGAATTACAGACCAGTTAGTCTAACATCGGTAGTAGGGAAACTGCTAGAGTCAGTTATTAAAGATGGGATAGCAGCACATTTGGAAAGTGGTGAAATCATTGGACAAAGTCAGCATGGATTTACGAAAGGTAAATCATGTCTGATGAATCTTGTGGAATTTTTCGAGGATGTAACTAGTAGCGTGGATAGGGGAGAACCAGTGGATGTGTTGTATCTGGACTTCCAGAAGGCTTTCGACAAGGTCCCACATAAGAGATTAGTATATAAACTTAAAGCATACGGCATTGGGGGTTCAGTATTGATGTGGATAGAGAACTGGCTGGCAAACAGGAAGCAAAGAGTAGGAGTAAACGGGTCGTTTTCACAATGGCAGGCAGTGACTGGTGGGGTACCGCAAGGCTCAGTGCTGGGACCCCAGCTATTTACAATATACATAAATGATCTGGATGAGGGAATTGAAGGCAATATCTCCAAGTTTGCGGATAACACTAAGCTGGGGGGCAGTGTTAGCTGTGAGGAGGATGCTAGGAGACTGCAGGGTGACTTGGATAGGCTGGGTGAGTGGGCAAATGTTTGGCAGATGCAGTATAATGTGGATAAATGTGAGGTTATCCACTTTGGTGGCAAAAATAGGAAAACAGACTATTATCTAAATGGAGGCCGATTGGGAAAAGGGGAAATGCAGTGCGACCTGGGTGTCATGGTACACCAGTCATTGAAAGTAGGCATGCAGGTACAGCAGGCAGTGAAGAAAGCGAATGGTATGTTGGCTTTCATAGCAAAAGGATTTGAGTATAGGAGCAGGAAGGTTCTACTTCAGTTGTAAAGGGTCTTGGTGAGGCCACACCTGGAGTATTGCGCACAGTTCTGGTCTCCAAATCTGAGGAAGGAAATTATTGCCATAGAGGGAGTGCAGAGAAGGTTCACCGGACTGATTCCTGGGATGTCAGGACTGTCTTATGAACAAAGACTGCATAGACTCAGTTTATACTCTCTAGAATTTAGGAGATTGAGAGGGGATCTTATAGAAACTTACAAAGTTCTTAGGGGGTTGGACAGGCTAGATGCAGGAAGATTGTTCCCGATGTTGGGGAGGTCCAGGACAAGGGGTCACAGCTTAAGGATAAGGGGGAAATCCTTTAGGACCGAGATGAGAAGGACTTTTTTCACACAGAGAGTGGTGGGTCTCTGGAACTCTCTGCCACAGAGGGTAGTTGAGGCCAGTTCATTGGCTATATTTAAGAGGGAGTTAGATGTGGCCCTTGTGGCTAAGGGGATCAGAGGGTATGGAGAGAAGGCAGGTATGGGATACTGAGTTGGATGATCAGCCATGATCATATTGAATGGCGGTACAGGCTCGAAGGGCCGAATGGCCGACTCCTGCACCTAATTTCTATGTTTCTTCAAATCTTTGCCATCGCATCTCCGCCGTCAACCTTTTAAGTATAATGTGCCAATCTATCCTAGCCAATTCCCATCTCATGCCTTCAAAGTCTCCTTTCTTTAAATTCAGGACCCTGGTCTCTGAATTAACCGTGTCACTTTCCATCCTAATGTAGAATTCCACCATATTATGGTCAGTGTTGCCCAAGGGGCTTTGCTTAGGATCGTTACCTAATCCTTCCTCATTACACAATACCCAGTCTAGGATGGCCTATCCTCTGGTCGGCTCTTCTACATATTGGTGTAAAAAAACATCCCGTATACATTCCTGGAAATCCTCCTCCTTAGCGCTGGATTTGGTCCAATCTATATGTAGATTAAAGTCACCCATGATAACTGCTGTACCTTTGCTACACGTATCCCTCATTTCATGCTTGATGCTATCCACAACCTCCCTACTGCTGCTTGGTGATCTGCAGACAACTCCACCTAGCATTTTCTGCCCTTGAGTATTTTGCAGTTCTACCCATACCGATTCTACAGCATCCAAGCTAATGTCTCTCTTTGCATTAATCTCCTCTTTAACCAGCAATGCCACCCCGCCTCCTCTTCCTTTCTGTCTATCCTTCCTGAATATCGAATATCCCTGCATGTTTAGCTCCCAGCCTTGGTCACCCTGGAGATATGTCCCCGTAATTTTAACTATATCATATTTCTTAACTGCTACCTACACGTTCAATGCATCCAGTTTATTACAAATGCTTCTCGCATCAAGGCACAAAGCTTTCAGGTTTGTTTTTCTTAATCCCTTCTACCTTTTGTTTCTGTCCTCCTTTTAAGTCCCTCCATCTCTTTGCATTGGTTCCCATCCCCCTGCCCTGCCGTTTATAAACGTGACCTTTCCTACACTGTCTTTCCCGTTAACTGCACGCATACGTTTCCACATTGTTACTCCACCCCTCCACTGTTTAGTTTAAACCCAACCGTGTAGCACTAACAAACCTGCCTGCCCCTCCAATTAAGGTGCAATCCGTCCCTTTTGTACAGGTCACCCCTGTCCCAGAGGATATCCCAATGATCTAGAAATCTAAATCCCTGCCCTTTGCACCAACTCCTCAGCCACACATTCAGCCACCTGTCTCCCTGTTTCTACTATCACTAGCACGAGGCACTGGAAGCAAACCAGAGATAACCACCCTAGAATCCTGCTTTTCAGCCTCCTACCTATTTCTCTATACTCATGTTGCAGAAACTCCTTCCTCTTCCTACCCACATCATTTGGGCCTACATGCACAACTACTTCCGATTGTTCACCTTCCCTCTCGAGGATGTTCTTAAGTCGGTCTGAGACATCTATGTTTTAATAAAATATGTTTTAATAAAATATGCTTTACCAGAACCTAGTTTGGCCCTGCTATTTTATTTTGTTTGCAAGACATTTGTGCAAACCAATTGCCGGAGAGTGCTTTCTTTTAGTCTTGTCTTTAGTCAGAAGGTGGTGATTCTGTGGAATTCATTGCCTCAGCCAGCTGTGGATGCTAAATCATTAGGTATTTTTAAAGTTGGAGATTCACAATTAATCACCCTATGATTAGTAAGGGTCAAAGGTTATGGGGAGAAGCTAGCAGAATAGGGTTAAGAGGGAATGATAGATCAGCTATGATTGAGTAGATTCGATGGGTCTAATGGGCCGATTCTGCTCCTATGACTTAAGTCAGGGAGTAAAGGTCAGAATCCCCACTCTAAAAGTTCCCAATGACAGTGGCTGGAGATAATGGCCTAGCTTTATAGGCTGATGTCCAATGGTCCTTGTTGAGTGGTCCCACACTGTAATAATGCTCACAGCTTTTTAGCATTGGGCTGAAGCCCACTGGAGTAGGTTCTACAAAGTCACAAGGAGTTTTAGTGGAGAACCCAGTCACCACTTGATGCTGCTGAGAAATTGCACAGTTAGCACAATTTCTGGGTGTGCACGGCAAGTAAACTGGCAGTGACTTCTGACCTGCGGCTGGGCTCCCACAAAGGTACAGCACTTCTTGCTTGCCCCCTCACTGTGTGACAGATCAACCATTGTAGACGCTGGCAGATTCAAGGGGCCCATGGGGACAGGGGAGAAAATGCACTACACAACACCAAGACTTTCATGGACCTTAACCCATACACATCTGGTAACAGCAGACCACGAGTTGGCCTCAGGTTGTCTTGATCAGATGCTTCTGCAAAGTCACCTGAAAGTGGTGGAGGTGAGAATGACCATAGACCTCCACCACTGTGACTCACCTGTTCCTATTAACCTCAATGGGCAACTGCCTGCTGCTAATGGGAAGTGTGCTTATTGATGTTCATGGTTCAGAACTGACCTGTATCTCGTGGACAACCTGGGAGTATGCTGTAATCATCTGATATTCGTTGACAGCATCTGCTGTCTGCTGCTCAGTGTAGGAGGTGTTTTCCAGGTATGCACCAACTGATACAAAGGAAGACTCAGAGGTCTCTTCGAGTAGCACTTCCATGTAATATCTGTGAAATAAACCATCTCTGTCAATCCTGGGGCAAAGAGCTGTAGATGAAGGAGCTCATCTGTCACAGAGTGAAAAAGTGCACCATATCCCTTCCTGCACAGCACCACAGCACAGGTTTACACCGACTCTCATACACAATATGTCAGCCATCATAAGATCCACATAAGAGAGTTGTGTGGCTTTGGAGGTTTTAGCTGTATTTCCATCACGTTTACTATTTCTGGCTCTGTGATTCAGTGATGTATTGCCAGTAAATATTTGGATTGGACCCATCCTCTAACAGTCTCTCCCCCTTCCACTAGTTTCATTGGCTGGCTGGCTTCCATGTAGGACTAAAAACTATTACTTAATGAATCTGAATAATAGATGTGGGAGGGTGAGTTTTGATTCACTCTGCCTGGGTCAGTGAGACTGCTTCATCTCTTTAAATAAAAAACGTCCTGTCTGTTCTATGTCTGACGGCAGTGATGGTAGAAAGACCACTTGCCTTCCCAACAATTTCAGCATTACTGAAAAGCCATAAACTGTAGGTATTGGACCCTCTCATTCTTAAAATCTATCTCTGAGCTGACTTCGGTTATAAGGCCATATGGTCAGAGTGATAGGAGTAGAATTAGGCCATTTGGCATCAAGTCTACTCTGCCATTCAATCATGGCCGATCTATCTCTCCCCCCTAACCCCATTCTCCTGCCTTCTCCCCATAACCTCTGACATCTGTACTAACTGTTCACTTGCAGCTTGCTGACAAGGTTTGATGACACTCCTGCTGAATGAACATGGACCTTCATTGCGGGTGTCCCCATGAAAATGCAAACAGTTGTTGTTGCAAAGTAACTCACAGCACAGAAGGAGGCCATGGAGATATATAAATATTTTAAATATTAAAGAATTGAGGATTATGAGGAATGAATGAATAAGTTTATGAATAAGTTTATTGGCCAAGTATTCACATACAAGGAATTTGCCTTGGTGCTCCACCCACAAGTGACAACATGACATACAGTGACAGTTAAGAATGATACATAAAACATTCAACATTAATAATAAAACATTATTGATTAAACATGTGAATTAAATAAAATACCAGAGCAAAAGGAGGCTACAGATTTTTGGTTATTGAGTAGAGCTAACACTCGTGGAAAAAAACTGTTTTTATATCTGACTGTGGCAGTTTTGACAGTCCAGAGTTGCCTTCTGGTGCAGAAGGGGAACTGGTGCAGAATGGGGATTGAGGCCAGCAGAGAGCAGCCATGATCGTATTGAATGGTGGGGCAGGCTTGAGGGGGCTGAGTGATCCCCTTCAGTCCTTATTTTCTTATGACAGTTTGGTGCTCAGCTATTTCTGTCTTGGCTCCCTTTCTGGTGTATTCCTGACCTGATCTTCTTCTCCCAGTCCCTATCAGTAAAAGCTTCAAACACATGCACATTGGCCAAACATTTCCAATCAGCTCATGTGCAAATCTTTGAGCAAGACCAGCAGGAATCAAATTCACGTTCATTTAGGTAGGGACTCTCTTCTTGACTACTGGCACTGCTGCCTGTATCCATGTCTCGAAAAGCGAAAAGATATTCTGCTGTTCATTCTATTTATTGAAAAGTCAAAAATTGTGGTCTCGGGGCCTGATATGGGCCAGTAAATGTAAACATCCTTTGACCTCACATTTGGAGAGTGTGACTCAGCGAGTCAGATTAAGGGATGTTGTCTTAAAATATTCCTACATTTTTCAGTATGCTGTTGATGTGGTTATGGTACACTGCAGAGATTGTTTCTGTGCTGTATGACTCTATAAATGTAATGTATATATATATTTGCAAAATCTTATGGACTAACTCTATTATGCATTACGAGATCTCAGTAAATCAGGCCCAACTTCAGTGTCCCACTGGGCAGTATGATCGTCAACCAATCATGTGAGGCAGTTAGTAATAAACTACGTCAACAATTTCAATTTTCAGGGTAGAGCAACAATTTCAATTTTCAGGGTAGAACATATCGAGATGGCTTTGGCTGACAAGGTTTTATCCCAGAGATGGTGCCATGGTGATGTCATTGAGACAAATATAATTTGCTGATTTGATCTATGATGGTTTTACAGCTGAAATACCCGACTCCTCTGCCTAGTATATGCCAGTTCCTTAGTGCTCTCGACAAGATTTCAGGGTTATTATTTCCAGAGACAAATTTAATTTTACATGTCTCAAATGTAACCCCATGTTAGGTACTTCCCCCCCCCCCCGGTGAATGCTATGTACTTACCTTTTCTGTTTCTCTCCTGAGTGCAGACCCCGTGGCTGGGAGTCAGGAATCAAGGGGTTAAGAGCTTCTGTACTCAATTGGCCAAGTTGCGTCAGGTGACCGGTGACTCATCGGAAGCTTAAATAGCAGAAGTTCCCAGAATTCTCTCTCTTCTTCGCTGATCCCTGACAAGTGAACAGGCTGCCGGTCTGAGCTGCAGTAGGCCTGGCTGCATGGCATAGCACTTTGTATATTGGTTCCTATATTTGTCAATTAATGTTGTATTGGGACGGGTAAGGGCTGACCTGAGGGTTTTCGTGTATTTTGTTGCAGGGTTATGTCTATTCAGGCAGGATTAGAGTCTCCAGTTCGATGGCCCATTGCAAGGCTGGCTAGAGCACTGTTATATTTATTTGTTAGTCGATTCTTGTCCCTGACTGTGTTGTTTAAATCAGGTTCGGGTTTAGTCTTTTAACAAAATTAAAGACTGTTTTTCTTAAACTTGAACCTGGTTTTTGATTATGTTATGCGACTTTGAGGTACCTGCCTTCGGGAGTCATGACAAAATGGGGGCTTGTCCTAAGCTTTGAGGACCCTAGACAGTTTGGGGTTTTTTTTTGGTAGGCTTCTGGTGACTGGGGAAGTCTGTGTTGTAAGGGGATTTTTTTTCTCTTCCATTTGTGGTAACATTTGTGCCCATGGGTTTGGCTGGTGGTTTGGTCCTGACATTTGATATGGAGTTTAAAGTGGAGGACTTTATCGAGGCTCTTAGTCGGGAGTTGTTCGACAAATGTACGAAGTTGATAGTGCTGGCAGAGAGCTATAAGGTGCCTATTGATAAGCATTCGAAGAAAGAGGCTATGAAGTCGGTGTTATGGTCTGCGTTGAAGAGGAGTGAGATATTGCCTGCTGAGGCAGACAGTCCTCTAGCTTCTACACAGCCTGGTCAGGAAATGGGGGACCTCGTTCCCCTGTTTATTGAGAAGGATGTGGACAAGTATTTCGCAGTGTTTGAATGGGTGGCTTCGTCCTTGAAGTGGCCTAGGGACATGTGGTCCTTGCTCTTGCAGTGTGTCCTTGTGGGTAAAGCACGGGAGGTGTACTCGTCTTTATCTCTTGCCAACAGTCTGGACTATGAGTGTGTGAAGTCTACGGTATTAAGGGCTTTAGTTCCAGAGGCGTACCGGCAGAAGTTCCGGCGCTTTAGGAAGTTTGATAGTCAAACTTATGTGGAGTTTGCTTGGGAGAAGGAGGCACTTTTTGACAGGTGGTGCGCTTCTCAAGGAGTGAAGGATTTTAAGCTGCTGCGGGCCTTGATGATTATGGAAGACTTTAAGAACTGTCTCCCTGAGAGGGTTGCTACTTACCTTAATGAGCAGAAGGTGACGGACGTGTCTAATGCCGCGGTGTTAGCAGATGAGTATGTATTGACTCATAAAACTGAGTTTGTTGGGCGATCCTATAGTTTTGGTGTGCGGCCGGTTAATCGTGGTGGTGTCGCCGGTGGCAGTGTCAAAGTTGTTTCTGTGCCTGCTAGTGTCAGCACATTGATACAGGGGGAGGTCTGAGCTGATAAGGTTGACAGAGATCTCAGGACTAAGGAAGGTCCTTTGTGCTACTATTGTCAAGGGAGCGGGCACATCGTAAAGTCGTGTCCCGTCCTGCACAAGAGAAATGCAAAGCCTATGGTTTTGGTTGGTACACAAAAAGCACCTGTGGTTCCTGGGATGCCCGCGTCTGATGAGTGTAGTAATTATTCTGCGTTCATCACAAAAGGTTTTGTTTCTCTAGAGGATGAGGGTCATAGAGTTCAAGTATCCATCTTGCGTGATACTGGTGCTACTCGGTCCTTTATACTGGATAGTGTATTGCCGTTTTCTGGGGAGTCATCGGTTGGGTCCAGTGTCCTTGAGGTAGGATTCGGGTTGGAGGACATGGTAGTGCCTTTGCATACCGTGAGTCTCGAGTCCGAGTTGGTTTCAGGCCGGGTAATTGTTGGGTTACAGCCGTGTTTTCCCATTGCGGGAGTTTCTGTGATTTTGGGGAATGACTTGGCAGGAGGTAGAGTTTTCATTACTCCTGAGGTGACGGCTGTTCCGGTGGTGCAGAGTACTGATAGATTGGCTAAGCAGCATCCGACGGTCTTCACAGCTTGTGCTGTCACGAGGGCTATGGCTAAGAGCCAGGCAAAGTTTGAAGATGTAGTGGACCTGAGTGAGAGCATTTTTGGGGATCAGGATGATGGATCCTGTGTTGTGAAGGCTGTTTCTACATCTCAAGATGGGGTCTTGTCTGAAAATGTGCCGGTGTCGCTGTCACGTGACCGGCTGGTTGAGGAGCAAAAGAGCGATCCAGATTTATCGGATCTGTTCGACTGTGCGGTGCCTGAGGGGAATATGGATTCCACAGCAAAGGGGTATTTTCTGAGTAATGGATTACTGATGCGAAAGTGGTCTCCCTTGGATGTCAGGGCATGATGATTGGAGCGTGGTTGATCAGATTGTGATACCTCGTCGGTATAGGGACGAGATACTCAGTTTGGCTCATGATGGACCTCTGGGTGGACATTTGGGGGTCAATAAGACGTATGACCGTATCTTATGGAATTTTCTTTGGCCAGGGTTGAAAAAGGACGTGAAGCAGCACTGCAGGTGTTGTCACATTTGCCAGGTGGCAGTAAAGCCGAACCAATCAATTGTTCTGGCGCCTTTATATCCAATCCCTGTGGTCGGGGAGCCGTTTGAAAGGATTCTAGTTGATTGTGTCGGTCCTCTACCTCAGACAAGGGTGGGCAACAAGTTTTTATTGACAATTATGTGTGCGTCTACCCGCTTTCCGGAGGTGGTCCCTTTGCGTAACATTACTGCCCCTGCCATTGTGAAGTCTCTCACTAGGTTTTTTTCGTTGTTCGGCTTGCCCAAGGTTGTGCAGAGTGACCAAGGTTCCAACTTCATGTCAAAGGTTTTTGGTCAGGTAATGAAATTGTTGGATATTGAGCACTGTCACTCCAGTGCGTATAATCCTGAGAGCCAGGGAGCTCTCGAGCGGTTTCACCAGAGTTTGAAATCTATGTTGAGGACTTACTGCCTGGAGTTTGAAAAAGACTGGGATGACGGGGTTCATCTAGTTATGTTTGTGGTGTGTGAGGTCGTGCAGGAGTCTTTAGGGTTCAGTCCTGCTGACCTGGTGTTCGTGCATACTGTTCGTGGTCCGTTGAGGGTCCTGAAGGAGAAATGGTTGCAGGAGAATTCAAAATGTAGTATTTTAGACCACGTCTGTACTTTTAGATCTTGCTACTGCTCAGTCTAGGATGAAGGGCTGGTTCGACAGGAAGGCTTCAAGTAGGAATTTTTCTCCACATGACAAGGTCCTGGTGTTGTTGCCTATTCCTGGTTCCAGTCTGCAGGCTCGGTATAGTGGTCCCTATCAGGTGGTAAAGAAGGTTGGTGCAAGGGATTATGTTATTGGTACCCCTGATCGGAGGCGTAAGACTCAGCTCTGTCATGATAACATGCTGAAGCAGTATCATGAGCAGGAGCATGTACGGGCTGATGGGGAGGAGCTGTGTCCTTCGGTTTTGTCTAAGCCAGTTTTGGCTGTAGAAGTGCTGCCCCCTGACACGGGTGGTGATGTGGGTGAGGCACGGTTGTCTGTGGCAGTGACGCAAGGAAAGCTGTGCAACTCTGAAGTTTTGGAGTCGCTTCCCTTGCGGTTGTCTCATTTGCCTGCAAGTCAGCGGGATGATATGCTTTCTTTGGTGGGGTCAAATGAGTCACTGTTCTCGGATGTGCCTTCTCAGACGTCTGTGCTGCAGCATGACATTGACGTGGCCGGTGCTGCGCCAATTAAACAGCATCCGTATCGGGTCAATCCTGACAAGCGTCATCGCCTAAGAGGTCAGGTTGACTATATGCTGCAGCATGCAATTGCTGAACCTAGTTGTAGTCCGTGGAGTGCTCCGTGTCTACTGGCTACGAAGGCTAATGGGGAGGATAGGTTTTGCATGGACTTTCGGAAGGTGAATGCTGTAACTAAACCGGATTGCTATCCTCTTCCATGGATGGAGGATTGTGTGGATCACGTGGGAAGTGCATCTTTTGTGTCTAAGTTGGACTTGCTAAAAGAGTATAGGCAAGTTCCTTTGACTAGGCGGGCAAGGGAGATCTCAGTGTTCGTTACGCCTGATAACTTTCTTCAGTACACGGTAATGGCATTTAGAATGCGCAATGCGCCGGCAACCTTCCAACGGTTAGTGAACATGGTATTGTCTGGTTTGTCCTTCTGTGAAGCGTACCTTGATGATTTAGTTGTGCGCTCCAGGTCTTGGATCGAACACATCGGTCAGCTGAAGGAGGTATTTTGTCGTCTAGCGGAGGCAAACCTAACGATCAATCTGGGGAAGTGTGAGTTTGGCCAGGCCACAGTGACGTATCTGGGTAAGATGGTGGGCCGGGGTCAGGTTTGCGCTCTCGAGGACAAGGTGGGACATATTGTCGCATTTCCTGTTCCAACATCTAGGACTGAACTCCGTAGGTATCTGGCTATGGTTGGGTACTATAGGGGGTTCTGTCCAAACTTCTCTGCAGTGGCTGCTCCTTTGACGGATTTGCTGAGTCCGAAGGTAGCTTTTGTGTGGTCCGCTGAGTGTCAACAAGCCTTTGATCATACTAAAGGTCTTCAGGTGCGCGCACCTGTGCTTGCGGCACCTGATTTTGAGCGTCCATTTAAGTTGGCAGTGGATGCTAGTGATCGTGGGGTTGGTGGGGTTCTTATACAGGATGATTCAGATGGGGTGGGCATCCAGTTTCGTACTTCTCTAAGAGGTTTAATCCCCATCAGAGGTGGTACTCCACCATTCAGAAAGAAACCCTTGCTGTGTTATTGTCTCTGAGTCATTTCGAGGTTTATGTGGGGTCCTCGAATGTCCCTGTCATCGTATTCACGGATCATAACCCTTTGGTTTTTTTGCAGAACGTGAAGAATAAAAAGCGACGGTTAATGACCTGGAGTTGGCAGCTCCAAGAATACAATCAGGGTACATAAGGGGCAGGGATAATGTCTTGGCTGACACCTTGTCGTGCCAGTAGTGTTTTTAGTACTCCCCCCCCCACCCCCCCCCCCTCCCCCGGTGAATGCTATGTACTTACCTTTTCTGTTTCTCTCCTGAGTGCAGACCCCGTGGCTGGGAGTCAGGAATCAAGGGGTTAAGAGCTTCTGTACCCGATTGGCCATGTTGCGTCTGGTGACCGGTGACTCATCGGAAGCTTAAATAGCAGAAGTTCCCAGAATTCTCTCTCTTCTTCGCTGATCCCTGACAAGTGCCGGTCTGAGCTGCAGGAGGCCCGGCTGCATGGCATAGCACTTTGTATATTGGTTCCTATATTTATCAATTAATGTTGTATTGGGACAGATACGGGCTGACCTGAGGGTTTTTGTGTATTTTGTTGCAGGGTTATGTCTATTCAGGCAGGATTAGTCTCCAGTTCAACGGCCCATTGCAAGGCTGGCTGGAGCATTGTTATATTTATTTGTTAGTCGATTCTTGTCCCTGACTGTTGTTTAAATCAGGTTCGGGTTTTGTCTTCTTTTAACAAAATTAAAGACTGTTTTTCTTAAAATTGAACATGGTTTTTGATTATGTTACGCGACTCTGAGGTACTTGCCTTCGGGAGTCATAACACCCCAACATAAATTTTCCATATGTTTTGAGTTAAATTACACATCTAAATTTGGAATTCAGCATAATGCACAGGTATATATTTTAAAGAGCATGCAAATAAGTGGTTAAATATGTAGACACCACATCAATGCAAATTACAGATGCAAAATTATAAATATGTAAGTTAGATTGCATGTGTACATTTTTAATGTAATTTCACAATTGTCGTGTGGAAGGATGAAAACTTGAAGAGTTTGTCAGATGAACTTACCCTTTCCCTTTCTCAAGTCGCATTGTATCAGAGGCCTGGTAGTAGGATAAATAGTACTGCCGACTGCCATAGGCAACTTTAGCCTAAGAAAGATGAAGAGGCAGAACATGTAAGATGATCACCTCCTCCTGAACTCCTTCTGTACTTCTAATTAGATATGGAAGTTTGCTTCTGTTTAAAGGGACGGATTGCATCTTAACAGGTGGGGGACCAGCATTCTGGCAGGCAGGTTTGCCACTGCTACACGGGTGGTTTTAAACTGAATAAGGGGGATGGGGTGTCAAATGGGATAGTCGACGATGGAGTTAAAGGGAAAGAGAGTAAAGGGATGGTTAATGACCCCAGAATTAACGGGAAAGGAAGCTCACAAAGGGATAGGAGAGTATGGCCAAGTGTAATAGGGATGGATGTGAAAGGTGAGATGCATAAGGAATTAAAAGTATTGTATATGAATGCGCGAAGTATAAGAAGTAAAGTAGAAGAGCTTGAAGCTCAGTTACAGGTAGGTAGATATGACATTGTGGGGATTACTGAGATGTGGCTGCAGGAGGATCGGGCCTGGGAACTTAATATTCAGGGTTATACATCCTATAAATGGACAGGCAGGTGGGCAGAGGAGGTGGGGTAGCTGTTGGTGAGGGAGGGAATTCAGTCCCTTGCGAGGGAAGACATACGGACTGACGAGGTAGAGTCACTGTGGATTGAGTTGAGGAATTGTAAAGGCAAGAAGACACTAATTGGTGTTATTTACAGACCCCAAATAGTAGCCCGGATGTAGGGTGTAAGTTGCAGCAGGAGTTAAAACTGGCATGTAACAAAGGTAATGCCACTGTGGTGATGGGGGATTTCAATATGCAGGTAGACTGGGAAAATCAGGTTGGTTCAGGACCCCAAGAAAGAGAGTTTGTAGAATGCCTCCGAGATGGATTCTTAGAGCAGCTTGTAATGGAGCCGACCTGAGAAAAGGCAATTCTGGATTTAGTGTTGTCCAATGAACCAGATATGATAAGAGAACTCGAGGTAAAGGAACCGCTTGGAGTTAGTGATCATAATTTGATTAGTTTGAATCTGCAATTTGAGAAGGAGAACGTTAAATCGGAAGTGACAGTGATGCAGTTGAACAAAGAGGACTATGAAGGCATGAGAGGGGAGCTGGCCAAAGTAGACTGGAAAGGGATCCTAGCAGGAGTGACCGTGGAACAGCAATGGCAGAAATTTCTGGGCATAATCCGGAAGACGCAGGATCATTTCATTCCAAAAAGGAAGAAAGATTCTAAGGGGAGTAGGAGGCAACTGTGGCTGACAAGAGAAGTTAGGGATAGAATAAAACTAAAAGAAAAGATGTATAACACAACAAAGAGTAGCCGGAAGCCGAAGGATTGGGAAACTTTCATAGGGCAACAGAACAAAACAAAACGGGCAATACGGGCTGAAAGATGAAGTACGAGGGGAAGCTGGCCAGGAATATAAAGAAGGACAGTAAAAGCTTCTTTAGATATGTTAAGGGAACAAGAGTAGCAAAGTCAAATGTGGGTCCCTTGAAGGCAGACACAGGTGAAATTATTATGGACAACAAGGAAATGGCAGAAGAGTTGAATAGGTACTTCGGATCTGTCTTCACTAAGGAGAACACAAACAATCTCCCAGATGTACTGGAGGACAGAGGATCTAAGGGGGTAGAGGAACTGAAATAAATTTTCATTTGGCGAGAAATAGTATTGGGTAGGCTAATGGGACTGAAGGATGATAAATCCCCTGAGCCTGATGGTCTGCATCCTAGGGTCCTCAGGGAGGTGGCTCTAGAAACAGTGGACGCATTGGTGGTCATTTTCCAATGTTCAATAGATTCAGGATCAGTTCCTGTGGATTGGAGGATAGCTAATGTTATCCCACTTTTCAAGAAAGGAGCGAGAGGGAAAACGGGGAATTACAGACCAGTTAGCCTGACTTCAGTGGTGGGAAAGATGCTGGAGCCTATTATTAAAGAGGTAATAATGGAGCATTTGGATTGCAGTAAAAGGATTAGTCCAAGTCAACATGGATTTATGAAAGGGAAATCATGGTTGACTAATCTTCTGGAATTTTTTGAGGATGTGACAAGTAAAATGGATGAAGAGGTGCCAGTGGATGTAGTGTATCTAGACTTTCAGAAAGCCTTTGATAAGGTCCCGCACAGGAGACTGGTGACTAAAATTAGAGCACATGGTATTGGGGGTAGGGTGTTGACATGGATAGAAAATTGGTTGGCAGACCAAAGAGTAGGAGTGAACGGGTCCTTTTCAGAATGGCAGGCAGTGGCAAGTGGAGTGCCGCAAGGCTCGGTGTTGGGGCCGCAATTGTTTACCATATATATAAATGATTTGGAAGAAGGAATTAGGAGCAACACTAGCAAGTTTGCAGATGACACAAAGCTGGGTGGCAGTGTGAACTGTGAAGAGGAAGTTAGGAGGTTGCAGGGGGACCTGGGCAGATTGAGTGAGTGGGCAGATGTGTGGCAGATGCAGTATAATATAGATAAATGTGAGGTTATCCACTTTGGCGGCAAAAACAAGGGGGCAGATTATTATCTCAATGGGGTTAGGTTAGGTAAGGGGGAGGTACAACGAGACCTGGATGCAGCGAGACCTGTTTGAGGAAGGACATCCTTGTGATTGAGGCAGTGCAGCGTAGGTTCACGAGATTGATCCCTGGGATGGCGGGACTGTCATATGAGGAAAGATTGAAAAGACTAGGCTTGTATTCACTGGAGTTTTGAAGGATGAGGGGGAATCTTATAGAAACATATAAAATTATAAAAGGACTGGACAAGCTAGATGCAGGAAAAATGTTCCCAATGTTGGGCGAGTCCAGAACCAGGGGCCACAGTCTTAGAATAAAGGGGAGGTCATTTAAGACTGAGCTGAGAAAAAACCTTTTTACCCAGAGAGTTGTGAATTTATGGAATTCCCTGCCACAGAGGGCAGTGGAGGCCAAATCACTGGATGGATTTAAGAGAGAGTTGGATAGAGCTCTAGGGGCTAATGGAGTCAAGGGATATGGGGAGAAGGCAGGCACGGGTTATTGATAGCGGACGATCAGCCATGATCATATTGAATGGCGGTGCTGGCTCGAAGGGCCGAATGGCCTCCTCCAGCACCTATTTTCTATGTTTCTATGTTTCTATGTAACACAGTGACCAATTTGTGTACCTTAAGCTTCCGTGACAACTTCATACCTTTGGAGACTTTCATTGAGAAATGTCAAATGATGCTTTGCTTCATTGTACTGTCAGGGATGTGCAAACTGTTACTCTAGCCTCTAAAAAAGGCAAGACCAACCTCATTTTCACAGAGCGCAACAGTACTAAACAGGTCCTTTGGCCCACTGAGTCTACCAACCATAAATTCAGCCATTTTCTCTAATCCTGCAATATTCCTTTTTTTTTGTTCACATTCCCATTAACATCAGATTTTACAACTCATCTACACACAAAGGGCAATTTACAATGCATAATTAACCAATGTACTAGCATGTCTTTGGGATATGAGATAAAACAGGAGCGGCCAGTGGAAATTCAGATGGTCACAGGAAGAACATGCAAATTCCATGCAGTCAGCACAAGATATCAGGATTGATCCCGGGTCTCTGGTGCTGTGAGTTAATGGCTCTACCAGCTGCACTACCACTGCAGATTTTACAGCCTGCACTGCTTTAGGGCCTCCTGTCGAATTTTATGTAGCTGTGCAGCATCACTGTGCATGCCTTGGGTTCACTGTACACACGCAACAACTACAATCCTGGGCCACCTGCTCCATCCTGTACGTGACAGTCCAGCAGAATTTGGATCCCGGAATCTAGCTCCACAATATTCAATATCAGGTACACCATTTTCCTGTCTATCTCTGCTACCCACAATCATTCCGGAGGAGAAATTTTGCAAACTGCAGATTCAATTGCAATGGATATCAAATGATTTAGATCTTACCGTGTTTCATTTTAAAGTACTTTATCAGTACTTCTGAGGGCCAACATTTTGAAACTAATTCAAATGTGCAAGACTGTTTTCAATAGTTATTGAATATCACTCTGTCATACTGGTGTCAGGAGAGACTAATCCAATTTTCGTGTCTTATCAGAGTTCCAATCCTCCTCACTGTCATCGTTCACTTTCATATAACCTCAACATTGGTCAAATCTACCATCTGGTGTTAAATTTACCTGTAATGTAGTTGAATCAATTCAAGCATGATTATACTTGTCTGCTTACGTACCTTGTCCTGAGGAGGCCCAGTTAAGCTAAAGTAAAGTTCAAATACGCCTCTCCCTTTCACATAGAAACGGTAATTATCAGTCTCCGGAGCAATGAAGAACCCACTTAGACGCGTAACAGATGGACGCCATGGTGTGGAGGTTTTATAAAAGGCCTCCTCTATCCAAGATTTGTTGTATCCCACTGTATTTTCATTGTAGTTTGGCAAGCCACGTAGAGTGCCATTTTTCCACGTTTCCAACTTCAAACCTCTTCCTCCTAAACAACAGAAAGTTGATGGAGTCAATGTATGCAAAGAGAAGCTACTTGTGCCCACTTGTGTCCCATCATTAACATTACTTTTATTAGGGTGCTTGCTGTGTAGAGTTCATGGTCTCTCAATTGACTCATCGCCAGCAGCAAAGCACAAACGTGTATAGCAGAGGCGGGATGCACTTCATACCTGGCCACTCAGTTGTACTATGGCACAAAGAGCCCAGTCCCACTGGTCAAAACAGTGTATGGTGTTATTTATATATTTCACCTTCATATTTTTCAATGTTACATTGTTTAACATTACATATATTTCAGTTTTTGGAGTCTATTTGAACTATTATTAAATGTCCCCAAATGGGGATGTGGGTATATGGAATGAGCTGCCAGATATATGGTTCAGGGAAGTACAAATAACAATATTTAAAAGACATTGGGACCGGTGAATGGATAGGAAAGGCTTTGAGGGATATGGGCCAAATGCAGGTAAATGGATGAGTTGAGCCAAAGGGGCTATTACCGTGCTGTGTGACTCTATGATAGTTGAAAGATGTTGTGTGGCTGTGTTGGGGGCCAGTTTTGGTCTTTGTCACTGAACATAACAAATGTGGTATGTTTTGCAGAGTTCACCTACTGTTTAAAAGTAAATTGAGGCTATCACAAATCACTAGTTTTAAAATCCTCTTTGCATGGAGATAAGCCTTTGTTTGTTTGTTCATTCATAGAAACATAGAAACATAGAAAATAGGTGCAGGAGTAGGCCATTCGGCCCTTCGAGCCTGCACCGCCATTCAATGTGATCATGGCTGATCATCCAACTCAGTATCCCGTATCTGCCTTCTCTCCATACCCCCTGATCCCTTTAGCCACAAGTGCCACATCTAACGCCCTCTTAAATATAGCCAATGAACTGGCCTCAACTACCTTCTGCGGCAGAGAATTCCAGAGACTCACCACTCTCTGTGTAAAGAATGTTTTCCTCATCTCGGTCCTAAAGGAATTCCCCCTTATCCTTAGACTGTGACCCCTTGTTCTGGACTCCCCCAACATCGGGAACAATCTTCCAGCATCTAGCTTGTCCAACCCCTTAAGAATTTTGTAAGTTTCTATAAGATCCCCCCTCAATCTTCTAAATTCCAGCGAGTACAAGCCGAGTCTATCCAATCTTTCCTCATATGAAAGTCCTGACATCCCAGGGATCAGTCTGGTGAATCTTCTCTGTACCCCCTCTATGGCAAGGATGTCTTTCCTCAGATTTGGAGACCAAAACTGTACGCAATACTCCAGGTGTGGCCTCACCAAAACCCTGTACAACTGCAGTAGAACCTCCCTGCTCCTATACTCAAATCCTTTCGCTATGAATGCTAACATACCATTTGCTTTCTTCACTGCCTGCTGCACCTGCATGCCTACTTTCAATGACTGGTGTACCATGACACCCAGGTCTCGTTGCATCTCCCCCTTTCCTAATCTGCCACCATTCAGATAATAGTCTACCCTCATGTTTTTGCCACCAAAGTGGATAACCTCACATTTATCCACATTATACTGCATCTGCCATGCATCTGCCCATTCACTCAGCCTATCCAAATCACCCTGCAGCCTCCAAGCATCCTCCTCACACCTAACTATACCCCCCAGCTTGGTATCATCTGCAAATTTGGAGATGTTGCATTGAATTCCCTCGTCCAAATCATTAATATATATTGTAAATAGCTGGGGTCCCAGCACTGAGCCTTGCGGCACCCCACTAGTCACTGCCTGCCATTCTGAAAAGGACCCGTTTACTCCTACCCTTTGCCTCCTGTCTGCTAGCCAGTTCTCTATCCACATCAATACTGAACCCCCAATACCGTGTGCTTTAAGTTTGTATGCTAATCTCTTATGCGGGACCTTGTCGAAAGCCTTCTGAAAGTCTAGATATAACACATCCACTGGTTCTCCCTTATCCACTCTACTAGTTACATCCTCAAAAAATTCTATCAGATTTGTCAGACATGATTTACCTTTCGTAAATCCATGCTGACTTTGTCCAATGATTTCACCACTTTCCAAATGCGCTGCTATCCCATCTTTAATAACTGACTCTAGCAGTTTCCCCACTACCGATGTTAGACTAACTGGTCTGTAATTCCCCGCTTTCTCTCTCCCTCCTTTTTTAAAAAGTGGGGTTACATTAGCTACCCTCCAATCCTCAGGAACTACTCCAGAATCTAAGGAATTTTGAAAAATTATCACTAATGCATCCACTATTTCTGTGGCTTCCTCCTTGAGTACTCTGGGATGCAGAGTACTCTGGGATGCTGGGATTCGTTCCAGTTAAGGTGCTGTGCACACGGCAGCCAGCCAACAGTCACTCATCTTTTTCTTTTTGTTTTCACTTTTAATTTCAAGTTTTTTTAATGTACCTTGTGTGTTGTGTCTGTTGGCAGACCAATTTCCCTCCGGGGATGAATAAAGTTTAATTGTATCGTATCATGTCGAAATGTTTGGTTTCATTAACATCAAACCTTATTCTCCTAATCTCCATTAAGATTACTCCAAAACTATTTAAACATACACTAATCCATTCACCGCAGGTACCAATCTGATAAACGCTTGCTGCTCTGAATGAAAAAAAAAATTACATTGCATCAGGAAGGCTGGAAGTAATATCAAGGATTCCCTTTTTTTAAATATATTTCTTTACTATGTATACAACATTCTATGCAGTGCACCAGGTGTGCCTTTACCATTTGCCTATAATGTTGCATCATAATTTCCCCACTTTCATACTCCATATCCATTGCGGAGAAGGTAAATATTCCACAAGCCCTACCAATTACTTGTTTTAGTATTCAGAGAGGGTGACCTCAAATTTCCCCACATTATAACTCCATCTGCCAACATCATGCCCACTCACTTAATTTATCCATGTCCCTTTGTGTCTACCTCACAACCTGCTCCTCACTTACCTTTACATCTTCAACAAATTTTGTAAGCTTCTTCTCCTGTTTTATGCCAACCATATGCTCTTATTACACAAACATTTACTGGTTCCCTTTATTCACAAAGTTTGTTACATGTTCAAAAAACTCTAGAAAATGTATCAAATGCCATTTCTCTATCATAAAACTATGTTTTCACTGTTTGATTGTTTTGTGATTTTCTAAATCTTATTTCCTCCTTAATAATGGATTACAGCATTTAGAAGCATAGAAATAAAGAAAATAAGTGCAGGAGTAGGCCATTTGGCCCTTTGAGCCAGCACCACCATTCAATATGATCATGGCTGTTCATCCGAAATCAGTACCCCATTCCTGCTTTCTCCCCATATCCCTTGATTCCATGAGCCCTAAGAGCTATATCTAACTCTCTCTTGAAAACATCCAGTGAATTAGCCTACACTGCCTTCTGTGGCAGAGAATTCCACAGATTCACAACTCTCTGGGTGAAAAAGTGTTTCCTCATCTCAGTCCAAAACGGCCTACTGCTTATTCTTAAACTATGACCCCTGGTTCTGGACTTCCCCAAAATCATTTTTTTTGCATCTAGCCTGTCTAATCTCTTAAGAATTGTATATGTTTCTATAAGATCCCCTCCCGTCCTTCTAAATTCCAGTGAATATAAGCCCAGTCAATCCATTCTTTCATCATATGTCAGTCCTGCCATCCTGGGGATTAACCTGGTGATACTATGCTGCACTACCTCAATAGCAAGAATGTCCTTCCTCAAATTAGGAGACCAAAATTGCACACATTACTCCAGGTGTGGTCTCACCTGGGCCCTGTCCAACTGCAGTAGGACCTCCTTGGTCCTATACTCAAATCCTCTCGCTATGAAAGTCAACATGCTATTTGCTTTCTTCTCCCCCTGCTGTACCTGCATGCTTACTTTCAGTGACTGATGTACAAAGATACGCAGGTCTTGTTGTACCTCCCCTTTTCCTAATCTGACACCATTCACATAATAATCTACCTTCTTGTTCTTGTTCTTAAAATAAATAGATGTTTTTCTGTGGAATATCTGTCTAAAAGGGAGCACACCGTTTAGAATTGAAGCACTAAAGATACGTTGGGATGCTGCTGCTCTTGATGGGTCAGGGTAGTTGTGGCTAATTAGCGCAACTGCTTGTTGAGATGGTATCTGCAGATTTTCTGAGTGGGTCCCAAATAATGGATTGGTTCAGAATAAAACCATTGAATTAAACAGTTGACAAGCTTGGTTGAATATCACCAAAAGTGCATGTGAGAAACTGATGTGGGAGATCGATTCCCGTTTGCTCATTGAGAATTTGCATGTTAAATAAATCACGCAAGATAGCTTTGTGGATTGTTTTCTCCTTTCATTAAATTGTTTATAACTCTTTTGTCATTTTTGTTAATAGTTAGAAGCACCAACAGGGCCGGCCTTAGGAGGTGCGGGGCCCAATTGGAAACGATTTTGGTGAGCCCCAGGTTCCCAGCCAAGGTCTGTCAGCCCTGTTATTTAGTATATATTATGAAATTATACACTGAGGTGCTATGGATTATACACTGTCTTAATAGAAACATGGAAACATAGAAATTAGGTGCAGCAGTAGGCCATTCGGCCCTTCGAGCCTGCACCGCCATTCAATATGATCATGGCTGATCATCCAACTCAGTATCCCGTACCTGCCTTCTCTCCATACCCTCTGATCCCCTTAGCCACAAGGGCCACAATATGAGAGCAGGAATCTCTCCTGCTCTCATATGACTGTCAGTACCTCCGCTGGCTTCCAACCTTCACCGTAGCTGCTAATTACCATTAAACATTAAACCATTAAACTGCGTTATGTGATTGGTCACAAGGTCCTTAGAGGCAGCGGCTGATTGGACGGGAGGGGACCGATTTATTGATTGGACTGGAATTTTAAGGAAAGCTGGTCGGTGATTGGTTACAACACCCCTCGGACACTGCGTTTGATTGGCCGCCGAGTGACCATCGTATTATGTGATTTGACACAATGCCCTTGGAGACAGCAGCTGATTGGATGGGAATTTTAAGGGAAGCTGGTTGGTGATTGGAAGCAACCCCCTTAGAGACAGCGGTTGATTGGCCGCCAAATAATCGAGTACAAAAAAATTGACAAATAGGAAAAAAAAAATTCTGATTTAAATCTGATATAGAAACATAGAAACATAGAAAATAGGTGCAGGAGTAGGCCATTCGGCCCTTCGAGCCTGCACCGCCATTCAATGTGATCATGGCTGATCATCCAACTCAGTATCCCGTACCTGCCTTCTCTCCATACCCCCTGATCCCTTTAGCCACAAGTGCCACATCTAACGCCCTCTTAAATATAGCCAATGAACTGGCCTCAACTACCTTCTGTGGCAGAGAATTCCAGAGACTCACCACTCTATAAGGGTGGGTATCGATTAATTTTATATCGAAGTCATGTGAGTGACTACGTGAAGAGCACGCCAGTTCGCATGCGCATCAATACGTCAACGCATGGCGCCAGGTTTGGCTGGGGGGAACGTCGGTCTCCCCAGCGGAAAGTTTTAAAACCTTTCAGGTAAATGCAAATGTGCACAGGGACTGTTTTGTGTGATTTAACTCCAACGTGTCTCTAGGTCTTTTACTATGGAAAAGCCTAGGGCAAAACCAAGACGGGCCGCTGTGAAACTGGCAGCAGAAGACCGCGGTAGTGCGGGAAGCCGGTGGCCGTCCATTTCATTGGCAGCTCCAGTCTGCACAGCTAGCTCTGATTTGGCCCCTAAAGGGAGCAGCTTGGCAGCCCCAAAGGGGGGAAAAGCCAAAGCAAAATTGATGGAGACAAGTCCTGTCGGACGATTCAGGCCAGGAGGATGCTGCTCCCACATCTATGACAGATGTGATTGGCCGTTTGTCTCAGTTGGAGCATCTAATGTAAAAGATGCTGGCACATAATATGCTCCGTGCTACGGAGGCATACACAGGCAGTTCGACTCAAACTCTGGTTCAGGGTTGCTATATTCCTCCCACTCGGCCGAGGGGAGAGTCGGAGATCAGTATGGAGCTGACTCCGATTATGAATATGTGCCTGAGTCCCATGCTGTAATGCATGATGTGCGTGAATCGCATAAGGCAGTGTTGCCCACTCTTGCCTCTAAATTTGCTGTTCCCTTGGGGACAGGCAAGCTAAGTGGAGTTGGCCAGCAGCATCAGCTACCTCACATCTCACCAGCTAAAGGAAAAGATTATGGTGGAAACGGTTGGGAGATGTCCCAGTCCAGAGAATTGCAAGATCTTGAATGTGCCCATAGTTAACGCCACTATTTGTGAAAACATCGGGTCCAGTACGAGATCCAGAGAAATTAAGCTACAACGGATCCCGAGGCTATTGTCCGCAGGTATTACAGCCTTTGCTAGGTCGGTGGATGAGGTTCAGCTGTCGGAGGCTCAGCAGGATGCAATGGCACTGCTGTGCAACGCTCATTTCGAGATCAACTGCTTCTGAAAAGAAAGCATGATGCCAGAATTGAATCGCAAATTCGCACATTTTTGCAGGCCCAGCAATATTCAGCCTCCTAAATTCCTCTTCGGAGAAGATTTGAGTAAGTGGGTCAAGGACTTGCAGGAGGAATTAAAGGCTGCTGGCATGATCAAGGCATCCTATATGGGCAAGACTCCCCTCCTCCGGCGTTATCACCCCTATGCTGAGGCTGGTGGGAATTTCAGATTTGCTCAGTTTCAACCCAGTCATGGGTCTTTTTTAGGCCAAGGCCCATCTTGCCCATCCTGGAAGATGCGGCAGCCTCAGTTCCCAACAGCTCAAGCTTTCAGAGCGAAGGGGAAAAGACCAAACCGAAATTAGGGTCTGCTGGCCCTGGTGTTAAACCTTTGAGGTAGATGGGTCTGCTTTCATCAGTCACATGGGGTGTGCGGAGGAATTACAAGTCGGTGGCAGGTTAAGTTTGTTTTTGCACGAATGGCATCAGATAACCTCGGACCCATTTATATTGCACAGTATAATGGGTTTCAAAATTAAGTTTTTGCCTAACTCATTTCCACCTAGACAAGATACGCTGAGTCGGGCGTATACTCACTCCAAAAAAGACACTTTGGATATGCAAGCAGAAATAGACACATTGCATAAAAAATGAGCAATTGAGAGATCAGTTCATGAAAAGGATCAATACATCTCTAACATATTCTCGAGGGAGAAGAAAAATGGTGGATGCCGTATCATCCTTGATTTGGCAAACTTCAACTCAAATGTGCAATATAGACATTTTAAAATGGAGAATTTCCTTACTATTAAGCAGCTAATTTCCGAGGGTTGCTTTATGGCATCCATCGATCTCAAGGCATATTATTCGGTTTCGATTCACAAGGATCGCCAGAGATATGTGAAGTTTAGCTGTATGGGGCAGCTGTGGCAATTTAAGGTTTACCTAATGATTTAAGAGCCCCTCAGTTATTTACCAAATTGATTAAACCAGTGCTTGCCCTGCTTAGTGCTGAAGGGCATATTATTGTGGGCTATATAGATGACATTCTGATCATCGGGAGAACACTGCATCTTGCTAAGCTAGCTGTTTCAGCTGCCAAGCCTAATTTTAAGAAATTGGGGTTTATCATCCATCCAGCCAAATCCAGATTGATACCAACTAGGTCTATTGATTATTTAGGGTTTACTATCAATTCATTTGAGATGTCTGTGACCCTGCCCATGGGGAAAAAACTAGATTTGTTGGAAGCTTGTTCTAATCTTCTGATTAGGGAAAAACCATCTATTCGCCAAGTGGCTAGAGTAATTGGCAAAATAGTAGCTGCCTTTCCAGCCGCATGGTTCGGGCCTTTGCATTATTGGAATCTGGAACGTGCAAAGGATCAGGCACTTAGATTCCACAAAAGGTCATTTTGACAGACCTATGCAGTTGTTGCCCAAATCTAAAGTTGAGTTACAATGGTGGATTGCCAATATTCATCATATCTCCGGCAGTTTTTTGGCTAGTAAACCTACAACACTGCAGAGTGACACGAGTGAACTGGCATGGGGTGCTACTAACACCATCTCTAGTTGTGGTGGCAGATGGAACAAGGAGGAATTACGCTTTAGTCGTAAATATGGTATCAATTATCTGGAAATGCTGGGAGCATTTTATGCCTTGAAAGCTTACTGTTGGAAGCTACATGATGTGCATGTTAGACTTCAAGTGGCAGTGACATATGTTAATCACATGGGTGGAACACAAATCAGTATCCTGTGATACTTTGGCTAATCTTATTTAGGATTGGTGTATAGACAGGAGCATTTGGATTTCAGCTGCACACTTGCCGGGCAGATTTAATACGGTAGCAGATACTAGATCTTGAAGATTCAATGATCGAACTGAGTGGATGTTGAATCAGGAAATATTCAATGACATTATAGCTCGTTATCGAACACCTGATATTGATTTGTTCGCCTCCAGGCTTAATCACCAATTACCACGATATGTAGCATGGCAACTAGACCCAGGGCCGGAGGCTATAGATGCAATCTCTATAGATTGGAGGGGAGTGTTTTTCTATGCTTTCCCTCCATTCTGCCTCATTGGACGATGCTTGCAAAAGATAATGCAAGACAACGCATCAGGTATTTTAGTAGTGCCGAACTGGCCTACACAACTATGGTTCCCTTTATTGAAAGGATTATTAAAGGAACCACCCATGGTTGTTCATAGGCATAAACATATGCTATTTCAGCCCGTTTCTCGGGAACCTCATCCTCTACATGACCGAATCGACCTATTAATTTGCAGAATCTGAGAAGACCTTTCGTGAAGCTTGGATTATCCGACCGGACGGTGGATGTAATCACTGCAGCTTGGCGTGATGGCATTAAGAAGCAGTATGTCTCGTATATTAAACAATGGGAGAACTTTTGCATCAAAACGCATATAAGTTACTTTACAGCACATATAGCCGATGTGTTTGAATTTCTTTCAACCGTATATTTTGAGAAAAAGTTAAGTTATAGCGCTATTAACATTGCTTGTCGTGCTTTGTCTTCATATTTAGTGCTGGGCTCTGGACACCATTCTGTGGGTTCTCACCCACTGGTATCCAAATTCATGAAGGGTATTTTTTAACAGAAACCCTCCTAGGCCCAGATATCAGGAGGTATGGAACGTTAATATAGTATTAAGGCTGCTTCGCAGTTGGGCACCAGCTGCATCATTATCTTTGCCCCAGCTCATCTACAAATTGGTCATGCTCATGGTGCTCTTTTCAGCGCAACGAGTTCAGGGTCTTTACAGAAATTGAGGCTGGAAAATGCAGTTATATCTGATAATAAAGTAACCTTTTATATAGATGAATTAATTAAGCAGAGCAGATCAGCTGTGCTAGGTTTTCAGTTGGAGCTTTTGGCATATCCACCAGATCACAGATTATGTGTGGTTACCTATATTAAAGAATACATAAAGGTTACAAAAAACCTTCGAGCCAGCAAGCGGGCTTTATCAGTTATAAAAAACCACATAGAAGGGTAACGGTGCAGACTATTTCTATGTGGTTAAGATGCGTATTAGCAGATGCGGGAGTGGATACTGATGTTTTTAATACTCACTCTACCAGGGCTGCAGCTACTTTGGCAGCGAGTAATATGGAAGTACCACTGGATCACATTCTTGCGCAGCAGGATGGGCCGAAGAGCGAACTTTTCAAACATTTTATAATAAACCAATTACCAGGTCTGGTTTATTTGCTTGCACAATTTTAAGTTGTGTTAATTGAATCAACTGGTTATCCCTGATGTGAAGGGACTGTTTTTTTCCATTAAAGCATGGACATGTTTGAAAATTAACATCATGTTTCGATTAAGTTTCTTCAACCATGTTTGGTCGATTGGAGCAGTGTGTCTGCATGGAGACTGGTTCACTGCATGAAACCACAGAGCTTTGAAGGCTTCACGTAGTCACTCACGTGGCTTCGATATAAAATGGAAAGATTAAACGAGAACTTACCATTTGAGGTTTGATCTTTATTTTATGAGAAGTTGAAGTGAGGGAATACGTGCCCTCCACTCCCAACCCTACTTCTCATAAAGATAATTTGGTAACTCTAAGGTCGTTAATCTTTCTATAGCTTAAGTTCAGCAACTAGTCTGTGGTTTCATTCAGCTGCTCTGAAGATTGACACGCATGCAGACTGGCGGGCTCTTCACGTATTCCCTCACTTCAACTTCTCATAAAATAATGATCAAACTTCAAACGGTAAGTTCTCATTTAATCTTTCTATTCTAGACAACAGATTAAAAAAAAATCTAACCCCATTAATTCACTCAAGGTAGAAACATAGAAACATAGAAAATAGGTGCAGGAGTAGGCCATTCGGCCCTTCGAGCCTGCACCGCCATTCAATATGATCATGGCTGATCGTCCAACTCAGTATCCTGTACCTGCCTTCTCTCCATAGCCCCTGATCCCTTTAGCCACAAGGGCCACATCTAACTCCCTCTTAAATATAGCCAATGAACTGGCCTCAACTACTTTCTGTGGCAGGGAATTCCACAAATTCACCACTCTCTGTGTCTGTCCTAAAAGACTTCCCCCTTATCCCTAAACTGTGACCCCTTGTTCTGGACTTCCCCAACATCGGGAACAATCTTCCTGTATCTAGCCTGTCCAACCCCTTAAGAATTTTGTAAGTTTCTATAAGATCCCCCCTCAATCTTCTAAATTCTAGCGAGTACAAGCCGAGTTCATCCAGTCTTTCGTCATATGAAAGTCCTGCCATCCCAGGAATCAGTCTGGTGAACTTTCTTTGTACTCCCTCCATGGCAAGAATGTCTTTCCTCAGATTAGTAGACCAAAACTGTACGCAATACTCCAGGTGTGGTCTTACCAAGGCCCTGTACAAGTGCAGTAGAATCTCCCCGCTCCTATACTCAAATCCTTTTGCTATGAAAGCTAACATACCATTCGCTTTCTTCACTGCCTGCTGCAGCTGCATGCCTATTTTCAATGACTGGTGTACCATCTCCCCTTTTCCTAATTGGCCACCATTCAGATAATAGTCTACTTTCCTGTTCTTGCCACAAGGTGTATAATGATGTGTCATACAGTATGAAGTATACAGCAAAATTTGCACTTCCAGAGTGGTCTATCGTGTTGTTTCTTCAGCGGACCACTGATTTATTTTAAGAGCAAAACATAAAGTGCTGGAGAACTCAGCAGGTCAGGCCGGATCAAAGGAGGGTCCAAAGAAGGGTCACCTATTCCTTCTCTCCAGAGATGCTGCCTGACTTGCTGAGTTTTCTCTAGCATTTGGGGTCTATCTATGAGGGAATGGCTAGGCGACGTTTACGGTCGGGTCCCTTAAGGCTTTTTTAAGGGGTTGGGAAAGATTGAAAATTTCATGTATTTAAATATGTTGTTATGAGTATAACTAGTAATGTGGGAGAAAATTCCATGAGCCATAATTGCCATAAACATACCCAAAAGTAGAAATGTAGAAAGTTACAGTGTGTAAAAAAAAAAGATATTACGAGCTTTGTAGTCTCCTTGTACCAATCAAATGCCAAATTCAAAATTCTATATTTTGAAAATGGACAAAGCAAAAAGTAGCATGTTCTCCAAAAAGGCTTATCCTAAAATAATTGATTGGAAGGGTGTGATTTTCAGTCAGGATGTCTGTATCATTCAGTCAGTGAGCTCGTGGTCCGGAGGCCTTCTCTATTACCACTCTACATAAAAACAAAGTGTCAATGCCTCTTCAAAGTCTACTAATCCACCCGTAGCTTCAGTTTCAGGTGCAGCTGAAGGGATTTGGTGCTCGGGCAACGCTATGAATTTATATGAGTTTAAAAAATCCGATATGTTTAATTCGTTCAAAAGGTACAACCGCAACGAGATAAATAACACTAAATAAAACTGAAGCAATTAAAGGAAAACAGAAGAACTAACCTTGAAGGAGAGAGAGAAAACAACACACATAAACTTATTAAAAAAAAAATTCATATAACATCCCTAATTGACAGGTACAAATTACTAAATAACGTGGGTGGACAAAAATGCTGGAGAAACTCAGCGGGTGAAATGCTGCCTCACCCACTGAGTTTCTCCAGCATTTTTGTCTACCTTCGATTGTTCCAGCATTTGCAGTTCCTTCTTAAAATAGCATGGGTGAATGACTATACCTGCACACCAGGAAGAAGCCCGTGCTCGCGGTCCGGAGCCCTTAATGACAGTAAGTTTTAAGAAATTCTGCCGTGAATTTTATTCAAAGGAATGCCACGTCATTAATACTTAGTCAAAACACCATTATATTGACTAATGAATGCAGATCGATGTATTGGTGACCCATTGTATAACTACGTGTTAACTACTGGCTGTTAACAAGTGCTAACAGTGGCAGTTGACATAGTTTCCGTTGCAGTTGAATCAAGTGCTAAACGACTCCAATCTTTCTGCAGTACTCATTAAACTCGAGCTGGAAACTGAAAAGTAGGGGAACGCCGTCCCCCTGCGTACCCCCCCATTTCCATCACTGGTGCCAGTGACAGTATTGAGAGTTAACTGCAGGGCTGTGTTGTTGTCGGTGAGGAATTTCATCTACTGGGGTGGTTACTGAGAGGATAGAGTGTGTTGCCCACCAGCTAGCACAGGGGCCCCCTTAGGCGCGGGGCCCAATTGGCAGCAATTGATCCAATTGGCTTAAGGCTGGCCCTGGGCACCAATAAATGTTCGCATGAGGCAAGACTTCAGAAATACCTGATTGGTTCCAAGTTGCTTTGGGATGTTCTGAGGTTGTGAAAGATACTTCAAAAAGTATGTTTTTCTACAGGGCTTATGAAAGATAATTTTGAATAGCTCCAACCGACAACCTCCTTTCAAGCCAAGAAGGTGCATACAAGACAGTGTTAGTTGAGATGAACAGTTTGTTCATGGACACACATATCAAATGTACATGAGCTATATAATTTGCTCTTATGTTATGCAGTTTATGGTCTATCTCACTGTGGAGTTTTACCCTGACCAATCAAGCCTATCAAATGCATGATTTGTGGAGTTTTGATATTCATGAGAGTGAATTAAATTATAACCACTTCCTATAAAGTATTAATTTAAAGTATTAAGTCTGACAACCCAATTATGCAAGTGGGCAGTTAGCTCACTGCAGACATGAATGCAAATCTATTGCTGAAGGAAGACTGGGATATTAAACCAACAAACTATCTACTGAGCTGGGCTTGAATGATCCTACCAGAGCATTCTATTAACATCTCGGTTATGCCATTAACCAGATCGTTTGTGGCATGCATTTGGGGTTGTTTTGGCATGAGTAGATGAGTGGTCAAGGATCAGAAACTGAAAGTTGGATAAATGGTCATTTTTGGATTGGAAATCAGAAGGTATTGGGGCACCTCAGAGATCAGAGACGTAACCATTTATAAGCTATATTGGATGAAGATACGAAGTAAACTGTAGCCACATTTGCTGATGATGTAAACATAAGTGGGTTAGCGAATTGTAAGGCAGACACAAAGTGCCTGCAGATTTGTAGGGTAAGTGACTGGATGAAAAGTTGGCAGATGGAGTAAATTATGGGAAATATGGGGTAACCCACTGTGGAAAAATGTACGAAAGAGCAAATTATTGTTTAGCCAAAATCTTAATGACCATTATATTTATGTATTTTAACATACATAAATCATATGGCTTATTTACAAAATTATTTTTTAAAAAAATAATTAAAAATATAAACTACCTTGGAAAACTGTCCTGGAAAGATTGCTTTTTTTTGGAATCAGGCAGATAATTTGAGTTGTGTTGACACTGAGAATCTCACAGTTTAGATCTGTTTAAAACAATGAAAAACAAATAGAAACCAAAATATTAGGAAGAGTTTAGATCTACATTTAGCATTAATGCAATTTCTTTTGTTAATTGAAAGCAATCTTTTCACTTATTGAACATATTGGATGACGTGTTCAGCTCATAGGAACCTGGATACTTTCAAATAAAATGAGTTAATATCACTGGCTATTGATTGCCCTCTCCAGAAAGTCCCTATTTTAATTCACAAATTGTATTGAAAAATAGTAAAGCTTTAAAAAGTTAATTTAACGCAATAGGATAGTTTCATTGACTCCACAAGGTCAATGGGAACAAGCTTAGTAAGCTTTGGTTATCAGAAATTTGCAACACCTTTCATTGGGTAGAGACTCCCAGGTGAGTTGGACTGTCTACCACAGAGTCATTTAACAATAAATTGAGCATATCCCTTTGGCATCATGTTCAACACAGACATGGCGGGGCAAACGTCCACCTCTTGTGCTATTATTCTATGTATTCACCTGTCTCCCTGAGACGGGAGATGATGGGTTTATCCCATCCAGGCAATTGGGTAGTAAAAAGATGCTTCAATGCTGAATTGAGGGAGAACCACATCAAAAGTGCCACCTCTCAGATGACACCAGATATCATTTGCTCAATTAAATACCACATGGTGGCATATAAAATAACAGTAAAAACAGGTTTCCCTGTGATCAACAGTATTCCTTAACCAGTGTTGCATGACTGACTATGGAAGTTGACTTTGCAAAATTGACTCCCACATTTTCCACACTTGGATACAGTTTTGGGTTGCTCTGTGGTAGCCTGTCGTCTGGGCACTGTAGGTTAATGCATCTGTCATGTATCGCACAGTATTTACCTGCCACAGTAACTCTGGCTGGGGCATCCGTTTCATCAAAGAACCTCCCATTCACGGTCAGCCGAGTGCCTCCTTCCACACTCCCTTCAGACGGGTAGATCCCAGTCACGTCTTGGAGAACAAATGCAGCATTTAATGTCAATACAAAGAACTGCAGATGCTGATTTATTTTTAAAAAACACAATGTGCTGGAATAACTCAATGGGTCAGGTAACATCTCTGGAGAACATAGATAAATGATGTTTGGGGTCGGGAAGCGTCCTAGCTACCATCTACTCCGGTTCTGTCAGCACCGTCAATTCTGTCAGTTGTTGAATTCAATAATAAAGTGGACGTGGAAAGTGCAGCATTAAAGAGAAAATACTTGATTTTACATTAGTTTGCCAGAGACAAACTGGAAAGGGCTGCTGTCAGCTCGTAACTTCACTGGATGATGGTTCAATGATGATCAGTTCCTGCTGTAGCCTCATTCCTTTTCTGCCATAGAATACAAGATTGACCTTGGACATCAGAACTCACTCAATGGATTGTTGAGGAGTACTGGCTCCTGTAAACAGGGGTTGATAATGCATTCTGCATGGATCCCAAGAGAAAGGTTAATGATGCAGTGAACTAGATCTTTGTAAATTTCTATTTCTTTGTAAGCTGTGACTGACATGGAACCACAGCTTTGCCTACAGGCTGAAGCACCATAAAACACGGCAGATGCTTGAATCCAATTACTCAGATGACACTTTTACTACAAATTATATTACATCTGGAATTTTTCTGACTCGTTATACTTTCTAGCAAGTAAAACCTCTGCAACTTCATCCAATAAGTATTTTTATAGCTGTCTAATAAACCTGCCAAGAATGAAATAAATAGAGCCAGCTAATAACCTTTCCCATACACATGTCTGCACATTGAGTTACACAGGAGGTGGAGAAACTTTCGCAAAAACCCCAGCCATGTAGGTCCAACATTCTACCATCACTGCTGCCTTATCCCTGCCCTTTCTTCCTCCCAACCCACAGCTCCCTCCCACACATCTCCCTTACCTCAGCCCCTAGCTCCCTCCCACATATCTCCCTTACCTCAGCCCTCAGCTCTCTCCCATACATCAGCTTCTTCCCCAGCTCTCTCCCAACCCGCAGATGTAACCCACCTTCTTCCTGTTCTCATCACCTATCCCCACACCTATCCCCTCCCTATCCCAGCTGCACTCACCCACCAGACTTTGTATGGTGCCCAACAGAAGGGTTTAATGCGATTTCCAGCACCTAGTGGGAACCCAGTCCTGGATCCTGCGATTGGTTACACCAGACAGATGGTCCATGGGTCCATTCATTTGATAGGATTGTAGGGCTCATGGAATAGAAACCACAGAGTAGTGCAGCAGGCAGCCCGGGTACCAGGTTTGATCCTTTCCTTGGATGCTGTCTGTGCGGAGTTTGCACGCTTTACTCGGGTGATCCAGTTTCCCACATCTCAAAGACAGGTTGGTATGATAATTGGCCAATGTAAACTACCTCTTAGTGGCAGGAGAACTTAGGAGGGATGAGGGGCAGCTGAAAGAATAATTTGCAATCATGCAGAGAAATAAGTTGAGAACTGGCACTACTGGGATTGCGTAGCTGGGAGTAGCAGGGACTAAATGAACTGATTGGCTTCCTTCTGTGTCAATCAGTAAGGAATACCGGGGGGGGGGGTGGGGGGGGAATTGATGTTACGTATTTTAAATGATTTGCTCATTGCTTGTTTTAATTATTTTAAAATGTTTTTACTTCATGTTTTTACTTAGCCAGTTGTGAAAAGCTGCAGACGTTTCTGGAGTTGGTGAGGGGGACTTGAGGGAGAGGCATGTGTTATTGTCCAGCCAACTTCCTTTACATCCCAGATACTGTCAATGCTCAGGGCCTCACTTCTTCATTCTGGATTTTCCTGGACAAACAAGTTCAGCTATCATAGTTCCGCTGAGGTGAGTTAAGGTGAGTTATGATGATTATGGGCAGTCGGCCCATAGCTGATGTCTCAGACCTGCTGCTTAAGGAAGCCTTCAATGGTTGGGCTCCATTGCAGAGAAGGGTAGGTGTGTGGGAGAAAGGAGCTTGGATAGGGGTCAAGAGGCCGCAGACATTGAGCAATAACCTCTTCAGTTTCCTTCAACTTTTTCAAAGAGTCATTGAGTCATACAGCATAGAACGAGGCCCTTCAGCCTAACTTACCCATACTGACCAAGGTGCCCCATCGACATAGTTCAACCTGCCTGCATTTGGCTCATACCACTGTAAACCTTTCCTGTCCATCTACAGTACCCGTCCAAATGTCTTTAAATGTTGTTATAGCACTTGCCTTGATTAGCTCATCTGGCAGCTCATTCCATCTGCCCGCTCCCCTTTGTGTGAAAATCTTTCCCTTGAGATTCTTATTAAATCTTTCTCCTCTCATCTTGAACTAATGTCTTCAGGTTCTGATTCCCTACTCTGGATATAAGATTACCCTCTCTATTCTCCTCATGATCTTATTATACACATCTTATCTTGTATGGGTAGAATTTGTTCAACTACTGAACTTCACCATGTGAATGAAGATTTACCACTCAGTAGCTGCATTAAAAAACTTCACAATGTACGATGACTCTTCCTGGGAAAGTGACATGCATGCGTGTCTGTGACCCTGGGGAGGGAACTCTGATCCAAAGTACTCTGAGTATGACTCTCGGTAAAAGGGTGAAATTACTGAGTTCACTTGCTATGCACATTTCGTCCTGGTTTCCAAATCCCTCCTTGCCCATACCATTTCCTATCACAAGTATTTCCAATCCGGTAACACCCCGACATCTCTGTGCTCCTTTGTCATCCCAAAATGTAATCACTGTACCATTTAGTTTTTAGAACCCTGCAGGTCCTTTGCACAATCTATTTACTTCCCCTTTAACATTGCTTTAAAGCTGATTCCTTTGACTATCTGGTTATTGGACCCAATACTTCCAGTTGCATCTTGAGTGATAGTTTTCTTGTTATTATCCGTTATTAGGTAATGAAAAGAAGGTCCAAACACAGTGCCACATTGATAATGGTGTTGGAGGAGATTGTCACTCATTGTCAGCTCGTTAACCCAAGCAAATGGTGGTGTCCTTACCTGCATAGGTTTGAAACATGCTGAGTTTATTGAGTGAGGAAACAAAGTAAGCTTTCGCATCAGGCAAAGACCTACAAAAACAGGGAACTCGCAGTTATATCAAAAAAGATGTCAGTCAGATTGGTACCGATGTGAATATTAAGTTAATTTCGATCTAATGTCAAGACTATCTCACAAAAAGTAATGGACTTAGTAATAAAGTGTTTGAAAATTCACTGTACAACTGCTATTCATATATAATGTACAAGTATATTATGTAGCGAGAGAGTTATGTGTGCGCACTGGTAATACAGAGTACTCAGATAAACACAATGTGCATGGCATTCACATCCACCAATTCACTAGTCCCAAAATATCAGGTCTGCTCAAAAAATGACATTACAAAATGTGATCATAAATTAATATTCTTATCCAAATAAAGCAATAGGCTTAGGTTTAGGTTCATGACTTTGACTTAAGCACATGAGAAACAAATAGCAACTGGCGCTATGTAATTACCACTGGATAATTGCACGGGAATCAATTTTGGAATGTACACATACAGCTTCCTACAATGGCAAAGGGTCTACTATTTCTATTGTAAACATTGTTGAAAATTGCTTACCTTCCATAGCCATTATCCAAAATGAAGCTCATATTATGGTGACCTGAAATCAACATTTAAATGTTGAAATACTATGCCTCTTCCTCCTTTGACAATGTCATATAGATCATTAATGAAACATCTAGATGTCTTACCAACATAGGTTCCAGTCATTTTACATGTTATAATGCCACTTCCACTGGATATGTGGTCACGTTTCACACCGTACCTGCAAGTATAAAGCCTTTTATCATATTTAACAAAAATATTAATATTACCATCAGAAAGGTTGAATTGGTGTGACAAAATACATCTTCTTGGGCAATATCAAGTTTTACTGGAACTTCTTGAGGCAGCGGTTTCCTGACAAGGTTTCACCTGATTAGCTGCTTATCACAAATTCTGGGGAATCAAATACAGCATGAAACTGGGGGCAAAATAGACCTGATGGTTGAAGTACAAAGATGGTGACAGAGAAGCAGTTTGACAGATTCAAAGAAGGTCTTGTTTCATATAGGTTGAAGATTTGGAATTTTTAACTTGCACCTCTACCCAAGACAAATACACACATTGCATTGAAGGTTGATAAATAACACATACCATCAAGAGATGGTCGGACAACATGTGGTGGAGGCTGAAACATTAAATGGGGCATCCAGTAACCAATGCTTCCACTCACCAAGACTAGACCTAATAGTCAGCACCAGAGAGACAGCATTGGTTGGAAGGATCTAATAAAAGATCTAGTGGTGATGTATACACAGAGAGTTTCATTCCAACTACAAAACGCACAACAATGTAAAACACAAAGTGCCAAATTTAATCTGGTATTAAGCTAGGATTGGTCCTGGGGTTGCGGGATATAACTCACAAAGTTCAGAATGAGTTAGGAATAATTTGGAAACATAAACCATTATTAAGTTGCTTTCAACAAAGTGTGCTGTGGGTCAGATTGAGCCTCAAAAGGGAGTGGAACTTCCTCACCCAAAGCGACACTACATTCGGAGTTAGAAACTCACAAGGTATCCGAGTCCGGATGAAGAAGTTCACAGAGCATTCCTCCAGTGTAGACTCTGGGATTGGAAAGAAGACACATGGTTAATCATTTGTGGCCAATAGTATTTGCAATTTCTGTTTATAACTTGAACTTCCAATAATATTAATTCTGATTTCAAACCTTTTTGAAAAACACAGATCAATATGTATTGCTTATTACCATTATCAAACTACAAATGACCTTGTACCCTGAACAAGAGAAGGATATGGTCAGGGGAATAAAAGGAAATCCCTGAAAAAAGATCTGATCAGTGATATGCTTAGATGTACTGGAAAGCTTTGTTTGGCCTTGCCTTCCCCTCTCCCCTTGATTAAATGTTTGAAACTTTTCAGGAGGCAGTGCAACATAATAATCCATCAGTCTGAAGAAGGGTGCCGACATGAAACTTCTTCTGCCTATTTCCCTCCACAGATGCTGCCTGACCCACTGAGTTCCTCCAGCGACATAATTATTGACTCCAGGGTTAAACCATGATGGAAAGAAAATTGCAGATCAAACTTCATATCTAATGTCACACAAACACCTTGACTAAAGCAGACACGAAGTCACATAGCAAAGCTGCGTTCAGTGAACAGACAAGAGGAACACTGTAATTGTTACCTCAAAATCTTGGTGTTTTTCTGGTTGGTTTGCAGTGGAACATTGCTACAATAGACGTCAGTTACAATTTTCCCTCGGATCGTAATGAGTTGGCCTAGGAACCAGAATGAAATTAGCAATAGTGAAGAAAGTTGGAAGGTGAAGATCTTCAACATTGAGCCGCAGTTTACCGTTAGAACATCACAATATGAAAACAACTTTTAGAGATGTTGGTTCAAGTCCCACTCCAGAAACTCTATCACACTACCTTGGCCAATGCTCCAGTGGAGTGCAGGGAGGATGTCACACTCTCAGGGATGTTGTCACGCCACAGATATATTCAGTGGAGGCCCATTCTGGCCTCTCCAGAAGTCACTAAGGTGCCTGGGCTGAGAGTGAAGTATGGGCTTGCTGCGGGGTGTTAAATCAGACAACTCTTTGGAGAATACACCATATTCTTGATCAAACAGCTTTGAGGCTTTAAAAAGCCCCAACACAGTAGGAGTGTGATGAGAGTGTGAGTGACAGAAAGTGAATGGATCAGTGAATGACTCCTGTTTTTTCCACTTTTTACTCTGATTGTGCAGATTCCTGAAGTTGCTGCCTGGTTTAGTCCATGTGAACAATGGGCACAGATCATTTTACTATTCCATTATTGTCAATGAAAGAGCATCGCACTGGCAAAGTGAGAGGCTGTAGAGTAGGAAAAAACTCTCTCAGCTTCCACTCAGTAGTTGACTGAATTGGAACTGCCTAAGCCAATGAGACCAACAGTGTCATAAGTTCAGAATTAGGCCATTGGGCCCATCAAGTCTACTCCACCATTCAATCACGGCGGATCTAGCTTTCCCTCTTCAACTGCCTTCTCCTAATAACTCCTGACACCCTAATAGGCCTGTCCCACTTAGGCGATTCTTTAGGCCACTGCAGGAGACTATACAGTCACCACATGGTCGCCGCATGTTCGTGGGTAGTTGCCGGGGAGTCGCCTTCATGGTTGCGAGGAGTTCCCGCATTCTGGGAACTAGTCATGACCTCATTATGGTCACCGCGAATTGTTCAACATGTTGACAAATTATCGGCGACTAGAATTAAGCATCCATGGAGAGTCGCGAGAATTCTTGGGCCGTAGGTGGGTCGTCAGGAGGTCGGAGGTTCTCGGAGGTTCTCGTAGGTTGTAGCCGGTGCTGACCAGTGAATTTCATTCACTCATTGGGAAAAAAGAGGTAAGCAGTAGTTTTCAGAACCAAGGATAACCGACCGGTAATGTTAAATGTCCACGGAGCGTCATGGCCGTGTTTCTCTGGCTTCTTAAAAGTTGCCTCCGCTCATTCTCCCCCCTTCTCCCCCCCTACCACCTCTCTTTTAACTGACTTACCGTACACTGTGCTTTAGCCATCTTAATTACAGCGCCAACCTTCCTGTTCATCGCGGTGTGTGTCTGTATCACCTTAGCTTTACACCGTGTGAATTTTTTAGACAGTGCTCGCCCCGCTTGCCCTGGCCCCCACCTGCATAACGGGTCAGTGAAGTTAGCGATGTGTTTGTGTGTGTGTGTTCCACTCTGACAGTCGCCGTTCCAGTTGCCGGTTTTTCAGGCAACTGCCGGCAACTTGACAGTCGCTAGTAATCCGCTGAAAATAATCCAAGTGGGACATTACTAATCAAGAATCTGTCAATCTCCACCTTAAAAATATCCATTACAAAAGTGTTACAAAATAATTTGATATCCCATTTATATCAAGGACTTCAAGACTATATAAAAGGAAATACTATAGAAACAAAACAGAAATGGGAATAGGAAATGAACATTATTATTACAGATGAAATATGGGAAAGGACGTGTCTCTTGGGCCATACGCTGACAAGCAGCTCCTCTTGGAGGGAGTTAGATGGGGAAATTAAAATGAGAGTATTTAGGACCCCTTTAGTGCTGGCAAGATACAGTAACACCTCAAATTTTTGCTGGAGACAATGTGGGAAGATTGGTGATCACACGCATATTTTTTGGGATTGTCCCAAATTGTACCAATACTGGAGAGACATCCAGGTAGAGATTAAATTAATTCTGGGAGTGGATCTACCTTTGGAACCAGCTTGTTTTAAATTAGGAGATACTCCAGCAGAAACAGATATTCAAAATCTGAAATACTTGCTTGGGATGATGCTGTTGATTGCTAAAAAGATGATAACAGTGCTATGGAGAAAGGAAATGCCACCAAATGTTCAACAGTGGAGGGAAAGATTGAAAAATGTATACTTGATGGAAAGTATAACTACTAAACTCCAGTTGAGGACCGATGCCTTTAATATTATATGGAAACCGGTACTATTACAAATGCCAAGATTGATTAAGGATATGAATGGACGAGCTTGCTATGGTGCCTGTGAATAAGATGTTTCTATGATAGAATGTTAAGAAGATCCGATGTGATGCAAATAGAGGTTAGGTGATTTGTATTTTGTCATTTTGCGATTGTCTTTTGTGTGTCTCTTTGTTTTGCCTGTGTGTGTATTTTGTTATGTCAATAAATGTGGAATTTAAAAAAAAATCCATTAATTTCACCCCCAAAGATGAGAATGGCGATGTATTGCACAGATTCACAACCCTCTGACTAGAGAAATTCCTCCTCATCTCCTTTTCTAAAGGTACTTCCTTTTATTCTGAGGCTACGGCCTCTGGTCCTAGACTTTCCCGCTACTGGAAACATCCGCTCTGCATCCACTCTATCCAGGTCTTTCACTATTCAGTTAGTTTCAATGAGGTCCCCCCTAATCCTTCTAAACTTCAGTGAGTACAGTTCCATGTCATCAAATGCTCATCATATGTTAACCCAATCATTCCTGGGATCATTCTTGTGTCCTTGTGTAAGACAGACCAATGGTTATCCTCTCCTCAGTTAAGGCTTCCCCTGGGGTGGGAGATTGCAACCTTCACATGGTCCGCCCTGTTTTGACAAATGCAATCAACCTGATGTGCACAATCAAATAAGATCAAATAGAACAAGTTGTCCTGCAACTTTACGCTGTGCACACCACACACAAGAAGAAGGAGGCTTCCCCCGATTTTATTTGAAGACCCCGTCCAGCACGCATGCGCGACATTAGCGTTCATGCAGTGCACCCGCGATGAACGGGAGTTCAAGGCGCTCCCACTATAATTTGAAAGTCGGGCCAACAGGTAAGTGCTTTTACCATGGCCTGAGTATTTTCTCTGTGGTCTGCTTTGTGTTCCAGGAAGAATAAGCAAGACCAGAGGAAAGAAATGTGTAGCTCACCCCCGTTTGTCTCCCGTTGAGGAGCGTTCTTTGGAGGGGGGGCGAGAGGCGGCAGGATTGACCACCGAGCCGAGCCCAGCACCGCTAGTGCAGCCTGAGCAGCGAGCTGGAGGAACCTGCAGCCAGAACCGGGCGGTAGATTTCGATGATTCGGATGAGGATGCCTCACCGCTCGAGATCGGGAAAGGCAGCCGCCTGAGCGAATGGAACGGCTTATGGAGCAATTGCTCCAGCGAGATCTGCTGAGAGAGCAGCAGCAGACTCGCCAAGGGAGCTCAGGCATTCCCGCAGTGTCCTTTATGGCACTGGGCATTGCTTCACCTTCTATTGAAGGCAGCATTGGCGATCAGGTCTCGGCTGGTCAAGAAGAGGGGTCGTTGGTTGAAGATGTCCGGAGTACGCAGGGTGTACAGGATCAGGAATAGCTGCTGGGTGTGGTCAACCGCTACGTGGCCATTCCACGAGCGGGTCGGCCTTTAGAGCCGAAACTTGCAGCCAGCATTGACCACCTGTCCTCAAAACCCCTACAAGAACAGATGGTCAATGAGATTCTTGAATTATATACAGCCCCAGATAATTGTACATCATTGAATGTACCAACTGTTAACAGCCAAATTTGGGGTCATCTGGGGCAGAACATCAGGAACCTGGAGTTGAAGCTCCAGCAAACCCTAAAACTCCTGACAGCAGGAATAACATCATATGCTCGGTCCATAGATGGTGTGGACAGCACCACAAATCAGCAAGATACATTAGCTCTGCTGTGCACCACTCAATATGAGATTAACAATTTACGGAAGGAAATCATCAAGCCTGCCCTGAACCCTAAGTTTGCAGGACTTTGCAAAACACCGAGTTCAGAACCTCCAATTCTGCTCTTTGGAAAGGACCTTCCAAAAAAGGTGAAAGACCTGGAGGAAGAGTCTAAGACCTTTGATCTCGTGAGGGCAGGTTTGGGACCGAGCAGACCTAACAAACCCAGGCGGCAGTACCCCATGGCGTCCACCAGTCGTCAACTACCATATGGGACTGGTGAAAGCGTGGGGTCCGCAACCATTCCCCATAAGCCTTTTTTAGGCTATGGCCCAGAGCGGACCCCATGGAAAATGCGCCACCCCCAACATCAACATCAACAGCAACATCAACAGCAGCCCTCTACAGCCCAGCAGTCACCTCATCGTCCAGCGAAGAGGCAGAAGAAGCACCAGTAACCATGGAGGTAGGTAGGCCTGGTTCCTTTCAGCATATAAGTAGTAGGGGCTCTATACTAACGGGGGGGGAGATTGCACTTGGTTATGGATACATGGGAGTCTATCACTAATGACAAATATATACTCAGCAGCATTCATGGCTATAAAATTGACTTCGTTCATGAAAACATGCCGCCAGTTCAGCATATACCCCAAAGGGTATTCACCCTCTCAGTCAAAGAGAAACAAGAGGTTCAAGCTGAACTGATGAGGCTACTAGCAAAAGGTGTTATTGAAAGAACAAAACATGAACCTTTGGAATTTGTGTCTAATATTTTCACTAAAACTAAAAAAGATGGTGAATGTCGCATCATCATTGACTTAACTTCTTTAAACGAAACTGTTAAATATATACATTTCAAGATGGAAACTTTTGAAACAGCCAGACAATTGATTTCTAGAGGGTACTTTCTGGCAAGCATTGATTTAAAAGATGCCTACAACTCAGTACCCATACACAAGGAGCATCGTAAATACCTAAAGTTTATCTGGATGAAACAGCTATGGCAATTTAAAGTCTTACCAATTGGGCTAACCTCAGCTCCAAGGTTGTTCACAAAAATCTTAAAACCTGCTTTGGCATTATTGAAGAAACAAAAGCATATAGTCATGACATACTTAGACGACATTTTAATAGTAGGGAAAACCTTGGAGACAGCCATTTTGGCAGTAGCAGCCACCGAACGTTTGAAACTTTGGGGTTTGTCATACATCCAGATAAATCCAATTTGACACCGTCCACAACCATGGACTATCTTGGATTTACGATTGACACTGTTCGCATGATTGTAACTCTGCCGAAGGGGAAAGCATCAGAGTTGGCACAATCATGCAACAAACTAATGGTTAATCATCAGCCAACCATACGGCAGGTAGCTAGTGTCATTGGGAAAATGGTAGCAGCCTTTCCAGCTGTACAATTTGGGCCTTTGCACTATCAAAATTTACAATGAGCAAAAGTGCACGCACTAAAGAAAAACTCAGGTCACTTAGACCGAGCTATGAATTTAACTGCTGAATCCATTCCAGAGTTACAATGGTGGACATGGAACATTAGGCTTAATTACAGTCCCATAATAATCACCAACCCAGTATTAACCATTCAAACGGATGCCAGTGCTTTGGGCTGGGGGGCAACTAACATGCAATCCAGCACAGGGGGCAGATGGACTAATTTTGAATAATCTTGCCTACAGACACGGGGTATTAACTACTTAGAAATGTTGGGTGCGTTTTATGGTTTAAAAGCATATTCATCTAATACGCATAACGCACATGTCCGGTTGCAATTAGATAATACCACGGTGGTGGCTTATATCAACCACATGGGTGGTGTAAAGTCGATATCATGTGACAATTTGGTCAACCTAATCTGGCAATGGTGTGTCGAAAGACATATTTGGTTATCAGCAACTTACCTACCAGGTAAGCAAAATACAGTGGCAGACACCAGGTCACGCAAATTTAACGATATCATTGAATGGATGTTAAATCCCAAAGTATTTGCTGAAATTACAAAGCAATATGGCACACCAGATATCGATCTATTTGCATCTAGGCTGAATCACCAGGTACCAACGTATGTCGCTTGGGAACCAGACCCTGAGACAGCAGCAGTTGATGCATTCACGCTGCATTGGGGGAAAATGTTCTTCTATGCTTTTCCTCCCTTCTGCCTCATCAGTCGGGTATTACGCAAGATTCAATTGGGTTCCGCTTCAGGAATCTTGATAATATCCGACTGGCCTACACAGCCATTTTTCCCAGTGGCCCTCGACATGGCTGTCGAAACACCATTGGAATTCCCCAGCAGGCCAGTATTATTAATCCACCCAGTGTCAGGCATTAGTCACCCGTGCCATGACAGAGTCAATCTCCTGGCTTGCAGATTCTAAAAAGACCTCTACTGGGCCTGGGACTGTCTGAGGACGCCATCAACATGATGACCGCATCCCACCGGGAGTCCACCAGGAGACAACACCTGACCAACATAAGGAAGTGGCAATGGTATTACTCCAAAACAGGAACTACCTACACAACAGCAACAGCTACCAGTGTTGTGGAATTCCTGGTTGGATTACAATGGGATGGACTCAGCTACAGTGCCATCAATGCAGCTAGGAGTGCGTTGTCAGCTTATTTGGTTCCAGCGGCAGGACAACAGGCTTTGGGGTCCCATCCACTGGTGGTCAAAATCATGAGGGGTATTTTTACCACTAATTCTCCCAGACCAAGGTACACTCAGATCTGGGATGTCAGCATTGTGCTGACGTACCTTAGGGGATGGCCACCTCCCAGGTCACTCATGCTGGAACAACTTACCCTGAAAACAGTCATGCTCATGGCACTAGTGTCAGCTCAAAGGGTACAGTCCCTCCACCTTCTGAGGCTGGACAGCATGACAGAATAATTGGACTGTATCACATTCCATATTCAGGGTCTGGTCAAACAAACTAGACCAGGAACCACGCCTCCAGTCATGGAGTTCGGGGCATATTCATCCACGGCTGTGTGCCAAGACCCATCTCGCCATATACACAGACACAACATACAACTTAAGAGGGAGAGAAAAAGCCTTATGGATAAGCCACAAGAAGCTCCATGGTCAGGTGACGAGCCAAACCATTTCAAGGTGGTTCAAGCAGGTGCTTAAGTCCGCGGGAGTCAACACTAATGTTTACAAATCTCACTCCACCAGGGCTGCATCCACGTCGGCGGCTAGGCGAATGGACGTGCCTATGGACCACATTCTGGCCAGAGCAGGATGGTCCTCGGAAAGAACTTTCCAAAGGTTATATAATAAGCCGCTGGCGGAACCTGCTACATTTGCAGACAGAATTTTAGAGTCTGCAGATAATATTTAATTTAAGCCCGGGGGAGCTCTCTGTTTTTTGTTGTTATTAATAAACCTTTTTTGTTCACAAACAGGTTATTGTTGATTGTGATAACATAATTCCTCCCTCAAAGGTCTTCAGACAGTGAGTGAAGCATGAGCTGGTACACGGTTCGGAATCACAGAGCTTTGAAGTCTTCAGGTAGTCACTCACGAAATTCCGAAATAAAATAGTAAGATTAAATGAGAACTTACCAGTTCAAAGTTTGATCTGTATTTTATGAGGAGTTACGATGAGGGACTACGTGCCCTCCGCTCCCACCCTCTATTATACAGATCAACTGGTAATTAAGTTCTTATTTTTTCTTTACTATATTTATTTCAATCGTTGTGTTTTTCTGTGAATCCACACCGCTGCTTTGAAGAATGTCGCGCATGCGTGCTGGACGGGGTCTTCATGTAGTCCCTCATCGTAACTCCTCATAAAATACAGATCAAACTTCGAACTGGTAAGTTCTCATTTAATCTTACTATTATATGACCTTTCCATGGGAAGGTGGACAGACATGCGTGCAGCGTGCAAGTTGTGAATAGATTCTGCTCTCTGACTGAGAATGAAACAATGAACACAGTGTAGCACAAACCTGGCAGTCCAGACTTTGGTGAAATCTCCTCAATGGTTGGGGTATAATTATCTCTTACCTGTGAAAGAAAAAGTCATGAATTAGTTCTGGTGAAATCATGGTGTTGAGTTTCAGTTGGAAAGGCCTGTTCATAATACCAAACTATAATTCATTTGGATCACACTGCAAATCTGATTCATATTTCCCACAATCTTGCCTGATTTGCAATAAGCAACAGGTGAGGGTGAAAACATTTCACTCACATAGTAGGTGATCCGCCTGTTAACTTCAACCCCATCCACACTCACTACCACAGAGTATGAGTCTACTGGTAGAGGCCTGAAATAAAGAAGAACATTAATTGCACTCACAACAACACAAATACCTTAAGGCAAATTCAAAAGAAAAATGCTGCAGGGTTGGAAATTTAAAACAAAACAGATGTCATAGAGACAGACAGAAGTCCATTGGCCCACCAAGTCCAGACTGACGATCAAATGCCTATTTATACCAATCCCACACTAATTGGGGTTAGGTTAGGTAAGGGGAGGTGCAGCGAGACCTGGGCACCCTTGTACACCCTTGTACACCAGTCACTGAAAGTTGGCTTACAGGTACAGCAGGCAGTGAAGAAAGCTAATGGAATGTTGGCCTTCATAACAAGAGGATTTCAGTATAGGAGTAAAGAGGTTCTTCTGCAGTTGTATAGGGCTCTGGTGAGACCACCTCTGGAGTATTGTGCACAGTTTTGGTCTCCTAATTTGAGGAAGGACACCCTTGTGATTGAGGCAGTGCAGCGTGGGTTCATGAGATTGATCCCTGGGATGGTGGGATTGTCATATGAGGAAAGATTGAAAAGACTAGGCTTGTATTCACTGGAGTTTAGAAGGATGAGGGGGGATCTTATAGAAACATATACAATTATAAAAGGACTGGACAAGCTAGATGCAGGAAAAATGTTCCCAATGTTGGGCGAGTCCAGAGCCAGGGGCCACAGTCTTAGGAGAAAGGGGAGGTCATTTAAGACTGAGGTGAGAAAAATTGTTTTCAGCCAGAGAGTTGTGAATTTATGGAATCCCCTGCCACAGAGGGCAGTGGAGGCCAAGTCACTGGATGGATTTAAGAGAGAGTTAGATAGATCTCTAGGGGCTACTGGAGTCAAGGGATATGGGGAGAAGGCAGGCATGGGTTATTGATAGGGGACGATCAGCCATGATCACAATGAATCATTGGCCTCCTCCTGCACCTATTTTCTATGTTTCTATGTTTAATCCTATTTTACTCCCCCACATTCTGACCAAAGACCTCTAGATTCAACCAGACACTTACACACCAAAGGCAAACTAGTGGTTAATCTATCTAGCAATGTGCACATCTTTGGAATGTGGGGCAAAACTACAGCACCCAGAGGAAATCTGCAAGGAGTACTTGCAAACTCCACACAGACAACTCCACACATGCAAACTCCACACAGTTTCAGCAACCTGGATTCAACTGACCTCCTGTGCTACAGGAGGTCAGTTGAATCCAGGTTGCTGAAACTGTGAAGATTTTGTACTTCCAACTGGGCAACTGTGGTACCCCAGAAATGCTCAGCAGATCTCTCTGCCCACCCCATCCCTGTATCCTAAAAAACTGGTTTTAATGATGGGTGAATGAATGAATATGTTTTTTCTTGCTTCCAGACCCACCGTGTGTTTCCAGCATCTATTGTTTTGACCAGATGGTTCCAAATACACTTGTGGCAGAGAAAATCCACCCAGGGATAACTGCCCACTAAGGACCTTGCCTCTCCGTGGATTACAATTGGCAACAGACTATGATTCTGAAGCCCCTTGGACGCGGCTGGTTTCTACTTGATGTGATATCATCAGCGAAAAGAAACCAGGAACAGACAGACAAAAGAGATACAGTGCCTGAATACTCTTTCTGTACTCAAAAGGGATTTAACCAGGTGGGAGTTATCTACTGAAGTGGGTTATAATTGATATAAAGCAATATTGAGATGCAAAGGGTGACAAATTGTACAAAACAACTTTCCTCAGAGTCAAGTCAAGAGAGTTTTATTGTCATGTGTTCCAGATAGGACAATTAAATTCTTACTTGCTGCAGCACAACAGAATATGTAAACATAATACAGAACGGCAGATAGCGGTTCAGTGTGTCTATTGACCGTAGACCATATATATATACAATAAATAAACAGATAAAGTGGAATAGTAATAATAGACTGTTATTGTTCAGAGCTTATTCAATGTTGTTTAATATCCTGATGGCTGTGGGGAAGACGTGGTTCCTGAACCTGGATGTTACAGATTTTAGGCTCCTGTATCTTCTTCCCTATGGCAATGGAGAGATGAGTGTGTGACCAGGATGGTGTGGGTCTATGATGATGCTGGCAGCCTTTTTGAGGCAGCGACGGCGATAGATTCCTTCGATGGTGTGGAGGTCAGAGCTGGTGATGGACTGGGCAGTGGTCACAACTTTCTGCAGTTTTTCCCGCTCCTGGACATTCAAGTTGGCAAACCAGGCCACGATGCATCTAGTAGTATGCTCTCTACTGTGCACCTGAAGAAGTTCGAGAGAGTCCTCCTTGACCTACTGACTCCGTAATCTTCTCATGAAGTAGAGGCGCTGATGTGCCTTCTTTATAATTGCGTTAGTGTGCTGGAACCAGGAAAGATCTTCGGAAATATGCATGCCCAGGAATTTGACGTTTTTTACCCTTTCCACCATTGATATAAATGGGTGGAGTTCGCACTATGACCGGCTACACAGTCATGAGTATAGAGCGAGTATAGCAGGGGGCTGAGCACACAGCCTTGAGGTGCTCCCATGCTGATTGAGGATGACATATTTCCACTAATACGGACATACTGTGGTCTGTGGATCAGGAAGTCGAGGATCCAATTGCAGAGGGATACGCAGAGACCCAGATCCATGAGCTTGGTAACCAGGTTTATTTTAAAATCAAAAATATTTATTCAAATATTAAAATAGTATTTACAACACCGTTAAACAAAATAGAACTCACCTCCATAGTACAAAACAAAACAAATATACTAAGTAAACTACTAAACAACTATATTATAATCATCTGAAGAAGGGTTTCGGCCCGAAATGTTACCTATCTCCTTCGCTCCATAGATGCTGCTGCAACCGCTGAGTTTCTCCAGCATTTTGTGTTACCCTCGATTTTCCAGCATCTGCAATTCCTTCTTTAACATATTATAATCCTTGTCCAGGATACATTCAACCCCTCTCGGTGCCCAACGGTCCCGGAAATCCCCCAGGGTGCCCGCAGACAGCTCGTAGTCCCTTTCTAGTACCACCCGGGCACGGACGGAATCCCAGAAAAGGGGCAGGTAGCTGGCTCAGGCAGAGCCCTCTTCCGCCTGGTGCCGTGACTCACGGATGGCCAGCTTGACCATGGTAACCAGCTTGGAGGGGATAATGGCATTAAACGTCGAGCAGTAGTCTATGAACAACAGCCTGATGTACGAGTTTTTGTTGTCCAAGTGGTTCAGAGCGGAGTGGAGACCCAGTGAGATCGCATCCACCATTGACCTGTTGTGGCAGTAAGCGAACTGAAGTGGGTCAAGGTTCTTGTTGAGGTAGGAGTTGATATGCGCCATAATCAACCTCTCAAAGAACTTCATCACCACAGACGTTAGTACTGGTCGATAGTCATTGAGGCATGTCACCTTGCTCTTCTTGGGCACCGGTATTATTGATGCCCTTTAAAAGCAGGTGGGAACCTCAGACCTCAGAAGTGAGAGGTTGAAAATGTCTGCAAAAACTCCAGCCAGTTGGTCTGCACAGGTTTTGAGAACACGACCGGCTATACCATCAGGTCCAGGCACTTTCCGGGGGTTCACCCCTCTGAAGGAGCTTCTGACGTTGGCCTCTGTGACTGTGATTGTAAGACCGTCAGGGCGAATGGGGGCTCGGGAAGGCACATCGGTGTTCTGTCCCCTCTGTCCGCCACTCCTTGGTTTGCTAATCCCGTCCGCCCAACCCTCCCTCTCCGTAGGCACTTTCCTCTACAACTACAGGGGACATAACACTTTCACCTACACCTCCTCTCTCACCTCTATTCAGCGACCCCAATAACCTTTCCAGGTGAGACCTGTATCTTTCTAACTGCCTCCATTGAATTTGGTGCTAACAATTGAGCTCCATAACTTTCAGATCAAACAGACACTAGGCTACCTTTTCACTGAACACTTGCATTCTGTTCCCCAAGGCCTGCTTTAGCTCCCATTTGCTAATCATTTTAATCCCCTTTCTCATCCTTATACCAGCCTGCCCATCTGTGGTTTCTTCCATTGGCAGAGTGAGACCACACACAAACTGGAGGAACTGAAAGAGTTAAAGTATGAAGTCAGTAGCTTACAAATTGGACACTCTGCTTGTAGCTTTAGAAGCATATAAAATGGGTACCTTGCCCTTTAGTTTGAATATTCAGCCAGATTGAAATGTACAGACACTAAGTACTTTTCCCTTTAGTCTAAATACAGCTAGAATGAAATGCGCAGATGCTGAGTATCAAGGTCAGAAGCAAGACCGCTTGAATCTGCGGAGTTAAGGAATGCTCCTTCTTTGAGCAAAACCATATATGGACAATAGCTTTTCTGAAATTGGAAGAGACTACAGAGCTTTAATATTACCATATATGGACATGGTGGGTCTCTGAATGAGAATGTTCTGTAAGATGAAGAATTGCTGAATTGCTGACTGTTGGGGTATAAGTACATCTGATTGAACATTACATCTTTGTGTGGAACACGAGGAGGTCTGTGTCTGTGTTATCATACTGAGAGCTGTCTCCCACACCCGCCTGGTGAAATAAAGACATTATTGCTTTTATTACTAATTGTGTTGTTGTCTGTTTGAAGCAAATCGGTTTTTAACATTGGCATAGTCGGCTGGATTTCGCTGGAACAATACGGATAATAGCTTTTCTGAAATTGGAAGAGACTACAGAGCTTTAATATTACCATATATGGACATGGCAGGACTGTACGAGAATGTTCTGTAAGATAAAGAATTGCTGAATTGCTGACTGAGTCTGAATGAATTACCTGGTGTAGCAAACAATCAGTGTTTCATGACTGGAATCTCTCTCCACATCACAGGGGATGGACCTGGTTTGTGACACCAGCTGCACTTTATTCCCCAGCTCTTCATTTTCTGCTCCATAATCAAACTGTTTCTCTCCTGAGAATCCTGTCAAAAAATCCAAAATGGGTTAGTAGCAGTGGGAGTGCAGTTCATCAGCTAGACTCACTGCAAAAGAGGAGAATCTTCCTTACCCTCCCCTCTGATCGTCAGTCTGGTTGCCCCATTCCTGCCGCCAAAGCGAGGGTAAATCTCAGAAACCTTTGGAACAGCTTGGGAAGCTGAAAAACAAATGAACACATGAAAACCACAGCAAGACGGGAAAAGTTAGAGAGGTGAGAAGGAGTGGAGTGGAAGATAAAGAGAGGTGGAGAGAAATTGAATTGAAAGAAAGATGCCTGAGGACAAAACAGAGAAGACAATAAATAGAGAGAAAGAAGAATTATAAATAGAAATAAGGAAACAATAATGTAGATATGGTGAGCTGGGGAGTAGGGGGAGAAATGGAAGTCAATAAATCCTTCAATAAAAGGTTTAGTATTGCCCTGGTAAAAGTGCTGCTTGACACTCAATAAATGTGATTTCAACAAACACTCACTGGAAAAAATGTGTGTTGATTTATTATTTACCTGCCAACTGCAATGACCAGAGACGGAGAAGTATCAGCAAACTCCACGGCATGGAGCAGCCACTCATCCTGCTCCTCAGCTTCCAAATCCTTCAGCTTCCCAAAGCTGCAAGCAGAGAACATTAACCATATCAGACAAAAGTAAAGATCAGGAGATTCTATTCATCTTTGAATAAAAGCAGAAAGTGCTGGATATATTTAACAGCTCAGGCTGCATCTGTGAAGAAACAGTGTTAACTTTTAAGGTCTGAAATGGGATAAGCTACAGAAAGGGAAAGTGCAAAGGTGCTGTTCTTTGCTCGGGGTTAAGAGGGAAAGATAGATCAGCTATAATTGAATGGCAGAGTAGAGTTGTTGGGCCGAATGGTCTTATTCTGCTCCTATAAGTTATGAACTTACTGCAGCAAATATCCTCTTCCAGTACTCTGTAGTGTTTTTAAACAGCAAGTTGTGTATTGATGTGTGTAATAATTGAAGCAATATCAAGTTGCAATTAGGGATAAATCATACAAAACAACTTGTCTTAAATGAAACAAGATTTGTAACTGGATCTTTGACTTCCTCATTGGAAGACCTCAATCTGTGTGGTTCGGTAACAGACTCTGAACACAGTGCATCTCAGGGCTGTGTATTGAGCCCCCTGTTCGATTTTCTTTACACTCATACAGGTAACTGGTAACTGTGTTGCCAGGACAGCTCAATTGGCATCTAAAATTCACTGACAATACCACTGTGGAAGGCATAATCATGGGTAATGTGCCGAGTTGGGAGACCAGTCATCAATCTTAATAGGTGTGGCGACAGCCACTGATAAAGTAACAGCTTCAAGTTCCAATAACCAAATTAACATCTCGGTTGATCTATCCTGAGCCCAACACATAGATGTAATCATGAAGCAGGGATGCCAGCAACTTTACTTTCTGAGAAGTTTAAGGACATTTGGTATGTTACCAAATACTCTAACAAACCTCTATAGATGCACTGTAGAATGTATCTTGACTTGTTGCATCATGGCCTGGTAAGGCAATTTCAAAGCACAGGAAAGTGAAAGGCTGAAGAGAGTGACATGTGCAGCCGATCCATCACTCCCCACTATCAGAAGCATCTACATGAGATTTTCCCTCAAGAAGGTGGCATCTACTATCACAAATCTACACCTCGGCCATGCCCTCTTCTTGATGCTGTCATTGGGCAGGAGGTACGGAAGGCTAATGCCCTCACCATCAAGTTCAGGAACAGTTACTTTCCTAGAACTATCGGGTTCTTGAACCAATCTGCACAATCCTAAACCAACCTCAGCAATAGAACACTTCCAGAAAAACAAGTTTTGAAGTAGACTGGACAGGTGGGTTGGCTAATTGTGGTGTAAAGCCATCAATCTGTAACATTATCTCAAAGATGCCTGGCCAGTTTAGTCCCTCCAGAATACTTGGGTTTTAATAAAACAGTCAATGCTGGAAGTCCGCAATTAACTGGTTATTCAGGATGGTGTCATAGTTAAGGGCCACAAGGTAATGATCCCCTCATCACTATGCGATGAATACTACAAAGAGGCACACAGCGGACACACAGGAACTGATGCTACACTGGCACGCGCCCAGAGCCTGTTCTACGGGCCGGGGATGGCCAAGTACATACGGGACCGTACAGCCTCCTGCCCCACCTGCAACAGCCTCACACCTCATCAGCAGAGGCAGCGCCTTCTGCAACAACCTCCACCAGCCCTGGCCTGGACGTCGGTGGCAGCAGACATTTTCGAATGGTGTAGAAAGCACTACCTCGTTCTAGTTGACTCTTTCTCTAACTGGTTTGAACTCGACCTGCTGACCTCCATCACTTCCGAGATGGTCATCCAGAAACTAAAGAGACACTTCTCTACGTTTGGTTCACCCGTTCGCTTGCAAACCGACAATGGAAGACAGTTCACCAGCCACATGTTCAAGCTTTTTGCAGACCGATGTAACTTCCAACACGTCACGAGCAGTCCCGAGTACCTACTGAGTAACGGACTCACTGAGCGTGCTGTCAGAAGCGCCAAACAACTGTTGGAGCAGGCGCACCTTGCCAACTCAGACATGCATCTCGATCTCTTGAATCTCAGAAACTTTGCCGGAGATGGAACCCTGGGTTCACCAGCCCAGCAACTGATGTCCAGATCGACAAGACCCCCAGTTCCGATCGCACAGCAACAGCTTGTCCCACGCGTGCTGAAACCTGCCACTATGCAGAAACGTATTCAGGAGAAGCATGACATCCAGAAACGATCATATGTCAGATCCAGCAAACCACTAAAGCCTCTACTGCCGGGCCAGGTAATTGGTCTACAAACTTCCACGGGACATTCCCATCTGGGTACTGTTGTCAGCCCGGCTGATGAACCACGATCTTGCCTTGTGGACTATGAGGGAACAGTCTACCGGAGAAGTCGCCAATACTTGCTTGCTGTGAGGGAACAACGTCCACCACCAGCCGGACCCTATGCTCCACCGCTCCAATTCCAGCCACTTGTTGCCGTGTCTTCTACCCATCCCCGCATGCCTTACACCCCTCCACGTCCCGCGGTTGTGAATAACCACAGGGTTTCCCCTCCTGCATGTTCCCCCTTTTGGTCACCACAAGCCTCTCCTGCGTCATTCTCGCCTCCGGGCTCTCCGCCTAATCTTTCAGTTGAGGGAGGAGAGGGTTTGGTCCGTATGTGTTCGGGCCATGTTAGTAGACCACTGGATAGATATGGCGAGTATGTTTAACTCCATGGCATGGGTGCCCTTTACACTCAGTCTTTAGGGGGAAGGATGTAGATTGGTTATGCATGTCAACCAATCATATATAAGTAGCATCACTAACCCCACCCCACAGTAACGTTTATACTAACACTTACTTCTGGCACTGCTCAGTTTGAGCAGCAGTTAGGATGTTCTGACAACTAATCATGTTCTGTGCTGTTAAAGTCTATATGCTGATTAAAAATGACTTTGGATCACATAGTGTGCATGACTACTGTTTACAATTACCTAGGAAATAAATCCTTGCATTTATTAATGATTTTAGACCACTCCACATTAAGAGGTGATATACTGATTTTTGCCCTCAATATTTTGTTAGTGCCCACAATTTTGAATTAATCTAAGACATGCCATTGACTCTGTCCCTGCTCTGCTCAATCAACAGTCATGCTTTTGATTTGTAAAACCTGTGATAAAACTTTAAATGAACTTGGTTCCAGGGAATGGAAATGTAAAGGATCAAGGCACAAGAGACTGCAGTTGCAGGAATCTGAAGCCACAAAAACAATCTGCCAGAGGAACACAGCGAGTCAAGCAGCATCTGTGGAGGGAAAGGAATGGTCAATGTTAAAAAACCCTTGTAGGGCCTCGACTTGTAATCTAGACCATTCTTTTGCCATCAAAAGTTCTTGGGGCGGCATCCGCAGAGGTCCTCCAGCAGTTCGATTTTTTTGTGCTTGATGGGTCAGGCTAGATCCCACACAGGGTCTCTGGTCTCTGATCTCAGTACAGTCTTTCCACAATCCACTTCTGGAAAGAGCACAGAGGGACAGAGAGAGACAGACAGCATACAATGGATGTCCTGGAACGCCCCTTCTCTAAGCTCCAGAGAAATACGTGTATGTGAGGAGTGGATGTGATGGGATATTCCGATCAGGTATTATCACATCATGCATGAAGCTAGTTTGATCGGATATGGCCTAATCCTAGTAGTCAGTGATAGAGCTTGGATAGATTGGAGCTTGGATAGGGATTGGGCCCATCATCTGTACATCTACCACTCAAACAGTTCATACTATTGTTTGGTTCTGGCCATTGGTTAATAGTAAGATTTCACAATGCAATGCCAGCAAACTCGGCCCCGTCAACTTTATTCCATCAAAAATGTGTCCACCTCTACGAATCTCACATTGATGTCAAGGAAGGGTCATCGCCTTTGCTTTCACTTACTGAGGGCTCCCTTCAATACTTGGGGAGACCATGGCTGGGTCAAAACCCGATATAACCATCCCTCTCGCCCATGCCAATGATGCAATTCCAAGTGTGAATGGGATCCAGTCTGCCCCGTGAGTAGCGCCGTCCGCTCAAATAGGTTGCCAGCTGGGTAACTAGCGAGTGAGGTGCCTAGCCTAAAACTCGAAGGAACCTTCATGCAGAGGTGTAGCTTGAACCTGGTCATCCCCCAGCGGTGATATCAGCGCAGCTCTTGAAACTCCCAGCAAACCAGTGCATTCATTTAGTGGCATCTGCTTTGAAATGCATGCATACTTAATGTCCAATTAAGAAACCTTTACTCCCACTTCTTTTATGACTGAAATGTTATCAGTAAAATGTAAATGGATCTTACCTTCATTTCCCTCCAGGTGAACTATTAATAAGCAACTACCACTACCTGCCCTCACCCCGGTAAGACCTCCAATAGATTATGTAACTATGCAACTGCTATAAACATACCCGGACAATAAATTCGCTTGGTTTGAAAAACAGCTTAACTTCTAGTAAGTGCTGTGAAGTGCATTGCACACTTAATGTCCACTTAAGAAACCTTTATCCCTGTTTCTTTTACGACTGAAATATCAATAAAATGTGAATGGATCTTACCTTCTTTTCCCAGGTAATTGCTCAGAGTTATAAACGGCATCCAAGGGCATTTATGCCCTCACTATACACCCTATTGGCTCACAACTGTGCGATCAAATTCAGCTCTACCTCCATTTATGGGTTTACACATTACACCATTGCAATGTGTCAGATGTGAACTATGATTAGATGGAGTACTGGAAAGAGATAGAGTACTCAGTAACACAATGCCAAGACAACAATCTCTTCCTCAAGATGAAGGAACTAGTTATTGACCTCATGAAGTGAAATTGGAGTGTACCAGCAGATTCAGAAATGGTTATTTCTCTGTTGACAACAGAATGGTCCTCCCATAAACTGGGGCGTGGTCCCAACCTTCCAACCTACATCATTGCAGACCTTGCACTTTTCATTATCTGCATTTTCTCTGTAAGTGTCAAGCTATAATTCTCTTACACAATGTTCTGAAATCATATTTTACTCTTTGAATTACTGTGTATGAATTGATTGTGCTCATACATGGTATGATTTAACTGGATAGCATGCAAACACAGCATTTCACAGTATCTCAGTACATGTACCAATAATAAAGCAATACATGCCCAGCCAACCACTATACCTATTTTATATCAGGTACTCGAACCACGAGTGATAAGTAACAGTGCTGGATCTGTGAACTCTGGCCCTAGTTATGCATTTTTCTCCTCATAGAGTCATAGAGTGATATAGCGTGGAAACAGGCACTTTGACCCAACTTGCCCACACCGGCCAACATGTTCCAGCGACAATAGTCCCACTGGCCACATTTCTTCCATATCCCTCCAAACCTGTCCTATCCATGTACTTGTCTAACTGTTTCTTAAATGTTGGGATAGTCCCTGCCTCAACTACCTCCTCTGGCAGCGTGTTCCATACATCCACCGTCCTTTGTATGAAAAAGTTACAATTACAGATTCTTATTAAATATTTTCCCCTTTACCTTAAACCTATGTCCACAGGTCTTCGATTCCCCTATTTTGGGCAAGAGATTATGTGCATCAACGTGACCTATTCCTCTCATGATTTTATACACACTAGTTCTCATGAAATTTGGCTGCTGCTTTCTTAAACATTACTTGAGGAAATGCATCTTCACAGTGTGAAACAAACCATTTGCATTGAATGGAAACAGAACAAATCTCAGTAAACTTGAGAGAGACACAAAAAGCTGGAGTAACTCAGCGGGACAGGCAGCATCTCTGGAGAGAAGGAATGGGTGACGTTTCTGGTCGAGACCCTTCTCCAGCTTTTTGTGTCTATCTTCAGTTTAAACCAGCATCTGCAGTTTTTTCTTACGCAATAAACTTGAGGTTTTTTTTCAGCGGTTTGGGATTTTTCACGATCAATTCTATGTCAGTGTCAATTAAGATGAGGTCAGTGTGTCTGTTACTGAACATCAGGTGAGATTTCCAAATCCCATTCAATGAGCTCATGGCTGTTACTGACATACTCTGAATGGTAAAGAATTTCTTCAGACCACAAATTCCATCTTGTCCCTACTAGCTGTCGACAAAAGGACACCTTTTCAGATCAATTTGAAGTTTCTCTGCAAAGACTGCTTTGAAACATAGTTTGTATGCTGGAACTTATTGTTTAAAGTAGCTGTGAAGTGTCAACTTGAGAGAAATGAAGGGACTGCTAAATGCAACCCAGAGGAGCAACATGCGTGCTACAAGATTACAAAGAATTACAAAATAGCTTCTTTAGAATTTAATTGTGTGCATTGTCTGTCACTATCCTGGACACTTGTCAACTTTAACATTTGTCAAACATTTGATGCAGGTTATGATACTTGTATCAATCAGAATTTTAAGAATGTCAACAGTGGTTTCTGCTTTTGGACTCACACTGGAATACAGCAAAAATATACAGAACCTGGGTATCTTAATCAAATGCAGGGAATGGAGGGATATAGGCCACGTGCAGAGAGAGGAGATCAGTTTAACTTGGCATCATGCTCAGCACAGACATTGTGGGCTGAAAGGCCCATTTCTGTGCCATGCTGATCTAGGTTCCCACATAGAATATGGAACAGTACAGAAACAAGCCCTTCAGCCTATAATGTCTGTGCCAACATGACGCAAAATTAAATTAGCCCCATCCACCTGCAATAATCAATATCCTACATTCTCTGCCTGTTCATTTATCTGTCTAAATGCATCTGAAACATAACTATTGTATCGGCTTCCTCCTCTGTTCCTGGCAGCGCAATTCAGGCACTAGCCACCCTCTCTGTGTAAAAAGCTTGTCTTTTAAACTTTTCCCCACTGACCATAAAGTTATGCCCTCAAGTGTTTAATATTTTCATCCAGGGAAAGGGACTATGAATATCTACTCTACCTAAGTCTTTCATTATTTTATATACGTCTAACAAATCTCTTCTCTGCCTCTGACAGAGAAAACAATCAGTTTATTCAATCTCCTTATAGATAATATCCTATAATCAAAGTAATATTCTCAAAAACCTCTTCCGCACCATCCCCAAAGCCTCCATGTCATTCCTGTAATGGGATGACCAGAACTGCATTCCAAGTACTCTAAATATAGCATAACCAAAATGTTATACCACTGACTGGCATTATTGCCCCTTTCATAAACTGGCAGACATGAAAATGGAACAAAAATCTCACCTTCCTCACTTTGTTGCTGCTCACCCTCCTCACTGAAGCCTGGCATTCACCAAACCTTGCACTTTTCACCTACCTCAACGCGAAGCAACTCTCCTCAAAATAGTCACCCTGTGAGAGACTGTATCTCTTTTCTGTGCTATTAAACATTTCACAAGAAAAGCTTACAGCTGCTAACCTGAATTTGACATTTTAAATTCTCATTGCCCCTCGCCCCCATCCCATCCCATCCCATCCCATCCTTGCTGCTGAGGCTGTCAAAAGGAAGACGAACTTAAAGAAGAATAAGGATTTACTCCCTGTGGTCTAGTATGCAGCATTCATTCCTTAACTGCATGGGCGTGCATGGGAGCTTGATAGGTGTAAATTGGAAGATGCACTTTCTTCATTACAGCACAGGTTACTCTTCAAAATTACTTAATTGGTTTTTAATACATATTGTAATAGTTATAAATCATATAAAACACTTTATAAATGCAAATCTTATTTATATTAATTGTAAATCCATGACATAAATCTATATTTAAAATAGAGGCTACAGCTGCAGATTAGTAGTCACATATAATTACACCTACCTTCCAACCTATGTCTGATCTTCCCGTTCGTTCTTTCCTCACCACTTCCCCCTGTTTCTGCACCTACTCTTCCATGTTCTTTCAAATTTTTGGAAGATCCTCAAACAGAAACTTTATTTCCCTCTGTTCAAATGCTGTCAGATGGCAAAGATGCCCAGCATTCTCTCTTTATATTATGGATTTAAGTGTCACACAATAGATTTGGCTAATTCAGTTTTGGATGACGTGTATAAACACATTGAGAAATGAGGACAATCAGAAACTATGCAAATTGTTTCCACGATACCAGCCCTTCATTACAGTAATCCTTGATGGTTAAAGCATTGTGTGTAGCCAACATGTTTTGACCTGTTTCACTTCCTGTAATCAGATACTAACTCCAGTTTCTGATGGCTTTCCTATTGTTAGTTGATAATCATGGAGTTTGTTGCAAAGAAGCATAAGCAGGGGAATGAAAATCGAAACTGACAAATTCTACATAAGGTTTCACAATAAGACTTGCAATCATATGGAAAGTTTATTTATTGGATCTAGCTGATATATCATATACCTCAGGCTTCTGTACTTACCAATAATCAGAGATCCCCTTTTTTCAGGCTCTTTTGAGGTACTAGGCAGAGCTGTCCTTTAAGTCCTTTACTGTTTGCAATTGCTTTGGAACCTTTGGCCACCGCTATTAGGGAATCCCCTAATATTTTTGGTATTGTCCGCGGGAATAAGATACATAAGCTATCTCTTTATGCAGATGATCTGTTATTATTCATTTCTAATCCTGAGAAATCTATTCCGGCAATAGTAGCACTACTTAATCAATTTAGTTGTTTCTCTGGTTATAAAATAATTCTTAGGACTTCCGGTGGCTCCATGTTCTGAGAGGGAATCGCGCCAGATCAGCTCCGCAAAAATCTGCAAAAAAAACGGGGGTAAAGGGGACTGCTAACGGTACTTACCGCAGGAGAACGACTTGGAACGGCTCCGGGTGCGATTGCAAGCTGCGTGACGTCATCAGGCGCGCGACTCCAGTAAGAAATTTAAAATGCATCGCTCCCCCCCCCCACTGCAAAAAAAGTTGTAAAAAGGGAGGTAGGCCTCACCGGAGCCTCGGGCTCGAGTTTGGCTGCCTCCCAGGAAGAGATCTCACTGAAGAAAAGTGAAATGGAGGAACTTAAAAACTCCATGTTAAGTGAGATGAAGAAACTGCAGAAAGAAATGAAGAAGGAATACAAAGATGAAATAAAAACTTTAAGAGCAGATATCCTGGTGTTTCACGAAAGAATTAAAGACGAATTAACAAAAGAAGTCATAACGACGGTAAAGATCATGATGAATGAATGGAAAGTAAAGGCAGACGCTGAGTTTCAAACTCAAATGGCTGAGGTAAACGACAAGGTTGCTGGGATGGAAAGAATATTGGATGCGAAGATAGATCCTATTCTAATCTCACTCGACCAACAAAATGATGCAATTAAAGAACTGACTGAACTTGCTGTATCAAGTACTAAGGAGAGAGAGAAGCTACGCGCCGAGAATAAACGCCTCTCAGAGCTACTACGCAAAATAAATGAGAAATGTATTGATTTGGAGGGACGACAAAGACGTAAGAATTTGCGTATAGTAGGATTGAGTGAGGGTCGTGAAGGAAATCAAGACCCGCGAAAATTTGCTGCAAAACTCCTAAAGGACATTCTGAATTTGGATCAAGAACCCCTGTTGGGCCGTGCGCACAGGGCTTTAAGACGGGCCCCTGGGAGAGGTGCACCACCAAGACAAATGATTGTAAAGGTGGCTTATGATCACGTCTTCGAAGAAATGATGAAGATAATAATAAGAAAGAGAAATCTGAAATACGAGGGAGACAACATCAGTATTTTCAGAGATTACCCAGTGGAAGTGGCTAAGAGATCTTTATTCACAGAAACAAGAGGCATTCTGAGGAATATAAAGGATACGAAGGATCTTAGATATGGCTTGATGTACCCAGCAACATTGAGAGTAACCTACGATAACAAGGAATACCGTTTCGTTAAGCATACTAAAGCACTGGAATTCGCTCGAGACATACAGAAGAAGGCAGAAGAGGAAGCGGAAGAAGAAGCACTGGAGGAAGAAGAAGATGACTGAACTTTTATCACCGGCCTGCGGTTATGAATTACTCATTGAGAAAGAGGAGGAATAATGGACACGATGTTGTAGTTTTGTATTAAATAATAAAATTTTAATTATTCCCCTAACATAGTATTACTTATTATAATATTAATTATAATAGAAACTAGTAACTAGAAACTAGTAATATGAATAATATAAATAACTACTAAGTATATAAAGTTAGTACCCCACCCCAATATACACAGTATCCTAGATAGGAGCTGGAACAATTAACATCTTTTTAAAAAAAACGGAAGTCATTAGATTAATAGCCACATTAGTGTGGCTTCCACTAATGCACACTACACAATATACAAGTGTAGTTTCTTTTTTTTCTGGGCACCCTATTAACACCCTTTACTCTTTTTTTATTTACATTTTTAACTATTTTTTATATATCAAATATTTGATCTTATATTATATATTATATGAAAGTAGTTACGATCGATATTGTATAATTAGTTTAAGAAGACATGTATATGGATTAATGAGGATAGTAATTTTCATCAAATGGATGTTTGGGTATAATGTTGAGCTGGAGGAGTCGAGAAGGCTACTCCAAAAAAAGCCACCCTAACAGTAAAATGCAAGACATGAATGTGAAGACTGGGGGTGATGGAATTACCTTCTGCAGTTGGAATGTTAAGGGAATTAATGAACCAATTAAAAGGGGAAAGGTGTTAGCTCAGTTGAACAGATTGAAATCAGATGTTACTTTCCTTCAAGAGATTCATCTCAAAAAAGATGCTCAACATAGATTAACAGCTAAATGGATTTCAAAGGTGTATCACTCTTCATTTATACATAAATCTAGAGGAGTTGCAATAATTATTCGCAAAGGTATACCTTTTAAACAAAGTTCTATAATAGAGGATAAAGAGGGTAGATATGTAATAATTACAGGGGAATTATATTCAAAAAAAGTAATTCTTATGAATATATATGCCCCTAACTTTGATAACCCATTATTTTTTAAGAAAATATTTAATAATATTCCCATATCCGCTCAATATAATTTAATAATTGGGGGTGATTTAAATTGTACTTTAGATAACTATCTAGACAGATCTTCTACAAAAAGGAAAGCTGCCTCTAAGTCAAGTAAACTAATAAATTCTTTTATTAACACATCTAACGTTAAGGATATTTGGAGATTAGATAATCCATCCGGACGAGAATATTCCTTTTTCTCGCCCGTATTTGGAACTTACTCGAGGATAGATTATTTTCTAATTGACTCAAAACTACTTCCTTTCACGTATGATGCAAAATATCACAATATTATTATCTCAGATCATGCGCCACTAACATTCAAGATAAAATTAAAAGATATATTTAACAAAACTACTACTTGGAGATTTAATCCCCAGATTTTAAAGGACAAGGACTGTTGTAATCATGTGGTGGAACAGATTAAATTATTTTTTGAAACTAATGACAAACCTGAAATTTCACCATTGCTACTTTGGGATACATTTAAAGCATTTATGCGTGCTGCAATAATATCAGCACAAGCATATTTCAATAAAGAAAATCGAAAGATGGAACAAAAGTTAGAAAAGGAGATAAAACAATTAGATAGTGAAAATATAAAACATCCTTCTAAAGAATTAATTAATAAAATTGCAATATTAAAATATAGACTAAATAAAATATATTCTGACCAAGTCATTAAACTTTTTCAACAAACCAAACAAGTGCATTTTGAATTTGGAGACAAACCACAAAAATTGCTAGCACGACAACTTAGAAAATTAGATGATGAAAAAATGATTCATAGAATTAGATCTGCGCATGGAAATATATTGACAATACCAAAAGACATTAATGACAGATTTCTACAATATTATCAAAATCTTTATTCATCGAAATTAACAGGTCAAACAGATGGTATGGAAACATTCCTACAAGAATGTCAAATTAATAGTTTAGATCACGAAGGTAGACACTTGTTAAATGCTGAAATATCAGTAAAAGATATTGAAGAAACAATTGGTTTGTTAAAGAATGGAAAAGCTGCGGGCCCCGATGGCCTGAGTGCAGAATTTTATAAAAAATTTCAAGATCTGATTTCCCCAAGATTACATACAATGTATAGATATGCATATGAACAAGGTAAATTACCAGAATCTTTAAATGAATCCACAATTACACTCATTCCTAAGGTAGACAAGGATTTGGAAGATCCTGGATCATATAGAGCGATTGCCCTTCGAAATACAGACCAAAAAATATTAACTAAAGTTTTATCTCGGAGATTAAGTCTGGTGATCTCTAAATTAATACATTATGATCAAACAGGTTTTATTCCAAAACGATATTCATCCCATAATCTTAGACGTTTGTTTAATATTATATATTCAAAAAGAGTATGGGACACGGAATTAGCGGTTATATCGTTAGACGCAGAAAAAGCATTCGATCAGGTGGAATGGTTATATTTATTTAATATAATGGAAAAGTTTCAATTGGGGGATAGATTTTGTAAATGGGTAAGAATTCTATATTTGAATCCTACTGCAAGAATTTTAACTAATCAAATACTATCAGCTAAATTTAAGCTCTCTAGGGGATGCAGACAGGGATGTCCGTTATCGCCTTTATTATTTGCTTTGGTGATAGAGCCTTTGGCGGAAAGAATTAGATCTGAACCAGAAATATATGGTTATAATACTGATACAACAACTAATAAAATATCTTTATATGCAGATGATGTTTTGATTTATATTAGGATTAATTGGAACAAAAGTGATATTATGCCTATAACTGGAATAAATTTAAATATACTACAACAATATCCACTAAAAATAGTTACAGACAAATTTAAATATTTAGGAATTAATGTATCTAAATCCTATAACTCATTAATTAAATCTAACTATCCTCAACTACTAGATAAACTTAGAAAAAATATTTTATATTGGAAAACACTTCCTATATCTATGATTGGTAGAATAAATGGTATAAAGATTGTTTTTCTACCACAATTGTTATATTTGTTTCAGGCTATTCCTTTTTTTCTCCCGAAAACCTTTTTAAAAAAAATTGATAATATTGTTAATAGTTTTATCTGGGACTATAAAAATCATAGAATAAGTAAAAAACATTTATGTAAATCTAAGATAAATGGAGGATTAGCACTCCCAAATTTCTTATATTATTTCTGGGCAGTCCAGATTAAGAATATGAATTTCTGGTGGGTAAATATGGATCGTGAACCAATGTGGTTAAAGATGGAAAAGGAAGACTGTTTACCTTTTAACGTAGGTTCGATTCTCTTTGCCCCAAAGGAAGTACAAAAAAAAAATTATAGGGACAACCCTATAATTTATAATAATAGACGCATTTGGAAACAAATAGTTAAGACTACATTTAGATAATCTTTCACTTAGATTACCAATTATGAATAACCCATTATTTAAACCCTCTACATTAGATGGGGGGTTTAGACATTGGGACGATTTAGGGATTAAAAGGATAGAGCACCTTTATAGAAAAGGAAAATTTCTTTTATTTCAGGAGTTACAAGATATCTACGGATTGTCTTCACAACATTTGTTTAGGTACTTACAAATTAGAGATTATATTAAATCTAATACACAAGATTATAAAAATAAAGAACCAGGATTATTAGATGAACTGTTTAACTTGCACCCAAATACAGAAAAATTAATAGCTTATATATATAACATTATTTTGGATAAGGAGAATCCAATAACTGAAACATATCGTCAAGCATGGGAAAATGAAATTGGATTATCTATAACAAAAGAAAATTGGGAAGAAAGTTTACAACAAATACATCGGTGTTCGTTAAATGCTAGACATACATTGATACAATTTAAAGTATTATATAGATTACATTATTCGAAAACTAAATTAAATAGTATCTTTCCCAATCTCTCCTCTATTTGTGATAAATGTAAGAATTTAGAAGCAAATTTAATACATAGTTTTGTTACATGCCCCAAATTGAATTATTACTGGACAGAAATTTTTAAAGTTATTTCTGAAGTTCTTAAAGTTAGATTGGACCCTGACCCAAAGTTAATAATATTTGGAATTCCGGATTCAAATTTGGTGCTTACAGTAAATCAAAGAAATTTCTTTGATTACTGTTTGATATTAGGGAAAAAAATCATACTGAAATTTTGGAAGGGAACATTATCCCCCACAATTAAAATGTGGGCAGTAGAGATGTTGGAGACGTTACATTTGGAAAGAATTAGATTTGTCCTACAGGACAAATATAATTCCTTCGAACAGATATGGTCTCCATATATACAGTATTTAGAGAAGTAGCTGTTCTTGGCATCACGGCTCGACGGGTACCCTACGGGATTTGAGGATAATAATTCATTTTCATACCAGGATTAATATGCATGTCTCTATCGATATTATTATTTGTAATAGTTTTATTTACAATATATTTTGTTGTTTTTCATTTATATATATATATATAATATTTTTTCACCTTTTTGTTTGTGGTTTTTGTTTTTTTTTCTCTCTTTTTTTTTCCTTTTCTCTTTTTTCTTATATATAATCAAATTATTATTTAATCACATCTTTATTGATTTATAACTGCTCTATTCTTTTTCTATCTTTATTTCCAAAAAAATAGAAGATAATAATTATCAATGTGTTATTTGTATAAATATTGAATTAAGCTGATGTTTGTAAATTGGTTTTAAACATTGTAAACTGGTTACTTCTAATAAAAAAAAATAAAAAAAAAAATAAAAAAAAAAATAATAATTCTTAGTAAGAGTTAGCTTTTTCCATTAAACAATCTAGTTTCGAATTATGGACAGTTTCCACTTAGATTGACTACCGAAAGTTTTACTTATTTAGGTATTAAGATTACCAAGAAACACAAGGATTTATTTAAAGCTAATTTTACGCCTTTAATGGACCATATCAAACAACAGTTTACTAAATGGTCACCAATGTCCTCATCTTTAATCGGCTGAATCAATGCTATTAAAATGTTTATCTTACCTACATTTTTGTATTTATTTCAGACGGTACAAATTTTTGTTGCCAAATCTTTCTTTGATATTATTGATTCCAAATTGTTTTCATATATATAGCAGAATAAAAATTCCAGGCTAAGTAAAAAATACTTACAGAAATCAAAAAAAGACGGTGGTTTGGCACTGCCGAACCTTAGATTCTACTATTGGGCAGTTAAAGTTCGTTATTTAATGTTTTGGACAAAAGATTTAGAAGATACCCAATGCCCAGGATGGATAAATCTTGAACGTGATTCTATACAAGGGCTTTCATTGGCTTCTATTCTAGGGGCCTCGTTACCTTTTACAATTACGAGATTGAATAAATATAAGACATACATTTCGAATATGGTTACAATTTCGTAGGTGTTTTGGACAATGATTTTATCTTATCGAGTCCTATCGTATCTAATTTTCTCTTCCAACCTTCTAGTACTGATCAAGCCTTTCTGTTATGGAAGAGGAAGGGATTAGTAGCTTTTCGTGATTTGTTTTTGGATGGTTGTTTTAGGTCTTTCGAACAACTCTCCAATAAATATAATTTACCTAATTCACATTTTTTTAGATATCTACAAATTAGATATTTTTTTAAGGCTATTCTATTCTTTTTTCCGTTACCACATTAAACCGAAAACTTGGAAAGAAATTTACATTTGAACCCTTATCAGAGAGGATTAATAATGACTATTTATGAGTTGATTTTGAAATTACAATTAGATATACTTGATAAAATTAAGAATGACTGGGAACGAGAACTCCAAATGTCTCTATCTACAGAGAAATGGGAGGGGATTCTTCAATTAGTTATTATTTCCTCAGTGTGTGCAACGCACACTCTGTTACAATTCAAGGTGGTTCACAGTGTTCATATGTCAAAAGATAAGTTAACTAGTTTTTATGGTCATATAAATCCTACCTGTGACAGATGTAAGTCTGAAGTGGCCTTACTGACCCATATGTTTTGGTCTTGCCCACTTTTTGAAAAATATTGGAAAGAAATCTTTGATACTATTTCTGTAGTTTTAGGTATTGATTTACTCATCCTATTACTGCAATTTTTGGGCTAACAGTGTTAGATTCTATTCATTTATCCCATTCCGCCTATCGGCTGATTGCTTTTTCCACATGAATCATCAGAAGATCTATTTTATTTTAAATGGAAAGACTCTAACCCTCCATTGGTACTCTGAAACGATATCATGCTTAAATTTCAAAAAAAAATCAGGAGTGACATTGTTGAACCCTTGGTTAAATTTGATAGGACTTGGGGAAGATTTATTCAACATTTTCACGCAACATAAATTGGTCCCTCGCCAGCTGTTATAAAAATTATTATACGTTAATATGGTGGAACGGACTTGACGACAAACGGTGACCTGAATTGTTGAAATTCTCAGCTCAGGTTCTGTTTTCCTTTTTTTCTAGTTTAGGGGGGTTTTGTTTCTTCCTTTTTTCTCTTTTTTTTCTTTTTTTTCCTTTTTATCTTTTTGGGTGTTTTTTAATATATATGTTTTCTTTTAAACATTTGTCTATATTTACATAGAGACTGGGAGGTCTATATTCAATGTGTATTTTGATACTGGACTCATATTTAGGTTATACCTGTTATTAATGTAATCCTGATCCCTATGTATCAATATAATTGTTATGTTTATTATCATTCTTTTTGTTTTGTTTTTGTTTTGTTTTTGGATAAAAAGCTAATAAAAAGATTTTTAAAGAAATAAATCTCTACTCTGCCTCTGAAAGAGAAAACAATCAAAGTTTATTCAATCTCCTTTTAGATAATATCCTATAATCCAAGTAGTATTCTAGAAAACCTCTTTCCAAGTACTCCTGGGATTTGATTTACTCCCTATGGTCTAGTATGCAGCATTCATTCCTTAACCAAAGTATAAAACTGCATGGAAGTGCATGGGATAGGTGTAAATTGGAAGATGCGCTTTCTTCTTACAGCATTGGTTAGTCTTCAAAAGTACTTAATTGATTTACTACATATTGAAATAGTCATAAATCATATGGAACACTTTATAAATGCAAATCTTATTTATATTAATTGTAAATCCATAACATAAATCTATATTTAAAATAGAGGGTACAGCTGCAGATTAGTAGTCACATATAACTTCACCTACCTTCCAACCTATGTCTGATCTTCCCTTTCGTTCTTTCCTCACCACTTCCACCTGCTTCTGCACCTACTCTTCCATGTTCTTTCAAGTTTTTGGAAGATCCTCAAACAGAAGCTTTATTCCCCTCTGTCAGATGGCAAGAATGCCCAACATTCTCTCTTTATATTTTGGATTTAAGTGTCACACAATAGATTTGGCTAATTCAGTTTTGGATGACGTGTATAAACACATTGACAAATGAGGACAATCAGAAACTATGCAAATTGTTTCCACGATACCAGCCCTTCATTACAGTAATTCTTGATGGTTAAAGCATTGTGTGTAGCCAACATGTTTTGACCTGTTTCACTTCCTGTAATCAGCTACTAACTCCAGTTTCTGATGGCTTTCCTATTGTTAGTTGTTAATCATGGAGTTTGTTGCAAAGAAGCATAAGCAGGGGAATGAAAATCGAAACTGACAAATTCTACATAAGGTTTCACAATAAGACTTGCAATCATATGGAAAGTGTTGTGAGGTGAATCCTTGAGAAAATCCCAAAATAAGTTGAGTCATGGAGTCATAGAGTTATGCAGCTCGGAAACAGTTCTTCAGCGCTCGTCGACCATGCCAACCACGTTGCCTAACTAAACTCGTCACATTTGTCTATGCCCGGCCTAGATCCCTCTAAACCTTTCCAACAATGTATCTGTGCAAGTGTCCTTTAAATGTCGATAGTGTGGAAGATCTCCAGCTACAGGGGCAGCTCGATCCACATTATTCAATCAACATTACTGAAATATTATTCTGTTGTCATTCCATTGGCGTTGTGGTAGTATTATCATGAAGAAGCAGCAGCATCATAGGTTAGATATATGGCTGCTGTGCAGTATTTAAAATGGATGGCCCCATCCCTCATGTGTTACTCAGCCGTGTTCTTCGATGGAACTTTGATGAATGCCACATACATTACTCCCCACAACAATGATGATTGGATCAAAAAGTTTAATTAGTTTGGTGGACATGACCAATTAATCAGCGGTATGTTGACCCTCTGCTAAAATTCCTCTCAGCAACTTGTATTCTTAATTATGGCTTCCTTTAATTTGCCACAAATGTTTGGATTAAAGGCCTGTAATCTCTTTGATTTCTTATTCAACACCTAAAAAAAGGATTTCAAAGAGACATAGAGTTTTACTGCGTGGAAACAGGACCTTCTGCCCAATTTTCCCACACCGACCAATATGTCCTATCTGCACTTGTCTTACCTGCCCGCATTTGGTCCATATCCCTCTAAACGTGTTCTATCCGTGTAGCTGTCTAATTGTTTCTTACAACTTTGCAATAGTACCTGCCAGAACTACCTTCTCCGGCAGCTCGTTCCATACATCTGCCACCATTTGCATGAAAATGTTCCCCTCACCTTAAACCTAAATACTCTGGTTCTCGATTCCCCTACTCTGGGCAAGAGCCTCTGTGCATATACCCAATCTATTCCTCTCATAATTTTGTACACCCCTCATCCTCCATGGTTCCAAGGAATAAAGTCTTAACCTGCCCAACCCCTCCCTATAGCTCAGGCCCTCAATTCCTGGTATTGCCTGGGACTGGATGTCAAGTATCCCGTCATTGGGAGGATGCTATTAGCTACAGATGGAGCAAAATGCTGGAGCCAGGAAAACGAAGGAGTGCAGTGAAAATGGTTATGTCATTGACATCTGGTGGGACCAGAGCTGAAGGTAACTTCACGGCATTACGGCCTTGAGAAGATAAGACATATTTCAAAATAACTCTCTAATGAGAAGGAGATATAACGAGGCAACATAATTAAGAACTCCCTAGCCTGATAAGGAATGAAGATTTTTTTTGTTTATTCAACCTCTGGTGAAGTGACAGTTTGAAATGATTGACTGGGAAGCCATGAGAGCATTGGGTTAGAAAAAAAGCTTCCTTTGGGAGATTGAAGGAAAATTAACATAAAAGAAGGGCCATCCGAGGCATCGGCAGCGACAATCCGAGAACAACCATCGTAACAAGGAGGGACCCGAGTCCGAAGCTCAGAGAAGACTACTCCCTGCTAACAGAGTGAATCTGGCTAATTCATTCATACAGGTAAGAGTTTAAGAAGTAATGTTGAAATAGTAAAGTAAATGAGAAGTTATTAGAAATCGTTTGCATGCACGTTTAAAGATTAAGTTGTACTGAACTGAACCTTGATTTAGAGTCTTTTGTTCGACACGTCAGTTGATACCCTAAAGAGGGTCAACATTTTGGCGTCCCTTGTTGGGCACGTTTGAGTGGTCAATTTATGTGGCCCCACCATGCCCGAATCAAAGACATGCTGAACAGCAGTGGTCGTGGAGGGACTGGGCGAGAATTTAGCAGGGAAGACAGCCACTGAGGATACAAAGGTCATCTACACGCCCTCCTGACTGCACATCAGAACCACGGGACTCTTACCCCGGTCGCCTCCCCAGCTCTTGGATGGGGTCCAGAAACATTACAATAATGGGCAAGTGCCCAGATTGGTAACAAGTGCTCCAGCAGTACCTCGATTATAAATGGCCGATGTGGGTCGAGTCTGCAGATAAAATATTAGAGGGTCCGGGACCCGTAGGACAGAAGTATTGGGAAGAAGCCAGGAAACATCATGCAAAACAAGCCTCAAAGCTTTGTAAAGTTACAGCAATAGCTAGTGGTAAGAGTGAGTTATGGGAGAAATAAATTGATAATTCAAAGCAGAAAAAGGATTTAAAAATTGTAAAACAAGAAGCGCAAGAGAATCAACTGCAGTTAAAGAAGGGATTGGAAGGAGCACAAAATAATCAGCTCCATTTAAAACAGGAAATAGAAGCCATAAATCAAGAAGCACAAAATAATCAGCTGCATTTATAGTTTGAACAGGCTTATTGGGCGAAGGAGAGAACAGTAATGTATAAACCTTCAGGCAGCTATAAAAGTCCTCCACGACGTAGGAAGGGAAATTATGTATAAACCAGCTGATCATGTCAAGTGCCAATATGAAATTGACAAGTTAATTTGTAACACCTAATGATAATAGGCGCACCAGGACCCTGGTAACACACTCCACACACTGAAGCATGGGTTTTGAGATATTTGGTACAAGCTTGGGAGAAGGAGGTTAGAGAAGCTGGGAAGAATTAATCCTATTAAACCCAGAACATAGGTCCTGTATGGGAAAATGAGGGAAGGAGAAGAGGAAGAGATGACAATGGTTATTGGTGTCCACCACCCTGTACAGATCCCTGGCAGGGAGTGAAGAAAACCAATATCAGAGAGCCGATTGGAATAAGGGTCCAAGATATCAGTCAGTGTTATAATTGTGGTCGAGAGGGATACTATGCTAGAGATTGTCAAGTGCCTCAGGAGGTAGGCACAGAACATAAACATTTATCACTGAAAGGACCCAGATTGTTGGAGATTTGTCTGATGTGGGGTTGTTTCACTTTTAACTTGTTGAATAATTAATTGATCAATAACTTCCAGCATTCCTCTGCTTTAAAGTTTAAAGTCAAATGCTTTTATTAAGGTTGGATGATTTTGTTCTTGTATTGTTAACTGCTTAACCCCTTTAGGGAGGTAATGTTGCTTTAAGATGTTGTGTGAGTTGTGTGTGAGCCCCATCCATCTTTTCATTTTGTTTACTCTTTGGATTATGTTGGAAGTTTTCACAGTGGAAATTAAGTTTATTCTAAGTTTTCGAGTTATTTGAAGAACGAGAAGTGCAAACATGAAGTTTTGATTTGTCCTATTTTTCTTGCAATATATATATGCCCTAATTTCAGTAAGAAATTGGCATTTGGGGATATTGGTTATGAGGGTATATTTAAATTGGGAATTTGAAATTGGTATTTTAAGAAATTGGAACGTTGGGGAGCAATGCTTGTTGTTTTACTAACAAGAATGTTTATTTTCCAGAAGCTTAAAATATTTTGCGCAAGATTTTGACATGCTGATATTGAGCTTTGGTGTTTTTTTCAAAATTGTTTTGACATAATCATATTTTCTTTGCAGATGTTCTAAAAGTTTTTCACTGTATCTCGGTACACGCGACAATAAACTACATTAAACCAATTACACTGGAGAACAGCAAGTGTCAAGTGTGGACAGCAAATGATCCCAAGGTATCATTTGTGTCAAAACAAAATGGGGGAGGCTGTAGGGCAAAGCATTACGTGATTCAGAGAATAATGAGGTCCGTGGACAAACTGCTAATGAAAATGAAACCACAGATATTACTTTAAACATTTTTGTTGATGGATTTTCTGTTTATTGGTGGCCCAATAAATAAAAACACATTCATGATAAAGTCCAATTTTATTTCATCAAATACACTGGAGCTTTTCAACAGCCAGTTGTTGCTGGCGTCTCGTTTATTAACTAATACGAGAGAGAGGGAGAGGGAGAGGGAGAGGGTCTTTGTGTAGTACCATATACCATATAAAGGGTGGCATATATTTTTGTTAGGTGAAGTTATAAATGGCATGAATTAATAAGGGTTAATCTACATTTTCTAGGATAGTCAGGAATCAGGAAGACGGGGTGTGGTATGACCAAGGCATACCGCTAGCAGAATTAGCTTTAAAACTACCAGTTAGAATGAGTGCTTAGAATGCTGAGCTAGCAGCAGTAGCCTATATGGTCAGCCATCCTGACAAGTTTCCCCAACAGTCGACATATACTCAGACATCATGTATGTATGTAACAGCCTAACTGTTTTTTGCCATTATGGCAAGCGAGGGGTTTTGTGTCAGCGGACGGTAAACCTTTACCATCTGCCTCCCTTTTCAAATACACCATTCAGGAAGTTTAAGGAGGAGAATATGGTATAATTAAAATAAAAGCACACCATAAATTTTCCCCTGCAGGGAACATACGAGCAGATGAATTGGCAAAGATAGGTCATCAAGAAGGAGAGGCACAGCAACCACCAATAGGTGAACAGTTAGATGCAGTCACAATCAATCAAAGTAAAGGGCCTGTCCCACTTGGCCATCATTTGCGCCTCATTTATGAGTCATATGTAAAATAGGTTAACGCATCATGACAAGTGGGGTGTGCATGGGTGACGCACGCATTGTGCATGGTGAGACGTGGAATTGCATGCAGTGGTGCGCGGTATCTCGCGGCGCTCCCGGATTTCCTAGTGTAACAAAATCCTGATGCTTTGGCGTCGCACGCTGTATCGCGTGGTGATGCATGGTTACTGGACCCTGCATCAATGTCCGTAAACACGCAAAGCAGCGCGCCACCCATACGCAGTCAGCCCGACTTTTATGCGTCATGTAACCTCTAACCTCGTCCACACAGACTCTTCCTGGGTTTCATGCTTGCCTTTCTTGTTGTATTCCTGCCTGGCTGAGCTGTAAGTAAGAGGGCTGCAGCTAACAGACGTCTCTGCTGTTGCTGTAGCAATAAAATCTGTAGTTCTTCCATGATGGTCATGATGCAGAATAGGAAAGCAGCATATTCTAATGACATCACGCGGACCAGACGGCTGTGCTGACGTATGCTGACGCGTGATTTTTAAAAAATTTATTCATTTTATTTTATTTTTAATTTTTTTAAATTTTATTAGAAGTAAGTACAGGAATATGGCACCAAGGTGCCTAATATATATTGACATATTGCATTTTATGTACAGCTTATTTTTTTTAATAATGAAAAAGAAAATAAAATAATAGAGAATAGATAATAAAACATAAAGAAACGTGTAATATATAGTGTGTGAAAAGGAAAAGTGTGAAAGAAGAAAATTGAAAAAAATAAAGCAAAAGAGTAGAAAGTAAGAGATTAAGGAGACCATTATCTATATTCTTGACCATCCCGCACCCAATCCTGAAATAGTTAGCTTCTACGATTTTGTTGCACCATATGCTTCCAAAAAATCGACAAATGGAGACCAACTTGTTAAGAATTGGTCTGAATTATCTAGTAGGAGGAATTGCATTTCCTCAAGATGTGCGGTGTCCAACATATTTGAAATCCACATTTTAAGCGTTGGTGTGGATGTATTTTTCCAAAAGTTAAGTATAGTTTTTTTTGCCTTTATTAACCCATAATTAAAAAATAAATTTTGAGATTAGTTCAAGTTATTCCCATCTTCCATTACTCCAAATATAATAATTTCAGTGTTAAAGAAGGAACTGCAGATGCTGGAGAATCGAGGGTTACACAAAAAGCTGGAGAAACTCAGCGGGTGCAGCAGCATCTAAGGAGAGAAGGAGATAGGCGACGTTTCGGGTCGAGACCCTTCTTCAGACTGTATTTGGTTCCATTTTTATCTTGAATAATTTTGTAAATATTTCAAAATGAATACCTCAGAATTTATAAAGTTTTATGCAGGGGACACAAGAGTGTGTTATAGTTGCATTTTGGGATAGACATTTATCACAAATGGGGGAACTATTTGGATATAATTTATTCAATCTAGTTTTTGAATAATATTATCTATGTAAAATTTTAAATTGAATTAAATTATGTCTTAAATTAATCGAACATTTATGTATATATATATATCAAATACTTTTCCCATGTTTCCTTTGTAATTCTTATAATTAATTCTCATTCCCATGCTTCTCTAAGTGCCTCTGTTGATGGTAAGCTATATTTAAAATACAATTATATAAATATGATATTAATTTCTGTGAGCCTTAATATTCATTGCTTTTTTGCAGTGGATCTAAAGTTATGTTTTGATATCTTTGTATGTATTTCTTCATGAAGTCGCAAATCTGAAGATATTTAAAATATTGGTTAATTTCAGTTCAAATTTTAATTGTAATTGTTGGAATGATAATACATTTCCCATTTCATACATATCACCGGTCCTTTTAATTCTCGTTCTTTCCCATTGATTATATGTTTTATCAATAAGAGATGGTTTAAATAAAGGATTATTCACTATTGGCATTAACAATGATAGGTTTCATAATTTTAAGGATAATTTTAATTGTTTCCAAATTCTTATTGTATCATGTATAATTGGGTTATTCTTATATATTGTGTTGTTCAGTTTTATCGGTGAGAAGAGGATCCCTCCTATGTTACAAGGTGAACGGTCCTCTTTCTCCATTCTTATCCATTCTGTCTGTTGGGTAGAACTGTCCAACCAGTAAATTATATTCTTAATATGCACTGCCCAATAGTAATACAAAAAGTTCGGAAGTGAAAGTCCCCCAACGTCTTTTGGATTGTACAAGTGTTTTCTTTGAATTCTGCGTGATCTATAGTCCCAGATAAAATTGGTAATATTAGAGTCTAGTTTTTTTTAAAAGTTTTCGGGTATATATAATGGTATAGATTGAAATAGGTATAATATTTGTGGTAAAAATATCATTTTTATAGCGTTTATACTGCCTATTAATGATAACAGAAGTGTTTTTCCAGAATTTAATCAACACATTGAGTTTATTTAACAAAGGCATAAAATGAGCATTAAATAATGCTTTGTATTTTCTGGTAATTTAAATACCCAAATACTTAAATTTTTCTGTTGCAATTTTAAAGGGGAATTTTAATAGGTGTGTAGATTCTTGAGGTTTTAACGTCATGATTTCATTTTTATTCCAATTTATTCTATATCCAGAGAAATAACCGAATTCCTCTATTAAATTTAATAAGTTTGGTATGCTCGTTCGTGAATTTGTAATGTATATCGTTTGCATATAATGAAATTTTATTATTTGAGTCCCTAGTATTATATCCCTGAATATTCGGATGAATTCTTATACTTTCAGCCAGGGGCTCTATCATATGGGCAAATAGAAGAGGTGATAAAGCAGATGATATTGCCACTCGATAATTGAAATTTTGGAAATAACATATTATTTGTTAATATTCTTCCCATCGGTTTATCATATAATAATTTTACCCATACAATAATATTCTCTCCCATATTAAATGTTTGCAATACTTTATATAAATACTGCCACTATACCTGATCAAATGCTTTCTCTGCATCCAGAGAAACAATTGATATGCCTTCTTCCGCCGTTTTATGTGGGCACATTATATTAAACATGCATCTCAAATTATTAAATGAATGTCTTTTGGGTATAAACCCCATTTGATCAGGATTTATCAATTTACTAATATATTTACTCAATCTTCTTGCTAAGGTCTTTGCTAAAATGTTCTGATCTGTATTTAAAAGTGATATAGCTCTATATGAGCCCGGTTCATCTAAATCTTTATCTTTTTTTGGTATAAGCATAATAGTTGATTCATCTAATGTTTCTGGTAATTTATTTTCTTTAAAGGCATGAGTATATAAATTAAGTAAGCGTGGAGCCGTTATCTCATGAAATCTTTATAAATTTGTTACTAAAACCATCTGATCCAGGCGTCTTACCATTTTTCAATGATTTTATTGTTTCATCTATTCCTTCAAGTGTAATTTGAACACCTAGTTCCTCTTATTATGAAAGGTCATGTTTTGGAAGATTACAGCTATCTGAAAAATTTATAATTTTACTATCTTCTATCTTAATTTTAGATGTATACAAAATTTGATAAAATTGAGCAAATCTATTGTTAATATCCTCAGGTAATGTTAGTAATTCCCCTTTCTCTGATTTAATTTTAGTGATAGTATTTTGCTTTTCTTGTTTTTTCAATTGACGAGCTTAGAGTTTATGTGGCTTGTCACCAAATTCGAAATGTTCCTGTTTTGTGATTTGGAATAATCTTATTACTCTTGCCAATAAAATTCGATTAAGTTTAAATTTCAATAGTATTATCTTATTATGTTTATCTGTAGTTGGATCTTTGGCACTATCTAACTCTAATTGTCTAATTTATTGTTCTTGCATCTGTTGTTCTGTCTTATTCTTTTTATTTTGAAAAATTTGATATGAGATTATAACTCCTCTGATAAATGCCTTGAAAGTTTCCCATAATAGAGAAGGTGAAATACCTGGTGTTTCATTTGTCTCAAAAAAAAATTTCATTGGTGTTTTAAATATTTATAACATTGTGGGTCATTTAGAATTTGTGTGTTAAACCTCCAGAAATATTTTTTACCCGGCATTCCCTCAAATGTTAATAGAAAAGTCAATGGAGAATGATCGGAAATAATACTGGTGTGGTATGAAGGGTCAATTGTATATGGAATTAATTTTGTATCCACTAAAAAATAATCAATTCATGAATAAGTTTTATGTACCGATGAGTAAAACGAATATTCCCTTCCAGTTGGATTAGCAGTTCTCCATACATCTATTATATTAGTATTTTTTATATATGTATTTAGAAGTTCACTAATCTTAGATTAAGTTACCCCTCCTTTGTTTATTGATTTGTCAAAATATGGATCTAAAATGTAATTGAAGTGCCCCCCTATTATTACATTTTGGTAATTAAATTCTGACATTATATCTATAATTGTATTTAAAAATTGGGGGTTGTCAAAATTTGGCACGTAAATATTTATCATAGTCAGTGGAGTTGAATAAATTTCGCCCGAAACTATAATATACCTGCCCTCTTTATCCGAAATAGTATTCTTTAATTTAAATGGTATACCTTTCCGAATAATAATAGCCATACCTATAGCTTTAGAAGTAAATGAAGAATAGTATGTTTGACCTATCCAGTTTGCCTACAATCTCATCTGTGTTTGTTGTTTCATGTGTTTTTCCTGCATTATGTCAGAATTTAATTATTTTAATTGAGCAAAATGTTAACCCTCATAATTGGTTCATTGGCACCCCTTATATTCCAGCTGCAGAATGTAATTCCTTCATTCTTTATTTGTCTATCGTCCTGCATTATATATCAATTTGGTGTTTTTGACTCACATGGTGCAACCAAATACCTCAGAACTCTGGGTGCCGGGTGGACGTCCCGAACTTTTAAATTTATATTACATCTCCTTCCTGTGTAATACCTTAATAAGAAAAAAAGAAAAAATGTGATGTGAAATTAATTTAAAAAAAATTAAACAAAACAAATATGAATCTTGATAGTGATTTAAAAAAAAAAGTGATGTTAAGGTATCTAAGAGAAGATACCTTAAAAACGAAAAGCCACCTAAGGTGGCGAAAAATTTATGGACTTCCGTTGATGTTGTTGTACATTGAGCTCCGTCCCCTTAGCAGTCTCGTGAAAGGCTGCGAACCATTTCATATTTAAAAAAAAAAAATAAATTATCAAACCAGAGCAATTAAAAACAGAAGAAATTCGGAAAAAGAGGAGAAAAAAAAAAAAAAAAACTAAAGCACAACGTTTGTTCAGTTCAATAAGTATATATGCCTTTCCAATTTATCTAACATTAATCTATTCTAAACTTTACCATATATATCCACCCAGAATTATTACATTATATCCCATTCTTCAATACTAGCAGGTTCCAAGGGGTTAAACAAAGCCACGCATCTGGATCTTTTCCAAGTGTATGATGCTCCTGCCTCCTCCACACACAGTGTTTGTTTGTTAGTATTATTATGAACGTTTTAGTTAATTACTATGCATTAGTATATCAATATTAGTTCATTTCACTTGAACTAGTTTAAATTTATTTAGTCAATTTTATATGCACTCCCATTATCTCCTTCCCAACTCCATGGGTTATTCATATTGACAGCTTACATTAACAGATAATTATTATTAGATATGTTACAAAACTTACCTTTAGCGGTGCTCCAGTTCTGCCGCTGGCCGTGTGCCCGACTTTGGCGCCTTTAAGGGGGGGCGGGGTTAAAATGCGGGTTTCTCCATGCAATCCGGAGCTTTCTGTTGTCGGAGTCCAATTTATTTTTGGAGATGCGTTCCGACTGCCGGTAAGTCCGTATTTTTTTATAAATAGCCCGAATACTTAATCACTGCAGTAAAATAAAAATTAGCTCCTAATGCCATGAACGCCGACAACGGGGACCGATTTTACGTAGGGGACAGGTAAGTGAAAGCTGTTTATTTTTACTAATAAACTTGTTTTTATAGGGGGCTTAAATCAATATTTCATGTTGCAAAACGGTGATTTAGCCCCCATATGAACTGGCAGAAAATTTCCTGCTGATATTGGGTTTAAATTCACCGCAACCGCAACGTTCTAATCAATCGCGTTCCAGAAATCCCACTCGCAAGCTGTTTAAAATGCCCATTAATTTACAGGTATTAAACACTGAATTCCCTCAATTTGGCCTATAAATTAATGACAAATAGATTTAAAAATCATGTTTTATTGTGAATTATTGTGTGACTGTTAATTGGACACTTAGGCTTTAAATTTTTTTTTTTTTTCCTAAAGAAATGGATAGATGTTTAGATCTAGTAATTGAATTTTATAATTGGCTACAATTGGGTAACTAACTAATTATATGCTTTAGTTTCAGGTCATCCAAGTAATATTGTTTCATTAGATTAGATTAGATTAGATTAGATTACCTTTACTGTCATTCAGACCTTTCGGTCTGAACGAAATTTCGTGCCTGCAGTCGTACATATATTAAAAGTAACAAAAACACACAAAAAACACAAATTTAACATCCACCACAGTGAGTTCACCAAACACCTCCTCACTGTGGTGGAAGGCAAAAGTCTTAGTCTTTGTCTCTTCCCTCCTTGTTCTCCCTCTGCGCTGAGGCGATCCAGGCCTCCGATGTTGTGACCCCGCCGGGTGTTGGTAAGTGAGTCAGTCCCGCGGCTGAATCCAGCTCCGTGAACGGGCCGATTCAAACTCCGCGGCCCGGGGCGGCCAAAGCTGCCGCCCTCCAGTCCAGCGGGAGCTCCAGAAAACAGGTCACCAACCTGTGACCTGCAAGCTCCCGATGATGTCGTCCACTGGGCCCGCGGCCGGGCCTCGGAAGCTGCGCTGCCACCGCCGCCGAAACACCAGAACACCACCACAACTCCAAAGTCAGGCCACAGCTCCAGGTCGGGCTGCTGCCGCTACCGGAACTCAGCTCCAGGTCGGGCCGCTGCCGCTACCGGAACACAGCTCCAGGTCGGACCGCCATCGCTACCGGAACACCGGAATGCCGCCACATCATATTTGTTTCAGAATACTTCAATCTATAATAACTGAAAATTTCTTTAAGTTCTCTTAATTTTTAAGGAAGTTATGGGCTTTTGACTGTTCTCGATCACAACTTTTGTGACAAGTCAATAGAAAAGCAAAAGGAAGCAAGTTGCTAATTTCCGAGTATGAAAATGGCCCTAACCTTTTTAATACTGAAGATATGAAAGTGAATTAGGCGTCAAATTAAACTTATTTTTATGCTTTATCTGATGGGATAAATTGCAGACTTGATTTTTAAAATCTCAAAATGTTGTAACATTGCTTTTATTATTATTAAATTTGTAAGATTAATTGATTATTTATTATTAAAATATAGTAATGAAAGATTTTTTTAAATCAACAACTTTATATTCCAGTCCGTGATATCCCATTCCATGTCCCTCATTAATTCCCTCATTAATTCTGTATGTTCAATGTCCCTTTATTTATCTTTAAGTTTTCCATTCAAGGTGAAACATGGACTGTACGCTCGAAAACACACTCCAGACAGATAAGCATATCTGGTAACTATCTGGAAAAGTTCCGCCATCTTAATTGGAGCAAGATCTTGTATTAAAAAGTTTAATCTTCACGCTTGTCTTCATCTTCATCCTCTATTTTCTTTACGATATCTTGTGCGTACTTAAAAGCCATTTCGGGGTCCATGAATGAGCGTTCGGTTGCCTTATAAGAAATCTTCATTTTTGCAGGATAAACCACCCTGTATCTCACTTGGGATATTCCTTTCAAAATATTTATTGTCTTTGTAAACAAGATCCTTTTTTGAACGACTTCATGGGGATAATCACGGAAAAGTCTAATATTATCCCCAGAATATGTAAGATTCTCCCCGTGAACAATCTTATTCAATATATTTTCCAGTGAAGAAATGTCAAGGAATTTCACAATTATCTGCCTTGGGGGAGCATTTGTCCCTTTTGGAAAACATCCAACTCGGTGAGCAACATAAATTCTTGGATTTTCCGGCAGTTTAAAACTTCTTTAAGTAAGTCAGCAACAAAAGTACGTGTGTGAGATATACGTCCCTCGCATCCTTCCTTTACTCCAAGAATTCAAAAATTCTGCTTTCTCGATCTCGCCTCCAAGTCCAAACACTTATCAGTCATTTTAACTAGTTGTTCCCCCTTAAAGTTTTGTGCCTTTGTCAGATTCAATATTTCCAAAGACATCTCTTTCATTTCGCACTCCATTTCTTCCATCAGCTTATCAGACTTTTTCATGTCCTCATACATCTTATCAAATTTCTTATAGTCTTTTTCCATTCTGGCACATTCTCCCGTTAATTTTTTATTTAATAAAAGGAGATTAATGCAATAGAAAGGAAGGACATTAGCGTGGAGGATGTGGAATCGATATGGGTAGAGCTGCAAAACTCTAAAGGGCAGAAAACGCTAGTGGGAGCTGTGTACAGGCCACCTAACAGTAGTATTGGAGTTGGGGATGGCATCAAACAGGAAATTAGAAATGCGTGCAACAAGGGTAACACGGTTATAATGGGTGACTTCAATCTGCATGTAGATTGGGTGAATCAAATTGGCAGGGGTGCTGAGGAAGAGGATTTCTTGGAATGTATGCGGGATAGTTTTCTCAACCAACATGTGGAGGAACCAACGAGAGTGCAGGCTATTCTAGACTGGGTATTGAGTAATGAGGAAGGGTTAGTGAGCAGTCTTGTTGTGCGTGGCCCCTTGGGCAAGAGTGACCATAATATGGTTGAGTTCTTCATTAGGATGGAGAGTGACAAAATTAAGTCAGAAACAGGGGTTCTGAACTTGAACAAAGGTAACTTTGAAGGTATGAGATGTGAATTGGCCAAGATAGACTGGCAGGTGATTCTTAAAGGGTTGACAGTGGATGTGCAATGGAAGGTATTTAAAGACTGCATGGATGAAGTACAAAAATTGTTCATACCAGTTTGGCAAAAGAATAAATCGGGGAAGGTGGTGCATCCATGGATAACAAGGGAAATCAGGGATAGTATAAAAACAAAAGATGAGGCATACAAATTTGCCAGAAAAAGCAGCCTACCGGAGGACTGGGAGAAATTCAGAATCCAGCAGAGGAGGACAAAGGGCTTAATTAGGAAAGGGAAAATAGATTATGAAAGGAAACTGGCAGGGAACATAAAAACTGACTGCAAAAGTTTTTATAGATATGTGAAGAGAAAGAGACTAGTTAAAACAAAGGACTTGTATGTAGAAACTTATGATTTAAGAAACACACAATTATATACTAACAAAATATAATTAATAAAATTGTGTAATATTAAGGCATAGCGTAACAATGGCTGTTGTTTATTTCATGATGTTAATTACTTGATAAATATAAGAATAACGAGAAATATGATTGATAAGTATTAACATACTAACAAATTTTATGGATATAGTAGATTTAGTTTAAATTGCGCGCAAAGGGGAGGGGAGGAGACTCAGATACTTGGAAGTTAACCAAGGGTACTTGGAAGTTATCCGGGCTTTTGTGTTGGACAACGGCAGGTTCCAAGGTTAACCCCTTGGAGCCTGCTGTTGTCTGATACAAAGGTTTGAGACTTAATTGTAATAGATCTTGGCATATCGATAGATATGGATATATAATTAAAATAATCACTGTTATATCTAAGTATATACTTAATGTTGGAAATTCTCTTTTATTTTGTTTTTCCTCTTTGAAGATACATTTCTAATCTATCTATCGGAGTGCGTTTTATTTTATATATATATTTTTAAACTTTGTATCACTCTCTCTTCCAATTAATAATAATTGGTCAAGGGGGGCAGAACGAAACATATAAAAACATCTACGGAAGTCGATAAGAATTCTACCACCTGTTGGTGATTTGTTTTTAATTATAATATCTTTATTTTTGGATATTATAATATCACTTTTTGTTTGTTAATTATCTTTTCACGACTCTACACTTTCTGGTCTTTTTCAAGGTCTATTCTGAAGGGGAGATGCCAACAAAATTTAACAGCTGGGGATGATCATCCGTCACGTAGAGTAATGAGGTTCTTGGTTGCACCATATGAAGTAAAGGTGATCCATAATGCAACACGATAAACAAAAGAAAACTGGAGGAATCACGTTCTGCAGTTGGAATATAAGGGGCGCTAATGAACCAATTAAAAGGGGTAAGATCTTTGCCCAATTAAAAGCTTTAAATAGTGATGTCATTTTCTTACAAGAGACGCATCTGAAATATCAAACACAGATAAGACTGAAGGCAAATTGGATAGGGCAAACATACTACTCTTCATTTACTTCTAAATCTAGAGCCACGGCCATTATCATTCGTAAAGGTATACCATTTAAATTAAAGAATACCATAGCAGATAAAGAGGGGAGGTGCGTCATAGTCACGGGAGAAATTTATTCTACTCCACTTACTTTGATAAATATTTATGTTCCTAATTTTGACAACCCTCAATTTTTTAGTAAAATTCTGGATACAATTTCAGAACTTAACTATCAAAATGTGGTAATAGGGGGAGATTTGAATTGTGTTTTAGATCCATATTTCGATAAATCTACAAAACAGAAAAGGATTAACATAAAATCTAAAACTAATGAACTCCTAAATACATACATGAAAAATACCAATATGACAGATGTATGGAGGATTGCTAACCCAGTAGGTAGAGAATATTCATTTTATTCAACGGTACATAAAACATATTCACGTATTGATTATTTCTTAGTGGACACAAATTTAATTCCATACACATATAATGCTAAATATCACAATAGTATTATTTCTGATCATTCCCCGTTAACTTTCTCTTTAAAATTAGAAGGAATGCCTAATAAAAAATCGTTTTGGAGGTTTAATCTTAAACAACTCACAATGTTGTACATATTTAAAAGAGCAGATGAAATTCTTCTTTGAGACAAATGATACACCAGATATTTCACCCTCCTTATTATGGGAAACTTTTAAGGCATTTATAAGAGGAACTATAATCTCATATCAAGCTTTCCAAAATAAAAAGAATAATACTGAACAATTACAGTTAGAACAAGAAATTAGACAATTAGATTTAGAAAATGCTAAAGAACCAACTATAGATAAACACAATAAGATAACTATACTAAAATATAAATTAAATAAAATTTTATTGGCCAGAATAATAAAATTATTTCAAATTACAAAACAAGAAAATTTTGAATTTGGTGATAAACCACATAAAAATGTGGTACCCACCCAAGATCATAATTTAAAAAAATATTTGATAATGCCACAATGTTCAGGGATACCAAGGGGTTGTAGCAAGCACTGGGTGAATTAAAATCTTGTGTTGGTGGCCAAGTATAGATAACGACATAAAGCACTATGGGGGATAACTGTTTGGTGTGTACCCAGATCACTATGCAAACGAAGGAGAAGTTATCAGACCAGTGAATGGCCCCTGGACAAACTTACAGGTAGATTACATTGGCCCTCTGCCACCATGCAAGGGGAAATGTAAGTATATCTTGGTAATGTTTACCAAATGTGTTAAAGCTTTTCCTATCAGGTATGACACAGCTGAGACCACGGGTGATATACTGGTATGGCAGATATTTACCAAATGCGGATTCCACGCAGCATTGAGTCAGACCAAGGCTCCCATTTTACTGCCCAGGTCATGCAGAATGTAATGCCCTTATTGGGACTAGACCAGAAACTCCACCTAGCACACCATCCACAGTCAAGTGGTATAATTGAAAGAATGAATAGAACCCTGAAACCATGATTCAGAAAACTGACCAATGGAACAATTCAATGTAAAGTAATCATTCAGTGAACAGAGTAACCGGCAGTACCACATCCTGGTGGATGCACGTGAGACATTGTCTCTGCCTCCCATCCATCGCAAGCAAAAAAAGGAAGCCCAAGATGTATTAAACCACTGGCTTATTAGCCTGTACCAAGAACTGTAAATAAGAGCAAATATTACTTGTGTTTTGCAGATAATTTATGTTTTGCAAAGTGAAATTGTTGATTGTGGTGATAGAGGGGATACCGATCAGCGTTGAAACAGCTTAAGATGTCGGACTAGTATATAACCTTACTGAGGCATTGTGCCTCAGAGATTGGTCCATGCTAGCATATTCTGGTATAAAGACACTATAGAGTAAATGCACAAATAAAGATAGAATCCAATGTGTGAAGGGTCTAAAGCTGGGTCAGCAATGTTGGAGGGAAGGTTGGAATATGTCCCAATACAAAAGAAGGACCTCAAATCCGGGAAATATATATATTTGATTGACACAAACATTGCTTGAGCAAGAAGTAGGGAAAAATGAAAAAAGGGTGCTCAGAGCTAAGTTCCACATGAGAAGAGGTATAATTAAGGATGTAGGCACAGCTTAAAGTGCTGGAATGTCCATTGTCAATGCCTTTGATCTGAAAAATCTAAGTAGCAAACTAAGAGGCTCAGCAAGTCAAGCAAGTTCTGACAGAATTGAATAATAATTATGATTGCAATTTCTTAACTATCCAATGTCCAACTTTTGATTGCCGTTACTACTCAGGGATGTGGTGGAGATACAGTTTACGCATTCACTGATAGCAAAATATTTTCTAGTCATTGTTTCTTGATTAAATAGTCTTGTATTGAAGTGGTACAAAACAAAGAAATGATTCATATAACTTTTAGTTCTTACTAACTGTTTCATCCATGTCGTGTCTAGTACATGTGGGTCTTATGGTAGTGATCGTGGAAAAAAACTGTTATCTTCACCATCCCTCCAGGCTAAACTGGACTCTCAATCTATGTGTCTGCGCTAGCCTCCTCAGATATAGACACCCCCTTCTACATATCAAATCCCACCCACAAGCATACAAAAAGATAATACTAGAGATATCTGGACATGGCTATAATATACCAACAGTAACTAACTTAAGTATAAATGGCTCCGACACACCGGCCCCTAATCGTTCTACGTATATAACGAAGCAATTACCAGTAGACATTAAAAGGAGCTTAACATATATCAAAAACAAAATAAATATACACTATATGTAAGCATTCAAACTTCTTTAATGATTCTTCTATCTTCTTCTTCAGCTTCTAAGAGCAGACATATCTTGGTTATCGGTCTTACCAAGATGTTGCTCTTCGTCTGAAGTCGTACTGTACGCACCAAACCTTTAGCATCTGGTATGATCTCTAATATTCTGCCCATCAGCCAGGAACCTCATGGTGCAGTTGAATCAACCAACAAAACGTCATCACCTGGAATAAAATGTGGATCAATCGTTCCCAAACACCGCCGTGATGGGATTCTGCTAGGGTATTAAAATTCTATCATATCCCCTGCTAAAGCATATCATTCTGGATTTTATTCTGATTTAAGACTTTAAGTGCTTCTTTCAATTCTCTTAAAAGTTGTCGACAGATTAATCTTCGTAATGCCTGAATGGAGGAGTCTGTGTCAAATGTAGATGCAACTTCAAGATATATTGCTCTGCTTGCTATGCAAGTGAAGATTACATCATACCTTTTTACAAGACTTTGCCCTCTCTTGACCTCTATAGGACCGAAGTAATCTACTTCGACATCTGTAAATGGAGCCTGATCAGCTGGAATCCTCCCCAGAAGTAAGTCTGCCATTTTCTGTTCTCCAACTTTACCACACTGTCTACACCAATACAATCTGTTATGACCTTTCTTGCAGCAGAGTTAGCCTTGATAATGCAATGCCTTTTACGAAGTTGTGACAACATATAATTTCTTCCCCCATGTCCACACAGTTCATGGATATGTCATAACAGTAGTGTAGAAATATGAAAGTCTTTCGAGGGAATAATAGGATGCTTAGACTGGCGATCCCTGAAGAGGCTATTCAGGCGACCACCTACTCTCAGAAGGCCTTCCTCCAGTACTGGATCTAGCTTGTACAAATGGCTACTGCTTTCAACAACATGTACACCAAGTTCTAATGTTGATAGCTTTTCTTTGAATTTTTGTCTGACAGAAAGAGATAACTGCATTTTCTGCCTTGAGAAGATCATCAGGACGTAAACACTGTCCGCAGTATGACGCTTTAAAGACTTGCATCGTTTTATCAATCTTTTCCTCTAGTTTGCCAGGATCCTTTTCAAAGATACCTTCAGCAATCTCCTTTCTTTTTTTGAGCCAACAGCAAGAACATTGTCCTTAGTTTAAGAAACCAAGCCACCACAGTCTTCAGCTTATTCCATGATGAGAAATGGGTAATTAAATGGTTTGTTGAGTCTAATGGATCCTTGACAATTACATTCACTGTGATGTGTTACTTAATTTCCGGATTATTAGCTGCAATTTCAGATTTCAGGTTAAGCTGTGGCCATTCTCTGTCTGGCTTACAGAGAAACTCTGGTCTTTTGATCCATCTCTTCTTGCTTAAGAAGCAGTCTGCTGTCAGTCCTGTAGAGTCTTCATCCGCAGGATTTTCCTGTGTTAACGTATCTCCACTGTGACACATTAGTAGCACTCCTAACATAAGAAATTCTGTTTGCTACAAATGTTTGAAAGCATTTGTTTTCGTTGTTGAAGTACTTTAGCACTGTTGTGCTATCAGTTCAGAAGCTGGATTTCTCCAGCTGAAGCTGTAATTACTTTTGCACCATTATGTAAATTCTGACAGCTCATGGGCTTGTCCCACTTAGGCGACTTATTAGGCGAGTGCAGAAGATTCTGCACTCGCCACATGGTCACCATATATTCGCTGATGGTCTCTGGTGAGTCTCGTGGATGCTCGTGAGGAGTTCCTGCATTCTGGGAACTGGTCGCGGTCTCAGTATGGTCGCCGCAAATTTTTCAACATTGGTCGCCATGGAGAAAATCCTGTAGTCGTAGGTGCAGTTGTAGTGGGGTCGCCATGTAGTTATGGGTAGTCGTAGGTAGTTGTAATTATCCTTTGCTGACCGGCCATTTTCATTGGCTCATTGGGGGGGGAAAAAACGTAAGCACGAGTTTTCAGAACCAAGGATAATCGACCGATAATGTTAAATGTCCGCTGAACGTCACAGCTGTGTATCTCTGACAATAAAGGTTGTCTGGCTTCTTAAAAGTTGTCTCCACTTCTTCTTCCCCCCCTTCCCTCTTTTAAAGGACTTACCGTACAATGTGCTAGTATTCTTAATTACCGCGCCAAACCTCCTGTTCATCGCAGTGTGTCTGTATCACCTTGGCTTTGTACCGTGTGAATTTCAGACAGCGCTCCCCCACTTGCCCTGGCCACTGCCTTTCCAGCGTGGTGCGGGGCGGGGTGTGCGTGTGTGTGTGTTCTCCACTCTGACAGTTGCCGTTCCTGTTCCTGGTTTTTCAGGCGACTGTCGGCAACTTCACAGTCGCTGGATGTCCGCTGAAAAATTGCCTAAGTGAAACAAGCCCAAAAGACTGCGGCTGTTAGATCCATTCTGGGAATCGTCATTTGCTTTAATGGTGCCACTCTGGCCTTTCCCAGTATGAATGCTAATGTGCTTCATTGTTATCATTTTCCACTCTTAGATATGAAACAGTATCATAACCACTTTCACTTGTGTCTGAAAAGCGGTGCAGCTGTGCATATCTGATTTGACCAAAGTTTGCAGACTTCATGCACTGGTCCACTTTGAATTCTGAGATCTTGTCGAGATCTGCTACCATTCTGTCCATCGCTGAGAGGAGGTTTGCGTTATACTCTCATCCAATCCAAGTTTCTTCTTACAGAGCTCTTGCATAATCAACTTGGCTGGCAGAGTAAATGATGCAAGAAATCCCAAAGGGTCGTACCAAGGGTTGTACCATAGAACCAACCACGGATAGGATGCCCCGTCTAGTACGTGGTCACTCCTGAATCCAGATTCTGAACTTGAACACATCTGTTTCAACACACCTGTACAATCCCAGTGCTCTTTCCACAGGAGCTTGTCTTTGTCCAAATCCAACTCCCTGGTCTCCTTGGCTCTGTTATCTAGTGGAATGGTTTCTAATATAGCACGGCTGTTGCTGATCAACTTCGATAGCATGAATCCTCCCTTTTGTTAGAGGGAAGTCAGGTATGCTACCCTTTGAATTTCTTCCTGTTCCGAAGACATGGATTTTAAACAATCATCCACATAGAAGTTGTTCTTTACTGTATTTGTCACTTCTTCTGGAAAGTGATCTTCATGGTACTCGGCAGTCTTCCTTAATGCAAAGTTTGCACAACTTGGTGATGACAATGCTCTAAAGAGATGAACCTTCATCTGGTATTCAACAAGATCTTGTTGTGCATCACCATCAGGCCACCATAGGGATAGTCAATATGTTTTTCTGAAACTTTGACTTGATGAAACATTGCTTTAATATCAGCCATCAAAGCAATTGGTTCTTGTCTGAATCTGATGAGAACTCCAATGAGTTCATAAGGTCTAGACCCTGTAACAGTTGGCAGTTAAGTAATGTTCCCTTGAAGACTGCTCCACAGTCAAAGACCACCCTCAAGGTCCCTTTCCTTGAGTGATACACCCATGGTGTGGGATATACCAAAGCTCTCCATCACTTCGATTCAGCTGGTCCATTGATACCATTTCAGCATAATCATTGTCAATCATTTATTTTAGGAAAGATGTATATTCATCATGAAATTTCGTATTCTTGCCTAATTTGTGTTTCAGGTTCTGGATGCGCTGCTCGGCAATGCAATGGTTATTCGGCAGACTAACACTTTCTTGTTTGAAAGATAAGTCTAGACAATAGTGTCCATCTATCATCTTTACTAGGTACTTCATAATATCCAAGAACTTTACTTCTTCTCTGGGCATTTCTTCTGATTCCTTGCTTCGTTCTTTCATTGAAGTCGTGATTGTATTGCTTAAAGAGTAGCTCCTCTAAGCTTACAGTAGATATTTGATTGACAGCAGCAGCAGGGAAGTTATTCTTATCACTGCTTTTATTGTTCCTTCTCAACGGGCCATAGATAACCCATCCAAGAAGGGTCCTCATGGCAACCGGCCCGTCCCCTTGCTGTTAACAAACTCTCTAGGTTCCAACACCTTTGAAGCATTTGTTCCGATGAGTAGGTCGATGCCAGAATCTATTTTAGGAATCTTGTTATTTTTCAAGTAAGGTCATTGTTTCAGGTCTTGCTGCTTGGGTATGTTTATATGAAAAACAGGCATGGTCTTATGTGTAAACACATCTGATAGTTGTATAAAATCGTCTTTATCCAGACTAGGTATTTCCATGATATTTAGTGATATGATGACTATCGCAGCATTTCTCTTCATTTATGGTTCGCAAGAGAATCTTACGTAGACAAAAAGCAGGAGAAACTCAGCGGGTGAGGTAGCATCTATGGAGCGAAGGATTTGGTGATGTTTCAGGTCGGGACCTCTCTTCAGACTGATCTTAGTTCATTTCTTCTTCAGATTGATCTTAGCAAGAGAATCTTAGTCTTTTGTCCTGCAATATCCAGCCTTTCATCAAGCTTTCTGCGCAAAAGGTAGCTGAACTTCCATAATCCCAAAATGCATATGTTTGCAACACCGTATTCCTTATCAGTACTGGTAAGATGGAGAAAGTACAGGTTTCTACACAGGCCCCAATATACGCATTTATCTGAGGCCAGGTAACAGCCATTAGCAGTTGATTCAGTATGCTCCGACTTCTTCTCTGTATCCTTCTGTTCAGTGTGAAGTAATTCAGGATGATTTTGTTTGCACACATCACAAGTCATACAACTCTTGACCATGTATCCTTTCTTCAAACATCTTATAGGAGAAGGGAATCTGTTTTAGAAGTTCATCTTTTCTTTATATCGCTTCAACTTGGTCTTTTGACACCACCTTATTGTGTGCCCAATATCACAGAACAAACAATAACCTTGAGTGTTAATGGTAGATGCGTCTCTTTCTTCCACCTGTTGTTGAAATTCCTTTAATTGCTGTTTCTGCAGGTATTACAGCAGTAGCAAAACTGCTTTCTTTTGGACCTGATCTTCCTCTTGTTTTAGCAAAAGTAGAACCTTTGACAGTTGCAATTGGTTTAGGATGAAGTGGATCTGACATCATCCATACTTCCCTTTCCATGAAATTCACTAGGCCAGGAAACTTGGCTCCGTGTCTATGGATTTCCCTTATCTAACATGCTCTTTCCCTCCACTTAATTCTAAGCAGATAGGGCAATTTTAGAAGAATAGTCTTGACATTAGTAGCAACATTAATTTCTTCCCTATGGTTGAGAATTTCCATTGAGTTACAACAACCTCTAAGAAACATTGTAAACTCATGCAATGCCTTCACATCTACTGCCTTGATAACTGACCAAGCAAAGGCCTTCTTCATGTATGCATGAGCAATCTTCTGTTCATTACCAAAATGTTCTTTAAGCAAATTTCTTGGCCTTTGATAGCCTCGACTGAAGACAAATGTCTGCAACTGTGAACATGCTGCTTTAATATCCACTTGCATATTGCTCCAGATAGTGTAAGTCTCATTAGTAGTTTACTTTCCACTCTTTCCGCGAATGCTATAATGAAAGCTTCGTACTGCAAAGGATCGCCGTCAAAAACAGGAATTTCTCTTGGAGGTAAGGTAGAAGAGAGATTTTGTTAAGCTAGAAGTTTAGTAATTTCATTGTGATTCTTCATCAAGTCACAGAATTCATGTTGAAATCCCTCATTGAACAGAGGGAGTAGTTAACAGTCCTCTGTGCACCTCTACTTGTACGAGTCTGCACATCAGGCCTCTGGGAAGAATGCTGAGTTATGTGGGTCTTGACTCGAGCCTCAACATATGGTCCATAAGTTATTTATTTCCGTGTAACAACCTGTGGCTGAGATGAAGTTTCGTCGAACTTCCACTTACTCAGTGCTGGCTCTGAGTGGCGAGACCAGTCTTCCCCTGGCTGTGGATTTAATGTAGCTGCTGTTTCCAGCTTAGCAGCTCCTTCTTCGACTAAGGAACTCTTCCTCTGAGATAATCTCGAGCCGCATCTTGAATCTTGGCCCTTAAGTATATCAATCCTTGCACCGGCTACTGCCAACTTCGTATCTAGTCCCAACTGTTCCTTCTCTCTTTTCACCTGCCCCCTTCGTTCCTCATCCTCTCTTCATCTGTCCATACGTTCCTCAGCCTTTCTCTTCATGTTCCGCATGTGTCTCAGCCTCTTTCTTCATCTGTTCTTCCTCTCTCTTCATCTGTTCTTCCACTTGCTTCGTCTGTTCTATCTTCTCAACTGTTCGTCAATCTCTTGCTTTTTCTCCAAGGCGGCAGCTTGTTGCGAGAGAACAGCTAAATTTACTTCAACTTCCATACGAGCAGAGAACCTTGAAGATGCACTGGCTACAGAACCAGATTTATGTCTTAATAACAATAATGCATTTTATTTATTGGCGCCTTTCAAAACACTCAAGGACACCTTACAGTTAAAACAAGCAACTTACAATATATAAATAAAATGAAACAACAAGAAGTAGTAGGGACAGCAACAATACATAATTTGGAGAGATCTTGATCTTTGTGACGAGACATTTGAAACACTGTCTTCAGGTCTAATTTCTTCTGTAGGTGCAACACTTTGTTGCATAGCTCTTCCCACTGTAGAGCACCTAGTTTGTGGTCCAATTTCAGATAACCACTTCTCCACGTCTTCTACGAAACCATTGAAAAAATCCACTTTTCCTTTAAACCACTGATGCCTTTTGCGTTCCTCCTTAGGCAGTGGTAAATCCAGCAATGACTGTTGGCTTTCTCCAGCCTCATGGCAGAGGTTCATTAATTGATCCAGATTAGATTTTACTTTCTTCATGAGTTCCTTCTGGTTTTCAATTGACTTGATAACCTGTTTTCATAACTTGTTTCTTTGCTTCTGGCATTTCGCCAGGAACACAGCTTGGCCTTTATCAGTGAATTTAATGGTTCTTTTCTACATCCTCTCAAATCTGGCTCCCCTTCGCCATCTTGTGGCTGTTCTTTAAACATGCTTGCTTGTACTTCTATATCAAATGTATCTGAAAGTCTTCTAACAGATTGTTATTCAAAACATCAAATAGAGGTCAAAAACAAAACTGGCTATTCATCAAAACATCATTAAATTCAAGGTCCTCTACCAGCATCTATGGTAAACAATCGCTGGCTTTGGCACCCAAAGTTCCTAGAATACAAGTTTGGCACTTGTCTTCTAGGAACTCAAAACCTCACCAAAATTGAGATTCTCAAGGTCAACTGTTCAGCCCTAGTAGGAGGCATGGAGTAAATGAGGTGCTAGATGAGTATAAAGAATGTAAAAAGAATCTTAAGAAATAAATAAGAAAAGCTAAAAGAAGATATGTGGTTGCTTTGGCAAAAAAGGTGAAAGTAAATCCAAAGGGTTTCTACAGCTATATTAATAGCAACAGGATAACGAGGGATAAAATTGGACCATTAGAGAGCCAGAATGGACAGCTATCTGTAGAGCCAAAAGAGATGGGGGAGATATTGAACAATTTCTTTTCTTCGGTATTCACCAAGGAGAAGGATATTGAACTCTGTGAGGTAAGGGAAAAAAATAGAGTAGCTATGGAAACTATGAGATTCAAAGAGGAGGAAGTACTGACACTTTTGAAAAATATAAAAGTGGATAAGTCTCCAGGTCCTGACAGGATATTCCCTAAGACATTGAGGGAAATTAGTGTAGAAATAGCAGGGGCTATGACAGAAATATTTCAGATGTCATTAGAAATGGGAATAGTGCCGGAGGATTGGCGTACTGTGCATGTTTGACGTCAGTGGTGGGCAAATTAATGGAAAGGATACTTAGAGATAATATATATAAGCATCTGGATAAACAGGGTCTGATCAAGAACAGTCAACATGGATTGTGCCTGGAAGGTCTTCTTGAATTTTTTGAAGAGGTTACTAGGGAAATTGATGAGGGTAAAGCAGTGGATGTTGTCTATATGGATTTCAGTAAGGGCTTTGACAAGGTTCCCCATGGAAGGTTGGTTTAGAAGGTTCAATTGTTGGATATTAATAGTGGAGTAGCAAGATGGATTCAACAGTGGCTGAATGGGAGATGCCAGGGAGTAATGGTGGATGGCTGTTTGTCAGGGTGGAACCTGGTGACCAGTGGGGTACCTCAGGGATCTGTGTTAGGTCCACTGTTGTTTGTCATGTACATCAATGATCTAGATGATGGGGTGGAAAATTGGATAAGTAAGTATGCAGATGATACTAAGATAGGTGGTGCTGTGGATAATGAAGTAGATTTTCAAAGTCTACAGAGAGATATGGGCCATTTGGAAGAGTGGGCTGAAAGATGGCAGATGGATTTTAATGCTGATGAGTGAGGTGCTACATCTTGGTAGGACAAATCAAAATAGGACGTACATGGTAAATGGTAGGGAATTGAGGAATTCTGTGGAACAGAGGGATCTAGGAATAACTGTGCATAGTTCCCTGAAGGTGGAATCGCATGTAGATAGGGTGGTAAAGAAAGCTTTTGGTGTGCTGGCCTTTATAAATCAGAGCATTGAATATAGGAGTAGGGAAGTAATGTTAAAGTTGTACAAGGCATTGGTGAGACCAATTCTGGAGTATGGTGTACCATTTTGGTCGCCTAATTATAGGAAGGGTGTCAACAAAATAGAGAGAGTACAGAGGCGATTTACTAGAATGTTGCCTGGGTTCCAGCAACTAAGTTACAGAGAAAGGTTGAACAAGTTAGGTCTTTATTCTTTGGAGCGCAGAAGGTTAAGGGGGGACTTGATTGAGGTCTTTAAAATGATGAAAGGGATAGACAGGATTGACGTGGATAAGCTTTTCCCATTGAGGGTAGGAAAGATTCAAACAAGAGGGCATGACATGAGAATTAAGGGACAGACGTTTAGGGGTAACATGAGGGGGAAAAAAGTGGATAGGTATATGGATGGGAAGGGAATGGAGGGGTATGGTCTGAGTGCAGGTAGATGGGACTAGGGGAAAATAAATGGTCGGCACAGACTGGAAGGGCCGAGACTTCCACTCCATCATCTAGATTCTTACTCATGAATCCCTGTGCTTGGCTTTCGAAGTCATCAATCTTCGACCTTCAGATGGCATTGATTGCCATTACTACTCGGGGATGTGGTGAAGATATAGTTTACGCACTCGCCGATAGCAAAACCCAATCTTCCAGTCATTGCTGAAGACAACAAAAAAACTGTTGTCTTCACCATCCCTCGAGGTTAAATTGAACTCTCAATCTATGTCTGTGCTAGCCTGCTCAGATATAGACACGCCCATCTACGTATCAAAATATAACCAAAATGAAGCAAAAAGATAAAACTAGAAATATCTAGACATGGCTATAATATACCAATAGTAACTAACTTAAGCATAAATGGCTCCTAGAATAATAATAATACGCTAGATTCAGAAGGGAATATACAGAGGGAAATTAGGCAAAGACCAAGTGGTCAAAGTTCTGGAAAGCCATGTAAAAACAATGAAACAGATCATAAAGGAAAGGACCAAAGATAAGTCGAGCTTCCACAAAACAGGACCCTGTGTAGTATCTATAGGAATTTAATGCGAGAACAACTGAGAGAAATCTTTAGTGGGTTAGCCAAGGAAGTGTTTTCCCTCTTGCATTAGTGATAAACTTTTGGGGAATTTAACCAACAGAGAAATACATCCGAGGATACCAGGGAGTCAATTCCACCAATTAACTATAGCCTTGTTCAAGCAAGGTTGTGGGAGAGCTGCCAGTAAAGCTTTGGGAATGATACTGGGATTTCTAATAATCCCTCAGGATAAATATGGGCTGGAAGTTTACCAAGTAGAAAATATAAGCATTATTACAGAAGGGATATGGCGAGGACATAATGAATTTCTGCCTTATGCCATAGTAAAGGCAGAAGGATTGGTAGGTAGAGCCTGACTAAATGCCAACACACTGATGGGATTGTTGTCTGTCCGTACCCTATATACAGTGGCTTGCAAAAGTTTTCATACCCCTTGAACTTTTCCACATTTTGTCACGTTACAACCACAAACGTAAATGTATTTTATTGGGATTTTATATGATAGACCAGTACAAAATGGTGCATAATTGCGAAGTGGAAGGAAAATGATACATGCTTTCCAAATTTTATTACAAATAAAGAACTGAAAAGTGTGGCGTGCAAAAATATTCTGCCCCCCTGAGTCAATACTTTGTAGAACCTCCTTTCGCTGCAATTACAGCTGCAAGTCTTTTGGGATATGTCTCTACCAGCTTTGCACATCTAGAGACTGAAATTTTTGCCCATTCTTATTTGCAAAATAGCTCAAGCTCAGTCAGATTGGATTGGAGAGCGTCATGCGTGCTCACCGGGAACCGGTGAGCCCACATCCCCCCTCCCACTCCCACTCCCCCCTCCTCGCCCCCCCACACAGCCCCCCTCCCCCACAGCCCCCACACCCCCCCTCCCCCACACTTACCCCCTCTCCCCCACACGCCCCCGTTTAGGTTCTTCCCATGTATAGGGGGGATCTTATAGAAACTTACAAAATTCTTAAGGGGTTGGACAGGCTACATGCAGGAAGATTGTTCCCGATGTTCAGGAAATCCAGGCCAAGGGGTCACAGTTTAAGGATAAGGGGGAAATCTTTTAGGACCGAGATGAGAAAAACATTTTTCACACAGAGTGGTGAATCTGTGGAATTCTCTGCCACAGAAGGTAATTGAGGCCAGTTCATTGGCTATATTTAAGAGGGAGTTAGATGTGGCCCTTGTGGCTAAAGGGATCAGCGGGTATGGAGAGAAGGCAGGTACAGGATACTGAGTTGGATGATCAGCCATGATCATAATGAATGGCAGTGCAGGCTCAAAGGGCCGAATGGCCTACTCCTGCACCTATTTTCTATGTTTGTATGTTAATGCTCCAAAAAATTCAACACCTCACATTTCTCTGTATTAAATTCCATCAACCATTCCTCAGCCCACATGCACAACTGTTCGAAATCAAGATGGAGATCAACAGAGAGAAGGGAAAAAGGAGGGAGAAAGAAGGAGGGAGGGAATGGGAAAAAGGGGAGAGGAGGGAGTGGAGAGGGAGAGGAGGGGAGAGGGAGAGGGTGAAGGAGAGAGAAAGACAGTTAATGTTTGAGATCAATCATCTTCCACCAGCAAACAAGGGAATAAATTTAAAAATGAGATACTTTTCACCCAAAAATGTTATTAAAACATCAAGAGGAACAGATGTTTGGTTAATGCTGTGACGTGAGCATTTCCATTAACACCAAGAGTAATTTTTCACACTACTGTCTCTCCCACCCCCCGGCAATCTGTTTCAAATGGTTTTATACAATGGTGTTGAATATACAATGAATTGAAGGACAACCATTTTACTTGCTTGCTTGCAAAATATGTTTGGCTGGAGAAACAGAGGTATTGAAATTACTACAAAGCTAGTTGAACAATAAAGAAGTGGAATAATTCATAACTGATTATGGATTAATAAAATACAATGAAATGGCTTTCATAATCCAGTACTGGGTCCTATTGTCTGCAACATCCTATTAATGGCTTGTGAAATAAAGTGGGAAATAAAGTCAACAAAACTGTTAAAATCAAAATAACTTTTTAACTTTTAGTCATTGGGTCATACAGTGGGGAAGCAGGCCCTGATCTATTCCTCTCATGATTTTGTACACCTCTATAAGATCACCCCTCTGCCTCCTGCGCTCCAGGTCATAGAGTCCTATTTAGCCTGCTCAACCTCTCCCTATAGCTCAGAACCTTGAGTCCTGGTGACATCCGCCGACATCCGCCTAGGGCCTGTCCCACTGTACGAGGTAATTCAAGAGTTCTCCTGAGTTTTCCCGATTCGAACTCCGAGAATATCCATAGCGGGTCCGTAGGAGCTCGTGGCGTCTCGCAGCGGCTCGTAGAAACATAGAAAATATGTGCAGGAGTAGGCCATTCAGCCTTTCGAGCCTGCACCGCCATTCAATATGATCATGGCTGATCATCCAACTCAGTATCCCCTACCTGCCTTCTCTCCATACCCCCTGATCCCTTTAGCCACAAGGGCCACATCTAACTTCCTCTTAAATATAGCCAATGAACTGGCCTCAACTACCTTCTGCGGCAGAGAATTCCAGAAATACACCACTCTGGAATACGAGTAACAGTAAATACTCGAGAGAGTACAGGGGAGATTTACTAGAATGTTGCCTGGGTTCCAGCAACTAAGTTACAGAGAAAGGTTGAACAAGTTAGGTCTTTATTCTTTGGAGTGCAGAAGGTTAAGGGGGGACTTGATTGACGTCTTTAAAATGATGAAAGGGATAGACAGAGTTGACGTGGATAAGCTTTTCCCTTTGAGGGGAGGAAAGATTCAAACAAGAGGGCATGACATGAGAATTAAGGGACAGACGTTTAGGGGTAACATGAGGGTGAACTTCTTTACTCAGAGAGTGGTGGTTGTGTGGAATGATCTTCCTGCAGAAGTGGTGGAGGCAGGATTGATTCTAACATTTAAAAGTAAAGTGGATAGGTATATGGAAGGGAATGGAGGGGTATGGTCTGAGTGCAGGTAGATGGGACTAGGGGAAAATTAATGGTTGGCACGGTCTGGAAGGGCCGAGAAGGCCTGTTTCCGTGCTGTAATTGTTATATGGTTATATGGTTACTCTGGAAATTCGGTAAACTCGTGACGTTTTTTTAACACTGTTAAAAATGTCCATGAGTAAAAAAATACTTGTGATGAAAAAAATTGTTGCTTTTTCCTCGTACGAGCCGCTACGAGACATCCACGAACTCCTATGGAGCCGCTACGGACATTTTCCGAGTTTGAATCAGGGGAAAACCCGGGAATTACCTCGTACAGTGGGACAGGCCCTAAAGACTTCTCTGTACTCTTTCCGGCTTGACAACATCTTTCCTATAACATGGTATCTAAAACTGAACACAATACTTCAAACGTAGCTTCACTGATGTCTTGTATAAGAGCAACATGATCTCCCAAATTCTATGTTTAATACTCTGACTGGAGAAGGTAATGTGCCAAAAGCCTTTTTGACCACCCCATCTATTTGTGACACCACTTTCAAGGAACTTTGTACCTGCATTCCTAGATCCCTCAGCTTTACAACACTCCCCAGAGCCCAACCATTCTTGGTGTAGGTCCTGCCCTTGTTAGACTTCCCAAAATGCAACACCTCTCATTTCTGTCTATTATAGTCCGTCAACCATTCCTCAGCCCACCTGCCCAACTGATCAAGATCTTGCAGCAATTTTTGACAACCATCTTCATTACCTACAATACCACCCACATCTGGAAACTTCCTAATCATGCTATGTACATTCTCATCCAAATCATTGATATAGATGATAAACAGCAATGGGACCAGTGAGGCACACCATGTCACAGACCTCTAGCCCAAAAAGCACCTTTCCACCATCACACTCTGCTTCCTTCCACGATGCCAATTTTCTATACATTTAGCTATCTCTCTTTGGATCCCTTGTGCTCTAAGCTTCGAGAGCAGCATTCCGCACGGAACTTTGTTGATGCCTTGCTGAATTCCATATATGTGTCTCAGCTCTGCTCTCATCAACCTTTTAGGTCACATCTTCAAAAAACTCAGTCTGATTTGTGAGACATGACTTCCCACATACAAAATCATGCTGACTATCCCTAATCAGCATGTCCATCTGAATGCATGCATTTTACCCCTCAGAAAACTCTCTAGTAACCTTCTGATCACAGACCACTTCTATTCATTGTTAACAAACCCAAAATGTATTGAATGAAAGAAACATCTACTCAACCTTAATGGGATAGAGTGGTGTTATGGTCAATTCATTGTCATGTGAACTGGAGAAATGAAAGGACACTGTCGTGTTAGATTTAGTGTTATGTAATGAACCGGATTTGATAAAGGAACTCGAGGTTAATGAGCCATTAGGAGGTAGTGACCATAATATGGTCAGGTTTAATCTACAATTGGAGAGGGAGAAGGGTAGATCGGAGGTGTCAGTGTTAAAGTTGAATAGAGGGGACTATGGGGCCATGAGGGAAGAGCTGGACAAAGTTCATTGGAAAGATACACTAGCAGGGATGACAGTGGAACAACAATGGCAGGTATATCTAGGAATAATACAGAAGGTGCAGGATCAGTTCATTCCTAGGAGGAAGAAAAATTCCAAAGGGAGTAATAGGCGACCATGGCAGACAAGGAAAGTCAGGGACAGTATAAAAATAAAAGTATAACATAACAAAGATGAGCGGGTAGCAAGAGGATTGGGTAATGTTTAAAGAGCAACAGAAGATGACTAAAAAAACCAATAAGGGAGAAAAGATGAGGTACGAAGGTAAGCTAGCCTAGAATATAAAGAAGGATTGTAAAGGCTTCTTTAGGTATGTGAAGAGGAAAAAATTAGTTAGGACCAAAGTTGGGCCCTTGAAGACCGAAAAAGGTGAATTTATTATGAGGAACAAGTAAATGGCAGACGAGTTGAAAAGGTACTTTGGATCCGTCTTCACAAAGGAGGACACAAACAATCTTCCTGATATAGTAGTGGCCAGAGGATCTGGGGTGAAGGAGGATCTGAAGGAAATCCACATTCGGCAGGAAATTGTGTTGGGTAGACTGATGGGACTGAAGGCTGATAAATCCCCAGGGCCTGATGGTCTGCATCCCATGGTACTTAAGGAAGTGGCTCTAGAAATCGTGGATGCATTGGTGATAATTTTCCAATGCTTTATCGACTCAAGTCAAATCAAGTCAAGTTTATTTGTCACATACACATACGGGATGTGCAGTGAAATGAAAAGTGGCAATGCCTGCGGACTTTTATATCTGTGCAAAAAACAAACAACAAACTACAATCAGAATCACATGTTCTTTTTCATATTAAATATTGTGGGCGGTATTGTGGTACAGTAATTTAGTAGAGTTAGTCCCTGGTGAGATAGGAGTTTACAGTCCGAATGGCCTCTGGGAAGAAACTCCTTCTCATCCTCTCCGTTCTCACAGCATGGCAACGGAGGCGTTTGCCTGACCGTAAGAGCTGGAACAGTCCATCGCAGGGGTGGAAGGGGTCTCCCATTATCTTATTGGCTCTGGAGTTGTACCTCCAGTTGCATAGTTCCTGCAGGGTACACAAAAGGCTGGAGAAACTCAGCGGGTGCAGCAGCATCTAAGGAGCAAAGGAGATAGGCGACGTTTCAGGCCGAAACCCTTCTTCAGACTGAAGAAGCTGCTGCACCCGCTGAGTTTCTCCAGCCTTTTGTGTACCCTCGATTCTCCAGCATCTGCAGTTCCTTCTTTAACACTATAGTTCCTGCAGGATCAGTTCCTGTGGATTGGAGGGTAGCTAATGTTATCCCACTTTTTAAGAAAGGCGGGAGAGAGAAAGCAAGGAATCATAGACCATCGGTGGAGGGGAAGATGCTGGAGTCATTTATAAAAGATGAAATAGCCACACATTTGGGTAGCAGGAACAGGATCAGTCCAAGTCAGCATGGACTTGAAGGGGAAATCATCCTTGACTAATCTTCTGGAATTTTTTGAGGATGTAACTAAGAAAATGGACAAGGGAGTGGATGTAGCGTACCTGGACTTTCAGAAAGTGCTGACATGGGTAGAAAATTGATTGGCAAACAAGAAAGAGTAGGGATTAACGGGTCCCTTTCAGAATGGCAGACAGTGACTAGTGGGGTACCGCAATGCTCAGTGCTGGGACTGCAGCCATTTACAAAATACATCAATGATTTAGATGAAGGGATTCAAAGAAACATTAGCAAATTTGCACATGACGCAGAGCTGGGTAGCAGTGTGAACTGCGAGGAGGATGCTATGAGAATGCAGGGTGACTTGTATAGGTTGGGGGAGTGGGCAGATTCATGGCAGATGAAGTTTAATGTGCACAAATGTGAGGTTATCCACTTTGGTAGCAAAAACAGGAAGGCAGATTACTATCTAAATGGCGTTAAGTTGGGAAAAGGGGAAGTACAACGGGATCTGGGGGTCCTCGTTCATCAATCTATGAAAGTAAGCATGCAGGTACAGCAGGTGGTGAAGAAAGCGAATGGCATGTTGGCCTTTATAAAAAGAGTCGAGTATAGGAGCAAAGAGGTCCTTCTGCAGTTGGACAGAGCCCTAGTGATACCACACCTGGAGTATTGTGTGCAGTTTTGGTCCCCTAATTTGAGGAAGGACATTCTTGCTATTGAGGGAGCGCAGCGTAGGTTTACAAAGTTAATTCCCGGGATGGCGGGACTGTCATATGCTGAGAAAATGGAGCGGCTGGGCTTGTACACTCTGGAGTTTAGAAGGATGAGTGTGGAACTGACTGAAACATAAGATTGTTAAGGGTTTGGACACGCTAGAGGCAGGAAACATGTTCCCGATGTTGAGGGAGTCCAGAACCAGGGGCCACAGTTTAAGAATAAGGAGCAAGCCATTTAGAACGGAGATGAGGAAACACCTTTTCTCACAGAGAGTGGCGAGTCTGTGGAATTCTCTGGCTTAGAGGGCGGTGGAGGCAGGTTCTCTGGATGCTTTCAAGAGAGCTAGATAGGGCTAAGGGGATATGGGGAGAAGGCAGGAACAGGGTACTGATCGGGGTTGATCAGCTATGATCACATTGAATGGCTTGAAGGGCCGAATGGCCTACCCCTGCACCTATTGTCTCTAGAGAATGTGAGGTCATATTAGAATTAGGTTAAAAGCTCGTAAATGGAGGTAAACCTTTTTCATTGGGAGGAGATTAGTGGGCAGAAGATGTTGGTAAATTGATCACTTCAGTGATGGAGGGAATATTTTTAAGCAGCAATGAGTTTCTGTAATCTAGAATGCACTAACATAGTGAAAATAGATTCTGTAGGAAATCTCAAAGAAAGATTGAATTTGTATGTAATAAGGAAAATAAAACAGGACTCTGCTTTTCGTAGAGTTCTAAATGTACCCTTCCTAAAAAAACATTGCAAATTTAATATCAATACATTTAACAAAGAAACAACGTTTGAACCCACTGACAGTCAATCTTGAAATATTTTACTGTATGCTCTACAATTACATTAGGCTTTTAGCTAATATTTCTCAGAACCACAGATTTTTCAGTGCTTTCATATTCTTGTACATTTTCAATGATCAATATTATTTCAGCAAACTGTTTGCAAAATAAATCAGCAAAAACTATTGATATTTCTTACACAAAGCTTTGCAGCAATTTATTATTCATATATAAAATGACCTCCCAGTGTCTTTCCAGGCAATGACTTCTGGGATACAAGGCCAGTGTATTATTTAAAACCTATGGAATTCATTTTTCAAATAATGTCCTTGGGGACCAGCAGCTTTCAAATATCATCCATTACAAAATAGCGATAAAATATATTGTGGCACACCATGCAACCAGGGAAGGAAATTTCATGGAATCTCCCTGCAAATTACTTCAATCGACGAAAGGATTTAATGAAATGTATAAAAAGCCTAGAGAGTTTTCACTGTTAAACTAATTTTAAAAATATCGATTAAACAGAAAAGTGTGCCTCAAGCTCTGTGATATTCTGCCAATCAATTTATCTCAGATGCTGAAAGGCGAGCAGAATCTCAATGCAAGTAAGAACAGACAGTATTTCAGTAGCTACCTTCACATGAAATAAAGCACGAGTCAGCCGTTGGGCACCTGTGTCCACTCATTCATTCAGAACATTTGTAACTGATTTTTTACCATAATCCCATGTCTCGTGGTACCTTTAATATCCTAAAATCTATTGTTCTCTCTCTTGAAAACACTCAGTGACTTTGCCTCTGTAGCCTTTCTGGTTCACAAATTCCAAAAATCCTTTCCCCTTTGAATTTTCTCAGGCAAAAAAAATTGTCTAGATTTTGGATTGAGACCCTGCATCCTGATGCTGGGTTCCATCCACAGATACTGGTTGACCTATCGAGTTGCACTGGAGGCCAGCTTTTTTGCTGGTTTGAGAAACCCTACACACAGGAAATATAATTGCTGCTTCCACCCCGCCATGGCCTGTATGATTTTGTACATCTTCATGTTATCTTTCCTTCTTCTCAAGACTAGGGGGTTACAGAGTGGACAAGGGGGGTGCAGAGTGAATGATCCCTTCAGAACGTGAAATGGGAGGGATGTGTGGTGGTGGAATCCTGATGAGGAGAAAACTACAGAATGTCAGCCATCGAATGTGGAGGCTGGGTGAAGGGAATGTGAAGGAGAAACCAATCCTTGTTCTGTCTGAGAAGAAACTAAGCCACTTACTTGGCAGCTCAGCAGAGTACCCCTTTCAGGCTGCAAGGATGATCCTGAACTTCCTGTCAGTTTAATTCTCCATCCACCTTCCACTTTTACACGGACCTGTCTCCGTCCTCCATGCTTCAATGCCCATATGAGCTCAAGGAACATCACTTATTCTTCCACCCAGGCACATTGCAGCCCTCGGGACATAATTCTATTGTTAACAATTTCAGGAAACCACCCATACCCCCCACCTCAGCCCCTTCCCCCTCCATTGATGCGATTGTCGCTTTCTGTTTCTTTAATTCTTCTTGTCTCTAACTGCAATTATATAAAAACAGTTGTTGGGGTGCAGATCTAATTTGTCAAGTAATCAAGCTGTCATTCTTTCTCTTTCCATCCCCCTCCCCAGCAACACGAAACATGCTTATTTTTTTCACTTATCTAATTCCAATGAAATTATGACAGAGTATTTCCACCATTTTTAGTTTTTGTTAAATAAATAACCTTTCACAGAGTGGCAGCTTTACAAACCCAAAACAGAGTGATTGGAACATCTAATAACTACACTTACCTCTTGAACAAAAAGTACCATATGATTAAAGCACATCAAGGCAATAATCGTTTCAAAATATCTTTATTTCAACAAACATTTTTTAAACATACCAAGAAAAAGGATTGGAGGGAGAGTAAAAAAAAAGCTGCTTTGAATCGTGGCTGAGAACGTAAAAAATACAACAATAATGTATCAAAAATTGTCACAAAGCTGATCACAAAATTAAAACTGTGCAGCTTCAAATGGGAGCCATTTTGATGATTGATTAAATTTATGTTCTGAAATAATAAAGAAGTGGCAAACTAATTTGGGCATCAAGTTCAGAGACTGGCATGCTGAGAAAGAAAGGTCCTTATTCTCTGCAAAAGCTCCTTCTTCACGCTGTCTGGCACCAGGGCTGAAAGAAAGACAATCACATCAAAACCAGATTCGATTAAATCTTTTAAGCAAAAGCAAACTCAATAAATCAAAATTCCATCCTGCAATCAGTTTATCTTTCATTATAAAAGACTCATTCAAATCTCTACATTATTTGATTGTCATAACATGACAGCAAGAATGCACCAGCTCAGATTATTTGTGCATCATCTCATTCATCTGTAAGATCCAGTATGTTAATGAAGCAGGCTGCAAATCCTGAATCAAAATCAAGGAATGGGATGGTGAGGGGTTTGTGACCAAAACAACAGTAGAGATAAGAGCAGGGGCTCGCAGGAGAGCCACTGCACCAGAATACAACTTTGGCTTTGAGGTGAGGATGGAGACTTGTCAACTGGTTACTGAAGACAGATGCTCTACATTTCTTATTCTCTCCCTCCCTAACTAAAAACTCCAGTGGAAATTATGACAAATACGGGCAGGATGATAAACATAAGTGCCAATACTACATCTCTCCTCCTGTATCCTTTCTTCCAGTTCTTTGCTAAAAACCTCTCAAACGGTTTGTGATTATTCTTCTTCAATTGCAATTGACCAGTTGCAGACTTGCTGAAGAGGAAGCCAATCCTCAGTCACTGGTCTTCTTGAACGTTACACCCTATCTGGCTATGTTGTTCATTCACTATGACCAAAATTGCTCATAGCCTTCATACCAGACAATCTTTTTTCCCCCCCATTGCAATTCAGCAAGTATTCAGACAGTCCTTAAGTTAGGTGATTCTGTATTTGCCTCCTCTCTGACATCTCTTCTGTTTCTTGAGTCTCCCACACCATTCACTGAAAAGATGCTTATATTCACTCTATTGTTAAGACCACGCTAGAATATGTTCCTCTTCCTCTGCTTCCTAGTGGCTTGCATGTTGTTTCAGGTCTTTCCAAAGTTAACAGTGCACTTGCAAAATAAATAAATCTGACTTGAGCTAGATCAGCGTGTTTTCAGCATTCAGTGCAAAAGTGACAAGGTTGGAAAATACAGTAGATACACGAGAGCAAGGTATTAAAGAGTTCGCACCTAAATGGATGAAAGCTGGATAGGGGTAGGGGTAGTTCAATGATTTCATAAAATAGCCCTGCAGTGGCATTCCCAGAGATATTATATTTTCATTTTGTTTTAAAGTTTGGACATTGGCACAAGATCAATCATATTGAATTGTTTAAGAAGGAACTGCAGATGCTGGAAAATCGAAGGAAGGTACACAAAAGGTTTTGGCCTGAAACGTTGCCCATTTCCTTCGCTTCATAGATGCTGCTGCACCCGCTGAGCTTCTCCAGCATTTTTGTGTACCATCAATCATATTGAATATTGCTGCCGTTTACCAGATATGGCAAACCAAAAAAAGGATAGTGATCAGGTTAACAAGTTGACAGATTGAATTCAAAGCAAAGAAAAATTGAGTCGTATACAAGGAAAGAATATCCAGTCTCAAAAGAAATTGTTTATACATAGTAAAATTGTGTCATAAGCAGAGTGCAAGCATATTTTTCAAGCTCTAAACTATGTGGGGCTATGAACGACACTATCAATAATGAAGATAGAACAAGCCCATTGTTTGGAATGGAATACTCCAGCACAGTCAGAATATTCAAAACAGGGAAACAGAAAACACAAGGAACTGCAGATGCCGAAAACTTAAAATCACAAAATGCTAGAGTAACACAGCGATTCAGGTCACATCACTGGAGGGAATGCTTTGGGTCAGGACTCTTCTTCAGACTGATTGTAGTGGAGAGATAGAAAACTGAAAATAAGGTGGGGGTGGCATAAAGCCTTACAAGTGACAGGTGGATGCAGGCACAGTTGGTTTGATTGGTAGATTGATGGGTAAAAGCTAGAGATGAAAAGGAGACAAAGGGTGCCTGATAAGGAGAGAAGAGGGGTCAAATATAAAGCTACGGGGTAGAGATATTGGTGGAAGGGGATGGGAGGGTGCAAGAGGGGCGAGAGTGTGGGTAGAATAGGTATACACGGCAGGGTGAGGCATAGGAAAAAGAGGAAGGAAGAGGGTGGGGAGTTGTTACTTGAAATTGGAGAATTCAATTTTCATCCCCTAAATATTCATGAGTCTGAATAAATGTAATGCCCCAAAATGTGATCTATCCATGTTCTCCAGAGATGCCGAGTTACTCCAGCACATTGCATCTTTGGTTTTGTAAACCAGCACCTGCAGTTCCTGGTGTCTACAATGTTCATACCATTGGGTTATAAGTTTTCTGTTGCAAAATGCGAGGTGCTGTTCCTTTAGTTTGTGTGTGACCTCACACTCACAATGGAGGTGGTCCAGGATTGAAAGACCAGCATGGGAATGGGAGTTAAAATGGTTAGCAATCGGGAGATCCTGCAGGCCTTTTCAGACGGAGCCCAAGTGTTTTGCGAAATTGTCACCTGATCTACACCTGGTCTTGTCAATGTAAAAGAGGCCATATCACGAGCATCAAAGCAGTAGATGAAGTTTGTAGAGATGCATGTGTCACACCTGGAAGGATTGCTGGGGTTCGTGGATTGAGGCGGCAGAGGTGGTATTACATCTGCTGCAATCGCAGGGGATAGTACTTGGGGAGGGGGTAGTTTTGGAGGGGCAAAAGAGGGGCAGGTTTTATAGGAACAGAAAATAGCACAACAAATAAATATTACAAGTTCAATGTGTAAAGGGCCTGTCCTACAAGCATGCAACTCTATGCGATTAGCGCGACCTAACGTGGTTGCTTGAGCCGTCCGGCGTCGCGGGGCTGGTCCCACTTCGATCGCCGGAGCCGTGCGGAATTGTGCAGAGTGCGTCCCGACATCGCGCAGGGCTCCGAAAAACTGACTATGTTCAAAAAGTCCGCGCGGCAATGGCTTGTCGGCTCGCAGTCGCCTCGACGCATTACACACCGCCCCGACATCGTGCCTCCGTGAACCTATCTGTAGGTGCCTCCGTGACCCTCTATGTGTGTGGCTCCGTGGCCCTCTGTGTGTCCCTCTCTGTCCTGGCGAACTTACCTTAGACTTCGTTCCAAGTTCGCCTCACTTTGCGCCACTCACCCGACCTCTGCGCGGCCCCTGCTGCCGGTTTGGTCGCGCTTGCCACATGCAGGCGCATGCTGGTGGGAACGGCCCTGTACAGGGGATCACCCGACCTCCACGCGACCCCCGCTTCTAGCTTGATCGCGTTCATCGCATAGAGTTGCATACTTGTAGGCAGGCCCTTTAGGCACCATGATGGTAGTGAAAATAACATAACCAAACTAGAGAGCTACTGCAGGAATTAATATCCAGGTCAATCATCACTGTGGCATCACAAACCAAATTTTGCATTTTGCCCTTCACTAAAGGAATTCAACCGAAGTGTTAAAATTTTAATAGGTTTACCAATTGCACCTTTATCTTCCAGGCCAACTACTCTGCAAAACACAATACTTGGATCTCGATATCATTTCATTAACAGCCATTCTGCTAGCTAGCTTATGAATTATTTCCCTAAACCTCTGTCTACATCTCCCACCCCTGAACTTAGAAAAACATCAATTTATACTAAAAGATTTAGGTCTCATTCATTTTTGATTGAACAAGCTTCCACAAATACTTTGGACTTTGTCCCATATTAAAAATGTATCAATCCTATTTATTGTTATTGTTGATATATTCATTATTTGTATCAAATTAAATTTGTGAAGCTTAATCAAGGGACAACATTAAGTTCTAACCCTCCCAATAATTTGAGAAACAAATTAAAAATAGGGTACTTTTGCCTCTCCTGAACTGCACCCTCCAATGTATAACAATTCTAAGTGAACCCTCAAAACAGATTACATACTAACGCAGGAGGTGGTGCTGTAGAATGGTTCACATTTGCAGCTGACAAATGTATTAGTCATTTCCCCCCCCCCAAAATAACAGCAAATACTCCATATACAGACCTCTTCCTTTTGGAGTTATTTCTGCCACCAAATCATCTACTGTAACATGCTCCAATCCTTTTTCTCTGATCACATCTATAACATATGAACAAAGCCATTAAAAAGGTCAGAAAACATGGATGTCAAAATTAGGTTGTAAGTAGCTCTCTCAACATTTATGTTTATTTATTTATTTTTTATAAGAGGCACAAGAAACATAGAAAACAGGTGCAGGAGTAGGCCATTCAACCCTTCAAGCCATTCAATACGATAATTGCTGATCATCCAAAATCAGGACTCTGTTCTGGCTTTTCCCCCCCCCGTATCCCTCAATTCCCTTAGCCCCAAGAGCCAAATCTAACTCTCTTGAACACATCCAGTTAATTGGCCCCCACTGCCTTCTGTGGCAGAGAATTCCACAGATTCACAACTCTCTGGGTGAAAGTGTTTTTCCTCATCTCGGGCCTAAATGGCCTATCCCTTATTCTTAAACTGTGACCCCTGGTTCTGAACTCCTCCAACATCGGGAACATTTTTCCTGCATCTACCCTTTCCAATCCTCCAAGATTCGTATACGTTTCCATAAGATCCATTCTATTCCTTCTAAATTCCGGCAAATACAAGCCCAGACGACCCATTCTTTCATCATATGTCAGTCCCACCATCCTGGGAATTAACCTGGTGAACATACGCTGCACACCCTTAATATCAAGAATGTCCTTCCTCCAATTAGGAGACCAAAATTACACATAATACTCCAGGTGTGATCTTACCAGGGCCCTATACACCTGTAGTAGGACCTCCTTGCTCCAAAAAGCAAATCCTCTTGCAATGAAGGCCAACATGCCATTAGCTTTCTTCACTGCCTGCATGCTTACTTTCAGTGATTGATGTTCAATGACACCCAGGTCTCGTTGCACCTCCCCTTCTCCTAATCCGACATCATTCAGGTAATAATCTGCCTTACTGTGCTTTCCACCAAAGTGGATTACTTCATATTTATCCACATTATACTTCATCTGCCATGCTTGTGCCAAGTCGCCCAACCTATCCAAGTCACCCTACAACCTCATAGCATCCTCCTCGCAGCTCACACCACCACCCAGCTTTGTGCAATACGCAAATTTAGAGATGTTACATTTAATTCCCTCGTATAAATCGTTATATACTGTAAACAACTGGGGTCCCATAATCGAGCCTTGCATCAGATGCTGGAATCTGAAACAAAAAAAAAGAGCTGCTGCTTGAACTCAGCAGGTCCGTCAGCATCTGCGCAGGGAAATGCATAGTTGATTTTTTTTGGGTCAAGATCCTTACTCATGTCTGAATTAAAGGTTAATTGACTCAAAGGTTGATTAACTCAAAACGTTGACTGCCCATTTCCCTATACAGATGCAGCCTGACCCACTGAGTTGCTCCAGCAATTCTCCATCAAAAGTTCTCCTTCAGATTTTACACTTATGAAATCTATTGGATTAATTGCTTCACATTAGATATCATTTCATGAACATTACCATGAATTCATTTTTATGATTTAGAGAACAATAGACAATAGGTGCACGAGTAGGCCATTCGGCCCCTTCGAGCCAGCACCGCCATTCAATGTGATCATGGCTGATCATCCCCAATCAGTACCCCATTCCTGCCTTCTCCCCCTATCCCGTGACTGCTATTTTTAAGAGTCTTATCTAGCTCTCTTGAAAGCATCCAGAGAACTGGCCTCCACCACCCTCTGAGACAGAGAATTCCAGACTCACCACTGTGAGAAAAAGTGTTTCCTCGTCTCCGTTCTAAATGGCCTACTCCTTATTCTTAAACTGTGGCCCCTGGTTCTGGACTCCCCCAACATCGGGAACACGTTTCCTGCCTCTAGTGTGTCCAAATCCTGAACAATGTTATATGTTTCAATGAGATCACCTCTCATCCTTCTAAACTCCAGAGTGTACAAGCCCAGCTGCTCCATTCTCTCAACATATGACAGTCCCGCCATCCCGGGAATTAACCTTGTAAACCTCCCTCAATAGCAAGAATGTCCTTCCTCAAATTAGGGGACCAAACCTGCACACAATACTCCAGGTGTGGTCTCACTAGGGCTCTGTACAACAGCAGAAGGACCTCTTTGCTCCTATATTAGGCTGTGGGCCGAGGAGCTTTATTCTAATGTTTTGTGACCCAAGACACAGAACTACATGAAATGTTCACATATTGTGTATCAATATTATATAAATCATCCCCTGAAACTCGCCAGGAACCAGACTTGCACATTTTTAATTAAATTAGAGAAAACCGGAAGATTTTCGGGTATTTTTAGTCCAATCAAAGCACGTTTAACATTGAGGTGTATTGCCAGTTGGCCAATCACGTGCTTTGTTGCAGGGTGGCTAGGCAGGGAGTACACAACATGGCTGACAGTACTTCTACTGATGCCTGTTTTACTGGAGATTGCGATGAGGGTTCTTTGTTGTTCTGTGGAATATATGTTGTGGAAACTTGCAGCAGGGTAATTGAATTTAGTGAGAAAAGCAGTAAGAAGTCTGAAGAATGCGCTGCTAAGTGGATTGAAGTGGAAGAAAGCCTTGAAAGTAAAGTCGTTGCCAAGGTTAGGTATGTTACAAAACTTACCTTGAGCAGCGCCGCAGTTCTGCCGCTCCCCGTGTGCGCGATTTTGGCGCCTTTCAGAGGGGGGGGGGGGGGGGGCAGGCTTAAAGTGCCGTTTTTCCACAGGCAGGGAAAATCGATCAATGTCGGGCGATTTCGTTGCGGAAGAAAAATCGCTCCGACATTTCATGAATGAAGGTATTTTTAAATTACGCTAAATTATTTATTAACTAGAGTAATTTAAAAATCACCTTCAAAAGCCGTGAGCGCCGACAACCGGAAGGATTTTGCGTAGGGGAGAAAAAAGGTAAATAGTTTATTTTTATATTAAAAGTTGTTTTTTTGGGAGGCTTTAATAACATTTTAAATGGGGTCCAAAAAAAGAACAAACAGTATTTTTCCTCCCGACTTCACCGCTAACCGCAACGTTCCAATCCACCACATTCCACTAAAACCCACTCGCTAGTTGATTTAAATGGCCATTCATTTACAGGAATCAAACATTAAATTCCTTCCATTTGGCCCAGAAATTCATGAAAATGAGATTTAAAAATTATGTTATATTGTGGATTATTGTGTGAATGTTATTTGGACACTTAGGCAATTTAAAAAAGTTTATCTTTTCTTACGAAATGGATAGATGTTAAGATTTACTCATTGAATTTTGTAATTAGCTACAATTAGATAACTAACTAATTATATGCTTTAATTTCAGGTCATCCAAGTAAGATTGTTTCATATTTGTTTCAGAATGCTTCAATCTATAATAACTGAAAATTTCATTGAGTTCTCTTAATTTTTAACAAAGTTATGGGCTTTTAACTGTTCTAGATCACAGCTTTTGAGTTAAGTCAATTGAAAGGCAATGGGGAACAAGATGCTAATTTCCGAGTATGAAAATGGCCATAACTTTCTTAATACTGAAGATATGAAAGTGAATTAGGTGTCAAATTAAACTTCTTTTTATGCTTTATCTGATGGGATAAATTGCAGACTTGATTTTTAAAATCTCAAAGGTGCTGCAACACAAAAAAGCCTGCCAGGAATCAACTCGAACAGAAAGGTAAGATCTAAAGTCTGAATTTATGAAAATAAATCTGCATGGACTTTAATTAATTTAATTGCACCCTTTTATAATGTGAAAAAATGAGATTTGGAGGCTGTACATACACTCATTCATTCATGAAGTTGAGTGCCTAAACTATGTGTATCCATAACACAGTAAATTAAACATTTTAACTAATGCCAGCTTGTCGAAGTCCAATAAGTTTTATTTAACATATAATCTCAGAGCTGCCTGTGATAACTTACCGGGAAAAAGTGCTCCGAAGGCGGGGACTATGTACTTAACATAGTGGAGTCGCGGGGGGGGGGGGGGGGGGGGGAAAGGGGGAGGCTGTACATAGTGCCGTCCGTAGCGGCCAATTTCCAGGCCCCGACCACGGGAGAAAAACGGAGGGATATTAATTGCACTTTATAGGCTTCCATTGGAGTGAGAAATGGTCAGAAATGGTTGATGTTTCTGTAGAAATTAATTGGTTTATGTGAACTTGAACTAATATTTCTATGGTAGTAACCTATTGTTATTCTCATTAACATTAAGAGGTTGAAATTTTGTGAAATGAAGTCCATGCAGACCTAACTACTATGAGATGTTTCTTTCTCTAGCTCTGCTCCTCCACTTGAACTAACATATCTATGGCAGTAAATTACAGTGTAAGTCTCATTGACATTAGGAAGAGATTGAGATTTTATGAATAGAAGCCCATGCAGACCTCAGTAATATGAAATTTATTTTTCCATACAAATTGGTGGGTAAATATAGATGTTGAACCAATGTGGTTAAAAATGGAAAAGGAAGACTGTTCACCTTTCAATATAGAGTCGATTATTTTCGCACCTAAGGAAGTACAAAAAAAGACTTATAGGGACAACCCTATAATTCATAATAATAGGCGTATTTGGAAACAGATAGTTAAGACCCTATATCTGGATAATCTTTCTTTTAGGTTACCAATTAGGAATAACCCACTGTTTAAACCCTCAATCTTAGATGCGGGGTTTAGACTGTGGGAGGATTTAGGAATTAAAAGGATAGGACACCTTTATAGAAATGGAAATTTTTTATTATTTGAAGAGTTACAAGATATTTTTGGATTACCTTCACAACATCATTTTAGGTATTTACAAATTAGAGATTTTATTAAATGTAACACACAAGACTATAAAAAAAAAGAACCAGGCTTATTAGATGAGCTGTTTAATTTACATCCAAATACGGATAAGCTTATATATACAATACTATTTTAGATAAAGAGAACCCAACAACTGAAACATATCGTCAAGCATGGGAAAATGAAATCGGATTACCTATAACAAAAGAAACTTGGGAAGAATGCTTACAAAGAATACATTGGTGTTCTTTGAATGCCAGACATACACTGATACAATTTAAAGTTATATATAGATTACACTACTCGAAAACCAAATTAAAAAGTATTTTTCCTAATCTCTCCTCTATTTGTGATAAATGTAAGAATCTTGAAGCAAATTTAATGCATAGTTTGGTAACGTGTCCACGGTTGAATTATTATTGGATTGAAATTTTTAAAGTTATTTCGGAAGTTCTTAAGGTTGAACTCGACCCAGACCCAAAATTAATAATATTCGGAATCCCGGAGCCAAATTTGGTACTCACGGTTAATCAAAGAAATTTTTTTGATTACTGTTTAATAATAGGAAAAAAAATGATACTTAAATTTTGGAAGGGAACATTATCTCCAACAATTAAAATGTGGAAAGCAGAGATGTTGGAGACGTTGAATTTGGAAAGAATTAGATTTGTCCTTTTGGACAGGTATAATTCTTTTGAATCGATATGGTCTCCATATATACAGTATTTAGAAAAGTAGCTATTCTTGGGATCACGGCTCGACGGACACCCTATGGATCCGATGCGAATAACTTACTTATAATTGATATTATTGTGCATTTATTAGAGATATTTCTGAATGAAATAGTATTTCGTATAATGACTTTAGTTTTTGTTTATATATATGTAATATTTTTGTTTTTCAAATTTTCTCTTTTTATTTTCTTTTTATTTACGATTGAAGTATGTGGGAAGAATAATTTTTATTTTTTTATTTTTTTTTTATTTATTTTTTATTTTATTTTTTTATTTACTCTTTTTTCTTTTCTCTTTTATATATCTTTTTCTTTATTTCCAAAAAATAGAAGATATTAAGTATTGATATGTTATTTGTAGTAATATTGAATTAAGGTGTTAGTTTATAAAGTAAGTTTTACATTGTAAACGGTTTACCTCAAATAAAAAAATATTACACAAATTCTGCCCCTCCACTCTTCAGAGCCTGTCCACACAAACGTATCTTGTGTGGACATGCACTGTGCTTTAATGAACACCAATTTGATCATTTGAAGTGTGTTGACTGCAGAAACTCTATTACTGCAAAAGACTGAATCTGATGAAGAATATTCTGATGAAGATCACATGTAATGTAAACTAAATAATTTTGGGAAATAAATTATATGAAGTTTTATTTTAATGTTGATCGTTTCACTGTTTATTTGGTCAAATTATTTAAACAATCAGTGAGTACTTATGATAATGGCGTGCTGGTGAATGACAGTGCAACAGTCCACCCACCCATCCACACACACATCCATCCGCACAGTTCCATGCATACAAACACACACATACATCCGCACACACACACATACATCCATTTGCATGCAGACATATCTACACATCCATCCACACGTGCATACACACATCCAGAGACACACATTTGAAAGGTATACACAGACACACACACAAACTAGAGATAAACAATGCAACACTTTTTGGGTTCTTTTAGGTCAAAGGTAATAGCCCTCATTTGCAAAGGCACCATCGGGGGTCTCCAACATAAATATAAGCTCATTGTAGCTTAAAATGAATACTCATCGAGTAAACATCAGAGCATTCAATTCTTGGCCAGGGTACACAAAAGGCTGGAGAAACTTTTAGGGTTATTTTTCTTGGCCAGGATGTGACATTTACGTCAGAATTAAGACAGGTCTCTCACCCAGCCTGGCACATCCCCAGTCCCACTATGGCCGTGACCCCCCCACTCTGCACACTGGCAGTCAGTGGGGTTCAGTAAAGGGAGGAACCTACAAGAACTGCCCTCACCCATTATTTAGGCTGGTTCAGGAGCAGGACCTCTGCGACAGTGTCATAAAAAAACTCAATTATATTCATCATATTATTTTTTATATAATCTAATTATACATGATTACAGTCATATTTACAAGATAGAGATATATATACATATACACACACATGTACATAGGTATAATAATATGGTTTAAATGGACTGCAACACGGAAATAGGCTGCCCATGGTGTAATATGGGCATTGGCCACTAGATGGCGCTTACTTCCCCAATCTCATTTTTTAATTAGTTTAATTAATTAATGTGCAACTAAAGACAATGGCGAGTTATGACATCCTTCTCAATTATATTTCATCTAAATATGTGGAAATTTTCATGTAGTTTGGTGCCCTGGGTCACGAAAACTGATTTCTAGACACATTTTTGATGCTCGGCCCACAGCCTATATTATTCTTCTTGTTATAAAGCCAACATGAAATTTGCTTTCTTCACTGCCTGATGTACCTGCATGCTTACTTTCATAGACTGCTGAACAAGGACCCCGCAGATCCCATTGTACTTCCCCTTTTCCCAACTTGACGCCATTTAGGCGTCATACAAATTGCTCAGCAATTTCACCTGTGTGACGAGTACTCAGAAAAAGGCCAGGCGCAATTAGATCCCGATGGTGATTCCTCACTTTTCTCTACCTCCTAGTATTGATAGTGCAAACTCAGAGATGAAGTGAATTAGGAGTAATAGAGTAACTGAGTTTCACAGCTTGGAAAAGGGCCCATTCATCCCACCATTTTATGCCAGCATTATTGCCCATTTATGCAGCATTGATGTACAGAGGGATCTTGGGGTCCAGTTCCATAGCTCCTTGAAAGTGGCAACACAAGTGGATGGTGTGCTTGATTTCATTGGTAGGGGCCTTGTGTATAAGAGTCCCCAGCTTAAAAGAACTTTGATTAGGCTGCACCTGGAACCTGGACTTGCAACTTGGAACTGCACATTCGTTTGAACTTCTTTTGAGGTTCAAATGACAATAAATAAATTGTATTGTATTGAATATAGCCTGCAGTTCTGGTCTCTCCATTACAGAAATGATGAGGAGGCTTTGCAGAGAGTACACCGGGGGTTTATTAGAATGCTGCCAGGATTAGAGATTACCTCTGGATTGCTGTCCCTGGAATCTGAGGCTGAGGGGAGACATGATAGAAGAACATAAAATTATGAGAAGCAGTCAGAACCTTTTTTTCCCCCATGTTGGGAATCTCAAATACTAGAGGGAATAGCTTCAAGGGACAATGTTTAAATGAGATGTGCAGGGAAAGTCATTGCCTAGACATGATGTTTGAGGCAGATGTGATAGTGTCATTTAAGAGGCTTCTAGATAGATGTATGAAAATGCAGAGAATGGATGGATCAGGTTCACATGCAGGCCGAGGAGATTAGTTTAACTAGGCATCATGTTTGGCATGTACATTGTGGGCTGACGAGCTTAATTCTGTACTGCACTGTTAGACAATAGGTGCAAGAGCAGACCATTCGGCCCTTCAAGCCAGCACTGCTATTCACTGTGATCATGGCTGATCATCCACATTCAATACCCCGTTCCTGCCTTCTCACCATATCCCCCTGACTCCGCTATCTTTATGAGCTCTATCTAAGTCTATCTTGAAAGCATCCAGAGAATTGGCCTCCACTGCCTTCCGAGGCAGAGAATTCCACAGATTCCCAACTCTCTGGGTAAAAATGTTTTTCCTCATCTCCGTGCTAAATGGCCTACCCTTATTCTGTGCCCCCTGGTTCAGGACGCCCCCAACATCGGCAACATGTTTCCTGCCTCTAGCGTGTCCAAACCCTAAACAATCTTATGTTTCAATAAGTTCCCCTCTCATCCTTCTAAACTCCAGAGTATACAAGTCCAGCCGCTCCAGTCCATCAACATATGACAGTCCCGCCATCCCAGGAATTAACTTTGTAAACCTACGCTGCACTTCCTCAATAGCAAGAATGTCCTTCCTCAAATTAGGCGACCAAAACTGCACACAATACTCCAGGTGTGGTATCACTAGGGCTCTGTCCAACTGCAGAAGGACCTCTTTGCTCCTATACTCGACTCCTCTTGTTATAAAGGCCAACATGCCATTCGCCTTCTTCACCGCCTGCTGTACCTGCATGCTTACTTTCATAGATTGATGAACGAGGACCCCCAGATCCCGTTGTACTTCCCCTTTTCCCAACTTGACGCCATTTAGATAGTAATCTGCCTTCCTGTTTTTGCCACCAAAGTGGATAATCTCACATTTGTGCACATTAAACTTAATCTGCCATGAATCTGCCCACTCCCCCAACCTATACAAGTCACCCTGCATTCTCATAGCATCCTCCTCGCAGTTCACACTGCTACCCAGCTTTGTGTCATGTGCAAATTTACTGATGTTACTTTGAATCCCTTCATCTAAATCATTGATGTATATTGTAAATAGCTGCGGTCCTAGCACCGAGGCTTGCGGTACCCCACTAGTCACGGCCAGCCATTCTGAAAGGGACCAGTTAATCCCTACTCTTTGTTTCCTGTTTGCCAACCAATTTTCTATCCATGTCAGCACTCTACCCCCCCATACCATGTGCCCTAATTTTGCCCACTAACCTCCTATGTGGAACCTTATCAAATGCCTTCTGAAAGTCCAGGTACACTGCATCTACTGGCTCTCCCTTGTCCATTTTCCTTGTTACATCCTCAAAAAATTCCAGAAGATTAGTCAAGCATGATTTCCCCTTCGTAAATCCATGCTGACTCGAACCGACCCTGTTACTGTTATCCAAGTGTGCGGCTATTTCATCTTTTATAATTGACTCCAGCATCTTCCCCACCACCGCGTCAGGTTAACTGGTCCCCGTTTTCTCTCCTGCCTTTCTTAAAAAGTGGGATAACATTAGCTACCCTCCAATCCACAAGAACTGATCCCGAGTCTATAGAACATTGGAAAATTATCACCATTGCATCCACGATTTATAGAGCCATTTCCTTAAGTACCCTGGGATGCAGACCATCAGGCCCTGGGGATTTATCAGTGTTCAGCCTACAACTTTATGTGCAAGTGACGAATAAAACTTGACATGCCAACTTTAACCCTTGATTCAACTTACACCCTATATCCAGGCTATTGTTTGGAGGGGGGGGGGGGCTGTAAATAACTCCCATCAGGGTCTTTTTACCCTTACAATTTCTCAGTTCTATCCATTGTGACTCTACATCTCCTGAATCTGTGTCACCCCTCGCAAGGGACAGAATTTAATTGCTCACCAACAGAGCTACCCCACCCCCTCTGCCCACCTTTCTGTCATTCCAATAGGACGTATACCCTTAAATATTCAGTTCCCAGCTCTGGTCCTCTTGCAGCCATGTCTCTGTAATTCCTACAACATCATACTTGCCGATTTCTAACCGAGCCTCAAGTTCATCCATTTTAGTTCTTATACTTCATGTATTCATATATAATACTTTTAATCCATTACCCCCCTCACTCTTCACATCAATTCCTGTTTCACTTGGTCTTACTCTCCTATCCCTTCCTCCCGTTAATTCTGGTATCTTTAACTTTTCTTATATTCTCTTTCCCTTTAATTCCATCCTTATATCTCCAGTATGTTTCCTCCCCCCCCCCCCCCACTATTTAGTTTAAACACACCTGTGTAGCAGGGGCAAAGCTGCCTGCCAGAATGCTGATCCCCTAGTGTTAGGTTCAACTGGTACTTTTTGTACAATTTACCCTTCCCCTAAAACAGATCCAAGTGGTCTCAGAATCCAAACCCCTTCCCCAGCTCCTCAGCCACATATTCAGATCCTCTACCTCCCTGTTCCTGCCCTCACCAGCATGAGGAACTGGACACAAACCGGAGATAACCACCCTGGAGGACTTGTTTTTCAGCCTTCTTCGGAGTTCTCTGAAGTCATGCTGCAGAATGTTTTTCCTCTTCCTCCCAACGTCATTTGTGCCGACATGCACCACCACTTCCGGCTGCGCCCCATCAGCCTTGAGGATGCCATGACGTCCTGGATCCTGGCACCAGGGAGGCAACACACCACCCTTAACTCCCACCTGTTGCCGCAGAAACCCCTGTTTGTACCTCTCACGATGAAGTCCCCAACTACCACGGCTCTGTCTGACGTCTGCCTCTTCGGTTATGTCTCAGCGTCATCTTTTGACTCGCAGAACTGTCCCCGGCTCATAATGGCATTGTCTTTGACAGCATCCAAGAGGGTGAACCTATTTTCAAGTGGTACATCCCCTGGGGTCTCCTATACAAGCTTCCTTCCCTTTCCCATCGTCACCCACCTTCTCTCTTTGGGTATCTCTGGTGTAATTATCTCACTCTAGATCATGTCCAGGAAACTCTTGTTTTCCAGGATGATCCTGAGGTCATCAAGTTGCTTCTCCAGTGCCCCAACAGTCCTTCAGGAGCTGAACCTGGACACACTTTCCACAGTTGCAGCAGCTAGAGGCATCATCAGTGTCCCTGACTTCCCACATCCTGCAAGCCTCACACTGAATCAGCTTACCCGTCTTACCTTCACCACGTTTCGCCTTCTACAACTTTTGGCGTAGTCTCCACTCCTCAGCCTCCTCGCCAAAGACTCACACTTTTCTCACAAGGCACTTCCCTCGACAAGGCCACTCCCCGACTGGCCGCTCCCCTAGAGCAACCTTGCTTATAATGACTGATTAATTGCCTAATTTGTCAATTTACAAAAAATAAATTCCTCAGCCAATCCCTGCACTCCTTCACCTGCTGCTGACCTCTCAGGCAATCTTCAGCCTTTCCCTCTGACTAACCAACTTCCAGCCAATATTAGCTCTCGCTGCTCCTTCTCTCCTACCTTCATGGAAAACACTTGAATTGGGCTTTTGCGTGCTTTTTAAATCTTCTTTCCATATGTTCTACAATCCCATTTGCCAATATTATCTGTATCCTTAATGAATAGTACATATCAGCTCAGCACAGGCAAATGACAAGAAACATTCCCATGGTCAATTTCAACTTAAGTCACAGTAATGAGACACCAATACTTTGGCCCAATTCCTTCCATTCAAGAATGGAATGTGCGAAATAATAGAACAGGCCATTTTGCTCTCAATTCTGTTCCACCATTCAGCAAGATCAAAGCTGATCTTCACGGTTCAAAAGTCTACCATCCTTAATAAACAACAGAGCATACCTAGCCATTCACAAAATACATTTCTGCTCATATTATTTCAAAATAACTAACTCCTTGCCCAGAGAGGGTCCCGTTTCCCATATTTCACTCTGGTTTTTTTTAACCCCATCTTTCGCTAATTACTTATTTATTTTCTTCAACCTCCTTACCTTTTCTAATATTTATTAGAAAAATATTGACGCAGGATAAATTATGTTGATTTATCATGTTACGTGGACATTTTTAAACATTTAAATGCCCAAGTCCTTTCCTCAGCCAACGATGTGTACCTAATGCAAAAACCCAATTCTCACCTATGAGGAATCTGCCTGCAGTCTAATTTCCTCAATATAAACAGGAACATTTCTCAACACACCCTATGCACCAAGATCTCCTTGGGCAGCCCCCTTCTCCCAATCAATGTGTACCTTTGCAGTGTGCTTTTAACTGATCTTTCCATCCACATTCAGTGAGTTTTGCTCTGAGCAGCTCCTTCAGTCTGGATACAAAAGAGAGTAGGTTAGAACAATGTCCCAATTATTTAGAAAATCTGAAGTATATTCAAGATGGAAATTGCCTTACCGTTCTCGTTCGCCTGTTTCTATCAGCTTCTGGTTTATTGTTGCTCGGAGTTGTGCATCTTTATTCATTTTGGATAGCTAACATATAAAATTCCAAGAAAACACAAGATTATGGAAAATTAGAAGCCTTTATTTTAACATCTAAATTTTGCCAGGGCCTAGTTAAGCAAGCTTATCACTGACTTTTAGGACATTTAAACACTTCATGATTGTTTAGGGTTCATGACCCAAACAGCAGATTAGAATGTAGACAAAAGTGCTGGAGAAACTCAGCGGGTGCAGCAGGATCTATGGAGTGAAGGAAGATCCATAGATTTCCTTTGCTCCATAGATGCTGCTGCACCCACTGAGTTTCTCCAGCACTTTTCTAGCTTCAATTTTCCAGCATCTGCAGTTCCTTCTTAAACAGCAGATTAGAATGTTATTTATAAATGTTAGAAACTTCAAAAGGTGTCAGACAAATAATTTATTTCATGAATAAAACATGACGCTTTTAGACGTGTACCCATTTTTCTTCAACATATTGGACACGACCTACGCAAAATAAAACTGAGTGTCCCGTATAAACAAATAGAAAAGTCAGATAGGAGATAAACAAGGTGCAAGTTAACCACAAAATAGTTGTGTTTGGGAAAATGCCTGTTTCTGGGCATCATGTAATTAATGGGTTTCCCATCATCTTTAAACCTCTCTCATTATTACTTCACACTGAGCAGTGTATGTTGATGTAATATAAAGCACAGGAGGGATTGAGGTGACAAAAGCTGAGATTGTTTTTATCTCATGGAGACCAACCAAATCTCTTCCAGTATCTCTCAGTTCCCATCCAATGGTCAGTGCAGTTACCCATGTGTCAATATAATGCGTCACTCTGAAGAAGCAACTCGATCCTAAACGTCACCCAATCCTTCTCTCCAGAGATGCTACCCGTCCCGCTGAGTTACTTCAACATTTTGTGTCTATCTTCGGTCAATAATACAACAACATAATACATAAACGATGATTGATATTGGAAAGAGTCAAATTTAGTAACATTTTTAAATATTACTCTGAACTCCAAATTTGCAGGATATGATAGCTATTGACCAACAAAATGACAGACAGGTGCCATGTGGAATTTAACACACAGAACTGCAAGAAGATTCACTTTGGCAGAAGGAATGAAAGTATAGATTTAACAGGATTATTCTAAAATAATTTAGTATTAACACTGGCACTCTGGGCCTCAAGATCTTTGAAAGAGGCAGGACGTATTGAGACAGTAATTAAGGAAATTGATCTTGTGTTTCACAAGTAAAGGTATTGAGAATGAGAGCAGGGAAGTTGTGCCAAACATTTCTAAAACTCTGTTTAATCCACAGATTAAAGCTCATGTCACGTCACTTCACGTCTAGCTCATGTCACGTCACTTTAGGAAGCTTACAACCATTCTCAAAACAGGGAAAACTTACCACAATGGTTCTGGGGGTGTGAGTTGTATCTACAAGGTATGGTTGGAAAAGTAAGAAATGGTCTCCGAGGGAAGAAGGAGAAGGAGGAGGAGGTGGAGGTGGAGGTGAAGTGAGGTGTACAAGGTTATGATGCCTTTATACAACGGACACCGCAACAATTATCCCAATTTACTGGTGATATGAATATGAGGAACTTTTGGTAATCATTGATTGTAACTTTCAGGCAGCAAGTTCCAAGTGTGAAAAACAAATTAACCCCCTCCCCATCCCACCACAAATCACACCCTAGCCTGCCTCACGCCCCCTTTCCTCCCTTACACCCCCTCCCCTCCGACTTTTCCTTCAGCAACCCACTCATACCCAACCCCCAAAGCGCCTCCTCCCACCTACCCTCCTCCCTGACCACCTTTACGCCCGTACCCTCCGTCGCCACCGGGAAGCTCTGCTCTGCTGTCGGCCCCCAACACCTCGGATCCAAGGAGACGGTGCTCATCCACACTGCTCCCCCAACACCCGCGCTCCTGCACATTTGTTCCCCACGCAATCAACAGCCGACAACTGGACACCACTCAAAATGACCAGAAAGCGGAAAAACGACACTAAATTGAAGCATTTTATTCATTTGTGTTGCTTGTAAAAGCAAAACTTACAACGGGAGTTGCAGGTGCGCTGTTACTAATCTCCCCCCCCCCCCCCGCGCCCCGGTCAATAACCTCGACCACAAATAAATCAAACTTGATGGCAGCATGATCGTAGGTTAAATGATATGGCTGTTCTCAAATATAATACTCCATATTTAAAATATATTTCAATATTTGAGATTAGTTAGTAAACGGAACATCGACCGGAAACTACAACTCCCGTCAGGCTCAGGCTCGGGCTCGGGCTCGGGCTCGCCGCTTGCTCATCGGTGTTGACGGGGGAGCGATAGCGATGGCGGCGGCGGCGGCGGCGGCCAACTGCTCCCTGAGTGTGGACAGGCGGCTCATTGACGCCAAATTTGAGAGTTACCGGTTATCGCTGGAGCCGCTGCCCACCTACACCGTAGACCTGGATGGCGGTGAGTTCTGACAATGATGCGGGAGGCTCTATAATAAGGTGCGCAGAAGTACTGAGTTGCATTGCTCTAGCGTCCCGTCTCAGCAAGCTGGGCCCAAGCTCGCAGAAGGATCCCGCCAACAGCACAGTGACTGGCCTGGACCGGACCAGCACTGACTGAGCACTGCTGCTCTTGGCCCTTCCAAACGGATACAGTAAAGGTTGGAAACACTGAGGTGGTTAAGCGACACCTTTGAAGAAAGTGAGAAGTGACAGCACAGGAGGTTGAGATGTGATATTGGGTGTATTAAATCATGAGAAGCATAGGGTGAATGCACTTAGTCTTTTTAGTAGGGAGAATAAAAGAGGGCATGGGTTTTAGTGCGAGGGAAAAGATTTATCAGGAAATCGAGGGACAACTTTATACACAGATGTTGCTGGGATCATGGAACAAGATGCCAGAGAACGTACTTGATGCACGTACAATAACAACATTAAATATATGTTTGGACAAGAACGATTTAGAGGGTTATGGGCCAAATGCAGGCAAATGGGACTAGGATGAAATTGCCTGTTTCCGTGCTGTGTGACTCTTAAGTTAATGATTCAGTACCACTACATTTTCTCGGCCTTTTTGAGTGACATCCCAGGATCATTTGTATCTCAGAGAGCAGACATAGTCTCTGTTTAACACCTGAAGGATGCAACCATCTTTTTCCCAGGCTAGGGCAATCTAAAACTAGAGAGGGTTACACAAAAAGCTGGAGAAACTCAGCGGGTGCAGCAGCATCTAAGGAGCGAAGGAGATAGGCGACGTTTCGGGTCGAGACCCTTCTTCAGACTGGTCAGGGATCAGGGAAACGAGAGACACAAACAGTGATATGGAGAGATAAAGCAAGAACAATGAGTGAAAGATATGCAAAAAAGTATTGGTGATAAGGGAAGCAAGCCATTGTAAGCTGTTTCTGGTGTGAAAATGAGAAGCTAGTGCGACTTGGGGGGGGGGGGGGGGGGGAGATGGAGAAGGAATGTCAGGGCCCGAGGGCTGAGGGAGAGGTGGGGGGGGGGGGGGGGGGAAGGGAGCAGTCTGGGTTAACAGAATTGAGAAAATTCAATGTTTAAGCCCAGAGGATGCAAACTCCCCAAGCGGAATATGAGATGTTGTTCCTCAAACTTGCGGTGTTGTTCACTCTGGCCATGGAGGAGGCCCAGGACCGAGAGGTCGGATACGGAGTGGGAGGGGGAGTTGAAGTGCTGAGCCACCGGGAGGTCGGGTTGGTTATTGCGGACCGAGCGGAGGTGTTCGGCGAAACGATCGCCTAGCCTCCGCTTGGTCTCACCGATGTAGATTAGCTGGCATCTGGAGCAACGGATGCAGTAGACGAGGTTGGAGGAGGTGCAGGTGAACCTCTGTCGGACTTGGAATGACTGCTTGGGTCCCTGAAAGGAGTGGATGGGGGAGGTGAAGGGACAAGTGTAGCATCTCTTGCGGTTGCAAGGGAAAGTGCCCGGGGAAGGAGTGGAGCGGGAGGGAAGGGAAGAATTGACGAGGGAGTTGCGGAGGGAGCGGTCTTTGCGGAAGGCAGACAGGGGGGGAGATGGGAAGATGTGGCGAGTGGAGGGGTCACGTTGGAGGTGGCGAAACTGGCGGAAGACTATCTGTTGTATGCGCTGGCTGGTGGGGTGAAAGGTGAGGACCAGGGGGACTCGGCCCTTGTTGTGAGTGGGGGAATGGGGAGAGAGGGCAGTGTTGCGGGGTATGGAGGAGACCCTGGTGCGAGCCTCATCGATAGTGGGGGAGGGGAAACCCCGTTCTCTGAAGAACGAGGACATTTGCGATGACCTGGTGTGGAACACGTCATCCTGGGAGCAGATGCGGCGTAGTCGGAGGAATTGGGAATAGGGGATGGAGTCCTTACAGGAAGCAGGGTGGGAGGAAGAGTAGTCCAGGTAGCTGTGGGAGTCAGTTGGTTTGTAGTGGATGTCAGTCAGGAGTGTGTCACCTGCAATAGAGATGGTGAGGTCAAGGAATGGTAGGGAAATGTCGGAAATGGTCCAAGTATATTTGAGTGCCGGATGGAAGTTGGTGGTGAAATGGATAAAGTCAGTCAGTTCTGCGTGGGTGCAGGAGGTGACACCAAAGCAGTCGTCAATGTAACGGAGGTAAAGGTCGGGGGTGGGGCCCTGGTACGCCGAGAACAAAGATTGTTCGACGTACCCGACAAAGAGGCAGGCGTAGCTAGGGCCCATGCGTGTGCCCATAGCTACGCCTTGTGTTTGGAGGAAATGGGAGGAGTCAAAAGAGAAGTTGTTTAGGGTAAGGACCAACTCCGCTAGGCGGAGGAGGGTGTCAGTGGATGGGTATGGGTTGCTCCTCTGGTCGAGGAAGTACCGGAGGGCTTTGAGACCATCCTGGTGGGGGATGCAGGTGTATAGTGACTGGACGTCCATGGTGAAGATGAGAGGCTGGGGGCCTGGACAACGGAATGTGCGGAGCCGACGGAGAGTGTCTGAGGTGTCTTGAACATAGGTGGGGAGGGATTTAACAAAGGGGGATAGGATGGAGTCAAGGTATGTGGAAATGTGTTCGGTGGGGCACGAACAGGCAGAGACAATGGGTCTGCCGGGGCAGTCTGGTTTGTGGATTTTGGGGAGAAGGTAAAATCGGGCTGTGCGGGGCTGTGAAACGATGAGGTTGGAGGCTCGGGGGGGTAGGGAGCCGGAGTTAATGAAGTCAGTTATGGTGCTCGAGATGGTGGCCTGGTGCTCGTCAGTGGGGTCATGGTCCAGGGGTAAGTAGGAGGAGGTGTCCGAGAGTTGGCGCGTGGCCTCTGCTTTGTAGAGATCGACGCGCCAGACTACCACGGCACCTCCCTTGTCGGCGGGTTTGATAACCCAGTCTGGGTTGTTGCGGAGTGAGTCGATGGCAGTACGTTCGGAGGGGGAGAGATTGGAGTGAGACAGGGGAGTGGAGAAGTCGAGGCGGTTGATGTCCCGACGGCAGTTTTGTATAAATAGTTCTAAAGCTGGAGGGCCACGAGGGGGGGTCCACGAGGAGGGGGTACGTGGGAGACAGGAAAAGGGATCATCAGTGGGGGGCGAGGACTTGTTCCCGTGGAAAAACGCTGTGAGGCGGAGGCGACGGTAGAAAAGCTCCAAGTCGTGGTGGGCGCGGAACTCATTGAGGTGGAGACGGAGGGGGACAAAGGTAAGACCTCTGCTGAGGACCGACCTTTCGGTGTCGGAGAGGGGGAGGTCCGGGGGGATGGTGAACACATGGCAGGGATGGGGGTTGTGGCTGGAGGAAGGCAGGTGAGTGGACTGAGGACGGGGTGTTGTGTGGTGGGGGGGTGGAGGGTGGTCAGGGGGTGGGGGGGTATGTGGGCTGTGGTGTGGGTGGGAAAGAGCAGGGGTTACATGGTAGGAGGGGGATGGGGAAGACCCAGTGGAATAGCCACTGAGGTCACCGGGGCTGGGGAGACGGGCACTAGGACCCAGTTCCGTTAACAACAGAGTGGTGGGAGGAGTGAGCAACGTGGAGGCTTCAGGCCCGCTGCAGGGTCCAGTCTGTAGGTGAGGCGACGGCTGCGGGCTGCTGGAGGGCGGTGGAGTGTCGCGGGTCGGCGGGCCCGAAGGTAGGAGTCCGCGGGCAGTGGAGTCGGTGTCGGCGGGCGATGCGTGGGTGGTCCTGGTGGGCGAGTGGTCGGTGGGGCAGCAAGGTTCAGCCCGCCCAGTGAGGCGGCGAGAAGAGTGGGGTGCGGTGCGGTGGCCATGTTCGGAGGGCCCCGGTCCGGCGGCGATGCGGGTGCGGCTGTGATCTTTGGCGGGCCCAGTACAGCGGCGATGCTGGATGGGCCTGGTGCGGCGATGAGGGTAGGTGGTCCCGGGGGGCAGCGAGGTTCGGTGGTCGCGTTGTGCTGGTGATGGGCGGTGGAATCGGCGAGGGTGAGATAAAAAGAGTTACCGGGCAGGCAGCGAGTCTGGGCGTCATCGGTAGGCAGGTGGAGGTCGGCGGCAGCATCGGCGTGGAGGTCGGTGAAGGCGGCGTCCCGGTGAGTCCTGGAGGCGCTCCTTGTGGCCAAGATGGCGTCGGGGGACTCAGGCCGGAGGCTCGGGCCAGAGTTGGGGCCCGGGGCCTGCGGGCGGTGGAGTCGGGGATTGTCGGTAGCTGGAACGGCCTGGAGGCGGGCTAACTTCAGGTCCTTGGTGGAGGTAAGATGGGACAGGAATTGTTGATTGAAGCGGTGGATCTTCCGGAGGATGTAGTGCAGTTGGGGTCCATTGCAGGTCTGGGTGAGTGAGGCCCGAAGATTCGGGAGAGCCGATGCGAGGTCTTGTTGGTGCCGGCGCATTGCAACCAGGGTGGATCTTAATGCCCGGTTGGAGAATTGAACAGTATGGCGGTGGATGGCCAGTCGGTACCGATAGTCCGGCTGGGGTCCGAACTGGGAGGCAGGGAATTGGAGCTGGAATCCACGAGGTATGAGGTGGAGGCGCAGGCAGGCCCCGAGGAAGCAGATGTGGCTGTGGTATCGAGTCTGGGTGAGGATGTGGTCGTAGAGTTTGAGGGAAGGGGATATCACAGAGGGGGAGCAGTTAGAGAGGAGGTTGTGAAACTGTCTTCGTAGGGAGGAGGAGAACTTCTTCAAAGTAGGCATACCTTGCATAGGTTTAAGATGAGAAGTGAAAGATTTAAAAAGGACCTGATGAGCAACTTTTTTCCACACAGAGGGTGGTGGGTATATTGAACGGGTTGCCAGAGGAAGCTTTTGAGGTCAGTACAGTACAATGTTTCAAATATATTTGGATAGGTACATGGATAAGAAAGCTTTAGAGGGTCATGGGCCAAATGCAATTGACATCTGCTCAGCATGAAAGAGTTGGTCAGCAAAGCCTGTTTGTGTGCTGTGTAACTCAATGATTCCATAATATTATTCTTTGAAACGTACAATGTCTTAAAATATTATCGCCTCTAATGTATTTTTGAAGTCATGATTATTTTATTAATAAATATTGGGCAGGACAGAAATGCTCTATTCAAAAATAATGCATTACAATATCTGAAAAACTGAATGAACATACATGACAATTCAACTGGGCATCTAAAGCCCCGACAAGCAGCAAGGTGAAGCCAACATTTTTTTGATGAGATCATTTGTTTTGATTACAATGATTTGTGGATAAATATTAGTAAGAACCCGGGGAGATTAACATTTCCTTTCTTCAAAATTGTTCCATGAGTTTCTAATGGCCATTAAGGGCAGATAAGTCTTTTGTTTGACATCACACCAAAAATACAGCTTCTCCAGCAGAAACAAAGTTCTGATCCCAGAACTGCTCACTGTCTGATGTCACATGTCCCTCATTCAGATAATCGTCTCCAATTTAATCTGGCGGAGGTCCAGACAGACGAAACCAACAACATATTCTGCCAGTAAATGAGCCGGTGCCATTGAGGCAGGTTCAGTATGATTATGCAGATGACCCAAATGATGTGATGTAGACAGAGGATGGAGACGATTATCTGAATGAGGGACATGTGACAGCAGATGTCTGGTTTTGCTGCTGATGACCAGATCCATAATCCAAGTCAGGTTTTCCACACCACTACCTGGTGGCATGTGGGCAGCCATGCTAGCTAGTTCAACTTATGATTCGGAGCCAACAGTGCTCATTTGGATGGTCTCTGTACGTATTCAAATTAAAGTACTTGTTAGGATATATATTGACTCTGTATCATTTGTACTTTGCACACCGCCTACCTACTCGCTGCCACCGCCGGGCTGGGCTGTGGGGGGGGGGGAGGGGGAGTCGGTGTTCGTCATGGTGGACACCACAAGTTTCGACGAGCTAGTGGAGAAGATCTCCGAGCAGTGAGGGTGAGTTACCGCAGTGGCGGTGGAGGAGACGGACGGTCGCAGCCATTCACCCGAGTAGATAGGAATGCATTGCCGCAGAGGGAGGGCTGGGGAGAGGGGTGAGTGAGGGAGAGAGACGGGACCAAAGATTCCACTGAACCCTCCCCCCGCGGCTGTCGCTTGTGGTGGGGGAGAGGGTAGACAAGTGTGAGGAGTGTAGACAAGTGTAATCCAGGCCACTAGGGGCGCCGCATGATGGCAGCCTATGCCTACAGTCTGTTTTTCTATCTTTTTTAATTTTTAGTTTGTTAAAAGTATGTTGTGGAGGATTTTTTTAGTATGTGGGAGAGGGGGTAGGGTAAGAGGGAAACCGTTTCCCAGTCACTTCCTGGCGAGGACGCGACTATTCTCCGAGTCGCATCCTCGCCCCCCTCTCGTGGCCTACCAACTGGATTGGCGTGGCCTTTCCTGCCGGAGACCGAAGACCGGACCAGAGCTACAGCGGCGGTGCAGCACTGGATTCATCGTGGAGCGGGCGATGCCTTACTTGGATCGCCGTTTGAAGCTCCGGAGTGTTTGGCCTGCTGCTTCAACATCGCGGAGCTGTGGTTTGCGGAGCTTCCAGCGCGAGCGGCGCTGACCAACATTGCGGAGTCCTGGGATCCTTTGCCGGGGATCGCCAGCGTTGAATCTCCGCCCAGCTTGGCCTGTGGTCTTCGGGAGCTGCGGACTCTGGTAAGAAGTGGCCTATTCGGAGGTCCAAGCCGCTGAGGATGTTCAGGCCCGCCCGTAGCAGCGACAGCGATGGACTCGGGCGGCCCTGACCACGGGTGAACAACAGAGGACAACAGAGGAGGAGGACTAAACTTTGCTGCCTCCCCTCACAGTGGGAAACTTTGATACCTCTGTGTGGGGTTGTTTGTGTTAAAGACTATCGTGTTCTGTGTTCTATATTTTATTTGTATGCCTGTATGGTGACCACAAATTTCACTGTACCAATTGGTACATGTGACACTACATGTCTCTTGTGAGGAGCTTGTGAGTGAGGCGGAAGAGGCCCTGGTGCAGGAAGGGGCGTCGCCACCCGGCCGTTGTGTTGACTGACAGGAGTGGAGACCAATCTGCGTGGCGCTGAACGACAGGAGAAGAGACCAATCTGCACATGCCCGGGTTTTTTAGATTTTTAAACCTTAATAATTTTGAAAATATACCATCGATTGGAACAAAACTCGTTGCACTTGCAGCAAAGGAGAATGGTGAGCAAGGTGGCAAAAAATCGTAGCACTATCGTGTACCCTTTTTGTGCAAATGGAAAAACCACACAAACTGGAAGACCACAAGATCAGAGTTTTAGTTATGTGCTAGACCAAGTGCCCCAACTCCCCCAATGCAAGAATCCACCTCCCACCCGTTCCCCCAACACAAGCCATTCCATCAACGCGATATTGCACCAATCACGCATAGCCCCCAACTGCGCAGGCGGGGTTCATTTCTCCTCATCCCCCAGCACTCTCTCCTCCTCCTCTTCACCCTCCCTCTTCAATCCCGAGAGAGGGAGGGGGGCAGAGAAGGGGTGGTTGAGAGGAAGGGGTGGTGGGGGTTTAGAGAGGCAGGGGGTAGAGGGAGGGAGGGCGGTCAGAGAGGGATGGGGTGTAGAGAGGGAGGGACAGGGAGGGCAGTGGAGATGGAGGGTAGAGGGAGGGGGAGGGGGTTAGAGAGGGAGAGAGCCAGAAAGGGAGGGAGGTAGGGAGAGAGGCAGAGAGGGAGGGGGGTAGAGAGAGAGAGGGGGAGGAGGGTAGAGGGAGAGGGAGGGGGGTAGAGTTGGGGGGAGCGACTGTAGAGAGGAGATGGGGGAGGAGGGGGTAGAGGGGTTGCCAGGATCTTTCCCCTCTCCACAACACTCCCCACCCCATCTCCGTCCTCCACCCCTCCCCATCTCCCTCCTCCACACCCCTCCCCCATCTCCCTCTACCACCCCACTCCCCACCCCTTCTTCCTCCTCCCCTCACTCCCATTCCCTGCCCCAGCACCTACCCAGGTCACAGAGCAGCGCCACGGTCTGGAACTTGGCCTGGTTCTCGTACTTGGCCCGGCCCTGGCTATAGACTCCAGCCGTTAGGCTGGGCTCCAGTCCAGGCCCCGGCTTCATCTCCAGGCTCGTCCTTGGTTCCAGCGGCGGCTTATTTCTTGGCCCTGGTCACGGCCCCATCCCAAGCCCTGGGCTCGGCCCTCACTCCAGCTCCAGCACCAGGCTCGGCTCCAACCCAGGCCCAGTCCCCGGACTCGGCCTGCAGCACCACACTTCCCACCCGGCCGTCGGGCCCCGGCAGCCGGCTCCACTCCTCGTTCACAGCGAGCGCTGGAGTGTCCCTCCCTCCCAGAGTGTCCCGTCCTGCCTCACGATTGCATTGTGACGTCACTCAGATTCTTTCGTCCAAACTGGGTGAGTTTGAAGAAATCTGACTTTTTAAAATTTGAAGGATTAATAACTTCGGAAATATAGCTGGAATGCAACGGGAAGATGTTTATTGCCCCCGCGGGAAAAATGTGAGTAGGATGTGTGAAAATGTGAAGGCCACAGCCTAACGTTGGGAAGAAGATAGGAATTAACCAGATTGACACACACACAGATACAAATAAGACGAAAACTTTCAGTTATATCGATATAGATTCCTCACTGTCCACTACACCAGCAATTTTGGTGTAATTGGCAAATTAATAACAAACAACAGTGGATCCAGCACCAATGCCTGCAGCACATTGCTCGTCACAAGCTGCCATTTGGTGTAACAACCCTAAATACCGCCATGTGACTCCATTGCCAAGTCAATTTTGAATTCAGTTGGTTAACTCACCCTGGATTCCATGTGATGTAACATACCGGACCAGCCTACCATGCGCAGCCTTGTCAAGGGCCTTGCTAAAGTCTAAGTAGACAATGACTATCACATTGCCTCATCAATCTTGATCACTTCTTCAAAAAACTCAAATCCAATTGCTGAGACACAACTTCCCAAGCGTAAAGCCATGCTGACTAATCAAAATCAGCCCTTGCCTTTTCAAATACTGGCAGATCCTGTTCCTTGGCTTCATCTGGTAACTTCCCCACCTCTGATGTTAGGCTCACCAGCTTGTAGTTCTCTAGCTTGACCTTGATGCCTTTCCTGAATAATGGCACGGAATAATCTTGAATCCTTTAGTGCCTCAGCCGTGACTAAATATGATGAAAATATCTCTGCCAGGGCCCCCGCAATGAGTTTACTATGAACTAGTACACATAGAAACATAGAAACATAGAAAATAGGTGCAGGAGTAGGCCATTCGGCCCTTCGAGCCTGCACCGCCATTCAATGTGATCATGGCTGATCATCCAACTCAGTATCCCGTACCTGCCTTCTCTCCATACCCCCTGATCCCTTTAGCCACAAGTGCCACATCTAACGCCCTCTTAAATATAGCCAATGAACTGGCCTCAACTACCTTCTGTGGCAGAGAATTCCAGAGACTCACGACTCTCTGTGTAAAGAATGTTTTCCTCATTTCGGTCCCAAAGGAATTCCCCCTTATCCTTAGACTGTGACCCCTTGTTCTGGACTCCCCCAACATCGGGAACAACACTTTATCAAGGCGTGGGGATTTATCCACATTAATCATATCTGTATATACTTTAAAAACTCTGTGTGTGTGTGTGTGTGTGTGTGTGTGTGTCCTCGAAAACCAGATGCAAAAACACGGAGATTTTTACATATTTTGGTAGGGATTTAATTTATGATTTCAGAAAACCACTCCTCTCTAAATTTGCTCAATTATTTCCCCAGATTTTGAATAAAATTGTTCTCAAAACTCACAAAAATAATCACCACTTGCCAGCTGCCAACGTCACTATGCTCACATGCCCACCAATCAAGGCCCTCCTGCCTCCTGCCCCCCCCCCCGCCGATGTGGATGAATGCAGCTGCTGTCAACGCGCATGCGCATGTTTCCACGAGGTAAGTTTCTCCACCCACCCATCCCCGTTCTTCAAAAGGCGCAGAAATTACAAGAATGTTCTGCAGCAAAGATCCTAGACCTGCACTCTGCTATAGGATCTTTGTTCTGCAGATCACGCACGCGCTGAACGAGGTTCTCCTCACGGTCGGCGCAGCTCGTGAAGCCCCGCCCCTCCCATCCCCTGCACGCTCATTCCAGCTGTGGGTTTCCAGAGAGTCAGATGCTCCTGTCTCCGCATTTCGCAGCGCATTCACTCGACCCGGCTCCCCTCCACCCCCTCCTCTTCTCACCTCCTCCCCTCTCCTCTCTCCCTCTCTCCCCTCTCCTCTCTACCCATCACAGGGGACGACCTCTCCGGGGAGGCCCGATCGTCTGTCCGCTTCCCGGCCCGGCTCTGTCATGCTGGTGGGTGCGTTTACCTTTGCGGAAGCCACTATCAGCTAGTCCCCCCCCCGCTGCTTTTCACCGTCCTCGGATCGCTGCCGCCCCGCCCCCCTCCTCTCTATCTCTCTCTCTCTCCCCCCCTCCCCCTCCTCCTCTCTCTCCCCCCTCCTATCTCTCCCGCTTTTCTTTCCCCCCTTTCCTCCTGCTCTTCCTCTTCCTCTCCCCCTTCTCTTCCCATCTCCCCTCTCTCCCCTCTCCCCAACCCGTCTCCCCCTACCCCCGTCTCACCCCCTCCCCCTCCCGTGTGTGTGTAGGGGGTCGTCAGTGTGCATGTGAAGCTGCAGGCCCCCCCCCCCGCAACCGTGCGTTGGGGGAACAAACCCAGCGGGTCTGCACTTGGTCTAGTATGCTACAAAACTGCTGATATTTACTCTTTTGTAATATGGAGGTTATAATACAGTGCTATTCATTTTCCTTAATTCCTTGGAGTCAAGTCAAGAGTGTCCCAGATAGGACAATGAAATTCTTGCTGCAGCACAACAGAGTATTGTAAGCATAAATACAGAACAGTTCAGTGTGTCTATATAGCATAGAACATATATATCCACATTAATAAACAGATGAAGCTGTTATAGCTCAGAGTTTGTTTGATGGCGAGTTTAATAGCCTGATGGCTGTGGGGAGGAAGCTGTTCCTGAACCTGGATGTACCAGATTTCAGTCTCCTGTGCCTTCTACCTGATGGCAGTGAAGAGATGAGTGTGTGGCCAGGATGGTGTGGGTTCTTGATGATGCTGGTAGCCTTTCTGAGGCAGCAACTGCGATAGATCTCTTCGCTGGTGGGGAGGTCAGAGCCAATGATGGACTGGGCAGTGGTCACAACTTTCTGCATTCTTTTCCGATCCTGGATGCTCAAATTGCCGAACCAAGACACGATGCAACCAGTCTGCATGCTCTCTACTGTGTACCTGTAGAAGTTCGAGAGAGTCCTCTTTGACATACCAACTCACTATATCTTCTCAGGAAGTAGAGGCGCTGATGTGCTTTCTTTATAATTGCATCAGTGTGCTGGGACTAGGAAAAATCTTCGGAAATATGCACGCCCAGGAATTTGAAGTTCTTGACCCTTTCCACCATTTGATATAAACGTGACTTCCCTTCCAAAGTCCACAATAGTTCCTTGGTTTTGCTGGTGTTGAGAGCCAGGTTATTGTGCTGACACCATTTGGCCAATTGGTCGATCTCACTTCTATACTCTGACTTGTCACCATCAGTGATTCGTCCCACAACTGGTGTCGTCGGTGAACTTGATGATGGAGTTCACATTATGTCCAGCTACACAGTCATCAGTATAGTCTTGTGCTACCCTTTCTCTAGTAGAGGAATTTACATATTATTTGACAAAACTTTCCTGGACACATTTAATAAATTCTGTCCCATCTAAGCCCTTTGCGCTAAGGCAGTCCAAGTCAATTTGAGGGAAGCTGAAATCGCCTGCTGTTGCAACCTTATTTTACAGCAATCTGCGATCTCCGTACATAATTGCTTTTATAATTCCTGCTGACTATTTGGGGGCCCATCATAAAATCCATCAAAGTAATCATTTTTTTAATTTTATTGTTCCACCCATATGTTCCACCATGCTGCGGAGGCCAAGTCAATGGATATTTTAAAGGGAGAGATAGATAAATTCTTGATTAGTGCGGGTGTCGGGTTATGGGGAGAAGGCAGGAGAATGGGGTTGGGAGGTGAAGATAGATCAGCCATGATTGAATGGCAGAGTAGACGATGGGCCGAATGGCCTAATTCTGCTCCTATCACTAATTAACTTGTATAGCCTCACTGGATGATCCCGCAAGAATATCTTCTCCAAGTACTGCAGTGATGTTCTTCCAAATAAAAAATGGTGCTCCTCCTCTCTTCTGGCTCTATCATGCTTGTAGCATTTGTACTCTGGAACATTGAGTTGCCAGTCCTGCCCCTTGTTCAACCATGTTTTCTTTATTGTTATAATATCCCAGTTCCATGTACCAATTCATGACCGGAGTTCATCAGCATTACCTGTCAGGCTTCTTCCATTAAAATAAATACAATTTAGTCTATCAGACCTTCCCCACTCTCTGACTTGCCCCTGTCTGCCCTGTCTACTAAACCTGCTTGCTTTAATATGTATAGGAAGGAACTGCAGATGTTGGTTTAAACCGAAGATAGGCACGAAAAGCTGGAGATACTCCAGCTTTTTGGGACTATCTTTGCTTTAAAATATATATCTGCCGTAACTTTCCTTCTACCACACTAGTACTTTGGGTCCCACCTGCCTGCCAGGCTAGTATGAACCCCTCCTGAGTAGCACTAGCAAACCTCCTCACCAGGATATTGGCTTCTCTCAAGTGCAATTGCCCTTATATACATCCCATCTGGACTGGAAGAGTAATCCATGTAACTGAAGTGCTCACTCCTACTTAGCTGCACATTTAAATATACAATATTTTTATTGCATGCCTCACTACTTGGGGCGTGGGGAGTAATCCTGTAATTACAATCTCAGAGGTCCTGCTTCTTAACTTACTCCTTACATTTTATTTGTAGGTCCTTATCTCTCTTCTTGTTTTTGTCATTGGTATCAATATGAACCACTCCTCATCGTCCTCTTTCAGAATGTTCTGTCCGCAGAAGCATCCTTAACCATGGCAACAGGGAGATAACACATCATCTTGGATATTTGTTTGCGCATGGCAACAGGGAGACAACGCATCATCCTGGATTCTTGCTTGCAGCCGTAGAAACCCCTTAAAGGTTCCTTATTACTATTGTCCCTGACAAAAGAGTTCCTTATCACTATTGCTCGCCCAGACTTTGCCCTACCTTGCTTTACAGCAGATCCAGTTATGGTGCCATTCATCTGGCTGCAGGGTCTGCTGCTATTTTCTCGAGTGGCTCACCCCACCACCAACTGATATTATTGTTTGAAAGGGGGATAGTTAAAGTAGACCCCTGTATTTCCTGCTTGCCTCTCTTAGCAGTCACTCATTTACCCGACTGAATCTTTGGTGTGACCACCTCCCCAAAACTACTATCCATTAAACTTTCTGCCTCCTGAGTGCTCCTCAGTGAGTCCAATTGGCACTCTAATGAATCCATGTAGTCTGAGAGGAACTTCAGTTGCATACACTTCCAGGAAAAGTAATTGTCAGGGATACCTACACTGATAGGAGGAGCATACCACTCCATTGACTGATATTACTGTTCCCTTTGAAAAATTGCTTACCTAGATATAAATAGATGAATCATATCTTTCCCTTACCTGAATGCTGCTGTCCCTCCTCTCTGAGCCCTGGTGTTCTACAAAGCTTCCACTGCACCACCCAGCAGCATTTCCACCTAAAAGCAGTTCTTCTCAAAATGATCACGTTGCTAGAGCCTGCCTTCCTTTTACTTGCTGCTTGGGTGGTCACGAGTGAAACTTAACAAATGCTTACCAGCAGCAGACATTTTACATCTTCCACGTTCTTCCTCCTCGCTGCTAGGGTAGTTGCAAATAAAACAAGGTAAATCAATGGTAGATTTTTACTTTTTTACCTGCCAGTTGTTCGGATGCAGGGAATATAGATGGGGGTGGGAGATTGCAACCTTCACATGGTCCGCCCTGTTTTTCGACTAATGCTATCAACCCAACGTGCAAAATCAAATAAGATCAAATAGAACAAGTTGTCCTACAACTTTAGGCTGTGCACACCATACGCAAGAAGAAGGGACTATAGATCACGAGATACTATTAATACAATACCTTGATTGAACACAGAGGGGTGTACTTGTTCTTGGAATAAAAATATACTGCATTTGAAAACCTACCTCGTGTAACTGGAATTGTTCCTGCTAGTTACTGTAATTATGCAATTTTGTTCACTGTTTTAAAAGTTACTGGGATATTTCCCAGCAGAGGACACAGATTGTAAGCTATCTAACAGTAAAAGTGGTGAAATGAGGTGAATTTGATCTGGAATGGGCTCCTTGAGAGACTGGTGGAAGTAGGTGCAGTTTTCTTAAGATGGCTGGGATAAATTCTAGAAAGGAAATAAATCTGCTTGGCAGACAGTTAACAGTGAAGAAATGGAACTAATGCGATTGCTCCTTCAAAGAGCTAACATAGGCACATTATGCGATAGCCTCCTCTGCGGAGAGATTGCATAATTCCAATAAAAATGTTAAATTGTGGAGATTGATTTTAAGAACATAAGAAACAGCAGGAGTAGACTATTTTTGGCTCTGTGCTTGCAACACCATTTAATAAAACCAGGGCTGATCTTTTTACTTCAGCACCACTTTCCTGCACTAATCCCATATCGCTTGATTAATTTAATAGCTAATAATTTATCAATTGTTGCCTTGTTGCTGTTGGTGTGGCATTTTGCTTTATGATGCAAATTGATTTCTAAAGGGATGAATTCCTTAAATATATATTTTTCAATTTAGTAATGATTATTTTGTTGGTATTTTCTTTACTGGCTTACTTTCCAATAGAGGTTGACCTTCTAACTTGACTTGTTAAATAAAGGTGTAATCATGGCTCATAAATAACTTTCCAGTGTCCATTTTAAACATTTTGTAAAATATTTTTAGAGCACAAATACAGTAAAAATCTAATTGGAATAGCAAGTTCAGCTTTTGTCAATCAATTGTTATATTCTACTGCAACACATAATTTGTACGTCTGTGTTTGCCACTGTGCCCAAATAGAGAATACAACTATTATAACTATAGTCAGGAAACTCACATTTAGTAAAGTAAAACATTTTGGCATTATAAATTAATATTCAGTACTCTGAAGCTCTATTACTTTGAAATACCTAGTTGTGTCTAAGTTCCTTGTAACCATTGGAACAGGAGGAGCCAGCAAGGGATATTGGTCTTGATTTAAGCAAAGCATACAAATCCTGGCTGCTGATGGGACTAAGTGTTTCTGTTTAAAAATCAGAGCAGCGACTAGGAAGGTAGTCTAGGTCTGTGGCAATTAAAGAGAAAATCTCTTGTCTCCTGGGTGAAGCCCTGGCTTCCGAGGCTGAATTTAAAATGGAAGGTTACCTAGCATGGGAGCCAAGATCTTGCATAAGAATCAAAGATTCCTCCAGTGCAGGTTCCATTGCTCATTAAAGCTATAGCACATTGTGACTGCTGCCAAGCTTTGTGTAAATTCTCCGGGTTCAAGTCTGTTTAAAGGTAAATTGTCAGAGTGGTTTCCCCAGTGGCTTGTTTCGGATGCTCTTTGTCACGTGGATTTTGTGTGTTTGAAGCATATGGCTGATCTAAAAATCAACTGATTGATGATTAATAGCTGTGCAGAATAAATTTTGCCTGAATATAAAAAAAAGAGGCAAATGTTTATGCTTGTATCAGTAAATACATTGGCCTTGCTTGTGCATGCATTTGCATTTGCTCAAACATGTAGAAGCATAGAGACCCATGTTCCTACATTTTCGAAATCTCATCTACATGAATACACACAATAATATACAAGCACAAATGCTGCAGCAAGCATCAGAATTCATTTGGGACACATTGTCCCAAAGTAAGGGAGGCGGTTTCTATTTTATTATGATCATATGTTAATTATTTGTTTGTTTGTCATGTGTACCAGATATGAATTGAAGCTGTGAATTTTTTACTTTCTACAGATTTACAGACACATTGCACTTAACAACAATAAATATACTATAAATGACTGGGTATTAAGTAAATTGGACCATAATGATGCAAAAATCAAATTAGTACATCCATTATCATGCAAAGTCCACAGTTCTGTAGGGTTGAGGTTGGATTGTGGTTCAGGTTGTGCAGGGTAGTTCAATAACCTGATAGTTGATGGGAAGAAATATCAAGGTTTAAGATTCTGAATCTTGAACCTGGGTGTCATGGTTCTCAGACTTCTGTATCTTCTTCCCAATGGTAGCAGCATTGGAAGCAGAAGCCTGGAAGCAGGGGCATGTGGATCTTAATTATATTAGCGCCTTCTTGAGGCAGAGCTGCTGTAAATCTCTTTGATGTGGTGAGGCCTGTACCTGTGATGGCCTGGGTTATGTCCACCACGTTCTGCAGCCTCCTTCATTCTTGAACATTTGAATTTCCGAACCAGGTTGTGGTGTAATCACATAGTATCCTTTCACCATACACTAATTCAGTTGAAAATTTGGTGACATGTCGAATCTCTTCAAACTTCTGAAGAAATAGAGGTATTAATTAGCTTCATTTAGAACCAAGGAACTGCAGTTGCTGATTTACGTACACGACATAGGGTTGTTACAAACCCTACCATCAACAGCGCTACAGATCTGCCACTGCCTGTGCATGCGATTCCGGAGGATTTGTGGGGGGGGAGGCGGGATTAAAATGCATTGGTTGTCAGAGAGGGATTTCCTCGGGCTGCTAGCTAATGAAGAAAAATCGTCTGGCTTCCATTCCCGGGTTAAAAAAAAAAAAATTTCTGGACGATTGCGTCGCTGGATTAAAGTTAAATGCGACTTCTAACGCCTTCAACATCACAGATCGCAATATCAGGACAAAACAAAAGGTATGTTGTTTATTTAACATATCTTGCTTTTTGGTGTGGCTTCATTTTAATCTTATGATGCGAAAAATGTTATTTAAGCATTTTACGAATCAGCCATGTCTTGCCTGCTGATATGGGCTTAATATTTATGGCAACAGCAACATTCCAATCTATCACGTTCCAGAAACATCCACTCTCAGGATAATCAAATTCATTATTTGCTTGCACAATCATATCATAAGACCATTACCCTCTGGCTTCTCCCATTCAGCCACTGTTGAATCCATCTTGCTATTCCTGCATTTATACCCAACAGATGAACCTTCTTAACCAACCTTCCATGAGGAACCTTGTCAAAGGCCTTACTAAAGTCCATATAGACAACATCCACTGCTTTTCCCTAGTAACCTCTTCAAAAAATTCAAGAAGATTAGTCAAACATGACCTTCCAGGCATAAATCCATGTTGACTGTTCCTAATTAGACCCTGTTTATCCAGATGCTTATATATATTATCTCTAAGTATCTTTTCCATTAATTTGCCCACCACTGAAGTCAAACTAACCGGTCTATAATTGCCAGGTTTACTCTTAGAACCCTTTTTAAACAATGGAACAACATGCGCAGTACGCCAATCCTCGGGGACTATTCCCGTTTCTAATGACATTTGAAATATTTCTGTCATAGCCCCGGCTATTTCTACACTAACTTCCCTCAATGTCCTAGGGAATATCCTGTCAGGACCTGGAGACTTTTTTATTTATCCACTTTTATATTTATCAAATGTGTCAGTACTTCTTTTACTTTGAAACTCATAGTATCCATAGCTACTCTACTAGTTTCCCTTACCTCACATAATTCAATATCCTTCTCCTTGGTGAATACCGAAGAAAAGAAATTGTTCAATATCTCCCCCATCTCTTTTGGCTCTGCAGATAGCTGTCCACTATGTCTCTCCAATGGACCAATTTTATCCCTTGTTATCCTTTTGCTATTAATATAGCTGTAGAAACCCTTTGGATTTACTTTCACCTTACTCGCCAAAGCAACCTCATATCTTCTTTTAGCTTTTCTAATTTCTTTCTTAAGATTCTTTTTACATTCCTTATACTCCTCAAGCACCTCATTTACTTCATGCTGCCTATAATTATTGTAGATCTCCTCTTTTTCCGAACAAGATGTCCAATTTCCCTTGAAAACCAGGGCTCTTTCCAATTTTTACTGGTTCCTTCCAACAGGAACATAAAGATTCTGTACTCTTAAAATTTCCCCTTTAAATGTCCTCCATTTCTCTTCTACATCTTTCCCATAAAACAAAATGTCCCAGTTCACTCCTTTTAAATCATCTCGCATCTTGTTAAAGTTAGCCTTTCTCCAATAAAAAATCTCAACCCTAGGCCCAGTTCTGTCCTTCTCCATAATTATATTGAAACTAATGGTATTGTGATCACTGGATACGAAGTGCTCCCCAACGCATACCTCCGCCACCTATCCCGTCTCATTTCCTAACAGGAGGTCCAGCACTGCCCCTCCTCTAGTAGGCACCTCTATGTATTGCTGCAAAGAACTGTCCTGCACACATTTTACAAACTCCAAACCATCCAGCCCATTTACAGAATGTGTTTCCCAGTCTATGTGTGGAAAGTTGAAATCTCCCACAATCACTACCTTGTGCTTACTACTAATATCTGCTATCTCTTTACATATTTGCTCTTCCAATTCTCGTTCCCCATTTGGCGGTCTATAATATACCCCTATAAGTGTTGCTACACCTTTCCCACTTCTAAGTTCCACCCAAATAGCCTCCCTAGATGAGCCCTCCAATCTATCCTGCCAAAGCACTGCTGTAATATCTTCCCTGACTAGCAATGCAACACCTCCACCTCTTGTCCCTCCAATTCTATCACACCTGAAGCAACAAAACCCTGAAATATTTAATTTCCAATCACAGCCCTCCTGCAACCATGTTTCACTGATCGCCACAACATCATACTTCCAGGTGTCTATCCAGACTCTAAGTTCATCCACCTTTCTTACAATGCTCCTAGCATTAAAATATGCACATTTAAGAAACCCCCCATCTCTTATTCTCTGTTTATTTCCTTTTCTTTCATTCTCCTCTTGTGTCGGAGTGCTTCCCTTTTCTGCTTCCTGCCTCCCATTCTGTCTACTAGCTTTTGCTATTTGCATCTATTGGATCTACAAGACATTCTTAATGGGAAAGTAGTGGGCAGAAAGGCATGTCATGCATGGTTTGAAGAGCAAAAACTTGTAGTTTCCAATGCCAAAATTGAAAAGTTGAGGAAAAACAGAGTTGCTTATTGGTTACAATCTGAGGAGTATGATGATGCTACTGATTATGATATGTTAATGTACCAGCTAGTAACTGATCTTCTCCATAAAGACTTGGTCTTTTGCTAGAAATTGTAATTTCTTTCACTGTCTTTTTTTAATGTTTATTTTATTAGAAGCAATTGTACAAGAATAAAGCAATTGGCATAACAATTATACAATTTTCGTACAGCTTCATTTTTAACATTTTACTAGACTAAGTGCAGACCCGTTGGGTCTGTTCCCCCAACGGGTGGTTGGGAGGGGGGGGTGGCATGCGGAGTCATACACATTAACCACCCCACATACACACTAACTACTCCCTCGCACACATGCTAACTAGCCCCCTTGTTAATATATTAATATTATTAATTTGCTCCTTTTACCCCATAATCGCCCTATCTACTGACACGTAGCCCCCAACTCGCAGGCACGTCTAGAGAGGGAGGAGGGGTAGAGAGTGAGGGGGGGGGGGGAGAGAGAGGGGGAGAGAGAGGGGGAGAGAGAGAGGGAGAGGGTGTGGGAGGGGGGGGAGGAGGGAGTGGGGGAACATGGAGGAGGGAGGGAGAGAGAGAGAGAGAGAGAGAGAGAGGGGGGTCGCAAGGTTTTTATCAAAGGACTTGCGAGAGGTGCGACTGGCAGCACGTTGGGTTTGCAGCGGGAGGGAGGGGGGAGAGGGAAGGAGGATGGGGAGAGTGAGGGGTGTATCAGTGTATAATGAATGTTTGTGACCCCTCTCTCCCTCCACACCCTAGTCTCCCATTGTGTCTCTTTACCCTTCCCCCTTCCCCTCTTCCACCTCTACCCCCTCCCCTCCCCAGCGTTGCATCAGTTCAATGCTGAGTCATTTAGACACTCATTAGGAGGCTGTGAACACAAATGGGGCATTTGGACGTGTAAACTCGTTGTGACTCTCTAAGCCCATTCAAGGGGCGTTTAGACTCTCAAACCCCATCCCAGCTAGAGATGGGACTCTAGACACATCCCTGAGTGATGTTAGAAACCTCCAAACCTGTTAGGAATATCTCAACGTTTCTTGACGGTTGGAAGCAGTCTAGTGATCTCTGCGTCTCTGAGCACTTCCCACGGGCGTCAGCCTCTCCCAGAGAGGTTCGGCCCGTCCCACCACAAATCAGCAGAAGTTTGCGCTCTCTAAACGTTAAGGGCCTGTCCCACCAGCATGCAACTCCATGCGATGAGCCCGACCTAACGTGGTCGCTTGAGCCGTCCGGCGTCGCGGGCCGGTCCCACTTTGATCGCCGGAGCTGTGTGGAATTGTGCGGAGTTCGTCCCGACATCGCGCGGGGCTCCGAAAAACTGACCGTGTTCAGGCTTGTCGGCTTGCTGTCGCCTCAACGCATTACACACCGCCTCGACGTCGTGCCTCCGTGAACCTATCTGTAGGTGCCTCCGTGACCCTCTCTGTGTGTGGCTCCGTGGCCCTCTCTGTGTGTGCCTCTGTGCCCCTCTCTATGTGTCCCTCTCTGTCCTGGCGAACGTACCTTTAAGACTTTGCTCCAAGTTGCGCCACTCACCCGACCTCCGCGCAGCCCCTGCTGCCGGTTTGGTCGCGCTTGCCGCATGCAGGCGCATGCTGGTGGGACGGGCCCTGTACGGGGATCACCCGACCTCCGCGCGGCCCCCGCTGCCGGTTTGGTCGCGCTCACCGCATGGAATCGCATGTTGGTGGGACAGGCCCTTTATCCGTCTAAATGCAAACCCAAGGCCTTGTGAACCTCTAAAATCAACCAACGGGCGTTGGTACCCTCTATGTGAACCAGCAGGGGATTTGACTCTCAACATGAATCCCATGGGCAGTTGGACCCTCTAACTGTGCCTCAGCTGGCGTCTTTATCCTCTAACCGGTGACCTCCCGATCTGCAGAGCATTTTGAGAACGGCGGGGGGGGGGGGGGGGTTTGAAGTGAGCGGGCGGACGTGGGAGTCCAGCTGTGGGCTTGTGACTCTCTGGAGCGCGCAGGGGATGGGAGGGGCGTGCAGGTGGGCGGGGCTTATGTGGAGTTGTGAGTTCAGCGGAACTTATGTGGAGAAATTCAGCGCGTGAGGAGTTGTTGCCCCTGGATTGGTCGGCTTGTGGGCATTGTGACATCAGCAGCTGGTAAGAGCAGTTTAGATCTTAACAATTGAGTTGTGTTTGAGTTTTGTGATCAATTTTACTCAAAATCTGGGGAAATAATTGACCAAGGAGTGGATGTGCAAATGTAAAAGTAAAATCGCTAGCGAAATGGTAAAAATGTTGGTGTTTTTGCGTCTGGTTTGCGCGGAGTAACAAATCAAATGCAAAATACTGTACATCCACACACACACATACAGTATACAGATAGATAAATAAATTGATGATTGAATCGGGGGGGAAAAAAATAAAAAGAAGAGTGAAGAGAAAGAAGAAAAATGCAAAAAACAGAGAAGGAAAGACACCTGAACTGCCGAAGAAGTGAGAGACAAAAAAGAAGACGGAGATATACCCACTATCCTTCCACACCCCACCCGGATCACGCATCCCAAGGTTTTAAATTTGTGTTCAACCATTCTATTGTTGGGGAAATTCAATGAAAGGAGACCATGTTTTGGAGAATTGGTCTGATTTATCAGCCAAAACAAGCCTTATTTTTTCTAAATGTAGTGTCTCGGTCATTTCTGTAATCAACATATTCACTATGGGAACTATCTTTTTCCAGAATTTGAATATGTTTTTTTGCGATTATTAAGGCGTAATCAAGGAAATGTCTTTTAAATATCGTTAATTTAGAACAGCGCTCTTGACATTCCTAAAATTATTAATTTTGCATCTGGCTACAATTGAATTTTAGAAATAATATCGAATATTCCCATCCAGAAATGTTGTATCTTTATACAGGATGCAAAGGAATGGTTTAAGGTAGCTTATTGGATGTGGCATTTATCACAGATAGGGGAGACAGTTGGAAAAATCTTGTTCAATTTGGTCTTTGAATAGTATAGCCTATGCAATATTTTGAATTGCATCAGGCAATGCCTGACATTTAAAGAATAGTAATGTATGTATAAATAGGCTTTCCTCCCGTATACCTTTTGAAATAGGTAAACCAAACTCGTCTTCCCATGCTCGCCTGTAAATCTCAGAAGGTGGGGTATCAATATTTAAGAGTGTATTATAAATGTAAGATATCAACTTACTTGTGTCAGCATGTCTGTTCAAACATTTACCTGTCTGTTATGGACACAGCATATAATACAATAATTTTAAAGTTATGATCTTGAGAATATCACTTTTTTGAATTTTCAAGGCAGTCTCGGTGTTTCCGTTGTAATTAGCTACAATTAGGTAACTAACTAATTATATGCTTTAATTTCAGGTCATCCAAGTAAGATTGTTTCATATTTGTTTCAGAATGCTTCAATCTATAATAACTGAAAATTTCATTCAGTTCTCTTAATTTTTAAGAAGGTTATCGGCTTTTGACTGTCCTCGATCACAGCTTTTGTGTTAAGTCAATGGAAAACCAATAGGGAACAAGATGCTAATTTCCGAGTATGAAAATGACCATAACTATTTTAATACTGAAGATATGAAAGTGATTTAAGTGTCATATTAAAGTTATTTTTATGCTTTATCTGATGGGGTAAATTACAGGCTTGATTTTTAAAATCTCAAAATGTTGGAACATTCTTACAAGACAGGACCAGTCACACAGTCCCATCCCCACCCCTGAGGCAGCTCCCTCTGCAACTCATTGGTTCACTCACCCCTTCACGTCCAAAAATCACCCAGGTACTTTCCTCTGCAATCACAGGAGATATAACCCCTGTCCCAGGCACGTGCCGTGAGTAATTACTCAGGGAAGGCACTCAATCCGCTTTAAAAAAAAAATTAAACCACGCATGCGCAGATTGTTCTCCCCGTTAAATAAATAAATAAATTAAAAAAAAAAAACAGTGACATTTCAATTTGCCCAAGGCTTCCTAGTCCTAGATCAATAGGGGGGACAGTTTCTTTCACAGCGTGTGGAGAGTCTGTGCCAGGGGTAAAGTTGTGGGGAGGGCACGAGTGTTGAGAAGGAGGGTGTCGGGGATACTGCCAGTGCTGGAAAGGACACAGAGAACATTTACGAGGAAGGTGCCAGGACTAGAGGGTCTGAGCGATATATATAGGTTGTAGGCTGGACATGTGAGGAGCAATGGTGAAAATCGCATGAAAGTACTTATCACAAAGTACTGGAATCTTCACTCACCGCTGCCGCAGCTCTCCGGGCACAAAGCCACGCACTGTAGCTGGGGATAGAAGCAGCTCGGGGAGCGGCCACCGGGACCCGACAGCTGAATTGGCCGCTACTTCAGCGCCTTCTGCCAGCCCACTCACCTTTGGCAGTGCTCTCCGTCTGAACACCTGTCACCTGCCGTTCGCCGACTTCGCTCATGTCAGCGGCTTCCTGCAAATCCTTAAATTCCCACAGCCGAGTAACCTCAATCGCGCTGTCGGAATTTAAGGACATGAGTGAGGCCAGCGAGCGTCAGGAGAGAGGTTTTTAGATGGAGATCTGCCAGAGGTAGGCGGGGACCGGCAGAAGGAGCTAAGGTGGCGGCCGGTTCCCACTGTCCGGCCCGGCGGCCGCTCAGCCACCCGAGCTTCTTCTCTCTCTTCCCCCCCCCCCCCCGGCCTCAGAGCGGTGTCATTCCACGCCCCCTTGCAAGGAGCGTCGCAAGTGGATGCCCCCGACCCCTCATTCATAACATTCGTGCCCTGCCCGCAACTTTACCCCGGGCCAGACTCCCCAAACGCTGTGAAAGGAGCTCTCCCCCCCACCCCCACACCCCGGGAAATACGGTATTAAAAAAAAAATCACAAAATGTACTTACCACATCATTGGTACAGGACAAACCATGGTTGAAAACCCCGCCAAGAAACTTGTGCTGCGCATGCACAGTAAACTGATGCGCATGCGCAGTATGATGCTGCGCATGCGCAGTGCTGCAAAGGCAGAATTTCTGCTGCCTTCAGCCCTGATTGAAAGTGACGGCTTCAGGTAGTGCTTCCCGTGTCGCAAGCGCTGCGGATGAAATCTTACTGGTCGTTCTGATCGGTCTCTTACATAGGCAAAATTCTCCCATTCCTTTGCTATTTATATTTAATAATTGCCATTTCATAATTTTAGTCAGGGTAGGCAGTGCCTACCTTGCCTACCCTAAACGACACGTGCCTGACCTGTCCCTATACCTCCTCCCTCACCTCCATCCAGGGACCCCAGCAGTCCTTCCAAGTGAGACAGACGATCACATGCACCTCATCTACTGCATCCGGTTTTCCTGATGTGGCCTCTTGTCCATCAGTGAGACCAAGCATGGATTCGCAACCGTTTCTCTGAACACGCATACGGTATGTCAAGGCCTACTGGATCTTCCAGTTGCTAACCATTTTAACTCCATTGCCAGAGTGAGGCCACACGCAAGCTGGAGGAACACCACCTCATATTCTGCTTGGGTGGCTTAAAACCTAGTGGTATGAACATTGAATTCTCCAATTTTGGGTAATTACAGCAATTTGGGACTTATTTTGGTTAGCTTTTTGATTGCATCAATATGTGGGGCCTGTACCAATCATCAGAGATGTTTATGCCCAGGAATTGGAAGCCATTAATTCGCTCCACCATTGTCCTACCAGTGAAGTCAGGTGCATGATCCCTTCCTGAAGTCAACAATCCGTTTATTGGTCTTGCTAATTATGTGAATAAGATAGTTGTTCTTGCACCACTCAACCACATCGTCGATCTTCTTCCTACGCTCAGATTTGCCATTATCTGTTATTCAACCAATAACAGTGGCATTGTTGGTAAATTTAAAGATGGCATTGGAACTGTACCTGGCTACACGTCATGGGAGTAGGGAGAGTAGAGCAGGTGACTGCACACGCAGACTTAAGAAGTTCCTATATTGATTGTCAATGAGGAAGAAGTATTGTGAATACACAAAAGAACAAGGGCTGGATTGAGGTCTGCTGATGAGGAAGTCAAGGATCCAGTTGCATAGGGAAAAGCAGAGACTTAGTTCCCTGAGTCTGATGATGAATATGGACGGTATGATTATGGTGAATGCCAAATGTAGTCGATGAACAAGAGCCTCCATAATGTTTTGGACAAAGATCCATCATTTATTTATTTGCCTCTGTACTGCACTATTGAGATTTGTAATAGAAAAAATCACATGTGGTTAAAGTGCACATTGTTAGATTTTATTAAAGGTCATTTTTATACATTTTGGTTTCACTATGTAGAAATTACAGCACTGTTAGTACATGGTCCTCCCATTTCAGGGCACCAGAATGTTTGGGACACATGGCTTCGCAGCCAATTGTAATTGCTCAAGAAAGAATTGCAAATGCTGGAAAAATCGAAGGTAGACACAACTGCTGGAGAAACTCAGCGGGCGAGGCAGCATCTATGGAGTGAAGGGATAGGTGATGTTTCAGGTCGAGACCCTTCTTCAGACTGAAGAAGAGTCTCGTCCCGAAACGTCACCTATTCCTTTGCTCCATAGACCCTGCCTCACCCGCTGAGTTTCTCCAGCATTTATGTCTACCTTTGTAGTTGCTCAGATGTGTTTAATTGCCTCCTTAATGCAGATATAAGAGAGCTCTCAGCACCTCGTCTTTCCTCCAGTCTTTCCATCACCTTTGGAAAGTTTTATTGTTGTTCAACATGAGGACCAAAGTTGTGCCAATGAAAGCCAAATAAGCCATTATGAGACTGAGAAACAGGAACAAAACTGTTAGAGACATCAGCCAAACCTCAGGCTTACCAAATTCAACTGTTTGGAACATCATTGAGAAAAAAGAGAGCACTGGTGAGCTTACTAATCGCAAAGGGACTGCCAGGCCAAGGAAGACCTTCACAGCTGATGATAGGAAAATTCTCTCTATAATAAAGAAAAACTCCCAAACACCTGTCCGACAGATCAGAAATACTGCCCAAGATCCAAAGCATACCACCGCATCTGTGAAACATGGTGGTGGGGGTGTTATGGCCTGGGCATGTATGGCTACTGACTCACTTATCTTCATTAATGATACAACTGCTGATGGTAGTAGCAAATGAATTTGAAGTGTATAGACACATCCTATTTGCTCAAGTTCAAACAAATGCCTGAACACTCATTGGCCGGTGGTTCATTCTACAGTAAGACAGTGATCCCAGACATACTGATAAATTTGTTTTTCAAAGGTAAAAATGGTCAATTCTTGAGTGGCCATTCAATCACCAAATCTGAACCCAATTAAGCATGCCTTTTATATTCTGAAGAAAAAACTGAAGGGGACTAGCCCCCAAACCAAGCATAAGCTAAAGATGGCTGCAAAACAGGCCTGGCAGAGCATCACCAGAGAAAACATCGAGTAACTGGTGATGTCCATGAATCACAGACTTCAAGCAGTCATTGCATGCAAAGGATATGCAACAAAATACTAAACATGACTACTTTCATTTACATGACATTGCTGTGTCGTAAACGTTATGGTGCCCTGAGATGGGGGACTATGTATAAACACTGTTGTAATTTCTACATGGTGAAACCAAAATGTATAAAAATGCCCTTTAAAATCTGACAATGTGCACTTTAACCACATGTGATTTTCTTCTATTACAAATCTCAAATTGTGGAGCAGAGAGGCAAATAAATAAATGATGGGTCTTTGTCCCAAACATTATGGCGAGCACTGTATGTTCCTGTTATCGATCTGGTCCATTGTGGAGTGGAGTGGCAGCCAGATCACATCAGCTGTTAATCTGTTGTGGTGAATTGAAGCGTGTCTTGATCATTTCTAAGCAAGGAGTTGTATGCGTCATAAACAAGCTCTCGAAACACTTAATCATTGTACTTGTGTTTGTTGTTTAATGTTTGTGTTTGTGTGTTTGTTCACTAGATGCTGCATTGTAATTAGGCCCAATATTATTACGCAATCTTTATTTGATTTTTATAAATTCTGTTTTAATACAATCCAGTCAAAATTGAGATGAATAGGTAAGCTGCCTGTTTTAGAAACATAGAAATTAGGTGCAGGACTAGGCCATTTGGCACTTCGAGCCTGCACCGCCATTCAATATGATCATGGCTGATCATCCAACTCAGTATCCCGTACCTGCCTTCTCTCCATACCCTCTGATCCCCACAAGGGCCACGTCTAACTCCCTCTTAAATATAGCCAATGAACTGGCCTCAACTACCCTCTGTGGCAGAGTGTTCCAGAGACCCACCACTCTGTGTGAAAAAAGTCCTTCTCAGCTCGGTCCTAAAGGATTTCCCCCTTATCCTTAAGCTTTGACCCCTTGTCCTGGACCTCCCCAACACCGGGAACAATCTTCCTGCATCTAGCCTGTCCAACCCCTTAAGAATTTTGTAAGTTTCTATAAGATCCCCTCTTAATCTCCTAAATTCTAGAGAGTATAAACATAGTCTATCCAGTCTTTCTTCATAAGACAGTCCTGACATCCCAGGAATCAGTCTGGTAAACCTTCTCTGCACTCCATCTATGGCAATAATGTCCTTCCTCAGATTTGGAGACCAGAACTGTATGCAATACTCCAGGTGTGGTCTCATCAAGACCCTATACAACTGAAGTAGAACCTCCCTGCTCCTATACTCAAATACTTTTGCTATGAAAGCTAACATACCATTCGCTTTCGTCACTGCCTGCTGCACCTGCATGCCTACTTTCAATGACTAGTGTACCATGACACCCAGGTTGAGCTGCATCTCCCCTTTTCCTAATCGGCCACCATTTAGATAATAGTCTGCTTTCCTATTTTTGCCACCAAAGTGGATAACCTCACATTTATCCACATTATACTACATCTGCCAAACATTTGCCCACTCACCCAGCCTATCCAAGTCACCTTGCAGTCTCCTAGCATCCTCCTCACAGCTAACACTGCCCCCCAGCTTAGTCATCCGCAAACTTGGGGATATTGCCTTCAATTCCCTCATCCAGATCATTAATGTATATTGTAAATAGCTGGGGTCGCAGCACTGAGCTTTGCGGTACCCCACTAGTCACTGCCTGCCACTGTGAAAAGGACCCGTTTACTCTTACTCTTTGCTTCCTGTTTGCCAGCCAGTTCTCTATCCACATCAATACTGAACCCCCAATGCCGTATGCTTTAAGTTTGTATACTAATCTCTTATGTGGGACCTTGTCGAAAGCCTTCTGGAAGTCCAGTTACACTACATCCACTGGTTCTCCCCTATCCACGCTACTAGTTACATCCTCAAAAAATTCCACAAGATTCGTCAGACATGATTTACCTTTCGTAAATCCATGCTGACTTTGTCCAATGATTTCACCGCTTTCCAAATGTGCTGCTATCCCATCTTTAATAACTAGCGGTTTCCCCACTACCGATGTTAGATTAACTGGTCTGTAATTCCCCGTTTTCTCTCTCCCTCCCTTCTTAAAAAGAGGGGTTACGTTTGCTATCCGCCAATCCTCAGGAACTACTCCAGAATCTAAAGAGTTTTGAAAGATTATCACTAATGCATCCACTATTTCCGGAGCTACTTCCTTAAGTACTCTGGGATGCAGCCTATCTGGCCCTGGGGATTTATCGGCCTTTAATCCATTCAATTTACCCAACACTACTTCCCGACTAACCTGGATTTCACTCAATTCCTCCTTTGACCCACGGTCCCCTGCTATTTCCGGCAGATTATTTATGTCTTCCTTAGTGAAGACGGAACCAAAGTAGTTATTCAATTGGTCCGCCATATCCTTTTTCCCCCATGATCAACTCATCTGTTTCTGACTGCAAGGGACCTACATTTGTTTTAACTAATCTCTCTTCACATATCTATAAAAACTTTTGCAGTCAGTTGTTATGTTCCCTGCCAGTTTTCTTTCATAATCTATTTTTCCTTTCCTAATCAAGCCCTTTGTCCTCCTCTGCTGGTCTTTGAATTTCTCCCAGTCCTCTGGTATGCTCCTTTTTCTGATTACTTTGTACGCATCCTCCTTTGCTTTGATACTATCCCTGATTTCCCTTGTTATCCACAGATGCACTACCTTCCCTGATTTATTCTTTTGCCAAACTGGGATGAACAATTTTTGTAGTTTATCCATGCAGTCTTTAAATGTCTTCTATTGCGTATCTACCGTCAACCCTTTTAGAATTGATTGCCAGTCAATCTTGGCCAATTGACGACTCATACCCTCAAAGTTACCTTTCTTTTAGTTCAGAACCATTGTTTCTGAATTAACAATGCCACTCTCCATCCTAATGAAGAACTCGACCATATTATGGTCACTCTTGCCCAAGGGGGCACACACAACAAGACTGCTAACTAACCCTTCCTCATTACTCAATACCCAGTCTAAAATAGCCTGGTCTCTCGTTGGTTCCTCTACATGTTGATTTAGATAACTATCCCGTATACATTCCAAAAAATCCTCTTCCTCAGCGCCCCTGCCAATTTGATTCACCCAATCTATATGTAGATTGAAGTCACCCATTATAACTGTTTTGCCTTTGTCGCACGCATTTCTAATTTCCTGTTTGATACCATCCCCAACTTCACTACTACTGTTAGGTGGCCTGTACACAACACCCACCAGAGTTTTCTGCCCCTTAGTGTTTCGCAGCTCTACCCATACCGATTCCACATGTTCCAAGCTAATGTCCTTCCTTTCCATTGCGTTAATCTCCTCTCTAACCAGCAACGCTGCCCCACCTCCTTTTCCTTTCTCTCTATCCCTCCTGAATATTGAATATCCCTGGATGTTCAGCTCCCAGCCTTGGTCACCCTGGAGCCATGTCTCCGTGATCCCAACTATATCATAATCATTAATAGCTATCTGCACGTTCAACTCATCCACCTTATTACGAATACTTCTTGCATTGAGACACAAAGCCTTCAGGCTTGTTTTTACAATGCTCTTACCGCTTATACAATTATGTTGAGAAGTTGCCCTTTTTGGTTTTTGCCCTGGTTTTGTCTGCCTGCCACTTTTACTTTTCACCTTGCTCCCTATTGCTTCTACCCTCGTTTTGCACCCACCTGCCTCTCTGCTCTTGTACCCATCCCCCTGCCACATTAGTTTAAATCCTCCCCGAGAGCACTAGCAAACAGCACTTCAACTCCCCCTCCCACTCCGTATCCGACCTCTCGGTCCTGGGCCTCCTCCACGGCCAGAGTGATCAACACCGCAAGTTGGAGGAACAGCACCTCATATTCCGCTTGGGGAGTCTGCATCCTCTGGGCTTAAACATTGAATTTTCTCAATTCTGTTAACCCAGACTGCCTCCCCCCCACCTCTCCCTCAGCCCTGTGGCCCTGACATTCCTTCTCCATCTCTCCCCCCCCCCCGCCCAGTCGCACTAGCTTCTCATTTTCACACCACAAACAGCTTACAATGGCCTGCTTCCTTTATCACCAATACTTTTTTGCATATCTTTCACTCATTGTTCCTTATCTCTCCACATCACTGTTTATATCTCTCGTTTCCCTGATCCCTGACCAGTCTGAAGAAGGGTCTCGACCCGAAACGTCGCCTATCTCCTTCGCTCCTTAGATGCTGCTGCACCCGCTGAGTTTCTCCAGCTTTTTGTGTAACCCTCGATTCTCCAGCATCTGCAGTTCCTTCTTTAACACTCCCCCAAGGACATTGTTCCATTCCAGCCCAGGTGCAGACCGTCCTGTTTGTACTGGTCCCGCCTCCCCCAGAAATGGTTCCAGTGCCCTAAAAATTTGAATCCCTCCCCCTTGCACCATTTTTCAAGCCACGTATTAATCTGCAAGGGTTACACAAAAAGCTGGAGAAACTCAGCGGGTGCAGCAGCATCTAAGGAGCGAAGGAGATAGGCGACGTTTCGGGTCGAGACCCTTCTTCAGACCCTTATTAATCTGCAATATCCTCCTATTTCTACTCTGACTGGCCCGTGGTACTGGTAATAATCTAGAGATTATTACCTTTGAGGTCCTACTTTTAAGTTTATCTCCTAGCTCCCTAAATTCACCTTGTAGGACCTCATCCCTTTTTTTTACCTATATCGTTGGTGCCAATATGCACCACGACAACTGGCTGTTCACCCTCCTCCTCCAGAATGTTCTGCAGCCGTTCAGTGACATCCCTAACCCTTGCACCAGGGAGGCAACATACCATCCTGGAGTCTCGTTTGGTTTGACAACCCATTGAGGACTGATTTCCTGTGATATATTTTTTACAGACTGATGCACTGTTTTAGCTGGATGTTGATTTGCCCCAACCACCCCACTTAAGTTTGATTAGTTGTTTCATACTGGTGTGTTGTCAGCAAACTGCCAAATCAATCCCATTGATACGGGTTGTGGAAATTGTTAATGAGCTGCAATACTTCGTATTTAAACTTTGCTATTCAGTACACATCCTGAATTCTATTTAAAACTGGCTGCTTTGTTTAAACCAACAAAATGGCATTGGGTTCCTTCATTGTCATAAAATACTCTTTATGTAGAAAGAGTTCTACTAGGTGGCACCAGTAAAACAAGTTAACTTATGCTGCCAGAAGTGTGAAATTAATCAAACAGGAACCTGTCAGGTGACATTTAGGTCATGTTAACATTTTTCTGTGCTTAGATATGGGTGACAGAACGGCAGATTAAAAGATTTGAGGTGATTTGTACACTTTTAGGACAGCTGTTTCTTGCATCTGATTGAAAGGCAGAAAATGCAACTGTTAGAAGATCAAAACTTTTTAAAAATTTTGTTCAACAGCCTTTTAACGATTTTCCTTCTTTATATTCCTCTCTCCCCCTCACCTTGGTTTATGTAAAAACATTTGAACAGGTACATGGACAGAAAAGGTTTAGAGGCATATGGGCCAAACATGGGCTGAAGGAACTAATGCAGATGGAGCAGCTTGGTTGGCATGGGCAAGTTGGGCTGAATGGCCTGTTCCTGTGCGCTATGACTATGAAATAGCCTGCATTTACATCCATAGGGAAAAAAAATGTCTCTACTAAATTCTTCTGCTCAACATTAAGCATTTGGGATAATACTGAGAACCTCAACTCCATTCAGGAGCATGCAGAAATCCAGGGTAAAATATGGAAAGAGACTACCAATGCACAACCCACCCATCCCATCAAGTACTTCCTACCTCATCTGTGACAGAATTTGTAGATCCCACTGACCTTATCAGGCACCTCTGAAGTCACAGAAGCAAGTTATCCGTAATCCTGAGAGACTTAAGAAGAAGATGCTGCTCCTAAGTTAAACGTAGAGTCAGAGCCTGACAGTCCTGAGCAAACCCATTTTTAGGTTGTTGGTAAAAATAAAACAATATTCTAAAAGAGGAGAGAAATTGTCCTCCTGTTACTGCAGGTGTATTTGCATTACAGTAGAGCTGTTGAAATGGCAACACTCTTGTATAAATTATTAATTCTACCTCATTCTAACTACAGTAGGGACTCACTTTTTCAGTCCGGCCATCTGCTGTTGGAACCATGACCATTATTTATGCTGAGCTAGAATCAAAATTGCTAATAAGCCATTAAATAATTGTTGCACATTCTGTGTAGAAGTGAAGTCTTTATACACTCAATCAACCTCCACTAGGTCCAGAAGAATCCAGTAGCATATCTGAAAACTGAAAATGGGGCAGTGGCATCATGAAACCATCTGTTTCCTTCACTCTCAGGAACCATAATATGAAAGGCCCTACTGATATACGTATTCATGAAATACAGGTGCACAGTAAAAGCTGTGAAAGTTTTCTTTCCCTCTTCTGTTGAAGGAGGGCCAAACCTTTACAGATGCATTTTCTACTGATTTATATTTAAGTTTTATTTTCCTCTCAGTACAAGGAGTATTTAATTATTGCACACTTCTGTTGTAACAGTGTCCATTTTCTGCCTCCTCATTGCTTATGTCTTTAGAATAAAATGCAACTGAACCTTCCTACTTAACAATAACTTCACCATATGCACTTCAAAGAATCAAGAAGGTTGGAAATTAAGGACGTGCAATAAATGCTGGCTTTGCCATTGATGTAGATATCCCACAAATGAATTTAAAGAAACGTGTCCCATCCTCCAGTTGTTCAGCAACCACTTTTTCTATGTTTTGTTCTTGGCATTTTTATCAGCCTTCCCCAAGATTAGGATGATTGTTCGTAGATAGCAGAAATCAGTTATGTCTAATATCTTGTGTATCTTCAGGTCCCTTTCTGGTTCAGATGCAGCTTCCATTTGAGCAGAAGATCAAAGAGCAAATACACTATTCTGCAACTTGGCCCATATTTGCCTGCTCTTTCATTAGCTTTTCTTCTCTATCTGCCCAACGGCTTCAGATTTGCACCAATTTATATGTGCTTTAGTTCTAGCTCTGCATCTTTTTCCCAAATGGTTAGTTGGCGATCTTAATTTCATTTGTGCAGCGATTTTCACTGGCTTGTCTCTATTCTTTTGATTCATCTGCACTTTCCCCTGTGCATGTCTACATTAGTTTTCCCATTCTGGCCCACGCTTGTTGGGCCGACTAAGAACTGCATTCTGCGCCTTTCCTTTCTTGCATGTTCAAACTAATTCCCTCCGCCTAGAGTCCATTCATATCCACTACTTATTAAAGAGGACCAACCTTTTGAAGGAGGTTGTTTGGAAATTTAAGACATTGTCTTGAGTGACATTTAGGATGATTTCCTAATACAGCATACAGGTCATTGATTCTGCTTATGCATTTTTGATTTGTCATTTGGGTTGTTAAATAATTTTTATATTGTTTGTTGATATCTTTCCTACTCACTCAATTCTGATACTCTGTTGCATCAATGTCAAAATTGAACTAATCAAGTACATATCTGATAAATATGCCATATAAAATTAAGCATGAATCATATTTGCTGTGGGTGCTGCATAGGTTTGCAGTATCCAATCTGAATGTAATGGCTGTTACTGTTGTCTGGTATTTGGAAGGGACAGCAAAAGCTTCTGCATGTTAGAAGCATTGGTATTATTCTCACTCCAGTAATTCAATCAGTGTCCCAAGATTGCAGGGGATATTGTTCAACCAGAAGGGCAAGCATGCCACAAACAAACTGCTTGAGGTGGCAGTGCCAATCTTTCTCTTAAACCCAGCATCTCTGCTAAATAACTCCAAAGCACCAAGTCACCTTGAGGCAAACAATGCATTTAATAGAAAGAACACCTTAACAAAACAATTCACAAAAGATTTACTGATACTGATAAATGACAGTTGTGCCGAATAAATAATATTTGCAGTCTACAAATATTAAGATAGCTTTGTTCTTTGCAAAATTTTAAGCCTACCGATTGCTAATAGCTGGGTTGGCATGTTTTATTAAAATTAACAATCAACTTATTTTGTTTTGGTGTTTCTGTATGTTGTGCAATGGTATTTTATATTACATACTTTGTATTATAGCTTTTCATACAGCGGTGGAAAAGTGTTCTTGCTTTTTATCTTGCAAGAAAAAAATTAAGTCAAGAGAGTTTATTATCATGTGTCCCTGACAGGACAATGAAATTCTTGCTTTGCCTCAGCACAACAGAACATAGTAGTCATGACTAATTAATTATAGATGCCTGGGTATCCTTGGAGTGGGCATTCCATTTGCACGAAGCTTGGAGGATTTCAATATTACAGTTTTTAAGACTTAACTCTGTTATAGTTAGTGCATATTACTGTGATAATTACTATTTAGTAACATGATGTCTGCATTAAAATTGATTTGAAATAACTTGAGGAAGTTTCACTTCATGTTGATCAAAAATATGAAAGCATAGAACAGTATAGCATGAGGAACTGGTCTGTGCCGTACATGATGTCAAGTTAAACTAATTCCCTCTGCCTGCAAGTGATTCATACCCTTCATTTCTTACATATCCATGTGCCTATCTAAAAGCATCTTAAACTCCACTATCATATCTGCATTCACTGTCACCCCAGGCACCAACTAGTTTCTGTCTATTCTATCAATACCTCTCATACTTTTGTACACTGCTATCTGATCTCCTCTTAGCCTCCACTCCAGAGAAAACAATCCAAATTTGTCCTGCATCTCCTTTTAGCTAATACCACCATTGATGGGATCTATAGGAGGCAGAGATGCAGATGGAAATACAAATGCTTAAGAATGAAGGAGTCTGCAGAAAGTGGTGGACATTACCCATTCGATCACATGTACTGACTTCCCCACAATTAAAGAGTTCTACAGAAAGCATTAGAAACATAGAAAATAGGTACAGGAGTAGGCCATTCGGCCCTTCGAGCCAGCACTGCCACTAAATATGATCATGGCTGATCTTCCAAAAGCTTTCTCTCCATTCTCCTTGATTTAATTAGCTCTATGAACAATATCTAACTCTCTCCGGAAAATATCCAGTGAATTGGCTTCCACTGCCTTCTGTGGCAAAGAATTCCACAGATTCACAAATCTGGGTAAAAAAGTTTTTTCTCCTTTCAGTCCTAAATGGCCTACCCCTTTTTCTTAAACTGCGACCCCTGGTTCTGGACTCCCCCAACATTTTTCCTACATCTACCCTGTCCAGTCCTTTTAGAATTTTATATGTTTCTATAAGATCCCCCCTCATCCTTCTAAACTCCAGCCTAGTCTTTTCAATCTTTCCTCATATGACAGTTCCGCCATCCCAGGGATCAATCTCGTGAACTTACGCTGCACTGCCTCAATCACAAGGATGTCCTTCCTCAAATTAGGAGACCAAAACTGTACACAATAGATGGACTGACATATGATGAAAGAATGGATTGATCGTGCTTATATTCACTATAATATAGGTTAGAAACATAGAAAATAGGTGCAGTAGGAGGCCATTCATTGTGATCATGGCTGATCGTCCGCTATCAATAACCCGTGCCTGCCTTCTCCCCATATCCCTTGACTCCACTAGCCCCTAGAGCTCTATCCAACTCTCTTTTAAATCCATCCAGTGATTTGGCCTCCACTGCCCTCTGTGGCAGGGAATTCCATAAATTCACAACTCTCTGGGTAAAAAAGTTTTTTCTCACCAGAATTAACCTGGTGAACCCACGCTACACTCCCTCAATAGCACGAATGTCCTTCCTCACATTACGAGACCAAAACTGCACTCGATACTCCAGGTGTGGTCTCACCAGGGCCTTATACAACTGCATCAGGGACTCCTTGATCGTGTACTCAAATGCTCGCGCTATGAAATCCACCATGCCATTTGCTTTGTCACTGCGTGCTGGACCTGCATGCTTACTTTAAGTGACATGTTCAAGGACACCCAGGTCTCATTGCACCTCCCCTTTTGCTAATCTTATACCATTCAGATAATAATCTGCCTTGTTCTTGCCATCAAACCTCACATTTAACCACATTATACTGCATCTGCCATGCCCACTCGCCCAACCTATCCAAGTCACCCTGCAGCCTCATAGCATCCTCCTCGCTGCTCACACTGCCACTCAGCTTTGTGTCATCCCCAAACCTGGAGATGTTACATTTAATTCCTTTGTTTAATTACTTCACAGTGCATCACTCCATTAATACCACCCCACAGTGTCATTATGTCAGTACTACCCCAGATTATGTCCCTCCATCAGTACTACTTCACAGTGTGTCTCTCCATCAGAACTACCTCACAGATTATAGAAACATAGAAAACATAGAAAATAGATGCAGGAGTAGGCCATTCGGCCCTTCGAGCCTGCACCCCCATTCAATATAATCATGGCTGATCATCCAACTCAGTATCCCATACCTGCCTTCTCTCTATACCCCCTGATCCCTTTAGCCACAAGGGCCCCATTTAACTCCCTCTTAAATATAGCCAATGAACATGCCTCAACTACCTTCTGTGGCAGAGAATTCCAGAGATTCACCATTCTCTGTGTGAAAAATGTTTTTCTCATCTCGGTCCTAAAACATTTCCCCCTTATCCTTAAACTGTGACCTCTTGACCTGGACTTTCCCAACATCGGGAACAATCTTCCTGCATCTAGCCTGTCCAACCCCATAAACATTTTGTAAGTTTCTATAAGATCCCCCCTCAATCTTCCAAATTCTAGCGATTATCACTCCATTAGTACAATCACAGAGTATCACATCAGCAGTACTACCCCTCAGTGTATCACTCCATCAGCATTACCCCACAATGTGTCACTCCATCAGTACTACCCCACGGTGTTTCACTCCATCAGTACTACTCCACAGTCTGTGTCTCCATCAGTACTGCCCTACCGTGCGTAACTCCATCAGTTCTACCCCACTGTTTGTCATTCCATTGCCTCAAGAAGGTAGCTAATATCTTCAATGACCCACTCCACCATGGCCTTGCTCCCATTTTGCTACTATCACCATGAAAAAGGAAAACTGACTGGCGGATTCAAAAACAACTGCATCCCAGCACCCATCAGACTGTTGGACAGTACACAACATTAACCTCATCAACTATGATCTTTTATGAATTGTGACTGTGGGATTAATGTAGATTGGTGTAAGAATCAGCATGGATGTAGTTCCTTGAAGGGTATATTTTTGAGCTGTGCAGTTGTGGTTGAAATGCTTTGGGAAAGTCAATTTACTATGGTACCCAACCCGAAATATGCTGTATGTAGGAAAAAACTGCATATGCTGGTTTAAATCAAAGGCAGACATAAAATGCTGGAGTAACAGCAGGACAGGCAGCATCTCTGGAGAGAAGGAATGGGTGACGTTTCGGGTCGAGACCTATCATAACCCAAAACGTCACCCATTCCTTCTCTTCAGAAATGCTGCCTGTCTCGCTGAGTTACTCCAGCATTTTGTGCCTAACTTAATATGCTCTTATACTTACTGTTTTTATCTGGCTAGCCCGGTTGAATTTCTGGTAATCCTCAAGTTGTTGTTGGTGTGGGCCCAGGCAATGTGGTACAGTTGAATGCCAAGGGTAGATGGTTAGACTCACTCTTGCTGGAGATGGTCATTGCCTGACATTTTTCTCTTGGCACATATTAGATCATGCCTGTTATTGCTAGTTGCCTGGTTGTTGCTTCAAGTCTAGTTATGGCTTCAAGCTTCATTTGCTGAAGAATTGTGAATGGAATTTAACATGCACAATCATCAGTGATCATCAGCACCTTTGCCTTTATGTTGCAACTAGATGAAGTGGGACCCGTTGGGTCCCAGTCACACGGAAGACCTGGTCTTCCAACGCAACCCATTCCCCAACGCAATATTCCACTACTCACCCGTTCCCCCAATGCAACCCGTTCCCACAACGCAATATTCCATCACTCACCCATAGGGAGGGAAGTGGGGTGTGTAGCGAGGAGTGTGCGTGAACAGGGAGGTGTAGGAGGGGGGAGAGGGTGGTGTGGGGGGAGTGGGTAGTGCGAGGGGGAGGGTGTGGGGGGAAGGGGCGGGGTGTGGGAGGGGTTGTGCGGGTGGTGAGGTGTGTATTGGGGGGGAGTGGGCGGGTAGGGGGCATGTGTGTGTAGGGGGGTTGTGACAGGGGGGCTTAAGGGGTGGAGGGGTGTGTGAGGGGGGGGGTTGTGTGGGGGGAGAGCGGTGTGTGTGGGCTAGGGGGGAGTGAGCTCGGGGAAAAGACGGGAAGACCCATGGGGTGAGGGGGGCATCATGGGGGAAGAGGCTGGAGCTGCGGAGCGTTGCGTTCACAGTGCATTTAGGACTCAGCAGGCGCTGGACGCTGTCCTCCGCCGAGATCAGAATCTGTGCTTTCCATTTAGCGACATGGGCAACATCTCCGACTTCACGCCGGGCCGCTTCGGGTCCCTGCGAAAATTGTGTCCGTTTGGAGACCTCCGCTGGCCACCGTCAGCTCCAGTAAAGACGTGATGGCGGAGGATGGGGCAGACCGCCCCGGGGAGTAACAGGAGAAGCGACCAATCTGCGCTGCGCTGATTGACGGGAGAGGAGATCTATCTGCGCGTGCACGTTTTTTACGATTTTTAAAGCTCGCTAACTTTTACAACATACTACCGATTGGAATGAAACTTGGTGCACTCGTAGCACAGGAGAACAGTGAGTGGGCTGACGAAAAAATTGTTGCGCTACCGCGTACCGTATTTGTGCAAATAAAGACCGCGCAAACCGGAAGAGCACAAGATCAAAGTTTTAGATAGATGGATAAGGGGGAAAAGGGTGATTAGAGAGAGTGGGACCTCTAAGGAATCAAAGCGGTCACCTCTGTGTGGAGCCTCAGGACATGGGAAAGGTACTAAATTAGTATTTCTCCTCTATTTACCAAGGAGAAAGACAGTAGGACGGAGGGAATTGGAGCAGTCACTGGAAGCATTGAGAGCAGTCAGGGTTACCGTCGAAGAAGTACCGAAGGTACTGTCATGTTTGAAGGTAGATAAATCTCCAAGGCATGATCAGATATACCAGAGGACATTGCGGGAACCTAGAGAGGAAATTGTGGGAGCCCTGGTTGAAAATTATGAGTCGTCCTTAAATACAGGAGAGTTGCCAGAAGACTGGAGAGAGGCAAATGTTGTGCCTCTTTTCAGGAAGAGCTGCAGAGAAAATGCCAGGAACTATAGGCCGGTGAGCTTAACATCTGTTGTTGGTAAGTTACTGGAGAGTATTCTGAGGGATAGGTTATACAGGCATTTGGATGGGCAAGGGCTGATTAGGGATAGTCAGCATGGTTTTGTACGTGGGGGGTTGTGTCTCACAAATCTGATTTTTCTGAAGACGTGACCAAAAAGGTTGATGAGGGCAGAGCTGTAGATGTGTACATGGATTTTAGTAAGTCATTTGACAAGGTTCCGCATGGTAGGCTGCTCTGGAAGGTTAGATCGCATGGGATCCAAGGAGAGATAATAGAATGTATAGAAAATAGGCTCAATGGAAGGAAGCAGATTATGATGGTAGAAGGTTGCTTCTCAGACTGGAGGCCTGTGACTAGTGGTGTGTCTCAGGGTTCGGTGCTGGGCCCGTTACTTTTATCAACTACATCAATGATTTAGATGAGAACATACAGGGCAAGATTAGCAAGTTTGTTGATTATACAAAAGTTAGTGGTTTTGCAGGTAGTGAAGATGATTGTGAAAGATTGCAGCCAGATGGGCAGAAGAATGGTTGATGGAAAATACCATTTTGGGACGTCGAACAAGGGCAGGACCTACACAGTAAATGGTAGGCTTCTGCGTAGTGTGTAGAGCAGAGGGATCTATGAGTACAGGTGGATGGTTCCTTGAAGGTCGAGTCGCAGGTTGATAAGGTGGTCAAAAAGGCTTTTGGCACTTTGGCCTTCATCAGTCGAAGAGTATTGAGTATAGAAGTTGGGAGGTCATGTTGCAGCTGTATAAGACGTTGGTGAGACTGTATTTAGTATATTGTGTTCAGTTCTGGGTAGAAAATATATTGTCAAGCTTGAAAAGGTTCAGAAAAGATTTGCGAGGATGTTGCCAGGACTAGATGGTGTGAGCTATAGGGAGAGGTTGAGTAGGCCGAGTCTACAATTTTCACATTGTTTGGCCACTATTGTAACTATACTGGAATGGCTTGGAGAGTATGTCATCATTAATGGACCTGTGTTGTGTTGTTCGCCTGCATTCTTTTTCTGCACAAGTATGGAGAAAGTTCCTGAGTGAGCAGTACAAAACACGGCGGCATGTATGAAACTACTGTAACATGCTTCAAAGGCTTTTGGTGCAGGGAGGAAGGAAGAAAGGAAGGTTGGTTGGTTGACATTGTTGGAGCTGCAGCCTGAGATTTCAAAAGGCACCTGGTTGCTTGATTGACTCATCAAAATTACTATTTTCTATGGACACCTCTTCAAAACAGATATGTGAAATGAATACAAGGTGTTCAGTAAAAGGTTAAATGCAAGACCAGAGTAGTGATCTCTGGATTACTCCTAATGAGGGTAGAAATAACTTACATGCTTGTGAGGGTAGGAGCAAGAAGAAAGGACAGATGAATGTATGGCTGAGGAGTTGTTGCAGGCGGCAGGGATTCAGAATTTTGGATAATTGGGATCTCTTCTGGGACAGAAGTGAACTGTAGGTGAACTAATATCTTGACAGGAAGATTTGCTATTGCTAGTCGGGTGGGTTTAAACTAGATTGGTAGGGGAAGCCGGATCCAATGCAAGAATGAGACAGGTGAGAGGCTGGAAGTCAGTATGGAAGGTGATGGAAGAAAGTTCAGTGGACAGGATAGGGAGGAGTATAGCAGTGAGCAAGAAAGGACTATTGGATTAAATTGTATTTATTTTAATACAAGAGGCCTGATGGGTAAAGCAGAGGAACTCTGGGTATGGATATGTACGTGTAAATGGGATGTTGTAACCATTATGGAAACTTAGCCAAGAGTGGGACAGGACTGGCTACTTAATGTTGCGGGGTACAAGTGCTACAGGCAATATAAAAGTGGGGGGTAAAAGAGGAGAAGGTGTTGCTTTATTGATTAAGGAGAATGTCATGACAGTAGTCCAAGGTGATATTATTGATGGTTCATCCAGTGAAGCTATATGGATGGAACTGAAAATGTTTAAAAAGGATGTACTTCAAATAGTCAACAAGGATTAGAACAAATATACCAGGAGATTGCAGGCAGCTACAAGACTAATAGGGTTGTCATAGGGGATTTTAACTTTCCCAATACTGACTGGGAATTCCATAGTTAATTTGTCAAATGTGTTCAGGAAAGTTTTCTCAAGTAATATGTAGAGGGCCCTATAAGTGAGAGAGCTAAGCTTGATCTACTCTTAGGAAATTGGGAAGCGCGAGTGACTGAATTGTCTGGGCGAGTCTTTTGAGACCATCGATCACAGTTCTATTAACTTTAAAATAGTTACAGATAAAGACGGTGGGCCCATTAATTAAAATTCTGAATTGGGCAAGGCCAACTTTGATGGCATTAGACAAGAACCTGCTAAAGTTGATTGGAGTAAGTCATTTGTGGGTAAAAGAACATTCGGAAAATGGGATGCTTTTAAAAATGTGATGACAAGAGAATGTTTCTTGCACAGAAGCCTTCGGGTCCACTCCACCAGGCTCAGGAAAGGCTTCTTATAGCTTTCCTACAGCTATTTCAAGTTCTTGAACTGACTTGCATACCGCCAATAATAGTGCCTTGGCAACAGAATACAACAGTTTTTTAATTGTGTTTTGCACTAATGTCCTATGTTTTGCACAATCTTTTTTTTTCAGTCTTGCAGAATTTATGTGCAATTTATGTATAATTTATCATTTTGTATGTGCCTGTGATGCTGCTGTTAAAAATATTTTAATTATATCTATATCTCTTCGTACTTGTGTATATGACAACAAATTGACTTAACGCTCTTTTATTGTCATTGCATTCTGTTGAACTGCTTATGGTTTTGATTTGGCTTTGGTCAGAATTCCACTTAACCACTGATTAGAAACAAAATATTTTATGAAATTGAGTTATCAGTTTTCTGATCATTCCTTTGATTTTTCTTTTAGCTGTAGCTGAGGTGAAATTGCGAGAGGATCAGTATACTCTGGACCATATGCGTGTCTTTGGCATGTACAATTATTTGCACTGTGATAGGTGGTATCAAGACAGTGTCTATTATGTCGATCAACATGAGAGAGTAATGCACCTGGCTGTCACTTTGGTAAGTCATTTTGTGTTTGCTTTTAATGTCTTGGAAGAATATTGTAAGGTTACGATGAGAAATCAACCTTGAAGGGCCCAGTCAGATCAAATACTATTTTTTGTCGCATGTAGACTAGATAGAATTTAATTTGATTGAAATTGAATTGTTGCAGTTAATTTATGTTAAAGCAGTAATTTTCCTTCTTTTGGGTCCATTTTATTTTTTTTGTTCATGAAATGTCAAACTATGCGAATTGCGATATTTTGGGAAGGCACTTTGGTTGGCATGGACATATTGAGCTGAAGGGTCTGTTATTTGTGCTATAGAACCCAATTATCCTGAGGTCTTTACCATTTGTTTAAGGGAAAACAGTAACACTCATTTTTTTAAATCAAACTATCACATGATAGTGAATCATATGCAGCTTCTCAGATACCTTAACTAATCAAATGGTGGCTAGATATTTTCACATTTTCATTCCTTGCTGTTGTTAAAGTTCGTTTCACCTTCACAGACAACAAGACAAATCAAGTCAGTAAAGCAAAGACTTCTTTCACGCAGTTCCACGTATGATAGATCACATTCTCAGAGCACCTCATGGCCCCACTCAAAGAACAGCATACAAGCATTGTAATTATACCATTATCTTATCCGTACATTCCAGTATGAACTCCAATCATGTCCATATATGGTAAAACTAAAGCACTACAGCTTCTTCCGATATTAGCAAAGCTATGGTTATATCAGGCTTATCCAATAAGGAATTATTCCTTCCCTACAGTTTTGCGCTGTTTCTACAGTTTTGTGAAGTTTAGCTTATTTTAACATGGAGAAGTAAATATCAGTACTTATGCATACCACAAGCAAGATATCCATTTTGTAAACTCAACAGCAGGGCATCCATTTTGTAACCCACTTGACTTTTACTTACATTAACTCTTTCACCGTACTAATGTGAGCAAATGTGCCATCTTAAACCTACAAGACAACTGGATCATCATTGGAGAACTTTAATTTAGAAATCTGAACTCTCCTCTGACTGATCTCGCCTCTCTCTCTCTCTTCTCCCCTCTCCCTTGTTCTTCAATTCTCCTTATGTCCTTTCATACCCCGGAGATCATTCTGGTGGACCTTCATTGCACTCACTATTTTTTCAGATGAGGACTACACATAATATTCCAAGTCTCACCAAGGCTTTGAATAAATAACAAGACACCTTTGCTTCTATAATAAAATAGAAAATGCTGACAAGCTTCAAGTCAGCCAGCATTTGCAGAAAGAGAAACAGAGATAAAACGATTTGTTTTTTTGATTTCTAACATTGGCAATTTTTAAAAATGTTCTTCTTTATTACTATATAGCAGTACCACCTTAACTATTTGCTGCACGTGCAGGTCTGCTCTCAGGACTAGTATATAAGGATACCTGCGTCCCTTTTTACATTTTCACATTTCAATCTAATCTAGAGAACATTTTGTATATACTCCCTGAGATTGCCCCCCCCCCCCCGTTGTACTGCTAATTTGTTAATATGTATACGTAGATTAAAGATGCTAATGATAATTTTATTAATTATCATTGGTTAAATGTGCCTCTAATTTCATGATTTATTCTGATATTTAATAACATTTTTTCTGCCATTTTCCTGTCAGAAAATTTATCAGATCATAAATGCTTTCTATATTCAAGTGACTGGCATGTTAAGCTTGACGAATGTCCAAACATTCATTATTTATTACAACATAAGTGCTATTGCACCCACTTTATAACAGCACAAATTGTGGGAATTTTTTATTTTTTAACTAGTTGCTTATTTGAGCCCATGTGCTACTTTAAAATCTAATGTGGAACTTTAATGTGTACTTGTGTGCTTGCAATGGATAATTGCCGAATTGAAATAATTTTCATCATCGGAGGTTTCACAATTTCAGTGGAGGCACTTTGATGAGCAAGATTGTTTCTCTGCCACATCTCTGAGCTCTTTCAAGCTACATCCAATGTGTCCTGGTGGTATTAATCCCTTGCTTAGCGTTTTCCAGAAGAAAAAAAAAATTGTTGGTGCATTGTTTATGGGAGTTTTGACTACTTTGGTTTCTACATTATTATACTCACTTAGAAGTATGTATGAACGTGGGGATCAATACTGTCAACATTTATGCCAGGTATAATCTTGGCATAAATTACAAATTTTTGGCACATTGAAGGCAACATTTCATTATCTATAATCTCTAGGGTCTGCCAATGAAGTAAACCAACTCCCCCCTCCTCTCCCCCAATCCATTCATCTACATTGCACGCTGCCTCGGGGTAAAAACCAACAAAAAACAAGACCACTCTAGCCTTGATTAATCTCTCTTTTCCTATCTGTTGTCAGGCAGAAGGCACAGAAGCGTGAAACCATATACCACTAGATTCAAGGGCAGCTTCTTCCCCGCTGTTCTCAGACTCTTGAATCGTCCTCTCATGTTCTCGGGATGCATTCCCAATCTTCCAATCTACCTTATTGCGACCTCTGCACTATTTTTAATCTGCGCTTTCTCTGCAGCTGTCACGCAATTTAGTTTGGCATGAAGAACAAAGATTTTCACTATGTTTTAGTACACACCAGAATAAGTGGGACCCATTGGGTCCCTGTCTCACGGGAGGCCAGGACACCCAACGCAACGCATTCCCCAACGCAATATTCCACCACTCACACGTTCCCTAAACGCAACCCATGCCCCCAACGCAACATTCCACCACTCACCCACAGCCCTCAACGGCGCAGGCGCAGCTCATTTCCCCACATCCCCAGCACTCCCTCCCCCTCCTCTTAACCCTCCCTCATCTTTCCCCGCTCGGCCGCTGCTGGGCTCCGATGCAGGTTGTGACTTCACTGTCACTGACCCTGGACTCGTCCTTGGTTCCACCGGCGGCTTCTTTCTCGGTCCCAGTCACGGCCCCATCCCAAGCCCCGGGCTCGGCCCTCACTCCAGCTCCAGGCTCGGCTCCAGCCCAGGCCTAGTCGGCGGGCTCGGCCCATGGCAGCAGCCTCCCCACCAGGCACTGGGCTGCCTCAGAGCACCAGGCGGCCAGCAACCACCGCCATTCCTCTTTCACCATGAATGCTGGCGTGCCCCTCCCTCCCAGATTGTCCCGTTCTGCCTTGCGAGTGCATTGTAACATCACTCCGGCATCGGGCGCTGGACTGCGAGTGCTGGAGTGCCCCTCCCGTCCCGTAATGCCCTGAGAGTGCTTTGTGACATCAGTCTGATTTTTTTTCCCCAAAATGGGTGAGTTTGGGCTATTTTTTAAATTTCAAGGATCAAAAGGCTCAAAAATATAGGTGGAAATGCGACAGGAAAGTGTTTATCGCCTCCAGGGGAAAAATGTGAGTAGGATGTGTGAAAATGGGAAGGCTGTGGCCCAGCCTTTGGAAGAAAATAGGAATTAACCAGATTGTGCCCAGATGGATGGATGGATGGATGGATAGAAATAATAAATCAATACAAATTGTAATACTAGGAAGATGGGGAAAAAAAATCCAGGTTGTGCTGAATGCCTTTCCCCAATGTTTCCTGGGAATCTTTGACATGGGCGTGCTCAAAGTAAAGCAGGCACATCCCAGAGATACATCTCACTGCCATCGTCAACAAGGCTATGTTGAGGATGGTAATGCAAACCGTGAGTCTCTGATGGGTAAAAGAAAACTTCACAAACAACTCGTCCTCTCAGACACCTCCACACGATAGTGACCTTTGAGCCCATAATTCCTCTCCTCGTAATTCCTCTCCTTTAACACCCATTGAGGAGACCCTTTACTTTGAGGAGACTAAACTTTGTTTTATTTATCAAGTGCTTGAATTGCACTGATTTCAGAACTTTCAAGGGTATTGAGTGAAAATTAAAGGTTTTCCTGAGGAGGGCAGAAATAAAATCTCAGAATTTTAGGGCATTTAAGCTTTGCAGTATTTGACTCATGAATGTTTGCGTCTCAATTGAACATCCCATCACTTCTGCTGGTGGCATATGGCAGGGTTGAATATTGAATAGTCTATGGCCTTCCGTAGGAATGCAGGGGCATCTCTATGCAGGGGTGGAAAACACGGGGGGGGGGGGGGGCAGAGGGGACACGTCCCCCCCCATGTTTTTAGAGGTGAGGGACATCTCCCCCCAAGACCTGTGCCTCATCCGCAGCCAGGAGCGATCCCGGCTGGGCCTCCGGCGCTGTCCCGTCCCAACCCGAGTGCCCCCCCATTGGTGGCCAGAGAGGTCGGGAGTCAGGCGCGAGCCCACAGCCAGCGCAGTATCTTTGTTTAGCACTGGATTGAGCCTCCGAGGCCTCGCGCATGTGTGTGTGTGCATGCGCATGCGCATGCGGCCGCCAAAATATTGTGTCCCCTCCATGTTTTCATAGCAAGTTCCGCTCTTGTCTCTATGTGGCCTGATTAACATTGTTTTCTCAGCCAGTGCCATCAGCAAAATGCTCACAGTGGGCAGTGGTCATCTGGTTGCTGCACAGCAGATTACTTCAATGTTTACCCAGTGAAATTACCCAACAGACATTTTGGCAAGGCAAGGGTACAACAACTGCAGAAAGTGTCAATATCAAAACATCATATATTTATGAGAATGTATAAACACGGGCAAAAGGCATTAGAGCTGAGTAATGCACCAAATGTTACTGGGGAAATTATTAGTCCAGTGCAGTTTGAAGGGCTTGAATATATTGAGATGTTAAATACAATTGCAGTTTTCGTTGTATCATGTCTTAAAATGAAGAATAAAATATCAAAAACTGGAGTCAAATGACAGGAATAATAGGCAAACACAATTAGCTTACATTAAACATTTTTTTCAGTGCTTATTTACAAATCCCTATGAGGGATTATTCTTAGCCATCATGTAAACTACTCTACTTCATTAACCCTCTCTGATTTCTATTTACATCTTATTCTATTCTTTTGTTCATCCACAGGTTTAATCAATGCATCGTAATGGCCACTTTCCGTGGCAACATCATTTGCTTTGGAATTTCACAGCTAATGTTGTATCTTTAAGATCTCACTCATTAACCACCTCTTAACACGCTTGGTCATATGTCCTGGTGCTTCTTTGGATGGTGCTCCCCCTCTTCCACTCTTCATCTGAACTCCCATCCCTGCCAATTCTATTAACTCTTTATTAACAGAAACATCAAAACCTGACATTAAATCACTGTCCTTTACATGGGTTTCACCCCACTCCCTGCAGACTCCTTTGGTTGCCAATTGTCAGGTGAGCCAATGGACAATGTATGCTACTTCTCCACAAACAGCAACATGTGATTGTAAGCTAGGAAGAGGGGATTTGGATGGCTGTGGTTATGCATGGAACTGTCATTGGCTACTGGAAGCGACCTGACCTCAGCCAAATCAATGAGAACATCCCTGCAGCGACTTACTAGTACCTCCCCTCACTGCGTGACCAAGACCAGAGCTTGAATAAGCTTCCCTCCCCCATCGTTAAATATTAATTCAAGGCTGTCATCTTGCACGATAAATAGAGACATGGACCACAGACTTGACTTCCCAAACTGTGGTTTGGGAACCAGCTTGAAAAACTATTAAACATGATTGTTCTACACGCAGTGTCCACCCAGTAATGGAAAGGATGATGTTGCCCGCTCTGGGGACCACTCCTCTCTGCCAGGTGGTAGGTAGGTTGCCAAGGGGAGGAAATGGAATATCAAATTGCCCAGTAGATCCTTCTGAGACAGGCTGCTGAGGGGGGTTTTCAGATAGGTATTTAATGAGTAATTTTAATAGGTAGTTTGGTTGCGATCGCTCCACGCTCCCAAGACACTGTGACATCTAAGTTCACAGGGCTTCCAGAGGCTGCAGCTATTGTCTTGGGATTGTGCAGCTTGCTCCTCCATTGTCCAGTCCCAGACCGCTGTAAAGTTGTGGCAAAAGGCAGTTTCTTCACCCCCACCCTGCCCCAGAGATGCGGATCTCATGCTTGCTGATGAGAGGTGTGAATCATACTGAATACAGTAAAGCATACAGTTGCACACAATCTGGGAGGATGCCTTATGTATAGGTGTCTCTGCATTGGTAAATAGAGAATTGGTACAGGTACAACACAGTTGGGGCAGTTGTTCTGCTATCACTGTCACGGAGTGTGAGTGCTGTGCTGCTGTCCGAATGTCACCATTGTGGTTGTCCAACCTTCCCATACACTACTGACCATGTACCTTTATTGATGGCAGGTTATCTGGTTGTCACCACTAGTCCTGCCTTTAGCACCACTGATAGTTGGTGTAATCTGTTGCGGACTATTTTAATGCTGTTGCAATCTTGATCACTGCAAATAATAACTGATTTCTCAGTTTTCTTTGGCGTGTTACTGACATTTTACCTGGTCTTGTTTTGGAATCAACATTTAAGGATGAAAACATTTTTGATGCAATAGCTAGATCCTTGAACTATTTGAATTAAGAAAATGTGCATCAGATTTGCTGAAAAGACGTAAGCAGCTTTTGTATCTGAAAGTATGCATTACAATACTTTTATATTGCCACCCCTTGCTTTTTTGGCATGCTTGTTGATACAATTATGTCTCATCAAATATCGGCTTTGACAAATCACATATGCTTTAGCATATGCAGAGCACTGGTGCATGACATTACTTGCTGTTACTTTAAAATGGGATTTGCTGCCTTGAATCCCTTGAGTGACTGTTGACAGATAATAGCTGTTAATTTTGAGCATAGATATTAGGATGATGTTTTGCTACGGAATGAGCCATGTGCTGGGAGTTGTGTTGAATTGCCCTTGACAATAAAATAATGTCATCGATTAACAAAGTAACATGAGAAAAGGGAATCCAGTAGAGGGTCTCAGAGTTTTTGTGCAAAGAATATTAGACTGCATGAAGGTACTCACCTCAATTATATCATTTCACACAGACCATTTTGTGCAATTAATGGAATTCCTATTCCTTAGGGTGCACCAGAACAGAACATTGCATTGAAAGCAGTGAACAGTGCAATGGTGAATAGTGACTTACAACAATTCTCCAAATATATAGGTGTGTAGCAAGTGCATTGCTTAACGCAATGGAAAGGAAGGACATTAGCTTGGAGCATGTGGAATCGGTATGGGTAGAGCTGCGAAACACTAAGGGGCAGAAAACGCTAGTGGGAGTTGTGTACAGGCCACCTAACAGTAGTAGTGAAGTTGGGGATGGTATCAAACAGGAAATTAGAAATGCGTGCGACAAAGGCAAAACAGTTATAATGGGTGACTTCAATCTACATATAGATTGGGTGAATCAAATTGGCAGGGGCGCTGAGGAAGAGGATTTTTTGGAAAGTATGCGGGATAGTTATCTAAATCAACATGTAGAGGAACCAACGAGAGAGCAGGCTATTTTAGACTGGGTATTGAGTAATGAGGAAGGGTTAGTTAGCAGTCTTATTATGCGTGGCCCCTTGGGCAAGAGTGACCATAATATGGTCGAGTTCTTCATTAGGATGGAGAGTGACATTGTTAATTCAGAAACAATGGTTCTGAACTTAAGGAAAGGTAACTTTTAGGGTATGAAACGTGAATTAGCCAAGATTGACTGGCAATCAATTCTAAAAGGGTTGACGGTGGATACGCAATGGAAGACATTTAAAGACTGCATGGATGAACTACAAAAATTGTTCATCCCAGTTTGGCAAAAGAATAGATCAGGGAAGGTAGTGCATCCGTGGATAACAAGGGAAATCAGGGATAGTATCAAAGCAAAGGATGATGCGTACAAAGTAGCCAGAAAAAGCAGCATACCAGAGGACTGGGAGAAATTCAGAGACCAGCAGAGGAGGACAAAGGGCTTGATTAGGAAAGGAAAAATAGATTATGAAAGAAAACTGGCAGGGAACATAAAAACTGACTGCAAAGGTTTTTATAGATATGTGAAGAGAAAGAGAAAAAACCTTCCAGGTTAGTCGGGAAGTGGTGTTGGGTAAATTGAATGGATTAAAGGCCAATAAATCCCCAGGGCCAGATAGGCTGCATCCCAGAGTACTTAAGGAAGGAGCTTCGGAAATAGTGGATGCATTAGTGATAATCTTTCAAAACTCTTTAGATTCTGGAGTAGTTCCTGAGGATTGGCGGGTAGCAAACGCAACCCCTCTTTTTAAGAAGGGGGGAGAGAGAAAACGGGGTATTACAGACCAGTTAGTCTAACATCGATAGTGGGGAAACTGCTAGAGTCAGTTATTAAAGATGGGATAGCAGCACATTTGGAAAGTGGTGAAATCATTGGACAAAGTCAGCATGGATTTACGAAAGGTAAATCATGTCTGACGAATCTTGTGGAATTTTTCGAGGATGTAACTAGTAGCGTGGATAGGGGAGAACCAGTGGATGTGGTGTATCTGGACTTCCAGAAGGCTTTCAACAAGGTCCCACATAAGAGATTAGTATATAAACTTAAAGCATACGGCATTGGGGGTTCAGTATTAATGTGGATAGAGAACTGGCTGGCAAACAGGAAGCAAAGAGTAGGAGTAAACGAGTTGTTTTCACAATGGCAGGCAGTAACTAGTGGGGTACCGCAAGGCTCAGTGCTGGGACCCCAGCTATTTACAATATACATTAATGATCTGGATGAGGGAATTGAAGGCAATATCTCCAAGTTTGCGGATGACACTAAGCTGGCGGGCAGTGTTAACTGTGAGGAAGATGCTAGGAGACTGCAAGGTGACTTGGATAGGCTGGGTGAGTGGGCAAATGTTTGGCTGATGCAGTATAATGTGGACAAATGTGAGGTTATCCACTTTGGTGGCAAAAATAGGAAAGCAGACTATTATCTAAATGGTGGCCGATTAGGAAAAGGGGAGATGCAGCGTGACCTGGGTGTCATGGTACACCAGTCATTGAAAGTAGGCATGCAGGTGCAGCAGGCAGTGAAGAAAGCGAATGGTGTGTTAGCTTTCATAGCAAAAGGATTTGAGTATAGGAGCAGGGAGGTTTTACTTCAGTTGTATAGGGTCTTGGTGAGACCACACCTGGAGTATTGCGTGCAGTTCTGGTCTCCAAATCTGAGGAAGGACATTGTTGCCATAGAGGGAGTGCAGAGAAGGTTCACCAGACTGATTCCTGGGATGTCAGGACTGTCTTATGAACAAAGACTGCATAGACTCGGTTTATACTCTCTAGAATTTAGGAGATTGAGAGGGGATCTTATAGAAACTTACAAAATTCTTAAGGGGTTGGACAGGCTAGATGCAGGAAGATTGATCCCGATGTTGGGGAGGTCCAAGACAAGGGGCCACAGCTTAAGGATAAGGGGGAAATCCTTTAGGACCGAGATGAGAAGGACTTTTTTCACACAGAGAGTGGTGGGTCTCTGGAACTCTCTGTCACAGAGGGTAGTTGAGGCCAGTTCATTGGCTGTATTTAAGAGGGAGTTGGATGTGGCCCTAGTGGCTAAGGGGATCAGAGGGTATGGAGAGAAGGCAGGTACAGGATACTGAGTTGGATGATCAGCCATGATCATATTGAATGGCGGTGCAGGCTCGAAGGGCTGAATGGCCTACTCCTGCACCTAATTTCTATGTTTCTATGTTTCTAATCAAGAGATGAAAAGTGACAATTTCTCAATCCTGATGTTTTATTGCCGATGTAACTGTAGAATCTAATTCCTTTAGAAGTTAATGAATACTAATGGTTTAATCTATCTCTTTCATTTCCCTTTCATAATCCTATTTGGTTCCCCTAATCTATATTCTGATTTTTGTGGAAAATTAAAATCTGATTACTGTTGAAACTTTAAGATGCTTGTTTTAGATTTTACATGTCTCAGTGGAGTAGGTCACACTAATTGAAGGGTCTTTTTATTTCATGTTTCATGTATTTCGTGTTTTTATGACTGTTGGCAGATCAATTTCCCTCCTGGGATAAATACAGTTCTATCGTATCTTATGGTATAGTTCCTGCTCAGAGATGCCATAGGTATTCTGTAGAGGTCCCAGGATGCTGCCAGATTTAGTGCAAGCTTACATTTTTTAGCCTGTTAGAAGCAGTGGCCAGCTCTCGGCCAGGTGACCCTTTTCCTCTGTCAGCAAATTACAGCCAATGTAAATAGACAAGAGGGCTTCCACCTCTGTTCTGGCTGCGTAGACTGATTCATTAGAGAAATAACTCCGTGCTCAGTGTTTATTTCCATCCTATAAATTACACCAAGCTGGCAAACGCAGCCAACACAACAATTTTGTTTATTTTAAAGCTTCCACAAGGTTGCTGTCAATATTCTTTCATTAATTCCTTTGCTCACCTCTTGTTGTTTCATCAGACTCCCTTGAGGGATTTTGCGATGCTATACTGCCACTATCGATTTCTTATTCCAAGAGTAGGGAGCAGCTACTCGATTTGTTTTGTTTGAAATGTTTTGGTGCATTTCTGTTCTGGGAACAACAAACCAGTAACTAGAATCTAAGTGTGAGTTGTGGAAAGCTCATAGCAGCAACTGATTTACTAGAACTAAAGACGGTGTTACTGCAGTTCCTACATGTTGCGAGTTGAACTACTTTGATGTCAAGGGCAATCACTCCCTTTTGTCTTTGGAGATGCTCTTCTCCGTGTTTGGACCAAGACTATGATTGGCTGAGTGGTCCAGTGGAAACTCAAGCTTAAGCATTTAAGGAGAATGGTTATTAAGTGCCACTTGACGGCACTGTCAACAACACCATCCATTACTGATGATTAAGAGTAAATAGATGTGCTTTGGAGCATCCATCTGGGTTTGTGCTCTATAATTTTTGTCTCACTCGTTGAATACACTCAGGGAATACTTCGGTTGTGGTTGTGAAGTTACTGTGGGGTTGTGGTAGAAGATCAGCCTTGATCTTTGTAAGAAAGCTAACCTGAATTATTTTGTATTGAAGAACTGTGGATGTGGCATTTGTCCAGAGCTTCTCCAATTAACCAGCAACATCTGCCTGAAAAGCATGATTATTGTGCATACATGGTTCACCCAGCTCCCTCATGCATTCCATGTTGGCTCCCACGTAGGACTGTGGCTCTGATTGTGTTCTTTCTGAGAGCTTTTCATGTGACTTGATATTTCACTTTACCAGCCGTTATTCTTACCATTGACACCTGATAGTCCATCATTAATGGCGGCTACCTTATCCACAATTCACTGTGTGAGATGTATGAACCAGTGCTGCTTTCCATGCCAGGCATATTGCTGTTTCTTCTGAGTTTGGATGGAATGAAACCGGAGAAGGGAATTGCCCTATAATTTTTCTTAGTGTCTGGGTGATTATTCCTTAATGTCTTGGTACTCTGAAGACAAAGCAGGATTGACTACAGCCAGAGTTATGCCAAATATATCAAATCCTATCTGACTCTGCAATTGATAGAGATTGATTGCTATGCAAACGCAGCTGCTCTATTATTGTTTATTTTTTCATTTGACTGCATGATAGAAGATAAGCTAGCTTGACTATGTTGTAGTTTTGTCCTTTAGTGCTTATTTCCCTGTATGATGATTACATGCTCTTAGATTCTAGGTTTAAATAGCTGGCTGCATTTGTTGTATTTGTAATTGCCTTAGTTACAATATCTAATGTCTGTTTAAGGCATATATATGATGTAGGATCTTAAAGTGTCTGCTACAAGTGTATATATTTTCTAAAGATTCTATTTTTTTGACTGATCCTTGAATTTATAAAATGCTGTTTATATTCAAAGGATACAGCAATAAGCAAGCCCAAGGAGGTATTCCGGCTCTCAGCAGATATTAAATCTTGTGATACCCTGGTCTGTGCTTCGATGCATTTTACATCACCTACATGGGTAGCCTTATCTGATGGAACAGGAAAACTGTACCTCCTCAGAACGAACAACCGTGGACCAAATAACACTGACAAGTGGGAGGTAAACTAAGTTTATTTAATCAGATAACCTATGAATATTTATTTATAAATGTTTCCAGTCTGCATTATTGTTTGACAATTGTTTAAGTTTGTCTCAACTTTATTGCCATCTACACAAGTATGGTGAGGTGCAGGTGCAATGAAAAATATTGCCAGCAGCAGCATAGGCACATAGACTTAAAGGAAAAAATAAATTAAACGTACATTACACACAAAATTACAAAAGAAAGACGACTGCAATGAAAAAAGAACATTAATGCAAAAGCATTACCAAAATACAAGTCTATAGAGTGCAATAGGTAGTCCATAGTATCCGTTGTCGAGGTTGAATGAGAATTGTACATAATCCCACCACTGTGATCCTACCACCAGTCACATCTTTCCATCAGCACCTCTTTTCACAGAATCCACTCCCTCTACAACTCCTTGGTTCACTCATTCCTTCCCACCCAAACCACCCCTCCCCAGGTACATTCTCCTTCAATCGCAGGTGTTGTAACACCTGTCCCTCCACCTCCTCACTCATATCCATCCAGACACCCTAGCAGCATTTCCAGTTGAGACAGAGGTTCACGTGCACCTCCTCCATTTACTGCATTTGATGCTCTTAAATTGGCCTCCTTTACATCAGTGAGACAAGTGTAGACGTAGCGATTGTTTTGCTGAACACTTGCGCTAGGTTCTTCTAAATGTGAAGTACCCTTCTGCATTTTTTTGCAAACCAGCATCTACAGTTCCATGTTTCTGCCTTTTAAACATCAAGATAATACCTGCCTCAATTACTTTCTTTGGAAGCTTGTTCCATATACCAACCACCTTCTTGTGTGAATAGGTTGCCTCTCAGGTTCCAATTAAATCTTTCCTCTCTCATCTTAAATCTTTGTTCCCTGATTCTCGATTCCTATACTCTGGGTAGAATACTTTGTGCATTTACCCTATATATTCCCCTCATGATCTTATCCACCTTTCTGAGATCATCCTTCATCCTCCTGCGCTCGAAGGAATAAAATCTTAGCCTGCCCAGCCTCTCCTTGTAGTTCATGCTGTCAAGACCTGGCAACATCCTCATAAATTGTTTCCGCACTCTTTCCAGTTTAACACTATCTTTCCTATAGCAGGGTGGCCAAAACTTAACACAATACTCCAAATGTGGCCTCACCAATGCGTTGCACAACCATTGCATAACAGCCGAACGTCTATACTGATGTGGCTAATGTACTAAAAGCCTTCTTAACCACCCTATCTACCTGTGAAGCCACTTCCAAATAACTATATACCCGCAGTCCTAGAACCCTTTGCTAGACAATACTCCCCAAAGCCCTATCATTCACTGTGAAGATTCTGCCCTGGTTTAACTTCCGAGAATGCAATTCCGTACACGTAAAAGCATTAAACTCCATTCCCCATCCCACTTGCCAAACTAATCAAGATCCTGGTGTAATTTTTGATAACTATCTTCATTTTCTACGATACCACCCACTTTAGTGTAATCTGCAAATTTACTAATTATTCTGAATCAGCTGATTCCAAACACACCACCAGTCACATGGCTCGAGTCCAATCACCCTGTGTCCTTCCACCATCACCCTGTGCTTCCTTCTATGAAGCCAATTCTCTATTTAGTTGGCTAGCTCTCCCTGGATCCCATGCAATCTAATTTTCCAGAGCAGGCTACCATATGGAACCTTATCAACATGCAAACTCAAAACAGGCAGCACCCAATCCACCCATAGTCAGGATCAGGTGTCTGGCACTGTGAGGCAACAATTCTATCACTGCACCACAGTCCCGCCCATTACATTGGAACTATTTTCATATTGGATTATTTTTGTACCTTGATAAGTTTTTCTTTATCGGATCGAAACAAAGCAATGAAACAAATAAAGCAAAGCCTTTTTAAAGTCTGAAAACAACTTGGAATAACTCCATTCTAACACATTTGTACTTTGGTGATGCATCATTTTTGAGAAGGTTTAAATCTAATCTTTTTTTTCTTCTTGCAGATAATGTTCCAACAAGATCTCGGGGAACCCTTTGTGATAATTCATAGTCATTCTTATGCTAAAGACCATAAAAACTTAATAGACGTTGTTTTACTCAAGGCAGAGAAAGATGAATCTGACATCGAGGGAAGTGGATTTCACTCAGTAATAGATTGGCTAACCGTTTCTTGTGAGTTTACTGGTAAGTACAGGTAGTGATTGCAAAGATTACTTTAGAACGCCTTATTGAATACAAATTTTAAAAGAAATCTTGACAAGAGTGAATAATGCTGGGAGGAAAAACAATAAGGCCCACGGCAACATTAGGAATTCATGTCCAGAATGTCTTCCCCACTGTAATGAAAAATGATTGGTATTAGACTGCAAAATGCCAAGAAATAAAATAATAAAATGTCATTATTTACAATTATACTTCCATATACAATTTCTATTGAAATTTGAATTACTATTTCTCATTTCTGCTTGACAAATTTGGTGCCTTGGTATTGTTAATGTACAAATTAGAGTTTGTTGGGAATGATACATTTTTGTAATTAGTTTCAGATCAGGCAGATTTGATGAGCGGATGCATTAAGCTCCAAGATCAAACCAAGAGTTGGTTGCAGGTGAAACCATTGATTAAGCAATTACCATTTGTTATTCCAAGGGTACATCCTTTTATCAAATTGACACTTTGTGTTGGATTGTATTTTCCGATGTTTATGTGCCACGAGCATCTGCTGCTGCAGATGTTAAATGCCAATGTGTTGGATGGCATTCAAACTGAAAGATTAGCAATTATTCAAAGTCTACAAATAATTTGCAGCCGATTTCTTTGATGTCACTTGGCTAGGTTGCTATCTACTGTTTATTCAACTCTTCAAAGAAATTCAATTTAGTTTGTTGTTCACTTAAGCATGTGAATGGAACGGCTCGTCAAAACAGTAGGAAGAATGGTAAGTTTCTGTGGAATTACTTAATTCACTTTCCAGATGCCTCTTCACATATCTGAGCAAAGATATCTTATCTGAGTGTGCCGTTTTCACTTTGTACTTCTGATAGTTTCTGAAATTGCTACAACACTATTTGTGAATGTACTGCCCTCAGGCAAGGGACAGCGGCCCGACTAGGACCCCTGCTGTTGATCAAATGGGTGAGCGAATGGATTTAGCTAGTGAGGAATCAGTTGTGATGGAAACATTTTGATTTGGTAATAGTTTCAAATAAGCAACAGACTTTCAGTGGTACTTTAGAGCATAACCTAAATTTAAATTAGCAGATACTTTGAATAAAATGAAATTAAAGTTAGGAATAATTGAAAACTCTGTCGGGTTAAGTATGCCAAAACACAGTCAGCACTCTGAACTGTTTAATTATTTATAATGCAGTCTTCTTCCTCAATACTCATTTGGCATAAATTCTAGAAAGGTTGCACTACTTATGAGACGAGTAGAGCTGGGGATGTGGAAGGTGTGAATTGCAGGAATTGTGAATTTTAGTGGTTGTAGGATTAGAAGAGATTACAGCAGTTGGGAGGATCAAGGCCATCCTGCAATTAAAACACAGAATTAGAGTTTTGTAATCAAGAGTTTGGTGAGTCAGGAGCCAGCATAGATGAGCAAGCCCAGGAGTGTTATGTGAGTGGATTGGTGTGGTATGAAACAGCAGAGTTTGGATTGAGTTGGAAGAAAGGTCACCCATTCCTTCTCTCTTGAGATGCTGCCTGTCCCGCTGGGTTACTGCAGCATTTTGTGTCTATTTTCAGAGTTTGGATTGAGATTAACCTAATAGTAGGTGGTAGAAAGACGTCTGGATAGAAGAGAAAATAGCAGATTCTGGGCTTAAATAGATATATTTGTTGTGTGAAATTAGTTTGAAAATATCAGCTAGTTGTTGGCTTTAGGAGAAGAATTGTTTAAATATTCAGTGAATAGGGATAAGACACAACTCTAATCCTACCTCGGCAACAGAATACTATGGACGACCTCTTACACTATCATGGACTTGTTTTTCAATTGTGCTTTTTCACAAATGTGTTTTTTTCCATAGTATTTTTGTTCTTGCTGTCTTGGATAAATTATGTATAATTCACTAGACTAAGTGGGACCCGTTGGGTTCCAGCTTCACATGGGAGGGCTGGTCCCCCAACGCAATATTCCACCTCTTCACCAATTCCAATCTACACACACACTAACTCACACACACAGACCAACATACACACACACACACACACACACACACACACACACACACACACACACACACACACACACACACACACACACACACACACACTCACTCCACCTCTCACACTCCACCACACACAATATATATGACAATAAGCTTTCTTGAATCTATTCACAAGGCTGAGCGCGGCCTCTTCACTTTGGGGGTTCCGCAGTCAGCGGCACTTCCGCAATCAGCGTGACCTCTGCACTCACCGGAAATTACGCAATCAGCGTGACATCTAAACTCGCCGGAAATTATGCAATCAGCGCGACCTGTCCTCTAAGCAGAAGTCACAAAATGACTGGGACTTTTGGACTAAACACAGTCGGACCTAATAAGGCATTTATTCCTTCCAAACACAGTCGGACCTAATAAAGCATTTATTCCTTCTAAACACAGTCGGACCTAATAAAGCATTTATTCCTTCCAAACACAGTCGGACCTAATAAAGCATTTATTCCTTCCAAACAGTTAGACTTAATAAAGCATTGCACTTTCAGGCACAGGCAGGGCAGCAGGCCAAACAAGTCATGGCATTGTCATTAAAAACTGACAAATCATTCATTGCAAGTACATTGCAGGCTCACAGTTCAGTTGATTCACAGCTTAGAATGACAGTTGTGGCCTCTCCCTTGCGATCTTGCAGTGATTGACTCGCGTCCAGGCATCCAAGGATTTATAGTCCTGCCGCCACCCCCCGCCCCCTCCCCCGTGGAAGGGACGTTACCTTCATTGCGTTGATTGACAGACGAGAGGACCAATCCGCTGATCTCAAGGTTTTTTTAAACACACAGAACATTTTTATTTTTCATCAATGGGAAAATTCCTCGGGGCTGGCTCAGCGGAGGAGGACTGTGAGTAAGATGGCCAAAATTCACAGCGATACAGGGTAGCGTTTTTTCTAAAATCAATACACAACGCAAACAGGAAGTGGTCAAGATGAGACTTTTAATTATATAGATGTTGTGCGTTGCGTATGATGTTGCTGCAAGCAAGATATTCATTCTAACTGTACCTCATGATACAAGATATTCATTCTAACTCTACCTCATGACGATGAATACTTGACTAGAAATGTTCTTCCTTTCATGGTCCTTTTTATGCTAGCATCCTTGAACTTCAGGAATATTTAACACAGGTTTGGTGAGACCTTACCTCTGGCACTTTGTACAGTTTTGATGGGGGTTAGCTTCACAAGATTGATTCCTTGGATGTTGAGATTAAGGTTAATCTCCACATTAACCTATGGAATTTTTAAGGATGCAAATTATCTCATTGAATTACAACATTCAGAAGGTTCATGGCAGTGCCTTCAAGTCTGTGGAGACCATTCTAAATTCTATGGAATTCTGGAAAGTCTAAAACAATGGGTTTCTGCAGAAACATTAAAAAACATTTGCATGGAGACAGTCGGGACCAGGAGATTTGTCAATTTTTTTTTTTAGGTCCACTAATTTCTCCAGTGATTTATTTCCAGTTATATCAGCCTGTGGAAGCAAAATATTGGTATGAGTGAGTATGTTTGCGAACAGGCATGGAAAGTTTGAGCATATGGGAAAAAGATGGGACTGCACACTGTGAAACTGTATTTTTGTGTTTGCAGAGAGTAGCAAATGTGAAGTATTGCGGCACAGAACTCTGATTGGAAGACTTGCTCCACATTACGCAGCTCTGGAACAGGATGGTACTGGCCTCATGATAGCTTCTGACAAGCCTTTCATGTTCGTGCAGATTGATGGGAAGCCGGTGGAGGAACAGAAAATGGACACAAGCGAAAAGAAAGGTCAGATTTTGTGCCAGTGGGATTAGTTATTTCTCTCCTACTATTTAGAAAAATAGAAACATAGAAAATAGGTGCAGGAGTAGCCTATTCGGCCTTACGAGCCAGCACCGCCATTCAATATGATCATAGCTGAACATCCAAAATCAGTACCCAGTTCCTGCTTTCTCCCCATATCCTTTGATTCCTTTGAAGCTAGATGTACATCATTCAGAAAAAAATGAGAAGCTGGAAAAAAATTGTGAAGCTGAAAACAAATTGGTGATCAGATGGCTGCTGTTTTCTATACACGACATTGCAGCCGCTGACTGCCCTAGGATGCATTTGTTTCCAGCTGCTTTTGTTTGTATTTACATTTGCGGCACAGAATTGTATGGAGTACACTGTACAGAGACAGATCAAGTGGGCCAAGCTTCACCACAATGGTGTTTATCTTTCATACGTTTCTTCACCATTGAATAGATTCTCTATTTATTTATTTATTCCCTCAACGTAACAGTTCACTACATCCACTCCCAGTGGCAGCAAGTTTCACGTTCTACACAGTTTGTGACACAAGACATCTCTCCTGCATTTCGCATTAAATTTATGGATTGCTATCTTGTATCCTGGATTTTTTGTGGCCCCTAGGTTGAGTTTACAACTTTTAAAGTTTGATAAGAAGCTCCAAACCCATTACGCATTTAATTGCTTTGCATTGTCAGTGCAGAGCAAACATCTCTAGTAAATGAGGCTGCCAAAGGAATATTTTTAAACAGCAATTGTCACAATTGAAAATGCATCACTGAGCAAAGTTTACTGAGAATGAGTTGAGGAAGTATTTTTGTTTCGAAACTCTGTAATGAATTTCTGTTGCATGAAATTAATTTTCTTGCAAAGGAACATTTCAAGGGATGAATTGTGCTGCATCCCTCTGTCTTTCATGAAGCTGAAGGCTAAAAAGTATAAACTAATGGTGATGGGAGAAACAGTGTTGTTATGAAATGCTAGAGAGAGTGTGTGCCTCAGGCATAGAACTTCAGTTTGGAATCTCACTCTTCAGAACACCCACTCATTCTCTAATCTTATATAGGAAGAATGGTCCGTGAAGAAACCTGAGAGGCTGTACTTTAGCGAGGACATGTTTCAGTGGATGGCTGCAGTCTTCTGTCTTATGCTGAACCATTTTGCTTTATGATAATTCTCCCTACAAATTACCTGGGCTTATCTTCAATGGGTATGTCGAAGACAGACATTGGATGGGTTTTCATGCAACTATTAGCTTTGGTGACCTTAAACGAATTTTGCGTAATAAATTAGTATTCATGGTATTATTTATTTTTTGTTTTCCCAAATATTGTTGATAGATATTCAAATTTAAGAGTTTCCTCTAGAATTATTTATACACTTAATTCCGATTTATCTTGGGAAGATGCATGTAGTACAAGATAATTAGGAACTTGGACCCAAAATGTAGGCGAGAAAGAGGAAAAAGATAATAAACAGAGAATAAGGGATGGTGGGTTTCTAAAATGTGTATATTTTAATGCTAGGAGCATTGT